>CP129453.1:35172500-35772500 GCA_030445155.1 Quercus variabilis | reverse complement strand
TGTTTTGCGTATGATATATGGTCAATGGTGTTTGGAAATAACGTGTGATGCCTCAGAGTGCTCTAGCCTCCTGGAATGTTGAACAGGGAGGTTTGGCCATTGTCAAAATTTAGTTATTTGGGGTTCTATACCGTCATGACTCTACCTACAGTTACATGGCTAATACAACTTTTAAATGTTTGGCATCATCCTATACTTTGTTTAATTTACATTAGAGCAAAACATTTCACGAACAAAACAGAGTATCAAAAGGCAAAGGCAGATCATATCAGAAAAATCTTAGCACATCTAGTGAAATGGAAAGAGTAAAACACATTTGATATTAAAAAGGGATTAGATGTGACAAGCTCAGTGTATGAACAAGGGAATAACATCAATCTTTCATTTATATTTACCAATTCCAGCATGCAAAAAAAAAGAATTGTATTTAAAAATTCTGACCACTCTTTTGGTAACAAATTAACATCCTGAAAACAGTATATTGAGGTTTGGAACTTCATGTTTACTTATAACCACACAATAGTATCTAGTATATGCCAAGAATTAGATAAAACTAAGATAAGTAAATGCATAAATTTTGAGTTAAATCAAGCTTATACCTGTGTTTCCTCTTCCTGCTCACTCTCCTTTAGGAAACTGTGTCATTTGGTTTGTCAAGTAAGCCAAGGTTCTCCATATAATTATCAACATGAAAATGGTATGACCTCCCACAAATCCCCAAATTCTTAACTTGTTTGCTCTTTGGGTCATATGAAGAGACCTCACAAAGAGATGGTCCTTCTACTTTTGCCTCCACTAATATATTACCATTATTTTGAAGACCTAATACCCATTTAATTTCTCCTCCATTGAGATCAACAGTGGACTGTATAGTCCAAGAATCAAAAATGCCATTCTTTCATCACCCAAATGGCACAACACTCGTCGTCTGCATGCCTATCATAATGAAATAATAGAGAAAGCGATCCCCCAATTACTGAGGTATGAACACTGAGTCCATTCGGATATACCATTTGGCAATGATATCACATGAAAAACCTCATCACGCAAATCAAATGACAAAACCAATGGGCCACAAGGATCGCCGGGCTTGTACTCATATTTCCCCGCAAAATGGACATCACCATTTAAAGAAGTTGCTGGATGATGCCAATTAGTAAAATTAATACCCGGAGGAAAAGAGGCACTAGTAATTCTCCAACACCCCTCATTAAGAGAGTAAACCTCAATTTGAGGTGGTGTGGCCTCTTTAGATATATTAATTCAACTTGGAAATGCAATCCTCACTACCTTATAATCATTAGTTCGCGGATCAAACCCGAATGCTTGGCGACAACACCCAATGTATGAGCCATGTGCCTTTATTTGATAGTAATGCAGGGCTTTGGAAGGGTAATAAATTTTCTAATAAAGGGATTCCAAAGAATATAGCGCTCTTGTTCATGGAGACTGAACAAGCCATTCGCGGAACCAATTAACATAAAATGTTGGATACGACGACTCGTGAGTGGGAACCCAATGTTTTGAATTTGATCAAATGAGTCATTGTTATCGTCAATTAATTTGTAGTAATCTACAGAAGAATTATCAACGTAGCGTCTAACAATTAATTTGTTAGGGTTGAAGTGAAAGTGATCGAGTGAGATGGGAATTGATGAAGACAGAGCTTGTAATTAGAGAGTTCCATGATTTAGAAACGCACCTAAATCGAATTAGGGATTTGATGGGAAGTCTGTGTAGAATTTCCAGCACCGCTTCCTCTGGGAGATAGTCTGATATTCCTAATCTTAACCCAATTTTAATCTTTTTCTAAAATTTTCAATTTGGAACACTAAGATAGATGGGGATGAATGAGAGTTTTGAAAACGGTATCGTTGTCTCTCTTTTCTTTTCTTTTTGGCACGGTTTTGCTTTGTTTTTTATTTTTTGCACTGCGGTTTTGTTGTAAAATGACGATTACTTTTACTAAAAAGAATATTGAAACAAATTAGCGGGAAGATTTTTAACTTTTATAAAAAATAAAATAAAATAAGGGGTGAAGACTCCCATCATTGAAACCCTCCTCCAATATCACACTAATATTTAGGGCCGTTTGGTAGAGAAGTATGAGTAGTGTTGTTTGTACTTTTTTGAAATATGTGTAGGTGAAAAAGTGTGGAAATGTGTGTAATGTCGTTTAAAAACTGAAAATGAGTGTTTGAAATGCCCTACAGATGGGGACAAACAAGTCAAGAGAGTTGGTGGGGGGTAGAGAGAGTATTCACTAAGCGGGGTGGGTAGGCAAAGTTGAATCCGACCCAGGCAATATGCCTTTCACTATTGGAAAGGAAGCATCAGAAGTGGAGCAGCAACAAAAATCAAGTGAGGGAGGGATGTATTTGGAGACAACGACATATCAGAAAGAGAATTCGAGGTTCACGTTCAAAATGAAGCAAAACAAGGTAGAAGTTGGGCCTGAGGTTAGTGTTGAGAAGCTAGAAGTTGCAACGGGCCCAATTGCTATGATATTTGATAAGGAAGAATGCTAGACTGGGGAAAAACTGGGCCCACAAAGCGGGCATTGGAAAAGGCTGGCTAGAAAGCAGGCTTGGAAAAAATTAAAAGAGAGAGCCCAATGCCGTTACAAGAGCTGGATGCTAATATCATGGAACTCAGAATAGGGAAAAGGAACGAACAAACCTACAAAAGTCAGAAGTGCGAAGGTAAATCGGATGGCGGAGTGGCAGCGACTGCTAGGTAGCGCCACTGAGCCCAATGAACGTCTTGGCTTGGAATTGCCAGGGACTAGGATCAACCCCGGCAGTTCGAATTCTCACTGATGAGGTGAAATCCAAGAGACCGATCCTCGTCTTCCTTATGGAGATGAAAGCAAGCTCAAGTAAGGTGAAGGAAATTCAAAATAAATTGGAACTGATGCAAGGCATTTTAGTTCCAAGTGATGGCCCAAGTGGAGGTCTTGCAATGTTGTGGAAAGAAGGTACTGACATCCATTTTAAGAGTTGTTCACATTCGCACATCAATGTGGTCGTGGTTGGAGAACAGGGCATGCTGTTGTGGAGAGCTACGGGTTTCTACGGACACCCCGATGCAAGCAAAAGGCACACCTTATGGAAGCTATTGGAAACATTGAAGGAGCAATGTGATATGCCATGGGTGGTTTTTGGGGATTTCAATGAAATCACACAATCGGATGAGAAGCTAGGTTGGATGGACATAGATGTTGAACATATGCGAAACTTTAGAGATTGTTTGAGTTTTTGCTGCCTCACGAACTTGGGATTTGTTGGGCAAAGGTTTACTTGGTGCAACGAAAGATTTGGAGAACAGAGGACCCTTGTTAGATTGGACAGAATTGTGGCTAATGAGGAATGGACAAGAAATTTCCCAGAGGCGAAGGTCCATCATGTGTCAATGATTGCTTCAGACTAGTGTCTCTTTATGATGTCAATGAAGAAGAGAAATCTGAATAAAGAAGAAATAGGTTCGGCGTAACCTTGTTGGAGTAAGAAGCTTGAAGGGCTTAGGTATTTGGGTAGATTAGGCTTGGAGGGTCTTCTGTTGTTCATGTATCCCAACTACATTCTTTAGTGGATTATTTGGCTGCTTAAAGGGCGGCGGAGAGATTTTACTCCGAAGACTTCAATTTTCTCTTCGATAACACATTGTGTGTTGTCCATGTGTTTGCATCTTCCTTCCCTTTATCTTTGCCTTATATTTACTGCTGTGGATGTGTTTATATTTGGCATAGATTAGTTATCAATTCTGTAATTAGCTTATGTTCATGTTCTGCACATTAATTGTTTGATTAGAAGCTTGAATTGATATTTTATAATTTGGGGTCTAAACGTTCAAGGGTGTTTAATACACATTTTGAACTTTCAGTTCTATTCAAAAAGTGGTGGAAGGTTCCATGAGTTTTCTACAAGGTTTCAATGGCTAGGAGGCGAAACATGTGCGGAGATGCAGCAATGGAGCAGCCCATAGTTTAGTGAAATATGCTAAGGTCGTATCTGATTGTGTAATTTGGGTGGAAGACACTCCCTCAATAATAGAAAATCGAGTTTGTATGGATGTATCCTTATTGGGCATTTGCCTTAGTTAATGAAAATTTTATGCATTGGCTATCAAAAAAAAAAAAAAAAAAGAAATGCCCTACCAAACGAGCCCTTTTTTTTACTTTGTTTTTTTTTTTTTTTTTTTTTCCCTCTCTCCAGCCTTATATTGGTGCTCATGTGATACTTCACAATGTGTTGCTTTGTGAGCTAGGATGCACGGATACACAGATATTGACAATTGTATGGGTACAAGTGTAAGTATGATATGGTGACATAAGTCATTTTTAAAAATTATAACATAAAACGGCTGATACAACACCAATATGACATAGATACGACACAAGTACAACACCCCTAAATGAAGTACATGTGCTACCAAGTTCGTGAGATTTGCTAGGGGTTGTGATTGCAACAATAATTGCAATAAGGGTAGCTGATTGGAAGAAAATTTAAGGCTTCTATTATTATATATAAGAACTGCATTGGCTATAAGAGCAAATGAGTTAGTGGAGTGGTGCAGTTGAAAACTAATATGAGTTTGCTTGTGGATTTTGGAAGGAGGTAGCTAACCTTGTTATGGCTATAAATTTTTTAGATAGGTAATTGAGATTATTATCAAAATATTCATTATGATTTCTTAGATAAAAGATTATTAGTGACAAGAGTGGACCTAGGATTTCAAACTAGGGGGGCCGAAGCATAAGAAAAAAAAAATCTAAATAGGTATCCATATAATACTAACAAAATATCAACTAAGATAAATACACAAAGTCATTTTTTATTAATACATTAAAATGTAATTATCTACCAATAAAAGCAAAATAATACAAAATAATATTGTTTCTTAAGAGCATCAGTTGTTAAAAAAAAAAAAAAATTCACAAACCAAAACTTACTTTTACTATTTTAATATAACATTTGAAATGTCTCGTATAGTAGTGTTTTTGATATTTGGTGTTCTAAATACAAAATATTTATCATTTAGAACACCTAATGCTAGTACTCTAATATTGGGACTAGAATATTTTATTTTTTATTTAAAATTTTTGTTTTTGTTAAGTTTTTGAGTTTGATAGTTGCTAGTTGGGCTAAGTTAATTAAAAAGGAGGAGGTCTGAGTTTTTGGAAGCGGGAAGTGTAGCTCTAATAAAAAAAATTTCTCTTTTTTTTCTTTGGGTCGAGGGGGCCCAAAAACGTTTTTCCTTTTTTTTTCTTTAGGCCAGGGGGGCCTAGGCCCCCCTTGGATCCGTCCTTGATGAATGATATCCATTAGTCATAAAAACTCATTTACTTATCCATTTTCAAGAAACACTCATTCTACCTTGTCATAGACCTTATTCATAGATAGTTTTAGGGCTATCTGAATCCATCCACCCATCTACTAATTTAGGTCTTTTACTACTAAATTAGAATGCATTTTCATGCTAGTTGATACAGAAGTTAATTAACTTTATAAATGAATTAGGCTCAACATCACTATGTTCAAATCTTTTTTCTATTTCTTCCTCTGGTTAATAAGTCAAAAGAAAACTCTATTATTGCCATATTAACTGAGCTTGATTAGTATATATTTCTTAACTTGACATAGTAGCTTCTCTAACCACTTTATAGATAAATTTAGGCACCGCAATACTAGGTTCAAATATTTTTTTTTTCTTTTTATTTCACTAGTTAATATGTCAATAGATAAACGAAATTATGAGCCATATACTAGGTTCAAATCTTTTCTTTTCTTTCTCTAGTTAATATGTCAATAAACAACTCTCTTATTGACATATTAACCAAGCAAGGTTTTTATTACCTCCTATCTCTCAACTAATATACTTCATGCAACTTTTTTTTTTTTTTCGTTCTCATCTAACGAAAATGCATGTAATCCTTTTACATAGAGAGGAAAATGGTTAAGGGACATTGGTCATCTTATCTCAACCCCTGGTTCTCTATTTAAGTAACAATGGAAACACATTCCTTAACAATTGGTATACAATATTCATGAAAACACATTCTTTTTATCAACTTTTCATGGAGCACTCATAACTACCTTATCATAATTCTTATTTATATCTAGTTTTATGGCTATATTACCCCATCTTTCCATTCTCTATAAATAATATAGGTCTTTGACTATCAAATAAGAATGCATAGACATTTTACTTGAGATGCAAGTTAATTAACTTTATAAATGGTATATGATAGCAAAATACTAGGTTATTCTTTGTAGGGACTTGGTGGGAGTGTTTTGCCACTATTTTTTTTTTCTTTTTTTATTTTTTTTATGCTTGTCAGTAGGAGTATCAAAGTATTGAGACAGATTTGAAATCACATTTGTTATTGAATGGTTTTTAGACCCTTTAACCCAACTAGATTAACCTAGTTAATTAGCCAAGTGATTAACTTAGTCAAATTATGCAAATCTAGGTTATCACAAACAAACAATCATATCAAGTATAAAGTAGAGGAAAAGTAAATAACACAATGATATGATGACTTAGGAAACAATCAATCATACAATAAGACTTACAAGCCCCCACGCTCGACTTCTTATTGCTACCCACCAGTAGAACTTACTGACACGGCCACGTGCAAGCTCCAAATCTATGGACTCCTTCTTTCTTGGATTCTCCACAAGATACAAGCACTCCCGCTTGTGTTTCTTTAAACTCCAATGGCAATAACTGAGTTGATCATCAAGGTGTTGATAATATCTCTACCTTGAAAACCCTAAGTTTATGTGAAGGAAAGCTCCTCAAGGATCTCACAAGAGATTTACACAAACCGCAAAATATGAGCAAGAAGAGTTACTCTAAAAACGCGGCTATGGTTTTCTTTATATACTAGGAGAATTAGATCTGAAACCCTAATCCTTAATGGGCTTGGGCTGAGTTGGAATTCTACAGAAACAAACATTCTGCCCGATATTCAATCAATCGAGCCAGGCCGAAAGTCACTAATACTTTCTGCAGCCACTCGATTCCAAGTTTACATAAACGCACAACTTTAAGCAAGCCTAAACAAGACTAAACAATCTGTTTTGATCATGGTTTGACAACAATACAAATTAGAGTTCTAAATACATAAATTCCTAAATCTTTAGAACTTAACAAACTCCCCTTTGGCAATCCGTAACAAAACACAAACTAAAAGTTCAAAGTTTACAAATAAAAGTCCTTTACAAAAAAATGCCCATTATAACAAATCCAATCCTAACTACTATCCATCAGTTGCAAGTGTAGACAGCAGCACGACTGAATCAACCTGTATATTTCTTGAAACACTAAACAAAATGCATAAACGCATGTGTAGCAAAAAAAACAGTAAATCAACAAATATGCAAACTAACTCTCCCCCTAAGTTAGATACATCAAAAAAAAATGTTAACTCCCACTAAACAAAACATTCTTGTACTTTACACACATATAAATCTCCCCCTTTTTGTCACGTATTGACAAAGACAACTCATACAAAGAGTAAACAGTCAACATATGCAACAAAGGATAAGAGACGATAGAGAATCAAGGAAACACAAAACAATTCAACTCTATAGAAAATAGAGACAACTCCCCCTATGAAGAGCAACAACTCTCCTTAAGAACCACAAAGGTTAAAAAATTTCTCCCCCTATAAAAATAGGAAAAACAAAACAAGTTTTGGGGAAACCGAGGAAAAAGGGGGGGGGGGGGTGGGGAAGACACACAAACCAAAGTGAAAAACTAAGGTGAGGATATACATGAAGAAAAAAATATTCTCTCTTTCAATAAAATGCAAACATGGCACTATGTGACCCATAAACAGTTGCATGAGTAGAGAAAATATTTGTACATTAATTATCCATCATATCTCTTAAGAAAAATATTTTCTACTGTTCACACATAAAAAAGGCATAACTAGAAAGTACATAGCTCAAAAATTAATCAATCAATTTTTTGATCAAGTTGAGTACCCAATGTAGAAAAGTGTATGCATGTTATGTATGAAAACAATGAGAGATATGACTGCAAAACTGTAAAATGGATACAGAAAACAATGCAATGCATGTGAGTCCTAAACATAAATGATGCATGAAAAAATTTCATGATGCATGCTCTAATGCAATGAAACTAAGTTCAATATAAGTTCAGATTCACAAAATTGGCTTGAGCACAGAGTTTCTAACAAAAACCCAAAAAAAAAATTGAAAACCACTTGAATGTTTTGAAATAAATTGACGAATTGATCATCACACAAGTTAGAGAACAGATAATAATGATCAATTACATAAAATTAACAAGCCAATTTTATCAATTAAACCCAATTTGACCAAAATCCCCAATACGGGTACATTCAAGCTCTAGAATTTTCCAATTTCTCAAACTTTAAACACATTTTTCATTAAGATCAAGGAACTTTTAATCTTAGATGGCCACAAAAAAAATCAAAAACAATAAAATGTACCAAGTTTAGCAAAGAGTAACTTGTGTAGTGTGTGCAACTAGCAAAAGTTTGAGATACATATGAAGTGATATGTGAATAGCAATCAATCACAAAGCCTACAAAATTCATTACATAGAATTTAAAAGAGACTATTACCTAAAGAGTTACATCATATAACTCCCACATCTCCTAGATCATAAGCTTGCAATCATGTAAGTTTCTTGAATTTTGCCTCATATTGTACACACCAATTTTAATTATGTGATTTGGCATCAAGCCTAATAGTACACACCAATTTTAAGCATTAAGCAATTAAACCAAGGCTACACCTTATGTTCTTTTTATGCATGTGCTACACTTTCTCAAACACAAAATCTTACGATATGCACTAAGGTGTTCATGATTGGCTAGTGAACAGTGGTGAGATGGTTATTTATGCCTTTCTCAAAATGATCAAGTCCGTCAGTCAAATAACATGTTACTTCAAGATTAAGACAAAGTGATAAATACCATAAACATCTTTCCCACACAACATGCACTATAAAATTTCAACTAGTCAAGTGCAATAAATAAGCTCGTCAAAACTAAACAAGGTATATAAACATGTTATGTAAAGATAAGGTGGCCAACCTTGATTCCATATCCATGATATGTAATACAAGACACAAAAATCTTTTTAGTTTTAAAAAAAATTTATGATAAAAAACAAAAAGCACACATTGTGCTAGATGAACAATGCAAAACTATGCATGATAGTGCATAACTAAGCTATAGAAGGTACACAAACAAGAAATATCAATTTCTTAATTAACCCATGAGTACATGTACAAACTAGTATATACTCATACAAAATCATAAATAGCTTATTACTTATATAACACACACTATTCAAGTTTTTCCACAATGTCAAGCATGTTCTAAATCAAGAGAGAGATATCATAATTCATGTAATCATCAAAAAGAAAAACTAGACACAAAAGAAAATATTTTTGTCTTTTTGAAAATTTTCAATGTTTTTGGATTTTTTTTTTTTTAAAAAAACAACCTAAAAAACAAAACAACCAAAAAC
Source organism: Quercus variabilis (assembly GCA_030445155.1). Taxonomy (NCBI): domain Eukaryota; kingdom Viridiplantae; phylum Streptophyta; class Magnoliopsida; order Fagales; family Fagaceae; genus Quercus; species Quercus variabilis. Next base: position 35,762,967 of record CP129453.1, on the reverse strand, counting down.
AGAAACAAAACATGTCCACAATTAATTGAAAAAATTAAATCAAGGACAAGTTAGCAACACTCACCTTGGAGAATCTTTTCTCACCTATATAGCACGAGTCTTCGGCTTTGTAGGTAAAAATCCATGAGAAGTAGAGTATATTGGAGGGTTTACACCAATCTTCTAGGAAAGACTAAAATCCTGCAGATTCCTTTCACAAGCCAACAAGCTTAAATTTTTCAAAAGCATATGAAACAATTTATTTGGACTTATGGCAAGAGAAATATCATCACATATTCCAAATTGACATACAGAATACATAAATTTCAATTTATGACAATTAGGACGAATGTGACCACGAACACAACAAAAGTGGCAGACATGAACAAATTTAGGAACATCAGTATTCTTAACAACAAATCTAGTCTCAGATTTTGGTTTTTGCCTCAACAAAGAACAATTTGGTCTAATATAACCAACAACACCATAAAGGTGACAGGTAGGCATAAAAACAAATTTATTATGCTCTCTAACAGTAGGTTTAGACATAAGTTTAGAAATTTCAGCGTCTACATCAGAACCTTTACCTTTGTCTAACCTAGCAAAATAAGCCTTTTCTTTATTATTCCTCTTGAAATGAGGGATATAAACTTTTTCAGTTTTAGGCTTAAGAGAAACAAAAAAACTTTTGTTATCATCAGCAGGCTTGGTACTAGTTGAATTTTTAATTTTAGCTTTAGATTCAACTAACTCTTGTTCCAAGCTTTTCATCTTCTCATCTTGAGAGGAAATTTGATTTCTCAAAAATTCATTCTTTTTATTAGACTCATCCAATCTCACAATCAATTCCTCTTTTTCAAGATTAGCCAATTTTAACTCTTCTCTAAATTTCTTAGAAATTTTCATAGATTTCAATAATTCCTTACGAAGAGTTTCACAAGTATCAATAAAATCAAAAGAAGCATGAGCAGAAACATGATCAAAAAGACACTTCAAATTATCCATGACAACAGGGGTTAAGGATCAGCTCTTAGATCAAAAGATCTAAAACAAAAGAGCTACGATACCACTTGAACGGTTTTTAGACCCCTTAACCTAACCAGATTAATCTAGTTAATTAGCCAAGTGATTAACTTAGTCAAATTATGCAAATCTAGGTTATCACAAACACACAATCATATCAAGTATAAAGCAGGGAAAAAGTAAATAACACAATAATATGATGACACAAAAAACCACACGGTAAAAACTTAGGGAGGATTTGACCTAGCTATCCTCAAGGTAAACTTGAATCCACTATCTTGAAAGAATCGAAGTTCATACAATAAGACTTACAAGCCCCCGCGCTCGACTTCTTATTACTATCCACCAGTAGAACTTACTGACACGACCATGTGTAAGTTCCGAATCCACGGACTCCTTCTTTCTTGGATTCTCCACAAGATACAAGCACTCCTGCTTGTGTTTCTTTAAGCTCCAATGGCAACAACTGAGTTGATCATCAAGGTGTTGATAATATCTCCACCTTGAAAACCCTAAGTTTATGTGAAAGAAAGCTCCTCAAGGATCTCACAAGAGATTCACACAAACCGCAAAATATGAGCAACAAGAGCTACTCTAAAAACGTGGTTAGAGTTTTCTTTATATGCTAGGAGAATTAGATCCGAAACCCTAATCCTTAATGGGCTTGGGCTGAGTTGGAATTCTGCAGAAAAAAACATTCTGCTCGATATTCGATCAATCGAGTCTAATTTTCAATCGATCGAGTCAGGCCGAAAGTCACTAATACTTGCTTCAGCCACTCGATTCCAATTTTACATAAACGCACAACTTTGAACAAGCCTAAACAAGACTAAACAACCTGTTTTGATCATGATTTGCCAACAATATAAATTAGAGTTCTAAATACATAAATTTCTAAATTTTTAGAACCTAACAGTTACCACTTACCAGCTTACCACAATGACGTTTTCCCTAGTCATATTTCATTTTAATTTAACTTTTACACTTTCAATTGCATTAATTCTTTGGTTAATATATTATTAGATATTCAACAAAACAAAATTGTCAGTAGACAATTCTGTTGTCACTTATTTGAAACAATTAGGAACAACTATTGTTATTGAGTTCATGTGGATGTCAAATGATGTAATGCGTTTTTATCACAGTGGCAGACTCTCATTGATTGGTACTACAAAGTCAGCGCTGACCTTGTAGTCCAGGGCTGCCCAATAATTTCCTATTAACAGACTATTGATAATGCATGTCTCCTATGTGGCATCTGCAAAGAGAGAGAGGATAATCTTAACACTTAAGCCCAAGGACACATGTCATGATTTCATATATTCAGTTGTAAGACAAGATTACTAAAAAACAATTGTTACAGAGACATGGATGTATTGGTTTGGGAAGCTAAAATCAAAATTTTTTCCATGGTAGTTACAATAAATTGAATTTGTAAGGTCAAAAAGACTAAACAAAGTATACTGTATCAATAAGAGAATTTAAATTTGGACATTTTTTGTTTCCCCTAATTATATGCTATATGAGGTAAATTGTAATTTTCACTAAATCATTATGAACCATTACTGTTTAGCCAGTTAGGCAGTACGTTTTGTCATTGAAAGTAGCCTTATTAGCTTTTATTTTATTTATTTATATTGATTCTAGTAAAAAAATAAAAACTAATCAAATAAGACCATCTAAAAGAATGTCCTATCATAATACATGATTTACTAAATTCATTGAAGATTACTTACCAAAAAAAAACTACCTGTCATATCAATCACAAATTTTACGAGTGTCAAATTGACCATAATTTTCCAAAAAAAAAAAAAAAAAGTCCATATACTGCATAAAACCTTACTGCCCACCGCAAGGTCACATTTCCTGCCCTGCAGAAGAGGATCTTTGTTGTACTTGCGTTGAACTTTGATCTCCAACGCCACTAAACATCTCTCCAGCCTAAAATATGAGATTAACTCCAATTAACATTATAACACAACTCTAAATACTGCATAAAGTATTACATTTACATTAAAAAAAAAACAATATTTTATAACAAAAGCACAACAAAGTAATTCCCCGACCCCTGAATTGTTGAATCAAAGATACCAATTTTGATTCTATAGTGTCCATCTTCTCCAATTGTGATTTTAAAGAGGTCCTTTTCTCTGTCTGCTGTTGTAGCATTGTCTCTACTTCGGCCTAAAATATAAGATAAATAAATCCAATTAACAACATAACAAAACTCTTATAAAGTATAAAGTATAAACTGCATAAAGTACTACATTTAAATTCAAAAGCACATAATATATATATATATATATATATATATATATGAAGAGGAAAAATTATGCATGACGGAGCTATCTGGACGGAGGTGGCACGGACAAACGTGGCATGTACAGACCGAACGACCACGTGGCATCCAGCCCATTATTATGTGGTCTCCAAGGAACCTTAAATGGAAAATACTTGCGACACACGATTAGCCCTGATTTATAGAGTCCAAATTTGAGTAGAATTCTAGAATATACACGCATTAATGAGTATCTTCCCCATAAGAAAAAGACTTGTTCCGCAAGCAAAGGAGTCTAGCCCTACGCGACTATAAAAACCTAAAGACTCTCAAGAAAAAGGTATGCACAATTTCTATAAAGCTCATACTCTCTAGCATCGTTGGAGCTCTCTTCTGACTTAGCTTTCGGAGGGTCTTTGGCCAGTACCACACTGGTACTCTCTGTAAGATCTTCTTCTTTTTTTGTGTTGGGCAGGTCTGGTATCAAGTGTGTTGGAACCGTGCAGCTCATTGGTGATTTTTTCGGCATCATCAATATATATATTAATAAAAGCACACTGAAGTAATAACCTGGCCCTTTAATCGTTGAGTTAAAAAGACCAATTTTGATTTTGCAGTCTCCATTATCTCCACTTGTGATATCAAAGTGGCTATTTTCTCTGTTTGCTGCTGTAGTATTGTCTCCAGTTCATATAGAAATGCCTCTTGTAGCTGGAGTGCTCTCCCGTTGTGTAGTATTGCCTCTTGCTGATGTATAATAGTCTGTTGTTGATGTAGTATTGTCAGTTGTAGCTCTTGTAGCTAGCATATCTCTTTTTCTGAAGTCAACTTGGAAATTTGGTAGCAGTAGATACACCAAAAGGCTTAGATGGTTGTGATACAAAAACAAATTGAACCACAAAGTAAAACCAATAATTATCATATTAGAAAGCAACCCATTATAGAAAATCCACATAACCAACCATTTAAACAATAGAAAAAGGAAGTTCTGAAGATATATATAGTTTTCAAATTTCTTGCAGATTAATCTGCAAAATTACAAACGTATAAAGGGATGAGGTGGATGACTTTACCTACTCCAAATGTTTTAGGCATGAAGAAGAATAAACTGTGTACTTATCAAAAAAGAATAAACTTTAAGTGTGAATGACCTCATCTCAAAAATGTGAATCCTGAGAGAGAATCCTCTTAAGTCTTTTGGGCATGAAGAAGCATCAAATAGAAGCATTACTAAATAAAAATTGAGATACAAAACCCTGCTACAAAAATAACTAGAGCCCCCACCCAAACACAATCACACATATCTCAAAAACCCAATGAAACCAAGTCAAAGTAATTGATAAAAGAAGAATGAGAACCCTGGGGAAAATTAGTACATGAAAAGCTCTAATTTGCTAGTGAGAATTAAACTTAATAATAAAAATGGAAAATCAAAATAATGCATAAATTAATAATCAAAATTTGGACTAAATCTATGTGAAATCAAAATTTAAGGAAAGAAAAGGGCAGATCATGGAGAGTGGTGGTCCTAGTGGATTGGCTTTCATTCCATTCTTTTTGGGGACCAAAATTTGAAGCAAAGCACTAAGGATCAATGCAACACTTTATCTAAACAATAATAATAATAATTACCATTATTATTTCTATCACAAGGAACCTCTTCAAGGCAGGGCCACTTTGTGTACCCCCATTCTGACTAAACCCTGAATACACGACCTTACCCATAAGAACCGTGTATCGGATAATCTCAAGATTCGAACTGGACAACTTTAGCTAACCCGTGTAGGCATGTGCAATGCAATTTTTTGAAATTTTATAAACATGTTCATCCAAGTCCCACTTGCCTTCTTTAACTATTCTATTTTTATACACAACTTTTTTACCTCCCTTCAAATTTGAGAACCTTATTCTTGTGTTTCCCCTTCCTGTATCCATTATTTTATATCTAATACAAACATCAAGTGTCACCAACCCATATTGTGTGGTTACACCCTCTCTTGATATTATTTTAAAATTTTACAATCTTACAATCTTAAAATATCCCCTATCAATCTTTGGAATAATTATTAAATTTACCTAACTAATGTTAACCTATTTTAAGCTTAAGTGTGACTCCCCCTACACCATCGTCCAAACAAATAAAGCAGCCTTTTTGAAGCCTTCACATACCACATACACTTTTGGGGAGACGTCGTGGCCCTTTCTTCTCAAACAAAAAAATAAAGACATATGTATATTGAGACATATAATGAACCAGCAAATAACTAATTGAGCAACCCAAGGTAAAAGTGAAGTAAAGCAACTTCTACTTCATTATTCATTATGGATATGTTTTCTTAAATTTTCTAATCCCTTGGAAATGACCACTGATGTTTAGCAAATAAATGCATTAATACTCTAAAATTATAAAAATTTTGCTCTTAACATATCTCAAGATACATTAATAACCTAGAAGTTGCCTTCTATGTTGGTGCAACATGTTTTCCTAGTTTTTAAAACGCTATGTTACAGGATTGGCCAAAGTTCCTACCACCAAAAGAATAGAAAATATTCCTGAAGCTCACTTTCTTTCCCCTGATTATCCATGAAACAAACATAACCGTAGTGCTTACACTCTCATCTTCTTCCTTTTATATAACATAACCATAGATCTAATTTTCACCCTAGAGTAGACCTGACTGTGTAACAATCAAAAAATCTTATCCTATACTTTATTTTATCAGTAAAATAAAATTTTTACAGATACATTAAGGGGTGAGGCCCAATGACAATCCTATTCTATGTGCATATTTCTATTTTAAAATTTTCTCGGCAAAATCCTAATAAGATTCAATTGAAAAGCCAAAATAAAAAATTATTGAATAAGCTGAAGAAGGTCCAATTTATCCTCCCAGCACCATTAATATTAATAATCTTTCCATATTTTTTTGGGCAAACCCAATTATTTATTACATTTTTACAACAAACCCTAGGGTTGTCATTAGGGTCACTCTGATGCAACTCCCACACTCAATACAATGTAATACATTTAATCAACCAAAACCCCTAACAAAATTTCATGATTCTACCTATAGTTAAATCGTTACAAAAACTATTAAATGTTTGGGCCTCATCTTTCTCTCTCTCTCTCGATAGGTTCTTATACTTTGTGAATGTACATTGATACAAAATAACAAGTCATGTACAAAACACAAAATCAGAAGACAATGGCTGATCATATCAGAAAAATCTAAGCAAGTCTTTTTCTTTTTTTTTGATAAGTAAAATCTAAGCAAGTCTACTGAAACAGGAAGCAAAAAACACATTTTGAAATTGAATATGGATTACTTGTGACAAGTTTAGCATATAGAAAAAGATAATAAGACCAGACTTTCTTTTATATTTAATATTTACTGTTTCTATCTTGCAAATGTTTAATCTCGTCATCAACAACCACAAAATTGCATTTAAACTTCTGACCACTCTTTTTTTTTTTTTTTGATAAGTATGAAAGATGTATATTCAACCGGCCACTTTATGCATGAAGAAGCAAACCAAAAATTACAATGGAAAAACAAAAGAGAAAAGAAAACAATGAAGACAACTAATTAAAAAGTGGACAGGACAAAGGAAAGAAGGGAGAGAATCACTAGATGCGAGTTCCCAAACCCGAGACCAATCAAAAAGAGATCAACTAAAGAGCACAAGCAACTGATCTATGGAACTTCTCATCACTCTTTATATCAAGCTAATAACAAATTAACATCTGAGAGAAGTATATTGAGGTCTGAAAATATTTACTTATAGCCACGTAGCAGTATCTAGTATATACCAAGAAAAAGATAGAACTGGGAAAAGTAAATGCTGAAATTTTGAGTTGAATCAAGATTTTACCTGCATTTCCTCTTCCTGCACACTCCCCTTTTGGAAATTGCATCATTCAGTTTGTCGAGTAAGACAATGTTCTCCAAGTAATTATCAACATGAAAATAGTGCAGCCTCCCACGAATCCCCAAATTCTTAACATGTTGGCTCTTAGGGTCATATGAAGAGAGCTCCCAATCACTTGGTAGATTTACCTCCACTAATATATTGCCATTCTTCTGGAGACATAATACCCTTATAATTTCTTTGTTGAGATCAACGGTTAACAATTTAGTCCAAGAATCAACAATGCCATACTCTTTCATCACCCAAACGGCACAACATTTGTTGGCTACAAACCTATCATCATAAAATAATAGAGAAAGCGAACCCCCAATTACTGAGGTTTGAACATTACTCCAACTGAATGCACAATTTGGCAATGACATCAAGTGAAAAACCTCATCATCCAAATCAAATGACAAAACTAATGGACGACTGCGATTGTCCTTATCATATACCGCAAAATGGACAGCCCCACCTAAAGAAGCTGTGGGTTGATACCAATTAGAAAAATCAAAACCCGGCGGAAAAGAGGCAGTAGTTAATTTCCAAGAGTCCTCATTAAGAGAGTAAGCCTCAATTAGAGTGGTTTGGCCTCTTCATATCGAAATGCAATTCTCACCACCTTATAATCATTAGTCCACGGGTCAAACCCAAATGCTAGACGACACGTAAGGCGGCCGTGCGCCTTGACAGTAATGCAAGGTTTTGGAAGGGTGATAAATTTTCTAATAGAGGGATTCCAAAGAATATAGCGCTCTTGTTCATATAGACTAAACAAGCCATTCGTGGAACCAATTACCATAAAATGTTGGATACGGTGACTCGTGAGCGATAACTCGATGTTTTGAATTTGATCAAACAAATCATTGTTATCATCAATTAACTTGTAGTGTTCTACATAGGGTTTATCGAGGCAATGCCTAACAATTAATTTGTTGGAATTGGAGAGAAGTGAATGTGATCGAGTGAGATGGGAATTGATGAAGGTAGGGGTTGTGATTAGAGAGTTCCATGATTTTAAAACGCACCAGAATCGAATTAGGGATTTCACGGGTAGTCTGTGTAGGATTTCCAGCACCACTTCCTCCAGTAGATAGTCTAACATTCCTTACTTGAAAAAGCAATTGTTGCTTTTGCTTTTGGTTCGACTGTCTCTGTTTTTCTACACAGCGGTTTTCTTGTATTTGTAACCGGCAGATCAATTACCATATCTTGTACCTTTACTTTCCCACTCCAAAGAAATGGTTTAGCGCCATCTTTTCGTTTTTAAAATATTTTACAAATTATGGTGGTAAGTTATTATTATTTCTAGTTTAAATCTACAACTTAAATTATTTTTTTACCCACTCATCACAACCAATAAGTAATAGCATCCTACCATTTAATTTATGAAAATATTATGAATATAACATTTTTTGTGTCACTTTGACCAATGCAATTCAAATATTCATTTAAGAAATACTGAATAGTTGAACTTGAAATTATAATATCATATTTATTGTTACATCAATTTGTAAATTTAATAAATTAAATCTTGTAATATTTTAAACATTTTTCCAACAAAATTATGGAGAAGATTTCCAATTATTATTTAAATCTCCACTATTTAAACCATCCAAATCTTTTCAAGTTTTAGTCATAAGACATTAATAAAATTTATTTGATTTTTTTTTTTTGCGGTTTATATGTATTTTTTAAAGCCATTTTTTTAAAATTGAAATAGAAAGATTTGAATGGAAGGGGATTCTTTCTAAGAAAATTAATTTGTGCTCCTCTTTTGCAATGATTAAGGTGCATTAATACTCTATTAAATAATGTTTTTATATGATTGTTAAAAAACAAGACAAATTCTACACATATATCCAAGAAAGTACACACAAGTACAATAAATTTGTGTGTAAAATGAATTAGGAGAGGGAGAGAGTAAGCTGATAATATTTATTTATTTGAGAGAGAGAGAGAGAGAGAGAGAGAGAGAGAGCTAATAATAATATTAACTACTTAAATATGAATTGTGTGGTTTTAAGTATGAATACACAAGACAATTAATTTTAAATTGTAAGTATACAACCATTAGGCATTATCATGGTGGATAGTTATTAGGGTTGTCCATGGGTTGGGTCGGAGCAAGTTTGGGCTCAACCCGCTTCCAACCCAACCTAATCAGGTGGAGTAGCCATCAACCCACCGCTGATAAAGAGACTGATCGAGTTGGGCAAATCAGACCTCCAACAAGTGGTGGGCGGGTCAGTTGGAGTTAAAGATTTGAGAAAACAGCAAAATGTTTGTGAGATTTTGCTAGAACCAATGAAAATCTCATTAGATCTACTTGATATCTCGTCGAAATCTAGAAATTGTTGCGCTAGAATCTGGAAATTTTCACAAGGAAATCTTAGCATGTCAATCAGTTCAGGTTTTCGGGTTTTGGGAGAAGAAAATTGAAACCAACCTACCGGGTTGGTTTCTAGAGGTAAATGTTGGGATTAGTGCCCTAGAATCCTATTGTATGATGTTATGTATGATATTATGTATGACATTATGTATGACATGATGTATGACTTAATATTGTAATTAATAAAGTTGTTTTATTATTATCGAAAATAATGATAACATGAATATTCGGACATTATCACATAGTCCATGAGATGCATAGTATGTGATTTATGTGATTTAGTCACAGAAAATATAAGTCACAAGTTCTTTGTAAACTCAAAATTTTAGGTCTTAGTCGATGATGAAATTGGGCATTTCATCTGCGAAGACTATAACATATCAACTAAAATGATGTATTGATCATGGAAGTGGAGACTTCTAGTTGATATGTTGATATGTTTTAAGAGTTAAGACATATTGAACTGGATTGCTGTGAGATTTATTATTCTCCTAACGACTGTCAATTGAATAATAAATTTCACGACTTGTATTTACATGAACTCTTAATCCTGAGAGAATAATGGACCTGATCATGAAGTGTAGATTACTTTGATATATTAGGAGTGAGATCTAAAGTAACGGTCAAAACCTCAGTATGCTGGGCAACCACATTTAGTGTTGATGAAACATATATTCTCAAGATAGAATTCATAGTCTCTTAATGGAGATGTAAAATATTCCCTTGAAATAAGTTTAATGGGTTCAGTTATTCAAAGAGTTAGGCCTAACCACTTTGGTAAGAAATTACTAAAGTGTATATTTATGAAATTAGATTTCATAAATATATGGTGAATAACTTAAAAGGACTACACCGGGTACTCAAGGATTAAGATGTAATAATCTTCTTCAAAGTGACAGTCTATATTTATGACTTTGAATTACTACGAATATTTTATGAAGGAGTTGCATGTATAATAAAGTCTTAGGATATAATTTATAGATAAGGCCTAAAGTGCAACTATATTTATATAGTGATATTAAATATAGTTAATGGTAACTTTGGACTTGTCAAGAGTTGACAGAAAAGCCCAATGCCCATTGGAGCTAGTGCCTTATTGGTCCCTTTTGGTCCCACTCCAAGCCACACACTTAAGCCCAATTGAAAATGCCCAAAAGGCCAGCCCAATTAGATAATTGGTTAGATACAAAGGGAAAAACGTATAGAATTATATACATGAGAAACATCATTGTGAAATGGTGTGTAAGTGAGTGTAAGTCACTCTTTAATCCCTAAGTGACTAATTGAGAGTCCACACTTTTTGGGCGTTAGTGGAATTGGAGTGAAGATTAAAAGTATTCCCTAGTGCTTCGATCTTTGTTTTGAAATTCACCGCATCAAGGTACACTCTCTTGTTCTATATTCTGAAACTTACTTAATGCATGTTATCAATTCTAAATGAAGTAAATCTGTTAATTTTTCCACTGCATTTATGCATATATCCTACAATTGGTATCAGAGCAGTCTTTATTTTCGAATCTATATAATATGTTTAGTGAGTTTTAGAATTAGAGAAAACTATTTTCATAGTTGTGAAAATTCTGCAGTCATTTTCCTGCATATTATAGTTTTTGAAACTACTGTTTGATTAAAACTGATTTTGATGTTATGATGTTGTTTAAGTTTGATTTTGACCATGTAAAATTGAATTTTAACACTTTAACATCAATGAAATTCAAGTTAAAAACAGTTAAAACAGAAAAATGGCTATTTCTGGGTTTTTTTGTGACTAGCAAGTCACGAGTTAAGTCGCCAGTGAGTCGCCAAAACTCGTGACTGGTTCTGGCAACTTGGGCAAGTCGCCAAAACTCGCGACTGGTTCGGCGACTGGGCAAGTCACGAAAACCAGTCGCCAAAAATTCTAACACTTGTTTATTAAATGTATAAAGTGCAAGGCTATGTGTAATTAGTTTATATATGCTTTAAACAATTAAAAACCTTTCTTTTAAAACATCTAGTGGGAGAGAGATACAAGGGTTGGATCTCGCCTCCATTATCAGTTTAAAGTAGTGTGGACAAGCACCTCGTCTTGGCGTATATGCCTCGCGATCCCAAAGGAGGGTGTTTACTTCATAGTACTACAAGATTGAACTTGCCCCTCGTCTTGGCGTATATGCCTCGTAATCCCAAAGGATGGTGTTTTGTTCCATGGTACTACAAGTTTAAACAGCATAAAGGGAGATGAAATGTGGCTACACATGATTCTAGATAATGGTGTACACTAGACTAAGTGTAATGTTAACCTCTCAAAGGAGTTATGTCATTATTACTTAGAGGCTAAAGGTAATACGACATATTATTAGTGTTTGATAAGAGTCCTTTACTAGATGAATCTCCCTGCACAAAACTGGCACCAATCAACATGCGTACGTACAATGCTAGCATTGGTCATAGTCAGAAGGGAATTAAAACAGAGCCTTCAGCCTCTCACTATGGTTCGCACTCTAGCACCTCCACATCTGATGAGCAACTAGACAGCATTGTGAAATCTGTTAATGAGTTGAGTGCCAAGATGTCCGACCTTCCATCTATCTTGCACCATCTCAACATTCGATGGGATATGAAGTTCACCTCTATCCAAACTCAATTAGATCAAATTCAAAAAAAGCTAGAAGATGATGAGGTCTAGCTATTCTATGACAAAAAGTGGGAGATAATGTTGGCAGGGGGAGTACAATGATAGGGGGAGAAACAACTATATCGAATGAGGAGATTTCAGCAAGAAGGATTTTGTTTACTTTCAGTTTTATATTAACTTTGTTTCGTTTATTTAGTATTTTATTTACTGTGATTTGTACCCATGTTGCTTTTGTAAGCTTTTAGGGTTTGTTTCTGTGCATATTTGTAGGCTTTTATGGTTTGTACCATGCTTATGCAGCCTTTATGCTTTGTTGCATTGTACTTCTAGTTAAATGTTATGCATTTTCTTTAAGTACTCTCACTCTTGTACCCTTGTAGGATTTTATTCCTAGATGCATATATTTCTTGTACTGTGCATTGGTTAAGTGTTGGTCATTCAAGTGATTTGCTTTCTGCTTATCAACTTGAATGTCCGAATGTTCATTCTAAGTGTGAATAAGCATTGTGGTCACTATCTTACAGTGATTGCTTGTTTGGTCAAGCCATGGTTTATTACTTTATTCCATTTTGCTTGATCGCATTGTGCTTCCTCCATATGCATTACAAGTTTTCTACATACAATGAACTTATTATGTTATTGTGTTTCAGGAGATGTTTTAGTCTTATGGTTCAAGAGCTTCATAGATTCTAGAGTTAGGTGTGAGTGAGTTTTCCAACTGTTCCCAACTCACGCGTTAAGTCTAGAATTTGTCGTAGGGTTTTGTCATGGAATAGCCAAAGGGGGAGATTGTAAGGTTGAATTTAATCAACCATCTTGTTGGCTTTATTCCGTGCCAATTTTGCTTATATTTTAGCAATTAGTAATCCTGTATTTAGGTGAAAATCTTGTAAAGGTAGTGAGTGAGAGAGTGTGAAGAAATACTCAAGTTTATGTAAAGAAATAGGGACTTGTGACTGGATCTCGTGGGTGGCTCGCGGCTTGCAAGTTGCCAAAAGCTGCACACGTGCCAAGTATGCCAGAAGTTGAAGAGTCACACTAGTTGTTGCATTACAGGACAAAAGTTCCTGGCTGGCTAGACTGTTACCTCGCGGCTTGAACTCGCAACTCAATCCAGTCGCGAGGTCAAGTCGCTAGAACACCCTATTCGAGAAAAACCGACTCATCACATTTCATTCTCACCCTAGTATAAATATCCCTCATTCCCACGAAATGTAGAGAGCTTCTAGAGAGAATTTTGAGAAAGAAACCCTAGAGAAAACAAGATTGCCTCATTCACAATCTTCACCCAAGAGACTCTTCAAATTCCTCTACTCTCTTCCTCTCCATTGATACATCCTTGAGAGGTTTTTGACCAAATCCTTTTCTCACCATACCCACGTCTGTGAGAAGGTTCTTTTGGTGTTAAAGGAAGTTGTTTGGAAGGGATCAATGATTATTGGTCGATACTATGGTTTATAGCGGAATCCGGTAAGCTAGAAAAGAAAAAGGTTCGGCGCAACTTCGTTGGAGTAAGAAGCTTGGAGGGCTTAGGTACTTGGGTAGATTAGGCTTGGAGGGTCTATTGTTATTCATGTATCCCAACTACATTTTCTAGTGGATTATTGACCGCTTGGAGGGCAGCGAAGAGGTTTTACGCTGAGGGTTTCGGTTTCCTCTTCGATAACACATTGTGTGTTGTCCTTGTGTTTGCATCTCTCTTCCCTTTATCTTTACCATTTAATTACTGCTGTGATTGTGATTATTTATGGTTTAGATTGTTTATCAATTCTGTTATAAGCTTGTTATCATTTTCCGCACATATATTATATGATACAAAGCTTGAATTGATAATTTATTGTTTGAAGGTCTAAATGTTCATAGTGTTTTCAACGCTATTTGAACTTTCAAAGAAAGTGAAATATATTGTTGGTCATTAACAACCAAAATATCAGCAATCTAGATAATTATAGTTGGTTGAATAAAATACCTATAATGATACAAGAAAGAGTGGTAGCCACATCTATGCTATACTAAAAAAGACTAGATTAGTCATAATTGAGACTCTTTGTAATTAAAAGTGTCCATATCATCCCAATATATGCTTAAAGTAGGACTCAAAACACCCCTCGCAAGCCGCAACACACACTCAATCAATCTCTAGTCAATCTGAGGCGTCGCAGTTATTGGGATTAGTGCCCTAGAATCCTATTGTATGATGTTATGTATGATATTATGTATGACATTATGTTTGACATGATGTATGACTTAATATTGTAATTAATAAAGTTGTTTTATTATTATCTAAAGTAATGGTAACATGAATATTCGGACATTATCATATAGTTCATGAGATGCATAGTATGTGATTTATGTGAAAAGTCACAGAAGATATAAATCATAAGTTTTTTGTAAACTCAGAATTTTAGTTCGTAGTCGGTGATGAAATTGGACATTTCATCTATGAAGACTATAACATGTCAACTAAGACGATTTGTCTTGATCATGGAAATGGTGACTTCTAGTTAATATGCTGATATGTTTTAAAAGTTAAGACATATTAAACTGGACCGCTGTGAGATTTATTATTCTCCTAATGATTATCAATTGAATAATAAATCTCACGACTTATATTTACATGAACTCTTAATCCTGAGAGAATAATAGACCTGATCATGAAGTGTAGAGTGCTTTGATATATCAAGAGTGAGATCTAAAGTAACGGTCAAAATCTTAGTATGTTGGATAGCCGCATTTAGTGTTGATGGAACATATATTCTCAAAATGGAATTCATAGTCTCTTAATGGAGATACAAAATATTCCCTTGAGATAAGTTTAATGGGTTTGTTATTCAGAATGTTAGCCCTAACTGCTTTAGTAAATAGTTACTAAAGTATATATTTATGAAATTAAATTTCATAAATATATGATGAATAACTTAAAGGATTAAACCGGGTACTCAAGGATTAAGATGTAGTAATTTACAAAGTAGTAGTCTACTTTCATAACTTTGTATTACTACGAATATTTTATGAAGAGGTTGCATGTATAATAAAGTCTTGGAATATAATTTATTAATAAGGCCTAGAGTGCAATTATATTTATATAGTGGTATTAAATATAATTAATGGTAACTTTGGGCTTGTCAAGAGTTGACAAAAAAGCCCAAGGCCTATTGGAGCTAGTATCTTATTGGTCCCTTTTGGTCCCACACCACGCCACATATTAAAGGCCAATTGGAAAGGCCCAATAGGCCAGCCCAATTAGATAATTAGTTAAATGTAAAAAGAGACACATACAGAGTTATTATTAAAAAAAAAAAAAAGAGAAAAGAAAGACGCCACTGTGAAATGGTGTGTATGTGTGAGTGAATCCACTCAATTATTCTCCTTTGGAAACTGATTGAGAGACCACACATCTTAGGCGTTAGTGGAATTGGAGTAAAGATTGAAAGTGTTCCTGAGAACTTCTGATCTTTGGTTTTGAAATTCTCTGCACCAAGGTACACTCTCTTGTTCTATATTCTGAAACTTACATTATGCATGTTATCAATTCTGAATGAAGTAAATTCGTTATTTTTCCACTGCGTACATGTAAATTTCCATTAGCAATATCACACCATGAGAACATAATGATTTCTTGAACTACTAGTTCCTTCTTGTAAAGTTGTTATTTACAACTATTTGTTTTTGTTGGCTTTTATTCCGTGAAAAAATTGATTGTAATTATAGTTCAATCTTTTGTACCCTATATTTATTTTGGGATTTGACTGTAAGGGTTGTGTGATAGAGAGAGAGTGTGAAGACTCAAGCTATTGAAGACTAAAGTGTTCTCGCAGGTATCTCACGACTAAGCATCCCGTGAAGTGACTCATGTGCCTTGCACATGCTACAATGCGAAGAGTCGAGCCAGGATGGAGACAATTGTGTCTTACAGCTAAGACCTTCCCGTGAGATACCTGCGAGACATTCTGTTCTGCCATCCTGTCCATTATGATACATACTTTCTATGCCTACACTATTTATACTCACATTACCCACAAATGTTGAGGAGTGCTTCTGAGAGAAAACCTTAGCCAAACACCTTGAGAGTTAGAGATTATTATACCCACAATCCTCTACACATTTGCTTGTGGAATTTCCTCAACTCCTACCTCTCTATTTCCATACTATTGAGAGGTTGATAGCCCAAACACTTACCACACCCTTTCGAAGTGTTAAGTAAAATTTTGGTACTGCTGAAAAGTATTAGAAGAAGCCAAAGATGGCAGATGCAACATGGAGCTTGTTGCGGGATTCAAAGAACTAGACAAGACACAGTTCCAAGAAACCTTGTTGGAGTAGGAGCTTGGAGTGCATAGGTACATCGGGTAGATTAGGCTTGAAGGGTCTCTTATTAACCCATGTATCCCAACTGATTGTCTAGTGGATCGATTATCGCTTGGAGGGCGGCGAAGAGGTTTTTTGCCGAGTTCTTCAGTTTCCTCTTCGATAACACATCGGCGTGTTATCTTGTGTTTGCATCTTTCTTTCCTAATTTTTTATTTTTCATTTTACTATTGTGTTGCTTTAATTATGGATTAGAGTAGTTTGTTTGTTTGTTCGCTCTCTTTTACACTATTTCGCACTTAGTATTAAGTTAATGTAAAATCAGTTGAGCCGTAACTTTTAATTGGGGGTCCAAACAGCTCTTGTGTTTTCAACACATTTTCAAATTTTCAATTGGTATTAGAGCGGGTACACTCGCTGTGGTGTAACTACCTGAGTGTGATCCTTAACCCCATTTGAGATAGACCGGTCTCAATCTTTAAATGTTCCACCATATTTTGATGGTAGTAATTATACTTTTTAGAAAGTCTGAATGAGGGCATTCTTGTATTCTATTGATGATATTGTTTGGGATGCGGTAGAAATAGATTGGATTAGGCCGGTGGCCGCTAAATCCACTTGGGATAAAGCAGCTCTTACGACAGCTAACGCTAACAGTAAAACTTTGAATGCAATTTTTTGTGGTGTTTCTCCAGATGAGTTTCACAGGATTTCTCACATGACAGTAGCCAAGGAAGTTTGGGAGATATTGGAGACCACTTATGAAGGAACAAAGAAAGTGAAGGATACAAAACTTCAGATGCTTACCACTAAATTTGAAGAGTTTAAGATGGGAAATAACGAGTCCTTTGATTCCTTCTATGGGAAGCTTAACGAAATTGTAATTGCTAAGCTCAATCTTGGTGAGAAGATTGAAAATGCTAAGGTAGTAAGGAAAATTTTGAGGTCCTTACCAGAGAGCTTTTAAGCAAAAGTCACAACCATGAAGAAAGCAAAGATTTGGATGAGATTAAGATCCAAGAGCTCATTGGATCTCTCCAAACATATGAGCTGGGACTACCTTCTCATAAGTCAAGCAAATCTCTTGCTCTTAAAACCATCACCGAAAGAATGGACGCTTCCTCTGAAAAAGATGGAGTGGAGAAGGAGGTAGCATTTCTTGGTAAGAGCTTTCAAAAATTTTCTAAAGATGAAGAATAGTGGGAAACCATTCAGCAAAGGGAAGTTTTCATCCTCCAAAGGTGACAGGAAAGAGTTTAAGAAGAAAGAAAAGAAGGATACCCAATCTCCTCAAGGCATTGTGTGTTATGAATGTAATGGCCATGAACATCTCAAAAAAGAGTGTCCCAACTATCTAAGAGGGAAGGGCAAAGCATATGCCATAACTCTTAGTGACTCGGATTCATCGAACTTTGACTCAGAAGAGAGCTATGATGGAGAAGGGAATTACTCCGCCTTTATGACTATTGCTCATGTTGAATCCTCGGAGGACTTGAGTTTGCTAGTGCAAGAACTTGGGGAGCATAGTGATAAGGAATCCATGGGAATAGTAGAAGATGAAGATTCAATCGGTCTTCAAGAAAATTACAATTCCCTACTTGAGAAGTCAGGATAGTATACAAGGGTGGCCAAGGCAACTGTTAAAAAGATGAAGAAGGCAGAGGAGGACTATAAAAGTCTCCTAGTTTGATATAAGGAGGCCAAATGTGAAATAGAGACGCTGAATAGAGAGCTGACGAAAGCCTACTCAAAGATAAAATTCCTTAAGCTTGAGGTGGTTCAAGCTAATGCTAAACTAGAGCGAGTCTCCTCCAAGAAGCCTGATGAAGTCCTCTCTCATCAAAAACCTTTTTCCGACAAAACTGGACTGGGATATACTGGAGAAAGTAGTTCAGTTGTCAAAATCACCAAGGATGTGAAGTTTGTACAAGCCAAAGAACCATTAGTAGCTGCCTCTACACCTAAGAAAGTAGAGGATGAAAAGAAGAATGTAGCTGATCAACGGGTGTTGAATAAGCCTCGTAATCAATATGTGGTCAAGCCTAAGGTTCAAGGGAAATCACCTCCAAAGTTGCAAAGAGGTCTGAGAATTCAACATTTTTGTGGACTTCAAGGACACACCAGACCAAATTGCCATAAGCTAAAGGCATTGAAGAATGCAAGTGTTCAGAGGTCAAAAAGCCCTAAAAATGACAAAAGAAATTGGGCTGGTGAGCAATCAAGAGGTCGAAAATGGTGATTTCGGCATGATGGATGTGATGAAAATGATCGATGCCTTCACCCCTTGCTTAGAGAGCTTCACTAGATGGTTTGAAAGTCCTAACTCTCGTACCTAATCCTTTTAGGGATATCACCCCAAACGCACATGCTGTGTGGGTAAAAAGGGGTACTCATGCATAAGCATTTTAATATGTCCATGCATTAATTCTTCTGATGTTTAGGGACATTTGCTCTTGCATCTCTACATGCTTAATTTGCTGTGTATCATTTGCTTCTGGTTTTAACTTGTTTGGCGTAGTACCTTCATACTAATGGCGTAGTGCATTTATGAGCTTAGCTTGTTTTGTATGCACTTTTATTTGTGTGGAAGAAATCTTGAAAACTATGTGTGATTGTTGTAAATAGATCTTCAAGTGTGTCATGAATGATTGGTCAATAGTCTTGATACTTGCGTAGACTTGTGCCTGTATCTCTTCCCACTTTAGTTATTTATTTATTTATTTATTTATTATTATTATTATTATTTTTTACAAAAGAGCTCACCAAATGTAAATCTCCAAATGAAAAGAGATATTGAACTGCAAAAGCCTGTCGCACATACTAGTATTTGACTAGGAAAAGGGAAAGCGACTTTTGTTTTGAAATGTATGGTGCTAAAAAAGCCAAAGGCTAATTCTAAATGTTGGTATATCAAAAATATCAAGCACTGATCCCCAAAAGAGATGTTTGATCCAAAATGGATCATTGTTATGATTTATACAGAAGTCAAATGAAAAGCTTATAAGATTTGTACTCAATTTGTGGGAAGTCATATATGTTCATTTCTATAATTGAGATAGACCACTTGATTTAGTACCAGTTGTGTATGACTTAATTGAATTGATCATTGAAACTTCACTCTGGTCTAAGGACTATTTCACACTTCATACTCACCCACAACACACAAGACTTTGATTCAATTAATGCTTATCTCATTTGTATGATTGTACATGTTCAAATGTGGTGTGTATGCTCAAACACTTGCTGATTAAACCCAAAAGGATTTTTGAGTCTTTTATATGTTTTTGAAAGTGATTTTATACTTTCGTGTCTTTAGTTTTTGTTCAAAATGCATTTTTGTGCTTTTCTTCAAAAACTAGTTCAGAGGGTGTTTCGCGAGAAGCTCGCGACTTATAGCTTCCCGCGAAAAGTATTTTAAGGGAAATAAATTTCTGGTCATTTCACTCAAAGACTCTCGCTACTGTCTCACGAGTATTTCATGACTACACACTTCTTGCGAAATGTGTTTTAGGTCAAAACTGGAATTTTTTCAAATCAGACAGAAACTCTTGTGAATGTCTCGCGACTATATCGCGACTGTCTAACCCACGAAAATCACGTGTTTTCAGTTTTATATTGCAGATGTGACAGCTTTTCAAAACACTCTCACTTCCCTCGTTAAGCCTTTCTCGAACCCATTTCAACCCAAAATCACATTTTACTCAAACCCCATCATTCTCAAGCCTAATTTCTACATTTTCAACTTCAAGGTATGGTTTCTAAAACATTTTCTTCATGGTTTTTCTAAGATTATGCAGTTATTTGAGTTAGGGTTTCAAAATTTTGGAATTTTTCGAAATTGGGTTAGGGGTGTGTCCCATTTGTTCTATTCTGCTAGCCTGTCCATTATGATACACACTTTTTGTACTTACACTATTTATACTCACATTACTCACAAATGTTAAGGAGTGCTTCTGAGAGAAAACTCTACCCAAACACCTTGAGAGTTAGAGATTGTTATACCCACAATTCTCTACACATTTGCTTGTGGAATTTCCTCAACTCCTACCTCTCCATTTCCATACCATTAAGAGGTTGATAGCCCAAACACTTACCACACCCTTTCGAAGTGTGAAGTGAAGTTTTGGTGCTGCTGGGAAGCATTAGAAGAACCCAAGGATGGTAGATGCAACATGGAGTTTGTTGCGGGATCCAGAGATGTAGACAAGATACGGTTTCGAGAAGCCTTGTTGGAGTAGGAGCTTGGAGGGCTTAGGTACATCGAGTAGATTAGGCTTGGAGGGTCTCTTGCTAACCCATGTATCCCAACTGATTGTCTAGTGGATCAATTACCGCTTGGAGGGCAGCAGAGAGGGTTTTTGCCGAGTTCTTCGGTTTCCTCTTCGATAACACATCGGCATGTTATCTTGTGTTTGCATCTTTCTTCTTTACTATTTTATTTTCCATTTTACTGCTGTGTTGCTTTAATTATGGATTAGAGTAGTTTGTTTGTTTGTTCACTCGCTTTTACACTATTCCGCACTTAGTATTAAGTTAGTGTAAAATTAATCGAACAATAACTTTTAATTGGGGGTCCAAACAGCTATTGTATTTTCAACACATTTTCGAGCTTTCACTTCCATTTGTTTTTGCGGTGAACCAACATTCTCACCGTCCATTTCCTCTCATCCTAGTTGGTAATGTACCAAGGATTAAGTGAAACTTCTTGACCCCAATGAGGCAATGACCATATGAAATAGTTTTATGTTGATATGGTGCCAAGCCAGAAAGACTTGGATTTAAGTGTGTAGAAAATTTTCTCTGATGTTGGAGCTTTAGAAGAGCATCCTCCAGGATGATCGTTTATATAATTAAAAAATGTGCTTAAGGTTTTGGTTTGCAATATCCTTAGGTATTTTATCTCTTGCTCAAAGTATTAAAAGTTTTTTGAGATTTTACAAGAATGGATGATGAATGGGTAGTCCTAAGGAAGAGTAAGACTACCCCTAAGATGCTTGAAAACTCGAAAATGTGTCAAAAGCACACGAGCTGTTTAGATCCCCAAATTAAAGTTACGGCTTAGTTAATTTTACACTAACTTAATACTAAGTGCGGAATAGTGTAAACACAAGCATATAAGAAAGCCAACTACTCTAATCCATATTTAAAGCAACATAGTAGTAAAAATGAAATGAACAAGAGTAGGGAAGAGAGATGCAAACACAGATAACACCGAGACGTGCTATCGAAGAGGAAATCGAAAAACTCGGCGAAAAACCTCTTCGCCTCCCTCCAAGCAGAAATCGATCCACTAGACAATCAGTTGGGATACAAGGGTGAGCAAGAGACCCTCCAAGCCTAATCTACCCTCTGTACATAAGCCCTCCAAGCTCTTACTCCAACAAGGCTTCTTAGAACCGTGTTTTGTCTAGTTCTCCAAAACCCGTAACAAGCTCCATGTTGCATTTGCCATTCTAGGCTTCTTCCAATGCTTTCCAGCAGTACCAAAACTTCACTTGGCACTCTCAAAGGGCGTGGTAAGTGTTTGGGCTATCAACCTCTCATTGGTATGAAAATGGAGAGATAGAAGATGAGGAAATTTCCAAAACAAATGTGTAAAGGATTGTGGGTAATGTGGGTATAAATAGTGTAGGCACAAAAAGTGTGAATCAGACTGGACAAGCTGACAGAATAGAATGCCTCGCGGGTGTCATGCGGGTAGGCCTTACCCACGAGATACTCGCGAGACACAGTTGTCCCCATCTGGCTTGACTCTTCACATTCTAGCATGTGCAGGGCACATGATATACTTCGCGAGATGCTAAGTCGCAAGATACCTGCGAAACCTTCTTCAGTCTTTAAATGCTTGAGTCTTCACACCACTCTCTCTATCACACAACCCTTACAATGAAATCCCACAATAAATACAGAGTACAATAGATTGAATATAATTACAATCAAATTTGGCATGGAATATAAGCCAACAAAACATATAGTTTTATAAATAACAACTTTATAATCTCCCCCTTTGGCTATTCCGTGACAAAACTCCTAAAACAAACTCTAGACTTAAACATGAGTTTGGGAACAGTGGCAAAACTCACTCACACCTAATCTAGAAACTGTGAAGCACTTGCAAGTATATACCTGTTACCTGAAACACTTACACATGAACAAAACCTTCATTAAGCTTATGACAAGTTAAACACAAGGTACATACATGAACAAGTAAAGTGCGATCAAGTTTGTAAGCACATCATAACATGTATGCATATCTTAATTAAACAAAAATAGTCATTAAAGAATGACTACAATGAATACTTAGCCAAGTAAATGCTCATCCAGACACCTAATGCAATTAAGAACAATCCATAGGATCAATTTGCATGTCCAACACTCAACCAATGCAAAATACACGAAGTATTTACATCTAGGATAAAAGATCCTACTAGGGCACAAGAGTGAGATACTTAAGACATAATGGCAATATCTTAAAAGTACGTAAAAAAAAATGCTACAAAGCATAGAGATAAACACAAACTGATAATAAACTGAACTTAAAACCAGAGTGTCAAAGCTTTAAACAAAAGCAGTAAAAACATAACACAGCAGTTATAAAAACAACAAAAAATAAACCATAAAGAAAAACTTCTTTTTCTAGCTTCTTCTCCCCCTATCACCATACTCCCCTTATCAAAGACACCAACTCCCCCTTTTTGTCATGGAATAGCTAGTCATTTTCTTCTAGCTTCCGTTGAATTTTGTCCAATTAAGTTTGGAGAGATGTGAACTTTGAATCAAAACAACTGTGGAGAGAGTACATGATAGATGCTAGTCCGAATATCTTGTTATTGATCTTTCGAAGAGCAGTGGTAATGTTGTCTAACTGTTCATCATAGACATGGGGTGTAGAGCTCAAGCTCTCCGGAGTTGCATGGTTTTCGGCTTGACATTCTTCTTGGTGTGACTCATACTCGCATGTAGAGTATGAATGGTAATTGGACTTGGCCTTGGGTATGGGCGCTCATCGTCTGAGGGATGGACACCTTTGAGCTTCAAAATCCTTAAGATAAGGCAATAGAAAGGAATACAATTCCTAGAAGCAGTCTGGTCAACCGTTTTGGCCGAGATGTGGAAGATATGAGAGCACACATCAATCTCTTCATCCGTGATCAGGTCATGCAAGAATAAAGCTCTACCGAGATTCATATACCCGGTGCTTGACAAAGGATATAGGTTGCTAAATATGATCGTTGAGAGAAGACGTAATTTGGGAGAAAGAGATGCCATACTAATTGATTTCCTATGTGAGGAGAATTCCAAATTAGCTCCTAAGGCTTCTTTAAGAACCTCTTCATCTAGATTCAACTCATCATAAACTGGTGGTTTGGGGAGTATTGGCCAGTTAATGTGTAGGATTTCCGCCAAATAAACAGGAGTTATTGAGAAACTCTTTCCTCTCACCCAATATTTTATCTCTTCTCCGTTAACAATGGCATTGGCATAGAACTATTTTACCATGTTCTCGTATGCATCCTTAAGAGTTGAGAGCAGGAAATTCTAGTCCTTCGTGGTAAACCATATGGGAATATTTGTGTCACGAAAATATGGTTGATCAACAGCCGTTTCAACTAGCAATGGGGTGTCTTGAAAATAGTTCTTATAGGTCTGAAATGCAGCATATGATCTAAATAGGTCAGGGTCATAGACTTCTATTGAGAAACGAGTCCTTTTTGACCTTGGTGACGGTTCATCAACGTTAATGTTTGGCTCTTTCCCTTTGCTGCTGCCTATTTTTATTGCGGAGCTTTTAAAAGGAGACATATGCACAAATGAGCATAGAACAGACAGAAAAGCATGTGCAAAAACACAAAAACAGAACACAAAAACTTGATTAGATTCAAGTTAATTCAAAACAGGGTAAAAACTAACTTAAAGCAGAGTACAAATAACTCAAACCAACATGCTAAAACATTCAAACCAAGAACATAAACACAATGTATGAGGTTAAGTAAGTGTGCATGTGTGTGCATGTAGGTGCATGTGCTGATGCATGAAGATGCATGTGTTAATGCATGAGGATGTGCCTAGAGGGTGCCTAGGGTGTGCATGGCATGACATTGAGGCACATACTGAACAAAGTGTGTAAAAACACACACAAGATGATAAAAAATGATTCATATGATCAAACAGGACCAACACCAAAGATTGGAACTCAGTTATGTCCAAAACAACACAGAACTGTCACTTAGACAATCTGTCAAACACATGACATGCAACAATGATCAACAGTTATGAAAAATGCATGAACACATGGAAAAATGCCTCAATACATGCTCAAAATGCCACAAGGGGCCAACACAGATGCAAAACATCAAATGAGACTCAGCCCAAACAAAGAATTTGAAAATTTTTCACTTTAAAAAGAAACCTAACCCAATTTTCAAACCCTAAGCATAAAAACTGTATAATCTGAAAATAAAAGATGAGAAAAGTGCAAGAAGTACATACCCTGAAAGGATTGTGCAAAAATATCGCTTGAAAATGATGGGGTTTGAATGAAATAGTGTTTTGGGTTGAAACTGGTTCGAGAGAGGCTTAGCGAGGGAAATGAGAGATTTTGAAAAACTGTCACATCTACTACATTAAAAACTGAAAACACGCATTTTTTGCAGGTTAGAGAGTAGCGAAACAATTGCGAGATAGTCGCGAGAATGGCCACTGAAGCACATCAGCTTTCGCGAGAAGCTTTAGGTTGCGAAACAGTTGCGAGACAGTCGTGGTAGCTTCTGTCTAATTTTGGAAAAAGTCAGTTTTAGCCAAACAGCATTTCACGAGAAGTTGTTGGTCGCGAGGTAGTCGCGATAAGTCGCGAGAGTCTCTGTGTGACATGATGAAAAAGTTTATTTCCCTTAAGGCTTTTTCACGTGAAGCTCTAAGTCACGAGCTTCTCACGAGACAACCTCTGAACTAGTTTTTGAAGACAAACACAAAAAAGCATTTTGAACAAAAGCATAAAAGTACGAAAGTATAAAATCACTTTCAAAAACAAATAAAACACTCAAAAATCTTTTTGGGTTTGATCAACAAGTATATGAGCATACACATCACATTTAAACATGTACAATCACTCAAATGAGATAAGCATTCATTGAATCAAAGTCTTGTGTGTTGTGGGTGAGTATCAAGTGTGAAAAAGTCATTAGACCAAAGTGAAGCTTCAATAATCAATTCAATGAAGTCATACACAACTAATACTAGGTCAAGTGGTCTATCTCAATTATAGAAATGAACATATATGACCTCCCACAAAATAATTACACAACTTAGAAGCTTTTCATTTGGCTTTTGCATAAATCATAACATTTGATCCTTTTTTTATAATACATCTCATTTTGAGATTGGTGCTTGAAATTTTTGATATTTCAACATTGAGAATTAGCCTTTAGCTTTTTGAGCACCATACATTTCAAAACAAAAGTCGCTTTCCCTTTTTTCTAGTCAAATACTAGTATGTGCGAAGGTTTTTGCAGCTCGATATCTCTTTTCATTTAGAGATTTACATTTAGTGAGCTCTTTCGCAAAAAATATAAAATTAAAGTGGGAAGATATATAGGCACAAGTCTATGCAAGTATCAAGACCATGAAGACTATTGACCAATCATTCATGACAAGCTTGAAGATCTATTTATAACAATCACACATAATTTTCAAGATATCTTCCACCTAGATAAATGTGCATATAAATACAAGCTAAGCTTGTAAATGCACTACACCATTAGTACGAAAGTACTAAGCCAAACTCACATGTGATAAACACAAAACAAGCGATCAAACTTTTTGAAGATTTTCCAACATTTTATGGGTTTTTTAATTTTTTGAACACACTAAAAAACAAAACAAAAAGAAAAACAAAGCAAAAGCTTGAAAAAGAAACATGCTAAGACCCGAAGCAAATGATACAAGTCAAAGCAAGCATGTAAAGATGCATGAGCAAATGTCCCTAAACATCAAAAGAATTAATGCATGGACATGTTAAAATGGTTATGCATGTGTACCCCGTTTCACCCACATGGCACGTGCGTTTAGGGTGATATCCTTAAAGGATTGGGTATGAGAGTTAGGAGTGTCAAACTGTCTAGTAAAGCTCTCCAAGCAAGTGGTGAAAGCACCGATCATTTTCATCACGTCCATCATGCCGGAATCACCATTTCGACTTCTTGATTGCTCACCATCCCAACTCCTTTTGTCCTTTTTAGGGCTATTTGACCTCTGAATGCTTGCATTCTTTAATGCCTTCAACTTATGGAAATTTGGTCTTGTGTGTCCTTGAAGTTCACAGAAATGACAGAAATGTTGAATTCTTGGACCTCTTTGCAAGTTTGAAGGTGATTTCCCTTGAAATTTAGGCTTAACCACAGTTTGGGTACGAGGCATATTCAACACTCATTGATCAGCTCCATTCTTTTACTTTTCATCCTTTATTTTTTCATGGGTAGGGGCAACTACAACTGGCTCTTTGGCTTTCACAAATCTCACATCTTTGGCGACATTTTCTGATGAGCTACTCCCTCCAGTATATCCCAACCCGGACTTTTCTGAAAAATGTTTTTGAGATGAAATAACATCATCCAGCTTCTTTGTGAATACCCTCTCTATCTTGGCATTTGCTTGCACTACTTCTAGCTCAAGAAATCTAATTTTTGAATAAGCTTCAGTTAGCTCACCATTCATCGTCTCTATTTCACACTTGGCCTTTTTATGATGCACTAGAAGACTTTTATAGTCCTCATCTGCTTTCTTCATCTTCTTCACAGCCGCTTTGGCCACCCTTGTGTACTCTCCAAACTTCTCATGAAGGGAATTGTAGTTTTCTTGAAGACTTGCTATGTTTTCATCTTCCTCAACATTAGTTTCTTCAACACCTCCTACTGATTCTTCATCACTATGATCCCCAAGTTCTTGTACCAGCAAGTTCAAGTCTTCCGACGACTCATTATAGGTGATAGTCATAAAGGTGAAGTAGTTTCCTTCTTCATTATAGCTCTCTTTAGAATTAGAATTTGAAGAATTCGAATCATTCAGCGTTGTGGCATATGCCTTACCCTTTCCTCTTAGATAATTGGGACACTCCTTCTTGAGATGTCCATAACCATTGTATTCATAACAAACAATGCCTTGAGGAAACTGAGAATCATTTCCATCTTTCTTCTTAAACTCTTTCCTATCACCTTTGGATGATGAGAACTTTCCTTTGCTGAACTGTTTCCCACTGTTCTTCATCTTCAGAAATTTCTAAAAGTTCTTTGCAAGGAATGCTACATCCTTTTCCACTCCATCTTCTTCGGAGGAATCATCCATTCTTTCGGTGATGGTTTTAAGAGCAAGGGATTTACTTGTCTTATGAGAAGCAGTCCAAGCTCATACGTTTAAAGAGACCCAATGAGCTCTTAGATCTTAATTTCATCCAAATCTTTGTTTTCCTCTATGGCTGTGACTTTCGCTTGGAAGCTCTCCGATAGGGACCTCAAAATTTTCTCACCACCTTAGCATTTTCAATCTTTTCACCAATATTGAGCTTAGCAATTACAATTTTGTTGAGCTTTCCATAAAATGAATCAAAGGACTCATCATCTCCCATCTTAAGCTCTTCAAATTTGGTGGTAAGCATCTGAAGCTTTGTGTCCTTCACTTTCTTTGTTCCTTCATACATAGTCTCTAATATCTCCTAAGCTTCCTTTGCTACTGTCATGTGAGAGATCCTGTGAAACTCGTCTGGAGACACACCACAAAATATAGCATTCAAAGCTTTACTATTAGCATTAACTGCCGCAAGAGCTGCTTTATCCCAAGTGGATTTAGTGACCTCCGGTCTAGTCCAACCTATTTCAACCGCATCCCAAACAGTATCATCAATGGAACATAAGAATGCCCTCATTTGGACTTTCCAAAAAGCATAATTATTACCATCAAAATATGGTGGCACATTTAAAGATTGAGACTGGTCCATCTCAAACGGGGTCAAGGAACACACTCAGGTATTTAAACTATAGCAAGTATACTCGCTCTGATACCAATTGAAAGCTCGAAAATGTGTCAAAAACACACGAGTTGTTTAGACCCCCAAATTAAAGTTACAGCTTGGTTGATTTTACACTAATTTAATACTAAGTGCGGAATAGTGTAAACATAAGCGTATAAGCAAGACAACTACTCTAATCCATATTTAAAGCAACATAACTGTAAAAATGAAATGAACAAGAGTAGGAAAGAGAGATGTAAATACAGATAACACCGAGATGTATTATCGAAGATGAAATCGAAGAACTCGGTGAAAAACTTCTCCGCCGCCCTCTAAGTGAAAATCAATCCACTAGACAATCAGTTAGGATACAAGGGTGAATAAGAGACCCTCTAAACCTAATCTACCCTCTATACCTAAGCCTTCCAAGCTCTTACTCCAACAAGGCTTCTCAGAACCATGTCTTGTCTAGTTTTTTGAATCCTGCAACAAGCTCCATGTTGCATCTGCCATTCTAGGCTTCTTCCAATGCTTCCCAGCAGCACCAAACTTCACTCGACACTCTCAAATGGTGTGGTAAGTGTTTGGGCTATCAACTTCTCAATGGTATGGAAATGGAAAGGTATGAGATGAGGAAATTTCCAAAACAAATGTATAGAGAATTGTGGGTATAAAAATCTCTAACTCTCAAGGTGTTTGACTAGGGTTTTCTCTCAGAAGCTCTCATTTACATTTGTAGTTAATGTGGGTATAAATAGTGTAGGCACAAAAAGTGTGAGTCAGACTGGACAGGCTGGCAGAATAGAATGCCTTGTGGGTGTCTCGCTGGAAGGCCTTACCCCCGAGATACTCACGAGACACAGTTGTCTCCATCTGGCCTGTCTCTTCGCATTCCAGCATGTGCATGGCACATGATATACTTCGTGGGATGCTAAGCCGCAAGATACCCGCGAAACCTTCTTCAGTCTTCAAATGCTTGAGTCTTCACACCACTCTCTCTATCACACAACCCTTACAATGAACTCTCACAATAAATACAGGATACAACAGATTGAATATTACAATCAAATTTGGCATAGAATATAAGCCAACAAAATATATAGTTGTAAATAACAACTTTACAATGCTAGATAACAAATATTCCTTCAAGTTTTTATTATCTCAAGTGTGATTTTCTTGTTATTTTTCTGTATTTATTGTGATATAAAGTCCTCTCAAGTCAGGCAATTCCTAACCCACTCAAATAAAATTCATAAAAATTGTTAAACAATGCGATTAGAACCTTGTTATTTTTCATTCTAAATTACATTCTAGTTACCAGCATATTTTATTTGAATTCTACAGAATGAGCCAACAATTTGTAGCAAAACTAGTGCATAAAGGGGAGAAAAAGGAAAAGGTAAACATCTAAAATTCCTTCACATTAGAACCAGTAAAAGTGATTCATTATTTTCTTTTATAGATTAAATAACAAATAAATGAATAAACTTGTATCATATTTACAGCCTTTTTGGACACTTTCTGGCAAAGATCCCAGGTCCAATAGTGTAAACCCAAACCCTCCAAAAAAAAAATAATAATAATAAATAAATAAATAAACTAAAAAGAAAGATTTTAACTGATAGTCCACAAATTAACCATCAACATTGATGCAAACATCAGACCCCACCATCTTCCAACCAATGATTTTAAACCCTTTGATCCATTGGTGTTGCAGACGAGCTTCTTGTTATGATAGGTGCACACTGGTTGCTTCCTGCAGTACACAACAAGAGAGACTTGTTCAGTACCTGATAGCAAAGTATCAAAGTTGGGCATATATAGATTGCAACAACATTGATTAAATGTGATTTTTGTATGTTGCCAAAGTACATACTGCATTTTTTTTCTTGATATTCATGGAAGTTGTAATAGTTGATTAGTAATTTCTAACCTCGTAAAACTAGCTCCCATGTTTCACCAATGATTAAATACATTTTCCTCGGTAAAGATGCTTATACTCTAATACTATCAGCAATGTGGAACATGTAATGTGACTTCAATTCAAATTTAACAAAAATCTTGAAAATTTTGAACTATTAGTATGAGAAATTGCTTTTCTAGATAATGATGTATAGGAGAAGCAAGCATGTTAGTTAATAAAGGCTTCAAACTGATTTCCTTCTTATAGAAGCAGTGCATTACTTAAAACTGTGATTCCCCTTGTAACCATTAGGGGCTTATTCCTTGATATTTTAGCATGAAACATAACAAATATTCATCAAAATATATACAATGTAGGTTCAGAAAACAGCATAATTGTTGGTCCAATACATTACCTGGATGAGCAGAAAGCGACCACATAATCAGTCCCTGTGCACGTAAATACACTGGTGGGATCATCATATGCATAACTATATGCCGCAGGGCAAGCCTCCTTGAACTTCTTGGAATAATAGGTGGGTTGACATACCCTAGGGTTCCCATACAGCCCTCTACAACAATACTCATCCGTGTTAAACACATCACATGCACTTCGACACCCTACAACTTTCCCATTGGACTTGACGGATAGCTCGGACGGGCAACTAGGATTCAAATCTGAATCACAACCAGCAATGCTACAATTTCCCTTCCCATTTATGGGTGTAACAACTACTGGCAAGTTAAAACCATCCACAAGGCTAACATCATAAAAATCAGGTGATGCAAGGGTAAATTCAGCAAGTGAAGCTGGTGTCTTTCCTGAGGCTGCACACTTGAAAGAATTGCCACAGTCCCCAGTCTGGCATGACCCATTGCCATTCTTGTCAAAGTTACAACCTGTTCGACCCCAAATCCGGCCGGACCAGCTAACTGGGGCAGTGAAGACAACAGATTGCTTGGGTTTTAGTGTAAATCCACCACCATTAAAGTTCTCCCCAGGGGTAACTGCCGGCCATATTGTCTCTTTGCAATCATTTATTATGGTGAAAACTCGTGCAGGCTCACACATTTTGGCTCCTGCCCATCCAAATAAAATTAAAATTGCAGGCCAATTTGAAGATGAAAGAAACAAATTAAATCTATGTTGCAAAAAGTTCCCTAAAGAAATTTTTTTTCCTTGTTATCTTTAGAGTGAGTCAGAGAAAAAAATATGTTTACTAAACATTTATGAATAGCTGACTAGTGTTCAAGAAAGAGATTATAATCTCTGTCCAATCAATAGCTATTATACATAAGACAAGGCTAATCATGATTATATTTATACATTGATAAAAGAGAAAAACAAAGGCAATGAAGAGATTAAGTACCTGATGAAATTAGAATTAGAACCAAAAGAATTGGTGAAAGTACATTATTGTGAAATGCCATGTCTTCCTCTCCTTTGCTTTCAATTGGTAGAGAATTAAGGTGTAGGAAGAGAGGTGTAAACGGTGGGGGTAGATTTAAAGCAAAAGGTGGTGAAGAATACGTGTGGAAGGAGCTAGGGATAGTAATTCAAAGAACTAATCTATTCTGGGAAAGCTTTTTGGCAAAAGAGTGGATGATTCTTTTCCTAAGCCTTTAATCCACGTTTATTCAGGTTCCATTCTTTTCTCGATAGAATTTTTGGCTTTCAAATCACCTTCAACCGCCCCATGAAAATATATATATATATATATATATAAAGTATGCCTTTCGAAGTTTTACACTTTGTTCGTTGTTGCTAGCAACAAGTAATTTCCTATTAATTTATATATAATTAGCTTCCCTACGTACTAGAGAGATACACATCTCAAGTAACATACACGCAGTCACGCTCGAAAAGATCATCAAACTCGATTAAACAAAGATCAAAGTTATAAAGCCACATCGTCACTTAATGATCTCATCTGAAGGCAATGAAAGTAGAGGAAACTTCATGTATGCCTCATATCTCCGCCCATATTTCTTGAGCTATATTTGTGTAGACACCTCATTTTACAATTTCCAGCGGTCTCTCACAATTTGGAAAATTCATTAGAAATCAGTGGCTAATATTACAATTGTTTGCAATACCTTACTGTCCAATAATTTCAACTACTAACTACTTAAGCAGGTTTTTTACACTAATTTTCTGTCACTCCCACTTTGAATTCTGTTATGGTCTGTTTAATGTAATTGGTACCACTGGATTCAAATTAAAAGACAAAAAGAGGGCAACGAACATGGTCCATCTATTTTGTGTTTGACATAAATGGACTTTTGCTGTATGCCAAAAATCATTCCTAGAAGCAACAAAACTTTCAATTTTAGGCAATTTCAATAATAAAAAAAATAGTAAATGTTCACGCAAATCAAAAGGGTATAAACAAACAAACATCTTTACATCTAGATTAATGAAGATGAAAAGATCATGGACTGTTCTTTTTCACAATCCAACTGAATTATGAATTCAAGGTTCCCACATAAAATTAAATTTATCTTGATTATATATAATGTTCGTCGAACTCCAAATGCAATCATACTCCACAAAACGAGTAAGAATAAGTCTTTTTATACTTAATTAAACTTCGGCTGTATGCCAAAATTTATTCCTTGAAGTAACACAACTTTCAATTTTGGCTCATGAAATTCAATCAAAAGTTCACTTAATTTAAAAAAGAAGAAGAAAAAAAAAAAAAAAAACAAACAAACATCTATCAGTAGCTAATTTTTGAAAATTGAAGATAAATAAGTTTGGGACAAATTTTTTTTACAATTATTGATATGTCCGGTTGTGGTTTAAGCATAAAAATTTATATTAACGGTCAAAATAGATCATGAAGTATCAAGCCATTGGGCCAAAATATTGTGTAGACTTCATACAGGCCAAGTTTCACACTAGGTCCAACTGTAGAGTAAATGGCATGTGGCTCGTAATCTTGAGTGTTTAGTTCCAAACCGTGTACTGAAAAGAGCCTACGAAGGAAATTCGGCAAGCCCATCTATTGCCAAGACAATTGCAAATGGAAACTGTGAAGTCGAGAATAGCTTTGCTCCCCCATCCAAACAAGTCGAAATCATGAATTTTTTTTTTGATAAGAAAAATCATGAACTGATCATTAAGAAGCTGAGAAAATGATGGATGATCGAGCAAGTATACCAGGATTAGCCTTTGACCCTTTTAGTGGCTATCTTGGTCCCATTGCTAGTATCCAGTTTACTCTTCTTCTTCTTCTTCTTCCACAATTGCACATGCAAGATAGGGGTTAGTATTCGAAAAAGACTATTCGATTTATGGATCATTTGCAATACTATTCGAAAATGACTATTCGATATATGGATCATTTGGAATACTGTTCCCTAGATTTGGTCTTCTTTATGTAAAGCAATATTTTAGATATAACAACCTTGCTACGGCACTAAATTTTTCGTTGAAAAAATCACACCCTTATAGTCTTATACCCACCACATGGTCCACAACACAACAAAAGAAAGAAAAGGGACGTGTGAACTTTTTAGTGAAATATCCTGTCCTGTGACTCTGGCATATTGTTTTGAAAATGGGATTTTCATTTATCGAAAATTAATTAGAAATGATAAGTATTTATGTATTTATCCAAAAATGAATAGTTAAATCCAAGAATTTGTGGAAAATATGCAACATAATAAAAAATTAGACCTTGTTTAGAAAAGAGCAAACATAATTCAATTAAAATTGTTTACTATTAAACTACTTTCTTCTAATAAAACGGTGATTTCTAATTGTTTTTAACTAATATGCAGAAAGAAAGAAAAAAATGGCACTTGTTATAATGATTATGTAGAAAAACGTAGGCCTTCAAAAGTTTATGCTTTTGGAATACAACTTTTGGGAGTAGTTTCATTTTGGCCCATAGGAAATTTTATATTTCACTTAAGTCCTTAATGTTCTCAAGCATGTTTCATTTTCATCCTAATCGTTAGGGGTGGCAAGCATGTTTTGTTTGTGCCTAGGGGTGGCAATTCCTATTTGCGTGTCAAGTTCGTGTCGTGTCAACTCATGAGTATCCGACTATATGGGTCAACACTAACCCGACATGTTTATTAAACGGGTCAAGATTCCTCAACCCTAACACGACTTATTTATTAAGCATGTCAGTCGTGTCGACCTGTGTATTAGATTTTATCAAAATGAAGAAAAAAATTTATGAAAGAACAAGCAAATAAATATTTTAAATATAAAATTCTGAACTAATGAGTAACTAAATCATAAATAATCATTCAAAACTAAAGCATATCTCAATATCATAAATAATCAATCACAATATATCAAAGAAAATAAACCACAACGACTAATAAGTTTATATACCTAGGGTGTGAAGGGTATATTGGTAAATTTTCATTTAATTAAATGGATTAGACGGGTCTAACAGGTTCTATAGGTTGAATCCTAAACCAACCCGTTTATCAAATGGGTCCGTCGTGTTAACCCAAATATGACACCAACCCATTAAGCCCCAACCCATAACCTGCTAATTTCGTGTCAAGTCATATTAGGTTCGCAGGTCGTGTCTAATTTTGCCACTCCTATTTGTGCCCAACCTAGAACCGACCTAATAACTTTGGTTCTCTCATTTCTAGACCCGCCACCGACTGGTGAACGAAATCAGTTCGGATGGTCGGACTTCATCGAATACCGGTCGGTCCTTAATCGGAGTTGAAAATTTTGAAACTGTGCCATATTTTTCCAAAAACCACCAAATTTGGTTGAGATTGGGCCGATCTGCCAAGATCTAGTCGAATCTCAACGAGATCTCGACAAATCTTGAAGAGATCAGGCCAAATCTTGATGAGTTCTCACCGAATCTCAGCAAGATCTCGGTGGGTCTCAAAAAGAATAGGTCGAATCTAGACAAGATCTCGCTGGATCTCGGCCAATTGGAGAAAATGACCAGCGAAACACATCCATCGGTGAAGAAAAACTAATTTTCCAGTGTACATCCAGTCGGATCGGTTGAGATCTCGATTTTTATGCTCAACCCCGTCATCCAACCCTCCAAAATCAGGTTTTGGGGACGAAGACCCACCACCGACCATCATCGGTGTCTAGTCGGCCAGGTTAGGCGGTTTGGTCGGGTACCAGGTCTGGTTAGACACTCCTACTTATCATCGCATTAGTCTGGAAACCTAACATGGGTGACAGAATGCCAGCCTGCCGCAATTTTAAATAAGTAAATGACATTGCACAATGGGTTTATAAGAGGGGATGACGTATAGTAAATGAGAGAGAGAGAGAGAGAGAAAGAGAGAGAGAGAGAGAGAGAGAGAGAGAGAGAAGAAAAGGGGATGACATAGAAATGTTTATGTGATTCATTTTCCCCATAAGCTAATCTAAATTTTTTTTTTCACTTGTCTCTAAGGATCCAAGTTTGTTTATTCCCTCATTCCATAGGCATTGAAGTAAACAAGGTTAAATAATTAAAGTAATAAATGAAAGTATAATGAATAAACATGAAACTTTAATGGCATGAGGGATAATGAAATTGTTGCCCTTAAACAATATTTGCCCCAACATAAGAGTTGCTAAAGGGTTATTATAAATTTGGCTACAAGATAGAACCAAAGTTATTGGGTTCTACAACTAGAACTTTTGTAATATTATATATATAAAGCTAAAGTCTTTGACTCTTGGTTGACCTCTCTACAATTTTACATATTAGCATTACTTAAATAAATATTATAATTAATATTATCTAACCAATATTTTTAAAAAGTAAAATAAAATCTAGTAAAATAAAATAAAAAAGAAAACCTGATTCTCTTTCTCCCCAAAAACAAATTCGACTTTCATTAAAAAAAAAAAAAATCAACTCTTCCAAATGTAGACACTGCCATCTCCTTCTTCTTCTATCACTCCCTTTCTACCATATCCGTCTTCTTCAATTATCTCTTTCAAGTTTCAAACTATGTTGCACGAACACAGACACAAACACAGGGATATGGCAATTTCTGAAAAATAAGGACATGACATGGCAGGGACACGGCGGTTAAATAATTAATTATATTTTATATTTAGGCATATTTTTAAATATTTTTAGACATAAAATACGTTTATGTCTAGAATTTAAATTATGTAAGAACTACAAATAAGTAAACTAACACCCAAAGTAGTACAATAATACACAATATTTGACTTTAATAAATAAAACTATAGCAGGACACACAAAAAAAATTATAACTTATAAGTTATAACTTATATAAATAAAAATAAAAATAGGACAGAGGACACCCACAACAGCAGTGGAAAAAAAAAAACAAACAAAACGCGTTATAACTTATATAAATGAGTAACAGTACACCCACCCGTTCACCAAAATTAACATCTTAAAAAAAAAAAAAAAAAAAAAAAAAAAAAAAAAAAAAAAAAAAAAATAGAGAGAAGAGAATCAAGAGATCGGACCTGTTGTCCATGCAAAGAGATTGGAAGGGACAGAGGACAGAGGGCACGGCGTCGACGTCGGTGCTTGCCGATCGGCCTGATCTAACTCCAGCAAGGGACAGAGGGTAGCAGCAACGACAAAGGGAGGGTGGGTTGAGAAGAACTTGAGATGTGGGTGTACTGTTGGCAATCTAACTCTGTGATTTTTTTTTCACTGCTAGCGTGTCGGACGCGTCAAAACCTTGGCTACCCATTTTCTCTAAATCTCTATTATGCCCAAATCTCTGTCCACACAAGAACTCTAAACCTAACGCATTCTCTAATCATCTATAGGCCTCCTACACTTTTTATTTATTTTTTGCTGGAAGAAAAATTCTACAAAAGAATTACAAAAATGGGAAGGAAGGATCCATGGAATAAAGGAACAATTAAAAAGGGAATTACAAAATTAGCGTGAGTTACTGTTTTTATATTCAGCTTTTATTTTATAATTATTCCTGAATTTTAGTCAATTAAACAAAGGAACAATCGTTATTCCTGAAATTTAGAAAAACACTGTTGCGCAAAATTTAGTCAATTGTTTATGCAATTGTTAAACAAAAACTTATATTCATTCCTTTATCAATTGTTAGGTTTCTATTTTTTAGGTTTTTTCTTTGGTTTTGTCTGATAAAGAACAAACATTATTTTTGTTTTGTGAATTTTGACCTTTTTTTTTATTTTGTTAACTAAAACTGTGGTTTAAAAGCTTTTTTTTTTTTTTTAATATATATTAGCATTCATACTATTTGAATAAAGTGTTTAACCAACTTCAAAATTGTTCCATATTTATTGGTGAGATTTTGTATTGCTCTCTTTATATAAATAGTAAATACAACAGTGTTGCTGCTGTTTAGGATCCAATTCACATACTTTGATTCTTTGATTAGTGATTTTGCAATTGACGTATACTGTTTACAAATCTTTTGTATTGGTTTTTATTGTTTTGGTTGTTGAATAGACTCACTATATTGTTATTATAATGTATACTAACAGTTATGCTACTGCTACATCTGGCCCTAGGGAAAATGCTTTTGACTTTGGATCTTAGGGTATGGGATGTGATTGCTCATGTTGTTGAAGGTTATGATGAAGCTGTTGCTACTTGGAAAATTACATGTTTGTGAGAATTATGCTAAAAACGTTAAGTTAATCATTATGTTTAAAACATTGCATCAATTGAAACATTATTTTAATGTTTCATATTGAGGATAAGAATCTTTTATATTAGAATCCTAACGTAAAATTAGAGAGGAAGAAACAACAAATTGTTTAAATCTTCTTACAAAATTATGTTTACAAAACATTCATATCTAATAAACAAATATTAAATAAATAGTTTTCCTGTGCATCGCATGGGTTAGCAATTAGTTTTAGATAAACCCATAGAATTTCTTATGCTTTTAAGAGAAATTAATGTTGCGTTAATAATGAGAGTTTAAACAAAAAATATATATACACACACCCCCCCCCCCCCCCAAAGAAAAGTTACAAAGAAAGTGTTATAATTATTAGAAAACAATTAGAAACAATTTTTCAACATTTACAAATGTTTAAATATACTCTTCATAATAAATTTTAGAGAAAACACTGATGATGCCGAAAATTGTCGGTAAGTCACACAGTCCTCACATGTTCAAGATAACATTTGCACAATACGAAAAAAGAAGACCTTAGGAGAGTACCGATGTGGTACCAGCCAAAGACCCTCTAAAGGTTAAGTTAGAGAACTTTTTACAACTTTAGAGTGCCAGAGCTGGGGAAAATTATACATACCTTGGTTTAGGAGTGCTTTGGGGTTTTTTTTAGTAGTGTAGAACCGACTTTTTCCTTTCTTGGGGAAGAGGATCTTTTCCTTATAAGGAAGATCCTTATAAAAGTACTTATTTTACGGGATCCTTTCCATATAGTGATTTTGTTGATCAGGTTTAATAGTAAGGCATAAGATATTTCTTTTTGAAGTTTCTTGAGGACTACTTAAACCATGTGGATGCCACATGACCTTATCACCGTCCACTTTGTATCTGTCCGCTTTCTCATCCGTTCGCCATGGAGGGTTCGTCCTCTTGGGTACACACCCCCTGTCTTCTTCCATCATCTTGATCACGAGCTAAAAGTACCATCGCTCATGGCTAGTATAGTAGAATGAGATCATCTACATCCATTTTACTCTCTTCAATTACCCCCTCACTCTATGGGTCAGTCGCATAATGTTAGGACGGATCTGTGGAGTGACAATCTAACTGTAATTGTGGGAGATGCATTCTGATTGACAAGCTAGCAAAAGGTCATTAATGCAATAGGGGCACGTGTCATATTTTTAGCATTTAATCGCTCGGACCGAAGCGTCCCTTCATCTTCTGTGCTGTTCCCCCTATATATATATATATATATATATGTTGCTCGTTCCTCTCATTTTTTTTTTTTTAACTTTTCGCAACCAATTTCCTGATCAGAGAGCTATTGTCTTCTTCAACAAACCTTTATACCATCCAACTGGTGTGATCGTCTGCTATAATTCATCCGTCCCCTCGCTTCGCACTGTTCAACTATAAGTACCCTTCTTCTCATACTTAACTTCCACCCTTTTCAATTTTTTACTTAAATATTGCAACCCGTTGCCTGTATAGACCTGTAGAGCCTTAGGGTTTTTATTCGTCATGTGTAGGTGACCAATGTCTAGTGAGGTGTCGAGTGATCAATCGTGGGTCCATGAAGGAGCGGGCTAGGATGAGGTGTTTCCGTCAAGTTAAGGTGACCCTGGCACCTCTGACAGTGAAAGGGTTCCGTCAGCCAACTCTCCTTCCGTGGGGGAGGTTGAGGCCTTGGATGTGGACGGGTTGAAGAGTGATTCCAATGATGACTTAGCTGGTGCTGAACCCCCTCATTCAATCCGTCATAGGCACTAACGGGTTTAGGGAGTTTATTATGATTTCATTGTGGACAATTAATGACTTCAACTCTTCCATCAAGCAAACACACTTTAATACACTTAGGGAGAAATATCAGATACCTGTCAACATACCAATCCGTTTACCCTCCAAACGTGAAAAGTGTTATTATAAAGGTCTGGAAGATGTCGATGTGTATAAGCAGATGTTGAAAGCAGGCCTAAGATTCCTTCTTAGTCCCCTTAACCGTCGTCTTCTTCAGTACATTGGACTATCCGTCATCCAAATCTCTTCGAACGCCTGAAGAGTCTTCCTGGGTGCAGAAGTTTTGTATAGGGTTATGTCTAACAGGGCATGAATGATGAAGGTGGAAGAGTTTTTTCATTGATATCGTCCATCTGAGATCACCCAATCAAGGGGCATGTACAGTTTTGTGCCTAGGAGTCCGTTGCTTAGGTTAGCATGCGACACTCCTAATTTCAAATAGAAACTAGAAGAGTCATTATTTTTTCATTCAAGGGGATGACTGGATATGTCATCCCGGTGATCAGGAATATATGCCTGTGGACAAAACTTGGGGTATAATGCCCCCGTTCAGTATATATCCCGTCCATCTCAAGTCTTCATTTATTACTATTTATTTCATCTAATATTCTAACCGTCTCTGTTTCCAGCTCAGGATCGTCCAGAAGTCACCCTTGAAGAGTGGAGCTTTTTGGAAAGGATCTTTATGACCATTAAGTTGTTGGAGAGATCGTGGTCGAAGTTGGTTACCTTGGATACCCTCCATTAGTACTATGATGATCCTGAACCAACTAAGGCTGCCCGTCGTTACAATACACGAGTCTGTCAACGAAGTCCGTTGCCTAATACTTGCCTTTTCGCATTTTAGTAGTTATCTTTTAACCTGTCCATTTTTATGCAGAAATGGAAGATAGCAAGAGGTGAGCCTTCATCAAGAAACAGGTCATTGCTAGGAAGAAGCTGAAGGGTAGCCAACCCCCTAACCCATCCACCAAGAGAAAATCATCAAAAATGGTGGATCGTCCACCCAAAAAACCAAAGGTTGGGTCGGGCTCAACTGTTGGTGAGACCCCTTCCATCAGTAAGCTGCCCCCTAAGCCTAGTCCAGGTAAAGGGAAAGGACTAATGAAGGGCCAAGTTCCTGCCACCGAGGAGCGCCCTGTCCTTCTTCGTGAAGACTTAAGCTATGTCCTCAAGCAGCTCTCGTCCATTATTAAGGACAATGACTATTCAAATTTGGGCAATCACACTACAGAGGCCATAGGGGGAGACGGGCTTTTTTAGTTTAGCACTGGTATGTCTATCCATCCACTTGTGTTTGTTTTGCTCTAATGTTGTTTTGTCTAAACTTTGTCCTTGATTTCTGTAGGGGATAGTTATGATGAAGGGGTTGATGGATCATTGTATATCTCATGAGACAGTCCTGAGTCGTTTGAGGAAGAAGTTAGGCACTAAGGAGACAGAGGTATAAAAGTTGTTGGCCTAGAAGGATGTCCAAGTAGGAAAGCTTGACTTGACCAAACAGCTCCTAAAGGAGTCAGAGACACAAGTTGAAGCACTGAAGAAAATTTTGAAAGACAAAAAGGGCGAGATCATGGAGGTAAAGGATCAACTCCATAAGGCAAAGGAGGACGCGATCAAGGAATATCGTGATTTCAATGACCTCCTAAGGAGCTCGGCGGCTCCTTTGCTGACAGTTTTGATGATTGCTTCCGACAGGTTAAAGCCTCTTTTCTGGACTGGGACCTTTCCCGCATCTCAATTAACGCCGAAGGCTAGACTCCCGCCTATCCAACTGATTCAAAAGGAACAGACGAGCTCTTTGTTATGGACATAACTGTCGACCTTCAGGAACGGGTCCATCAAGAATGGTACCCGTCAGCCTAATGATATGCAGATTATGGAAGAGAAGAATGAAGAGATCCCTACCGTCCAGCATTAGTTTTCACTTTTTTTTCTCTTTTTACTTAACTTTTTATTTGTTTAAGTGTAAAGATCTTTTGGAAGAACAATATTTATGCTTAATTTAACCATTGCCTATTACTTTGGCATGTAGACATTTTCCTTTATGGGTTTTTATAATATCTTGATTAGATGCATAACAATATAGATATTTGTGCAAGATATCCATTTATTTTGGTTTTAATATCTGCAAACCAACTCTTGGGATGAACCCTCTTGTGAACTTAATAAATACAAGTCGTTGGTTAGAATGAGTTCGTCCACTTTGCAGACTAAGCATTATAAGTCAATCCTTAAGCCCGTCCAGTTCTTGGGTTTCATAAGTCATCCCTTCAGGGTTAGTCCATCCACTTTGCGGACTGGATGGACTTATAGGTCCTTTTTTAAGGATGAAATCCATCCACTTTGTGGACTTGAACCCGTCCACTTTATGGACTTGTCATAAGTCATCTCTTAAGGATGGAACCCGTCCACTTTGGGGACTGGATAGACTTGAATCTGTCCACTTTATGGACTTGTCATAAGTCATCTCTTAAGGATGAAACCCATCCATTTTGTGGACTGGATAAACTTGAATTATCCCTACGGGATGAACCCGTCCACTTTATAGACTCGTTTAAATATAAGTTATTTTTTCAAGATAAGTCTGTCCACTATGTGGACTGGGTAGACTTGAGCCATCATTTTGGGATGAACCTATCCACTTTATGGACTTGTTTAAATAGGTTATCTCTTCAAGATAGATCCGTCCATTTTATGGATCGGGTAAACTTGAACCATCCCTTTGGGATGTACCTGTCCACTTTATGGACTTTTAAAATAAGAGTCCTCGCTTTGGGAGGAACCCATCTTCTTTATGGCTTAATGATCATGTAGAAATGTAGATAGCATACACATGGCATTTCTGAATAACTCCTCTTATTGTGATAAATATGCTCATAGAAATTATCTTTTAAAAAACAAAAAATATACCCTTTAGGTAGGAATAAAAATTTAACTAAAAAGTAATAAACTAGAAATGAGGAGTATTTTCATCCATGCTACTGTCTACTGGTAGTACTTCTTCAAGTGCTCTGCGTTCCAGGGCTGGTGTAACTTCTGCCCGTCCAGTGTCTCCAGGTGATAAGTCCCCTTCCTATGTCATAATGCGATCCTGTGAGGTCCTTCCTATTTAGGTCCTAGCTTCCCCTAGGAAGTGTCTTTCCTTGTGCCTGTTACCCTTCTCAAGACTAGATCTCCAACTTAGAAGTCCGTACGTCTGACCTTGAAGTTGTAATGCTTGGCCATGAGGTCTTGGTATTGTACTATCCTTTGCTCAGCCGTTGCTCTGACCTCGTCCACTAGATCAAGCTACAGGCACATTGCTTCATTATTTCTATCCTCGTCATAGTTTCTTACTCTGTAGCTTGTGAGCCCTACTTCAGTTGGAATGACTGCGTCACTTCCATATGCTAGTTGAAACGATGTCTCTCTTGTAGGTGTTCTTGCTGTCGTCCTGTACGCTCATAAGACGCTTGGCAATTCCTCCAGCCATATACCCTTTGCCCTCTCGAGCCGGGTCTTGATGATTTTGACGGGTATCTTTCTTCCACTCCTCGGAATGCTTGACTTATGAAGTACACGGGTTTCTGCACCCTATTCTATTATCTAACTAAAGCCGCACTAACAATGGCTGGGTAGACGGCTAGGTATAGGAACAATTCTTCCCCTAGCTTAGACGGGCTAAGTAGTGGTAGGGAAGAAAGATAGGCTTTCAGGTCTTCGAATGCTTGTTGACACCCGGTCATCCATTCAAAGGACTTTTTCAAGGTGCAAAAGAAGGGCAGACACTTATTCGTTGCTCTTGAGATGAACCTATTTAGTGCAGCTATCTTACTGTTCAGGCTTTGTACCTCCTTGACGGTCTTTGGCGGGGTTAACTTCATTATAGCCTATATCTTATTCGGGTTAACCTCAATACCTCTTTGGAATACCATGAACCCTAGGAGTTTTCCTACCGTCACCTCGAACGCACACTTGCTTGGATTCAGTTTCATGTTATAGGACTGATGGTTGTCGAAGGTCTCTGGGAGGTCCTTCAAATGGTCGTCCTCCCGTATGCTTTTTACCAGCATATCGTCCACATAAACTTGCACATTTCTCCCAATCTGATGTGCGAACATTTTGTTCATCAGCCTTTGATATGTGGCTCTTGCGTTCTTGAGTCCGAAAGGCATTACTTTGTAACAGAAGAGACCCTGGCTGGTGAAAAATGAAGTCTTCTCTTGATTGGCCTCATCTAGCTTGATCTGGTTGTAACCAATAAATGCGTCCATAAAACTTAGCAATTGGTGTCTTGCGGTTGAGTCCACTAAGATGTCAATCCGCAGGAAAGGATAATTGTCCTTTGGGCAGGCCCTATTTAGGTCCATGAAGTCCACGCACAT
The DNA here is from genome assembly GCA_030445155.1 of Quercus variabilis. NCBI lineage: Eukaryota > Viridiplantae > Streptophyta > Magnoliopsida > Fagales > Fagaceae > Quercus > Quercus variabilis. Next base: position 35,718,795 of record CP129453.1, on the reverse strand, counting down.
GCTCCACTCTCTATTGGCTTTTTTGACCATCACCACGTTGGCTCACCAATCAAGGTAGTACACTTCTTGCATGAAATCTACTTCCTGTAACTTGCACACCTCATCTGCTATGGCTTTGTCTCGCTCCTGCGCGAACACCTATTTTTTTTGCTGGATGGGAGGGAAAGAGGATGATATGTTCAGCTTATGGACTATGATCGACGGATCTATTCCGAGCATGTACTCATGGCTTCAGGTGAACACGTCTTGGTTTTCCCTTAGGAATGTTGTGAGCACCTAACAGACTGGTGGGCTAGCCAGATTGTTGATCCTTGTTGTTCGTTCAGGCCTAGAATCGCCAAAGAGTACTTCTTCCAGTCCTTCCACCGGTTCTGCCACCATCCACTATTCCTCTATACATTTAGTCTGCAAAAGATCGTCCATTTCCAACATGGCAATGTAGCATTCGTGTGTTGGCACTTGATCTCCTCTTACTTCTCCCACTCTATACTCAGTGGGAAACTTAATCATCAAATGGTAAGTTGAAGTTACGGCCTTCTATGAATTCAAAGTGGGGTGACCCGATATGGCATTGTAAGTGGATGAACAATCTACAACTAGGAATGTGATATCCTTGGTGATCTGTTGTGGGTAATCTCTAACTGTTACTAGTAGAGTGATTGCTCCTAGAGGGTGTACCCTTGTCCCTCTGAATCTGACGAGTGGCGCGTTAACTGGAATCAGTCGTTCTCTATCAATACTTATCTGCTAGAATACTGGGTAGTAGAGGATGTCAGTAGAGTTCCCATTATCCACAAGGACTCTGTGGGTGTTGTAGTCCCCCACCGGTATGCTAACCACAAACACATCATCATTTGGATGGTGGAGATGCCTGGCATCTTCCTCTGTGAATCCAATTACAGGGTTGTCGATCCATGCCATCTTCGGGACGAAGCCCATCAACTGGGCATTCTAAACCATCTGTAGGTAGGTTTTGCAGGCTTACTTGGATGAACCAGATGTTGCAGTTTCCCCTACAATCATCCATATGTCTCCCAGTGGGGGTTTGGGATGCTCGTTTTCTCTCCGAGTAGGCTGCTTTTGAGGTTGGTCCGTCCCTTCCTTACCAATGAACTTTTGCAACTTCCCTTGCTTGATAAGAGCTTTTATCTGTTACTTTAAGTCATAGCAGTCAGATGTATCATGACCGTGATCGCGGTAGAAACAGCAATACTTGTCTCAGACCTCTTGCTAGGGTCTTTTTTCAACTTACCAGGGAATGTTAGGGCTCCTTCATCCTTGATCTACATTAGGACTTGATTAATTGGGGTGTTCAGAGGGGTGAAGCATGTGAATCTTCCAATGGGAGGCTTGGAGTGTCTATCTTCCCTTCTATCCCTTGTCTTTTGCCTTCTTTTGTACTGTGCTTCCTCCTGTCTTTCTCTCTTCTTAGGTTTCTCTTCGAGAGCCAGTAGGGCGTCCTCCGCGTTCATGTACTTAGTAGCCCTGTAGAGTACATCCTACATATTCCTTAGGTCATTTTTGTATAAAGAGAATAAAGACTTACCCTTTCGTAGCCCATTCGTAAATGCAACCACAAGTATCTTATCGCCAACTTCATTGATTGAAAGGTTCTTTTTTGTTAAAGCGGGCTATGTAAGACCTCAATGTCTCATTTTCTCGTTACTTGATGCTTATCAGGGGCATGCAATGGACTTCTTATACCTGTGTCCCCGGATAAAGTGAGAGGCAAACTATGCACTCAACTCCTTAAAGGTACTAATGGAGTTGGGTGTCAACCTACTAAACGAAACTCTTATGGGCCCTTCAGTATAGTGGGGAAGGCCCTGCATATGATCTCGTCTGCCACTCCTTACAAGTGCATTAGCGTCTTAAAAGACTTCAGGTGATCTACGGGATCCTTAGATCCGTTGTAGCTCTCCACTTGTGACATACGGAACTTTGGTGGAAAGGGGAATGAAGTGGCAGGTGCGGTGAATGGTGAGTCAGTTCGATGGACCAAGTCATCGAGGTCGCTAGACACCTGTCCTCTGAGGGCGTTCATCATGAAATCCATCTGTTCCTTCATCATCTACATCTCTATGACTATGCGAGGTGGAGCTACATCTGCAGTGGATAGACGACTTGTGTCCTGTCGCTCAGGTCTGCTTGGGGTGTTGCTACCCTCCGGCCCCTCATGATCCCTTTGCTTAACGCTAGTGCCTTTTTGGCCCTTCTCCTGCGTGTTAAGCCCTGCGTTCTTTTGGCGCAGCTGCTCTTCTAAATCATGGTTTTGCTTGGTGAGGCGTTCCACCACTGCCACGAGAGTTTGAACCTATCTCTCGAGGGTCGTGGTGCGTGTTTCGTCACCCTGATGGTTTGTGGTGGTTGCGATCAAACAAGTAAGTACCATGCAACTCTTTGTCCAAGAAGCGTTAAGTATGACTTACTTCCTATCCTTCCTCACAGACGACGCCAACTGATGATGCCGAAAATTGTCAGTAAGTCACATAGTCCTCACGTGCTCAAGACAACACCTGCATAACACGAAACAAGAAGACCTTAGGAGAGTACCAGTGTGGTACCGGCAAAAGACTCTCCGAAGGTTAAGTTAGAGAATCTTTTACAACTCTAGAGTGTCAAAACTAGGGAAAATTATGCATACCTTGGTTTGGGAGTACTTTGGGTTTTTATAGTAGTGTAGAAATAACTTTTTCCTTTCTTGGGGAAGAGGAACTTTTCCTTATTAGGGTAAAAGTACGTATTTTACGGGATCCTTTCCATATAGCGATTTTGTTGATTAGGTTTAATTGTGAGGTGCAAGATATTTCTTTTTGAAGTTTCTTGAGAACTACTTAAACCATGTGGATGCCACGTGACCTTATCACCGTTTGCTTTCTCATCTGTCCTCTTGGGTACACGCCCCCCCCCCCCCCCCGGCATCTTCTTCCATCATTTTGATCACGAGCTAAAAGTACGGTCGATCGTGGTTGGTTTAGTAGTATAAGACCGTCTACATCCATTTTACCCTCTTCAAACACAATTCTTCATATTCTTGAATGAAATTTATTTGACGAATTTTTTTTTATGAGAACACTAAAATTTAGTTAGAAATTTGGTCAACCTAATTTATGTAAAAAAATCCAATGAAGTCACAAGAAAAAAGGCATTTTGACTTGCTTTCCTATTGTTTTTTGCACTATTTAAAGAAAACAAAAAAGATAATAGCACTATTTCACTTCCAAAGTGAGATCAAACAACGTTCTTCCACGAGTTACAACCTACTTGGATATACAAAATATCATATTTTGGTCATTTTGGACACTTTAAAGTTATTTTGGTTATTTTAGAAAGTTTTAGGTGTATCTTAGACATTTTATAATATTAGGTGATAATCCTGGAAAATCAGCGGGTTGAAAATCTTCGGGCTTCAACAATCTTGAAGGTTAAGTCTTGTAAAACCAAATTTAATCAGAGAAAAGACCGGTGGAGGCCGGTCTATGGTCCTCTGATGATGAAGTTAGTGGGCTGGAATAGAGAGAAAAATATTTCTAAGACTTTCCTCTTCTTCTGTAAAAGAAATTTGAATCCCTTACCTCTACGTAGAGAAGCGTTTATATAGTGCACATGGAACGGTTATTTGCTCTAATAATCGTTCCTATTGTCGAGGAATTCACCAAAGTCAGAGGTAACTTCCATAACTTCCATGGAAGTTACTTTATCTGAACCGGTGCTTTATCACGAACAATGGAGGTTTCGGTTCATAGGTAAGGTCCAAGTTTAAGTTCAAAACATTTGGCACATTCGTCCTTAATTAAGGACGGACGTGCCTTGGCATAAACTATGCTTGCCTCGTCCGTCCTTTGGGACGGATGAGGCCTCGTCCGTCCCCACCCAATTTATGACAGACGAGGCTTGATGGGTACGGACGAAGTACTATTGTTGCGCCCTTCCTTCGTTCTTTTTCCTAGGACGAAACATATGGACGATTTTGGAGGTCACATTTTTACAGCATCATCAGTTGCCCCCTTGTCCATGGGTCATCCAAAGAGATGTAAGACGTGTGTTGGTAGCAGATTGGTGTGCCACGTGTCATGAATTCGTTGGTGGAAAAATCTCGTCGATTGATCTAACTGAGGAGTATGCCACGTGTCTCTTGCTGATTTGGTTACGTCGCTTCAGATGCCTGAGTTCGTTCCCTATAAATAGTGGAATACCTCCGGTACCCTCTTCATTTCTGAAATTTCTCCCTTTGTCCTTCCTCGTCCTAGATACAGGTATTTCTCTTTTTCTCGCCCTTAGTTTTCCTGTTGAGATGGTAGACATTGTACTTTCCTCGTCTAGTGATAGTGTAGATAAGGCTATAGATGAGTATAATGATGAGAGTAGCTATGACAGTTCTAGTAGCAATAGTGATAGTAGTGGGGGGAATACCACGGACGAGGAGTGTGTCTCTGGTGTCCCTGGGTTTCCTATGGAAGTTATACAGGAACAGCTTAGGAAGGCCTCAGGGTCTCAAGCTGCCACCTCGTCCACTGCCCCTCGTTCTGGTCCTTTGGACGAGGAGGAGGTCACTGTATATAGTTGTGCAATAGATATCCCTTCTAGGATGGATGAGCAGAGACTAAAAGACCTTAGGGAGTGGTACCAAATCCCAGACGAGTTTAACCCTAGGTTGCCCGTCCGAGGAGAATGGTGTTGCAACCCTCACTTCGGGATTGGCGTCTATGAGGCTTACCTCTTGGGGGGTTTAAGATCCCCTTTAAATGCCTTTACTAAGGAGTTTTTGATTAGGTTAGATTTAGGAATATGCCAATTCAACCCAAATGCATGGAGACTAATCATCTCAATGCAAATTTTATGGGGTGAAGTATTTGGAAAGGACCGTCCTCTTACTGTGGACAAGTTCCTTTATTGTTACAAACCTTCAGAGATACATCAATCCCTTGGCTTCCATCAATTCATAGCTAGGGGTAAAGATTGTAGGTTGATCAAGTCCCTAGCCTCGTCTGACAGAAAATGGAAGACGAAAATTTTCTTCGTCTCTGGCTTCTGGGCTGGGAATCTTGTAGACGTTGGCCGGGACTCGTTTGGTCGTTATACCGGGGACCTAGGAAACCTTCGTCCTGAGGGTAAGTTGCTCCCTTTTTTTCCTTTCATTTTTCCCTTTATTTTTTAATATTAACGATCAATTAAAAGAAAGTTACTTGTTTCATTTCAGCTGTTGAACGACCATCCTTAAGCAAATTTTTCCGTGACCGCGTCCACAAGGCTCGTCTTCACGCAGATAGGGACTTCCATTCTTTGGTCTCGCTTAGACTTCTTGCCAAGTGTGGGTTGGGTCCTAATCCATCCAACGAAGCAATTGCACACGAAGTCACAGTAAGAAAAAGTAAGTCTTAAGTTCCAAACATCCTTGCACATTGCTTGCTTTGTTTTAATTCTAAAGGTGTTTTTACCTCTTCTTCTTCTTTTTTTTTTTTTTAGGAATGGCAACAATGAAAGGGAACAAGGGAAAAGATGTGGCTGCTGAGGGGGATCGTCCTGAGAGTGATATTCAAACTCGTCCTACGATTGGGGAGAAAAGGAAGACGCTGTCAAAGAACCTAGATTTGGGGAATCTCCCCAGTCGATGAGGCAAAAAAGCCAAGCCTAGCTCGTCCCAGGTGGTCAAGCCTACTCCTCCCTCGTCTCAACAGCCAGTACATGTAGTTGATGTGGACTCGTCCACCCCAATTGAGACCACTCCGTCCCAGACCACTTCGTCCAAGACTGTGTCAACCCTGTCTCAGCCTTCTCGAACGGTCCCCTCAAATATTATTGAGAATAAGGACCTGGCCTGGGAACGTTTCAAGAAGGCTGTGACCGACGAAGATATAAATGTTTGTTATGATATGTCTCTTAAAGATTTTGAACACTCTGGTGTTCATGAAAATTTCAAGGTAATACTTATATCTTGTCTTGACTAAGGATTCACTTTCCTTCCTCGTCTTTCTTTCTCGTTTTTTTTTTTTAACTTTTATTTGTTGTGTTTCTTTTTTACAAGGCACGTCAAAATTTATAGCGGCGTCTAGGCAGGCCACAGGGTTGGACAAGACGAGGATCCTGTTAGAGACGAAGGTCCAGGAGTTGAAGGTTGAGGCGAGGCAATAGGTTGAAGTGGCTGCCAAGACTACGAACGAGGTGAGAGAGTTGAAGACATTGGTTGAGGAGCTGCAAACCAGTGCCGCAGAGAAGGACGCTCGTCTTGAGGCCCTACAAAAGAAGAATGACGAGTATGGCGCTCTTCTCTCCTACGCGAAGGAAGACGCAGTGGCTGAATTTAAAGCGTCCAAACAGTATACTGATGTTTTGGACACTAATTACGCAGCAGGGTTTGAAGATTTCAGAATGAAGGCTGTGGAAAAGTTCCCTAGCATAGACTTCAGTTCCATTCTACTTAACCTGAATGCTGCTACCACTAGTTCTCTCGTCCAGACTGGCTCCGACGACATCAATGTTGAAGACAATGCTACAACCTTGCCTCCTCAGGACGCCTCCAATGTTGCTCCCTCTACTTAAAAGATTTTCAATTTATTTCTATTTGGTCCATTTTGTGACCTTATGTAATTTCAATACATTCGCCTCGTCCAAGGTTTTAGGACGTGGTTTTAAACAATTATCTTAGTTTATTTAGCAAGGATTTTTTTTTTTTTGGACGTTGGATATCCACCCTTGACTCAATGAATATTATTTTCCTGTTGCATATGTATGGACGAGTTTTATTTATTTTGTTTCCTTAACTTCGTCCATTTTTTACATATATATTTGTCTACCATTTTCATTAGAATTTCAAATGTAGTTCATCTATGTGAAATGGTAACAATCAACATTACTGGTCTAAGGACCTGTTGAGAAATGATAAGAACCAGCATTCCTCGTCCATGGACTTGGCTGATTTTTATGCTTAATGAAGTTTTAAGGCCTTTTCATTTTACTCGTCCATGGACTGGATGTTTTAACAAAGGCCTTAGCAGGATTGAAATACAGCCATACATTTCTTTCGTCCATGGCTTAATATGCACTCGTCTATGCATTCTCGCCCATGAATTAGGCATGTATTGTGCTTTACTTCGTCCATAGTATGGACGAGTATGTTTTGGGCTTTATCGCAATTAGCTTTAAGCACTGGCTTTGCTTCATCCTCTGATTTGGACGAGCATGCCTTGATGTTTTTCCCTTAGGAAAGCTTGTCATTGTATCTCTACATTCAGAGAATTGTCTCAACTTATGTTTTTCAAACTTTTCAGGGGTAAATTCAAACAAACGTAGTATGGGAATCAGTGAATTACACAACATTATGTACATTCCACGAATATCATTCATAACATAAGTATTGTTCATAGACGAGGCAGGCACCTTAAAGGCCAATGCCTTTATTTAAACACAAACTATAACGTCGTCCATAAATTTAACATAATAATAAAGCCACACCAAATAATATAATAATAAAGTTTTTAATTGCTGAGCTCATCCAAAGTCATGCTCCCCCAGGCTGGCATTCTACTGATAGTACTTCCTCAAGTGCTCCACATTCTAAGGATGCTCCAACTTCCTCCCATCAAGGGTTTCTAAGTAATAGGATCCTTGTCTTTTGCAGTTGATGACTCTGTAGGGGCTTTCCCAATTTGGTCCCAACTTCCCATGAGCTGGGTTCTTTGTTGCTAAGGAAACCCTTTTTAGGACGAGGTCCCCTATGCTGAATCAGCTTGGCTTTACCATTGCATCATACCACCTAGCCATAAGGTTTTTATACCTTGCCATCCTCTGCTCAGCGTCCATCCTTACCTCGTCTATTAAATCGAGGTTCAAACGTAGTTGTTCCTCATTAGCTTCGTCTTGGTAGGTTGTCACCCTATGATTGGCGACGTGCACTTCTGTGGGTATAACTGCTTCAGTTCCATATGCTAGCTTAAAAGGAGTTTCTCCCATAGGAGTTCTCACTGTCGTTCTATATGCCCACAGAACACCTGGAAGCTCATCTGGCCATACTCCCTTAGCCCCCTCAAGGCAAGTCTTGATTATTTTCAACAAGGATCGGTTTGCAACTTCTGCCTGGCCATTAGCTTGCGGGTGGGCTGGTGAGGAGTAGTGATTTTGAATTCCAAAGTGTATGCAAATTTGCACACAATATTTTTCCACGCGAAGTTCTTGACATTTTGCTGTGTGATGTTGGCCAAAGGTTCTGCTTCTACCCATTTGGTAAAATAATCAATACCAACCACAAGGAATTTCATTTGCCTTATACCCAGTGGAAATGGTCCCAGAATGTCCAATCCCCATTGCGCAAAAGGCCACGGGGCCGTCATTGGAGTCAAATACTCTGATGGTTGCCTGGGGACGTTGCTAAACCTTTGGCATTGATCGCAGACTTTGACGTAAGCCTTAGCGTCAGCTTGCATATTTGGCCAATAATATCCCGCACGGATGACTTTGTGGATGAGCGACTTGGCGCCTGAGTGATTGCCACATGCTCCTTCATGAATCTCTCTCAATATGTAGTTTGCTTCGTTTGGGTCCAAACACCTGAGATAAGGCTGGGAAAAACCTCTTCGGTAGAGAATCTCGTCCATAAGAACGTACCTGGCCGCCCTTGCCCTCAGCTTTCTAGCTTCGTCTTTTTCTTCCGGGAGTCGTCCGTCTTTTAAGTACGACACAATTGGAACCATCCAATTTGCTTTATTTTTCACCTGTTGTACTTCTGGGATGTCTATACTTGGCATATACTGAATTTCATCAAACTTGTCTACGGCTTCGCTCAATGAGGCTTCTTTCGCCAAGGCATCAACTTCCATATTCTCCTCCCTTGGGACTTGAACGAAGCTAACTTCTTCAAACTTTTTTATAAGGCGCATCACTCTGTTTAGATACTTCCTCATTCGTTCTTCTTTAGCCTCAAACATTCCATTCACTTGGCCTATGATCAACTGAGAATCTCCCAAGACGAGGAGTGACTTCGCTTCTACAGATTTGGCCAATTCCAGTCCTTTGAAAAGAGCTTCGTACTCAAGTTCATTATTAGTTGTCTGGTACTGCAAACGAACTTTGTTCTTTAGTTTGTCCCCCTCTTGAGATTGCAAAACCACACCTATTTCGCCTGCGTGCAGTGTAGACGAGCCATCCACATGGATGATCCACTTGCTGTTTCCCATTTCACCTTCATCATCACAACTTAAGGTAAACTCAGCAACGAAATCTGCCAGAGCTTGAGCTTTTATGGCATGCCTTGGTTAGTACTTTATGTCAAACTCACTAAGCTCGACGGCCCATTAGATCAAACGTCTTGCAGCCTCTAACTTGTTCATTGCCTTCTTGAGTGGGTGATCTGTCATGACGTTGATAACATGAGCTTGAAAATAATGCCTTAGCTTTCTGGAGGCTGTTATCAACGCAAAAGCCAATTTCTCCATTAACGGGTACCGTCCCTCTGCTCCTCTCAATGCTTTGCTGGTATAGTACACAGGTCTTTGTACCTTGCCCTTTTCCCTCACTAGTGCTGAACTCACTACGTGTGGGGTGACTACCAAATATAAGTACAATTCTTCTCCGTACACAGATGGGCTCAATAACGAGGCTTTGGTGAGATATATCTTCAAATCTTCAAAAGCTTTCTGACACTCGTCGGTCCATTCAAATGCTTTTTTAAGAACCTTAAAAAATGGCAAATATTTGTCAGTAGATTTAGAAACAAACCTGTTGAGGGCGGCAACTCATCCGGTGAGGGACTGAACTTCTTTAATATTGCTCGGAGGCTTCATATCCAATATTGCTTGAATTTTGTCAGGGTTTGCTTCGATTCCTCTATAGGAAACCATAAATCCTAGGAATTTCCTCGATGATACTCCAAAAGCACATTTGTTAGGGTTCAACTTCATATGATACAGCCTCAGTGTGTTAAATGTTTCCTACAAATCGACCAAATGCCTCTCCTCGTCCTGAGTTTTTACCAACATATCATCTATGTATACTTCCATATTCCACCCGATCTGTGGACGAAACATGTGATTGACCAGTCGTTGGTATGTTACCCCAGCATTCTTTAAACCGAAAGGCATTACTTCATAACAAAACAGTCCCTGACTAGTGATAAAGGACGTCTTCTCTTGGTCCACTTCATCCATCCTAATTTGATTATAACCAGAGAAAGCATCAAGGAAACTAAGCAACTTGTGGCCTGCGGTGGAATCTACCAACTGATCAATACGCGGCAACGGGTAACTGTCCTTGGGACAAGCCTTGTTTAAGTCAGTGAAATCAACGCACATTCTCCATTTGTCGTTCGCCTTCTTGACCATGACTACATTGGCTAACCAATCAGGATAGTATACCTCTCGAATAAACTTCTCCTTAATTAACTTCTGAACTTCCTCCTTAACAGCATTATCTCTCTCAGGGGCGAACACCCTCTTCTTTTGTTGCACTGGCTTGGAGGAAGGGCATACACTCAGACGGTGGGTAATGACATTATGATCTATACCTGGCATGTCTTCGTGACTCCAAGCAAACACATCTCTATTTCTCTTTAAAAAACAAATGAGGTCCTTCTTAATCTTCGCTTCCAGATCTGCTCCTACCCGGTACACCTCTCAGGGTTATTTTCATCTAAGGGAATATCTTCCAATGCTTCTATAGGTTCTGCCACGACTTTCTTTTCTTCAATATTCATTGCTTGAATTTGCTCGTCCGTAGCCAGCATGGCTAGGTAACACTCCCTTGCTGCTAATTGATCTTCCTGTACATGGCCTATCCCATGTTTCGTTGGAAACTTGACTGACAGGTGGTAAGTAGAATTAACTGCCTTCCACCTGTTTAGGGTTGGCCTTCCAATTATTGCATTGTAAGATGATGAGCAATCTACTACTAGGAAATTCACATTGGTAGTCAACTGTCGTGGATATGCTCCTACCACCACTGGTAATGTAACAGTACCTACAGGCTGTACCTTCATTCCTCCAAAACCTACTAGAGGTGAGTGCACTGGACGGAGCTGATCTCGTCCGATCCTCATCTGCTGAAAGGCTGGGTAATACAGAATGTCCGCTGAACTTCCATTGTCTATCAACACTCATCTAGTTGTGTAATCAGTAATGAGTAGGGCGATGACAATAGCGTCGTCATGTGGATGATGGATTCTCTCAGCTTCCTCATCCGTGAAAGTAATCGGTTGTTCGTCCGTGGACTTCGCTCTTGGCGATCGTCCTGAAAGTTGGACGCTTTGCACTTCCTTCAAGTATGCTTTCTTCGTCTTGGATGATCGTTCTGCTAAACTTCCCCCAATGATAACTTTTATCTCACCTAGTGGTGGTCATGATGACTCCTTTACTTTCCCTTTTAACTTCTCATCCTTGTGATCTCGTCCAAGGAAATTTCTCAACTTCCCTTGCCTTATGAGATTCTCAATCTGCTGCTTCAGATCAAAGCACTCATCTGTGTCATGGCCATGGTCTTTATGAAAGCGACAGTACTTGTTCCTGTTGCACTTGTTGGGATCTCCCTTCAATTTCTCTGGCCACTTCAGGGAAGGCTCGTCCTTGACTTGCATAAGGACCTGTTCAAGTGGCATGTTCAATGGGGTATATTGCTGGTTGCGTGCTGATGGTCCCGTCTTCTTATCCAGGTCTCTTCTGTCGTCCGTCCGACCCTTCTTTGGATGGGGGCCGTGTTCTGGGTGGCGATTTGCCTCCATTTTCTCTGTCCTCTTTCTTTTCTTAGCTATAATCGCATCTTCCGCGTTCATGAAATTTTGAGCTGAATGGACGAGCTCCGCCATGGTTTGTGGCTCTTACTCATAGAGTTTGTGGATGAACAAATCTGAATGGACTTCGTTATGAAAGGCTACTAACAGTAATTTGTCGTCCATCTCATCTACTGTCAAGGCTTCCCTATTGAATTGGGTGATAAATGATTGCAAACTTTCATTTTCCCCCTGTTCTATCGTTAACAGACTAGAAGTAGAACATCTGTGACGCTAACCCCCTATGAAGTTATTAACAAACAACTTGCTTAATTCTTCAAAAGAACTTACTGAATTTGGGGGTAATTTGCTGAACCATACTCTAGCTGGACCCTTGAGAGTGGTAGGGAAGGCTCTACACATTATTTAATCTGGAACTCCTTGAAGATGCATAGTGGTCTCGAAGGTGGCAATGTGGTCAAAAGGATCTCGATTCCCATCGTATGAATCTAAAGAAGGCATTTTAAACTTCGGTGGCAGGGGATGGCCATTGATGGAAGCCGTAAAGGGAGAGTCAGTTCTATGAACCAAATCCTCTACTGGGTTCGCCCTCTTTATATTCTCCTTCATTTTGTCCATGGCCTTCTTCATCTGATCCATCTCTTTCTTCAAGTCGGGTGCCCTTCGCGAAGTGGTATCCCTTGATTGACTCCCATGTTGAAAGTTCTCTCTGCCCTCTTGACTCTGAGTTTGCCCTTCTTCTTCATGCTCTCGATGTGTCTGCCTTCTTAAATTAACCTCTCTCCGTAGGTCCTGATTCTGGCGAGTTAACTCCACCATCGCAGCCGCCATAGAGTGCATATGTTGGACAGACGGGGCCCGCATATCCGGTGCAGATTGGCGATCGCGATGAGTATTACTCGATGCGTCTCTACTCTGTTGAGGGCCTGGGCTAGTTGCCCTTGATCTAGTCCGAACCATTTCAACCTTTCACGAGAGAAAGAAATCGCAAAACTAAACAAGTTCAAAAGCGACAAATATTCTTCCCCACAAACGGCGCCAACTGATAATCCTGGAAAATCAGTGAGTTGAAAATCTTTGAGCTTCAACAATCTTGAAGGTTAAGTCCAGTAAAACCAAATTTAATCAGAGAAAAGACCGGCGGAGGCCGGTCTATGGTCCTCCGATGATGAAGTTAGTGGGCTGGAATAGAGAGAAAAATATTTCTAAGACTTTCTTCTTCTTCTGTAAAAGAAATCCGAATCTCTTACCTCTACGTAGAGAAGCATTTATATAGTGCACATGGAACAGTTATTTGCTCTGATAACCGTTCCTGTTGTCGAGGAATTCACCAAAGTCGGAGGTAACTTCCATAACTTCCATGGAAGTTACTTTATCTGAACTGATGCTTTATCATGAACAATGGAGGTTTCGGTTTATAGGTAAGGTCCAAGTTTAAGTTCAAAACATTTGGCTCGTCTGTCCTTAATTAAGGACGGAAGTGCCTTGGCATAAACTATGCTTGCTCGTCCGTCCTTTGGGATGGATGAGGCCTCGTCCGTCCCCACCCAATTTATGACAGACGAGGCTTGATGGGTACGGACGAGGTAATATTGTTGCGCCCTTCCTTCGTTCTTTTTCCTAGGACGAACCATATGGACGATTTTGGAGGTCACATTTTTACAGCGTCATCATTAGGGTATCATATATTATACACAATGATATTTTTTAAAATTACTGTAAAAATTGTAATTTATTCTAGGAATGTTATCACCTTGGAATTGGAACTAATATCAACTAAATATAGATATTTACTTTCTTGAAAGATGAACATCATTGATGAACCAAAAGTCGTAATCTAATAAATCTAATATTTATGGATTTTATTAATATACGCCCTTAGGGCATACATTAATAAATCATTTTAAGAAATTTTTATGAAAAAATGAAAAAGTGATTTATTGTTTTAATAGGTTTTTTAATTCCCTATAAAAACTTTCTCAAAATAGATGATTAATGTATGTTTTAAGAGTATACATTAACCAAACCCATATATTATTTAATGGATTAAAGAGTTTAAGAATCTAACATTGGCAAAACCAAACACCTAACACCACCCAAAAAAGAGTTTGAAAGCTAAGTTGATGTTTTATGGTATTTCCAAATATTTAGAATTCAACTCATCTCTCTTCTGTTGTAAGTTGTGATTATCAAAGTTATTTCTATATATAAAGAGTGAATGCGTGTCATCTACAGGAATTTAGTTTGTTCAAGTATTGTCTTCTTTGGTAGCCAAAACAGCGCGTTTTGGTGAGGAAAAGCAAAACTTGAAAAGAGAGAGAGGACAGACTACAGAGAGTGGTTGGGAGAAATGGGCTTCTTGTGCGGTTAAGTCAAGAGAAAAAAAGGCGGTGAAAGAAACCTTTCAGAAGGGGGATTTGTTTCATTTTGTTTATTTAGCCATTAAAGGAGATCGAGAGGAGAGAGGGGGGTTTTGCTTCTTTAAAATTTTCATATTATGAAAATTTTTTATCTTTAAAATAGAAACCTTTAATTGTATATCAGTGTGCTCTGTAATCAACTTCGAAATGGCCAACAATAATATAAAGGGTTTGTTTCTTTGTTTGTTCTTTGTATATTTGTAATTTCCTTCTCTCTCTTTTTAGTCATTTTATGTTCCTTGATCCAACAGGAAACTCACTGTTTTCTAAGTGAACCAGGTTAGTGTTTTTTTTTTTTTTTTTTTTTTAAATAATTTTTTTATTATCTGCAGTGCAGCTTTGAAATTTTTTTTCCTAATATATATATTATCATTAAAAATTAAATTTTGGCTCTAAAATTAATATACTTGCCCTCCTCTCTCAAAAAATTTACAAGCTGACCCCTGAAACTAAAAATGAAAAAAATTATCAAATCATTCCTTGTCTGGTTGTCCCAAGAATATCAAGAAAAATATTTAGCTAAACATTTGGACAATTTACAAATCTAGACAACAAGGAAAATCTACAAAAATATTCCGATTAAAAAAAAAAAAAAAAAAAAAGCTTTGGACACGGTCTAGGTAAAAAATAAAAATAAATAAATAAAACAAACCAATTATATATCTTAGCAAAACAAATCACAAAAACCCAATAATATTTACCAAATTTTTACCTATAATTTGAGAGCTCTTTGTACCTATAATTTAATACAACCTGTGGAAAGTTTTTTATTTTTTTGAATGATAGAATTTTATTAATTTTTTAATGTTTTATTAGCTTTTAGGACACACTTGGCATGCATGCATAAATGTAATACACGTGTGAAACAACAATCTATTGTTTTGTACCTTACCTAAACTGCCATCAGAGCATGTGTGTGATTAGTTATTGGTAATAAACTTTGTGCCTTAGCTAAATTAATGTAGTGATGGGAAAAGTTTTATTATTTACATTGTTGAAGACTCAAAGTTACCATTCATTATCATGTGATTGTTTAACAAATCTATTTTTTTAATTTTTTTTTATTGCTTTTTCAAAATTGAATTTTTTTTAAAGGAAAAGATCTCACATCTTTATGCTACCTCAACCTTAACCAAGTAATTATAATAAAAAATTCCTTAACCAAGACATCGATAATTGTCTCACCCTTTTTTTTGCTGAATATTAGGGCATGATGTTGATTAATTATTATTTTAGTTATTTTATTAATGTAATACTAGACATGGATTTGAAATTTTAACTATAGTTTTTGCATTTTTTTTTTTTTTAGAATCTTTTATATATAGCATTATGAAGCTATTAGGTGTAGAAGAATAAATAGATTTAAAAAAAATATATATAGTGTGGATAGAATAAAGAATTAGTTTAACCTCAGTCAGACCTTGAAAATATCAAGACGTGCTAATTGACTTACAGAACTCTTGATTATAAATATCTATTATTGATTTTTTTTAAAAGAAAAAAAATTAAAAAAATTGAAAAATTAATGCTAATAATGAATCGTTGTCAACCTCTAGTATTAATATTCCGACTTTCTAAAATTCTTGAACGAAGAACTTTGGCCCTACTTAAGTTTGAATCCTGGTTTTAGCCTTGTAAATACTAGACGTAATTATATTAAAAAGCGTGAAGAACAAGGTGACCCTCTTCATCTCTTTTTGCGTTGAGATTGAAAGAGAGAGAAGTGGGGAGGCAATCTAATTAGTAATTACCATGAATTCTAGGTGAAAATCTGGGAAAATGAGCTACCAACAAAGCAAATATATAGTCACGACTCTTATTATAGGACTGATTAAGGCTTTTTTTTTTTTTTTTTGAGCATTTTATGTTCTGTTATTGTTGCTTGATAGTCAGTTCACAATCTTGAGGTTGATGGGTTATTGCTAATCTTACATTTCATGGCATGTGTATTTGGGGAAAAGCTACATTTTTTTTTCATGAATAAGACTGCATTAAAATTGAAGGATCATGTTAGAGGATACCTCAATTACGTTTCTTTCTAATGGTTGATTTGGTGTTGTTTGTTACTGAACATGGTTCAAAGTTATATAAGTGAATTTTGATAATGTGGCAATGTGTTCATACGGAGAAGGAAATACTACAGAGGGCTCATGTTTTTTCTATACATGGTTTTATGGGATCAACTCCATCATTCATACTCATAGTAATGTTGCATTTAATCAAAGGGGAATATATTCACATGGGTTAACTAAAATTAGACTTTGAATGATCTCAAATTTGCTGTATTAATCTTTTGTTTTTTTTCCCTTTCAATCCAACCCTCTATAAGGCCATATCTTTCTAAACACCATGCAATTTATTTTAATCCAACCTTGTTCTTATTGCAGAACTTATTGTTATTGAAACTCTCTTCAACTTGAGATACATAACATCCCAGTTTTAGTTAGGCATTGGGATCTATCATGGCTAAGTGTCTCAATCTTTGATGACTCTCCCTCATTTTGTTCATAGTAATTCTTGTCATAACTTTAAACCTTTTTGTCATTGTTTCTTTATATAGGAAAGATGAACTATACCCTGAATTATATATGCCTATTTGAAATAAATTGAAAACAACATCGATTATTCTCTAATATAAATGTGGAGGTTCTCCCTTAATGCTAGTGGGGTCTAAAGTTCTCTTTTGTGTTATCTAAATAATTAATTATTGATGGCCTTTTAGGAGGCAGTTCATCTTTGGGTCTTACATTTGGTTCAAATTTAAGGAAACATCCCATCCTCCTCTCCCCCTCCTCCCCTCATAAAGAAAACGATATTAGAACATAGAAAGTTTAGTGTTGTTCATTGTGTAAATTGCAGCTCAAACTTTTCTTTTTTATATGTGAGTTGCAACTGTTACTTGGTAGTTTTGATTTTGAAGTTTTAAAGGTATAAAAGGGTATTTGGGGCGTTCACTAGCAATTCCGGGTAACATGGGAAAGAATTTCAGTTTGTGCTTTGTGGAATAGGATTTATTTTCAAGATGCCCTGGTGGTGAAATGGTTGACACTTAAGATTCAAAATCTCGAGCTTCAAAACTATGGAGCTTATTGAGATAGAAATTTAGTTACAGACAAGGTACAAGGAGTTATCTCTCTTGCTCTCTTTCTTAATTCTCTAAGGTTATTACCCTAAGAGTTTAGAATGCTCTCATTGACCCTATTGAGTTTAATATGTGATTATACTATTTATTTTGACTTTGTATGAGTTTTTTTCTTTTAATATGAATGGGGTACAATTACAAGGGAGGAACTTCTGCAATTGGTGTAGAAGAGACAGAACTTCTACTATCCTCATGTGGGATATAAGTCGCTCCATGAATAAAGAGAAATTTGTTTTCTCTTATCTAATGTTCAAAGACATACATGTGAAGAAAGGCCTTGATTTATTTAAATTTCCACTGTATGGTGTACATTATTGAATTTGGACATCAATTCTACTCAACATTGTGATGTAATGCCTTTGAAGGCACATGTATATATTTGTAATACATTATAATGTTGGCTTGTAATACAATATATCTCTTGTTATAATGCACGTGTTTCTTCTTTCATATATAGTAAAATTAATTTCTCAATCCATTAGTGGTAAAATTTCTAAGCACTTCAAAATTCAAATAGTTTATATATTTTGTTTGTGTTATAAGTAAATTCTAAATTTAGTGTTATCTACCATTTTATATATATGCCAAGTACATGCCTTGCATGTGTTGCCAACACTAAAAATAAATAAATAAATAAAAAAAGAAGGAAAAGAAAAAGTTTACCAAATGATTTAGAAAATCTTTCTAATCCTATCGGAATCTCTAGTGATAAATGAATTCAAGTATCTAGAACCTAGACTATAGAGTGAAAAGTGAAAAGTGAAAAGTTCGAGGGTGATAAAAAATTTTTCGAAGTCAGCTGCTCAAATTAAACCCATGCAACATACATCCGGCCTATTGGGCAGGTATTGGGCCACTCTGACCCAATTAATTCTCTTACCAATCGTTGATCCAAGGCCCTTTTTTATTTTTCTTTACCAAGTGCCCAAACTTTGGGGATCAATTTCGCCTATATTTTAAGTTTTAACCTTAGCAATTGAAATTTGAAGTTTGAAGGTATGTTAATGCTACATGTTTAAATGTCTAAATTATTATTTTTTCTTCTAAAAAAAATGCCAAATTATTCTCCTCCTTCTCTAAGAAAGAATTATTGAGTTATCAAAAGGAATACACACCAATGTTTCAACTTCACTATATTATCCCCTTTTGTTTTTTTAATATTAAGACATGGCCAAATCTCAAATTTTGCCACCGAACAGTGACTTTAGGAGGCACTTAGGATCATGATGAGAGGTCCCAAATCCATGGCCCAAAGACCTCACTTTGAAAAGAGGAAGGTTTTACTATATATATATATATATATATATATATATTTGTAAAGCCAGTTGGCACACGTGTTGCTAATCATGCTTAGCACCAAAGCCCAACTCAAAGTAATCATTCAATCCATCTTCACCTCCATATTAACACTCCCCCACACACAATCACACTCACACCAATGAATCCTTTTTTTTTTTTTTTTTTTTCTAATTTCAAAAGTTTCTCTTTTTTTCTCACTTTTTCCTATATCCATTCATGATGAATTAGTATTAAAAAGGTTCTTTCACATTATGAAATGAAAACTTAAGGCACATTGCGGGCCATCCCGCTCGTGCAGTGCATGCTAGTCTGGCCCATTGAGGCCCACTAACGAAAAATCCTAACATGTTTTCAATAGTACAAAAGAAAATTGAAAATGAAAACTGAAAAGAGAAAGTGAACTGTTTATGTCACCTGTAGGGGACATAGCCCTATCACCTTCCAATGAAGCTAGAGGTACAGCCACATGATACATGAACTAAAATTTTGCAATCACATTCCAAAGGGGTGACTCAGATAGGTCCCCGGCCAATAGGTGGTTCAATTATTGCTCAAAAAAGTTTTTATTAGGAAAATAGAAGCAGCATATGAAATATCAAGGGGTGAGAGAAGAAGCACTTTCTTTTATCTATTTATAGGATACTAAATTAGTCCATTGCTTCCTCCACATCACTAGCTAAGTCTATAACAATGGCTTCTGAGAAGGTTGAGACTGTTATAGCTGGAAACTACTTAGAAATGGAGAGGGAAGAAGGCGATTCCAAGTCAGCTAAAGGCAAATTATCAAAGCTGTTTTGGCATGGAGGTTCAGTCTATGATGCCTGGTTTAGCTGTGCTTCTAACCAGGCATGCACTTGTTCAAGATTATTATTTTCATTGTTTTTTGGACACAAATTGTTGTGGAACACTTTATTATTAAGATACTTAAGCAGTTGTCTTTATGAAATGTAGGTTGCACAAGTGCTTCTCACACTGCCTTACTCATTTTCACAACTGGGGATGCTATCTGGAATCCTTTTTCAGCTTTTTTATGGGTTGATGGGAAGCTGGACTGCATATCTTATTAGTGTTCTTTATGTTGAGTACAGAACTAGAAAGGAGAGAGAAAAGGTTGATTTCAGGAATCATGTTATTCAGGTAAAATCTCTCTTTTTTTGAAGAAGTTAAGACCACCTACTTTGATATTACGATATATCATTATTTATGTAAAAGTTTAAGCGGTTAGAAATATGAATTTAATAATTTAACCATTATTCTAATATATCGGTCTAAAACTTGATTTTAAAAAAAAAAAATCAATATTGCACCATTTATTTGAAAAAAAAAAAAAAAAACAAAACGCTAAGCACTTCTTTTTCGTTGTTAATTTTCACTTTCAATGGTTGCAGTGGTTTGAAGTTCTTGATGGGCTGTTGGGGAAACACTGGAGGAATGTAGGCCTCTTTTTCAACTGCACCTTTCTTCTATTTGGATCTGTAATTCAACTAATTGCATGTGCAAGGTAAATTAAAGAATTAATCATTAGCCAAAATAACTAAACATACCTTTTTTAAAATGGAAAATAGTAGATATTGTAACTGATATTTTCATATACATTATTGCTGCAGCAACATATACTACATAAACGACAATCTTGACAAGAGAACTTGGACTTATATCTTTGGAGCATGTTGTGCAACAACTGTCTTCATCCCATCATTCCATAATTACAGAATTTGGTCATTCTTGGGACTTATGATGACTACTTACACTGCATGGTATCTCACCATTGCATCCCTACTCCATGGGCAGGTAAATTAATACTGTAATTTAAGATTTTAGATTATTAGAACTGCAAACAACCAAAGCAAATTTTTGCATGATTTCATTCTTAAAATTTTTGTAGATTTATTTATTTCTCTTTCTCTGTGTTTGAAGGTTGAGGGAGTGAAGCACTCAGGACCAGCTAAAATAGTTCTCTACTTCACTGGGGCCACCAACATTCTCTACACCTTTGGCGGACATGCTGTCACAGTGTAAGGGATTCGCATATATTATTATGATTACATTAAAAAAACACACACACATACATATAGTGTTTATATATATATATATATATATATATTTATGTATACTTTTGATTAAAGGGAATTTAATTTCTATTGCAGCGAGATTATGCATGCAATGTGGAAGCCACAGAAGTTCAAGCTAATATACTTGATAGCAACCCTCTATGTGCTAACCCTAACTTTGCCATCAGCTTCAGCTGTATATTGGGCTTTTGGGGATATGCTCCTTACCCATTCCAATGCTCTCTCTTTGCTTCCTAAGACTGGATTCAGGGACGCTGCTGTCGTCCTTATGCTTATTCACCAGGTTGCTATTCCTTTCTTTCTTTATATATATATAATTATATATATATCCCATTGAATTGATAAATTACAAATGCAATTCTCGTAGCTTGTGGATCCAAACTTCCTTGATAATAGTTAAAAAGAAACGATACATTTAATTATATAATCAATATTCTAACATGAGTTTCAATCCATTAATTATTAAATAAATGTAATTGATGATTTATGGTACTCTTTTGCAGTTCATAACATTTGGATTTGCTTGCACTCCTCTCTACTTTGTGTGGGAGAAATTCATTAGGGTGCATGACACCAAGAGCTTGTTCAAGAGAGCTATAGCTAGACTCCCAGTCGTAATCCCAATATGGTTCCTTGCCATCATATTCCCCTTCTTTGGCCCCATCAACTCAACTGTTGGGTCTCTTCTGGTCAGCTTCACCGTTTACATAATTCCTGCCCTAGCACACATGGTGACCTTTGCGTCTGCATCGGCTCGAGAGGTTAGGCCCTGGTTTAATAATAAGTTTCTTTTTTTTCCTTTAGATAAATTGCATGAAATAATGGACAAAGCTAACGTATTTTCTCCTTTGCTTCACAGAACGCAGTAGAGAGACCACCATCATTCTTAGGAGGTTGGGCAGGATCATATACTATGAACATCTTTGTAGTGGTATGGGTATTTGTGGTTGGATTTGGATTTGGAGGATGGGCAAGCATGCTCAATTTCATAAGACAAGTTGATACATTTGGTTTATTCACTAAGTGCTATCAGTGCCCCCCACACAAGGCTTGAGTAGATTCCCTACTTTTAAAAAGGATTTACAAATTAAATCACATATGTGTGTAAAGAGATTGGCATTGAAAACTTTTTCTTCTTTTTCATCTTCCTTTTTCCCATCTTTTCTCCCATTGTAAAAGTTGTTGTTGATGGTTTTCAGAAAAGGTGTGATGGCCATCATGGCCACCCCTATACGGACCTACAATTGTAACGTGTGATGATTAAGCTTTCTTATTTTATTTTTTTTTCCTTCAGAAATGCAACTCCCTAGGTTTTTTTTTTTTTTTTTTTTTTTGTGGGATTGACTTTATTTTTATAATTATGGTAGTATTTGCTTAAGTTGTTCTATCATCTTGGATTCTTGTTGATAAAGGAAGGCAAGCACAGGAGATTATTAGTACTATCTTTCTTGACCATATCAGCTGGTTAATCAATGCTAACAAATGACCTCATAGACATGTATGAATGAGAGACAAGCACATTAAAGCCACCTTTCTTGTCCAAATCATCTGGTAAATACTATGTTACTTCCAGGCCTCGCTAATGTCTGAATAATAATTGAGAGCTAGGTGAGAGAAGCTGTTTTTATGTTTTTTTTTTTTTTTTTTTTTTTTTTTTTTGCCCATTTGTTTCTTGGTTGGAATATACGGAAAATCATGTTGGTCGTGGGTGACTGGTGAGATATGATATGTACTCATTTTCATGATTGGAATAAATTAGGCCTTTAATTATAGAATTAAACTAGTTGCCCACAAACTATTTTATACAATTTTACACACCCCAAAAGCAACTGAAATCATGACTCAATTTCATGTGTTGACATTAACTAATCAGCTTGTATGTAAACCTATGTAAAACAGATCTTGCGGCTATTACACTATCTAAAAAAACCTACTATCTTCATGGTCTCTTTCAAACCATAGCTGCCAACTTGATTTGGACAGTTACATGAAATGGTTTGCAAGAGCCTAACTGATAGTGCTGTGGGGATTCAGAAGTAAGACTGTAAACGAGCCGAACTTTGTCGAGTAGTGAATGTTCAAGCTCGACTCGACAGCAAAAGTAGAATGTTCAAACTTGGCTTGAGTTTGATACAAGCCTACAAATAATGTTCAAGCTTGAGCTCATTATAAAGTATAAAAGCTTGAGCTCGGCTTGGCTTGATTCATTAGTCAAGTCAAGCTCGAGCTCAATATCAAGCCCAAACTCAAGCTCAATATCATACTTTTGAGCTTGAGATCCAACACAAGCATATTATCAAGCTCATATCAAGTTTATTATCTAGCCTATTTGGTTTGGATGAGTGACCTCAACTTATAATTAATTAAAGTCTTAGAAGGATATAAGCTAACTTGTCAACTTCATATCAATTTTATTACCAAACTCATAAATAAGCCTAGGTTCAACTTGTTTTGTTAATTTTGTATTGAGCCTTGGTGTTCACGAGCTTATTCATGAACAATATTTTTTACTCGGGCTCGGTTTGTTTATTAAATAAGTCTAAAACTAAAACTTAAACTTGGCTTGTTTATAAACAAACAAATGTAAACAAGCTTTTTATCGAATTAAGCCTAAGTTGTTTATGAACGGTTTGATTAATTTACAGCCCTATTCAAAATGACTTACTTTAGTCTTAGTTTCTACATCTTGGGTAGGTTGTTATCATATTAGCACCACCAAACACCTCATAACTAGCCTCATAGCCTTTGCTTGAGTAGATAAAAAGTACTATCTGGTAGGGAGTTGATAACGAGACTAGTGCCAGAACAATTGAATGATGGGAACCTGTAATAGATTATGTTTTGAACCCAATGATTTAAGGGACTACATTGGCACGCTAATCTATCATTGGCTTCTTCTTTTCTTTTTTTCTTGATTCCTTTATCATTGGCATTTTGAAGTACCTTTCTTTGCTTCTTACCACGTAACTAAAACTCGACCATTTGCCTAATTTGATGTGCTCTCTTTGGACATGTCCTAAACGACAAACAAAATGAGCAAATTAGTTTGTCGATTCAGCCACTTAGCGAATGGCTGAAGTATCTGGATGGAACATAAATTATTGGTGTACCCTGTGTGTGTGTGAGAGTACTAAAGCAATTTCTAGGCCCCAAGTATCACAAATTTTCTTTCTCAAAAAAAAAAAATGTATCACAAATTTTGGATATAAGCACATCCTGTACGTTTTATCATTGGCCCTCCAATTGGTGAAGATCCTGATTTGCAGGCCCAGGGGAAAAAAAAAATCATTGCCTCATATATTAAGCTTATAAATTGTAATACCGAGTGGATGGTTGTTTTTTGTTTGGTTAAATTACAAAGGAGATTCTCTAAGTTTGGTTTGTTTTTATTTTAGTTCTTATATATATATATATTTTTTTTTTTCAATTTAATCCCTTAACTTTCATTTGCTTTTAATTTGCTCTTTCGTTTAGTCCACCAAAACAACGACGTCTCTTGATATTTCTCCGATTTCTAATACAAGAAAAGGCATTTAAATTTTTTTTTTCCCTAAATTCTCTTAAATAAGAGATTAAATATAAGAATTTATAAAGAGGAAGAAAAAGAAGAAGAAGAAGAAGAAGTTGCTCTGTAGCAATGACACTCATCAACTGAGCCCACCTATTATTACTGGTTGAAAGTAATCACAACAAAAAACATAGCTTATGAATGACAACAACCCAAATCCCAGATTAAACTTAAACAAGCAATTAATAAGCGTTCTAAAACCCAACAATCAATATCAAGAATTAAAGTTTAACTTGATTTTTTGTACCCGTTGTTACTCTCCCATCAACTAACAAAGCCTCCATTTACAGTTTTAAACCACAAAAACAAGATCCAAAAACTCACACATCAACCTCAAAATACACCCAAAAGTTCATAAACGCAAATCAAAAGTAAGGAAATCACAAAAATGTGGGTATAATTTAATTGAGTTGTCATTTCCTTAGATCTCTCCAAGTTCACTCAATTGATTTCTACCAAGTCTGATCACTAAACCGCCATCTTTGCCTTTGTGATCCTTCAAAATTAGTCATCACCCAATTAATTTTTGGTAATCAATTTTATTTATTTATTTATTTTGGGTGGTTTTTGGCTATAGTGGCGTTTTGAAATATTGCAATAGCTAATTTTTATAAAAAAAATATAAGGGTCTATAGCAGCGTTTTAAAATGCTGCTATAGCTTAATTAAAAAAAAAAATTGGCCTATAGCAGCGTTTTACAAACACCACTATAAGATATGGACCTAGAGTGGCTTTTATTGAAAGCCTGCTATAGCCTTTTTTTTTTTTTTTTGTTAAAAAAAAAAAAAAGGCTTATAGCAATGTTTTATAAACGCCACTATAGGATACAGAGCTATAATGACATTTTTGTAAAACGCCACTATAGGTTTATAGTCGCAATAAAATAGTGGCATTTGTAAATGCCATTATAGCCCAAATGGGCCTATAGTGGCATTTGTGAATGCCACTATATGTCCACTTTTTTGTAGTGCTATTACGACTCAAGGAAAAATACTAGCCAAATTTGCACTATAACCTAAAAGAACTAGTTTAGTTACAATTGAAATTCTTTGTAGTTAATAATAAAGCCTAGATCACTATAGTCTTACCTAATGTGGGACTCAATCACACACACAACAATACACACTCAATTAATATCCAAGAAATCTCGAAAATCACAATCTCTTTCACTTATCCCTAATGTCATCATTGGGGAGAGTCCATTTTGTGGGGTAATATCTTCGAGTCGACTTAGGATTACTGGCTTGGCTCTGATACCATTTTATTGTTATACCCCCAACCCAAAGAGTAGGCTAGTCAAGTGACAACAACCTTGCATGCTCGTTAAGTGAAAACTTTACATGTGTGTGACTGTTTTCACGTGCCTAGCATACTCTTTGAGTTAGGGGCATGACACCACCAAACCCCTTAAAGAAGTTGCACCACTAACCTCTATGCTCACATCCAAACAACTAAACTAACACGCCAAATTCCCTTCAAAACACAAAACCCTAGTCATGAGACATGTGAGTCACCCAAAATCCTTCACCAAGTCACTGTTACTTTACAACCAAAATCATCTTCTAGTTTGCCACGCACTAAGTAATAGCCAGTAACTTTCCAACACCCATTTCCAAAGCACAAAGCACTCAAAATCCTCCCATCAAACTAGATATATACTGTCGAGGTAGGATCTGTCACCATGGCAATGTCCAGCAATCAAAGAAAAAGGATTAAAATGGGAGATAAAAGACAAATGTGTAATAAAGAAATAGAATGAATTTCAAGGAACCAATTTGGGGGAAGAAATGTTCTGAGGAAAAATAGACGGAATTTAGAAGATGTAATTTGTAATTTATTTTTTTTCTTTTATTTGTTCCTTTTACTAAAAAATATTTCCTCCAACTTTGAAGATTAGTATTAAAGAATATATAAAAAAAAATGGCTAAAATTCAATTTAGTTCTTAAGGTTTAATTCAGTCCCTCACTTTGTCAAAATGGGTCAATTTGGTTTTTTTGTCCAAATTTGTTAGTGAATAATGTTATTTAAACATTCTTTTAATAAAAATAAAAGACAAAAATACTAATAACACCCTTTAAGTTTGGTCAATTATCATTTTTGTCATTTTGGTTCTGTAAATTTGCATTTGCTCTCACTATAACTCCCATTAACTATTAAGAAATAAAATTTTAATTTTGAAAACTATTAAAATATCTTTTGAAAAACATAATAAAATACAATTACACTCTTCAAGTTTGGTCCATTGTCATTTTGATCCAATAATTTTCAGTTTTGTCATTTTGATTTTGTAAGTTTACATATTCTGTCATCATTTACGACAACTTTTTTAATGGAATGGAGGAAGGACTAACGGTGACAACAAATGTAAAATTACAAGACCAAAACAACAAAAATAGAATTTATAGGACCAAAATTACAATTGGCCAAACTTAAAAGGTATAATTTGCAATTTTTCCAAAATTTAACTCAAAACATTCATAAGATGCACCATTTAATAGATTTTGTTGTTGTATTTGTTTTGGTAAATAAAATATGGTTAGAGGGAAGATTTTGTTGTTTTATGACCATGAGTATTATTTTTTTAAAAGTTAAATACCTTCATATGCTAACAAATTTAGATTGCATGACCAGATTAAATTAAATTGACAAAAATAAAAATTTAAGATTTTTTTTTGAAGAAATAAAACCTTGGAGAAGCTCAAATTTAAGCATTAATACACCTTAAATTGTAGCATTTATTTTGTGATAATAATATTTGGAGAGTGAATGGGTTCTTCATTTGCATGGAGATAAAAAAGGAAATTTAATGAAATATTTCATGAAATAAAATAGTCGTTTATTGTGGATTCATGATAATTTATAATTTATAATTATAATTTGGATTCTGAATAGAGATAGGAATACTAGATACTTCCAAACTGTAGTTAGACAAAGAAGAGCTAGGAACAGAATTTTACATATTAAGGATGAAGAAGGTTTACTACTGGAGAATCCATTGGAAATTGAAAATAGATTGGTTAACCATTTTAAGTCTTCCTATGAGGATACAACTTTGCTTAGTGTTGATAGTATTTTGAGTGAACTACAATCTTTGGAAATTCCTAAACTATCACACTAGCAGTGCTTGGATATGAGTAGACCAGTCACCTCATGGGAGATTGAGGACACTATTTTCCAATTAGGTCTTAGGTCCTCACAAAGCTCCTGGCCCTCGCGGAATACCTGCTCTCTTTTATCAACAGTATTGGGAGGTTGTCAAAATTGATGTTGTCAACACCATTCAAGCCTTTTTTCATTCAGGGTCCATATTTAAGCCCCTTAATCACACTTTCCTCACCCTTATTCCCAAAACCCCCTTTCCTGATGAAGTAACACACTTTAGACCCATTAGTCTTTGCAATGTGATATACAAGACCATCTCCAAAATCACCTCATGGGAGATTGAGGACACTATTTTCCAATTAGGTCCTCACAAAGCTCCTGGCCCTCGCGGAATACTTGTTCTCTTTTATCAACAGTATTGGGAGGTTGTCAAAATTGATGTTGTCAACACCATTCAAGCCTTTTTTCATTCAGGGTCCATCTTTAAGCCCCTTAATCACACTTTCCTCACCCTTATTCCCAAAAACCCCTTTCCTAATGAAGTAACACACTTTAGACCCATTAGTCTTTGCAATGTGATATACAAGACCATCTCCAAAATCACCTCATGGGAGATTAAGGACACTATTTTCCAATTAGGTCCTCACAAAGCTCCTGGCCCTCGTGGAATACCTGCTCTCTTTTATCAATAGTATTGGGAGGTTGTCAAAATTGATGTTGTCAACACCATTCATGCCTTTTTTCATTCAAAGTCCATTTTTAAGCCCCTTAATCACATTTTCCTCACCCTTATTCCCAAAAGCCCCTTTCCTGATGAAGTAACATACTTTAGACCCATTAGTCTTTGCAATGTGATATACAAGACTATCTCCAAAATCCTTGTTAACAGATTAAAGCCTTTCATGGACAATCTCATTTCTCCCTTTCATAATGCATTTATAAAAGGTAGGAGTATTTCTGACGACATTCTTATTGCTCATGAAATCATGGACATTCTCAGGAAGAAAAAGGGTAGAAAAGGTAGCTTTGGAGCCTTAAAAATTGATATGAAAAGGGCTTATAATAGGGTAAGTTGGAATTTCCTTAGGGTTGTTCTGACTGCCATGAATTTTAGTCAACAATGGATTAACTGGTTGATGGAATGTGTGACTTTAGTACAATACACTCTCCTTGTTAATGGTAGCAGATCTAAATCCTTTAAGCCTTGTAAGGGGTCGAGACAGGGTGATCCTCTTTCTCCTTACCTCTTTCTCATGTGTGCTAATGTTTGTCATTGTCTTTACAAAAAGCTGAACATGACAAGCTAATTAATGGAGTTAAAGTTGGTAGGAGTGGCTGTATTTTTACACATTTGTTGTTTACTGATGATTTTTTGTTTTTCTTCAAAAAAGACAATAAATCAGTAGCAAACTTAAAGAAAATTTTGGATTGGTACTATAAGATCTCTGGGTAGGAAATTAATTTTGGGAAATCTGACCTTTATTGCTCTCCAAACATACCTCTGTCTGAAGAAGAAGATTTGGTCAAACAACTTCATGTTAATTTGGTTCAACATCCCAGCAAGTATCTTGGTATTAATTTTAAGCTTAGGGGAAATAGAGTGGTTGACTTCCAATTCCTGGTGGACAAGCTTCAATCCAAGCTTGAAGGATGGAAAGTAAATCTGTTATCTCAAGCTGGGAGAACCACTTTAATAAATTTTGTACTTCAAACACTCCCCCTCTATACCTTCTCTTGTTTTAAGGTTCCAGAAACAATATGTAGGAGGATGGATTCTCTAGTTAGAGCATTCTGGTGGGGTCATGCACCTGGGTTAAGAAATTACATTCTCTTAAATGGAGTAAGCTGTCCTAAGTCTTGGGGGGTTTAGGTATCAGAAGATTTAGTCTTTTGAATCAGGCTATGCTGCCCAAACAATATTGGAGATTATGCCATAATCTTAATTCCTTAATTGCAAGAACTTTCAAGGCTAAGTACTATCCTAGGGGTTCCATCCATACTTGCTCTCCTAAACCACATCAATCTTGGGTTTTAAGGAATATCATTAAATCTGATAATCCTAAGCTTAAGGAAGGAAGATGGTGGGTGAATAAGGGTTTAGACATTCCTTTAAGGGATAATGAGTGGTTTAGGTGTAAACTTAATATGTTGAACATTCTCTTCATAACTAATGGTTCTATAGTTGACCTTATTAATCAAGAGAATCACTTATGGAATGCAGATTTAGTGCGAACCTATTACCCTTTACCTATCTGTGAGGAGATTATGAAAATTCCCCTACCAAAAACTAATGCTGGAGGTGACAAACTATTGTGGAAGCACTCAAAGACTGGGGACTTTGAGGTCAAAACAGCATATAGGCTTCTCCTTAAGGATTGCTTGGCTTCTTCTACTGATAGTCATAGGGTGAATTTGGTTGAAAGTAAAATTTGGGCTTTGATTTGGAAGATAAAGCTTCCACAGAAAATTTGTACCTTTATTTGGAAATTATTGCATGATTGTTTGCCAACTTTGCAACTTTTAAAAATTAGGGCTATATCTGATGATCGGCTATGTCCAATGTGCAATTATGAGGAGGAATCAGCTTCTCATTTATTTTTATTGTGCCCTTTTGCTAGAGCTTGTTGGCATGATTCGTCTTTGGCTATTCGTACCTCTGATTTTAGTGACATATCTATACAGCAATGGTTAATTAATTTGATTAATGCTCTTAACTAGAATGAAGAAGGATCTTTTGAATATATGCAGTCCATCTTTACCACATTATGGACCATTTGGCTCTATAGGAACACTGTGGTACATGAAGGTAAACAACCCAACCCCATGGAAGTAATCCTAATCCTAACAACCTAAACCTTGTCTTGCAGGTACAAGGAGGTCTTCTCCAGTCAACCTAGTCCCCTTATTAGAAGAAGTAGGCTAAGCAATGAACCTAACAATGTCATTGGACAGTGGCAGCTCCTGATTAAAATTGCAGGGACTAGAAACCCGAGGCTCAATAGGAGTGCTTGGGCTTTTGAAGCTAAAGATCAGCAAGCAGTTATCAGATTCTATGGTGTTCATAACAGCAATGCTAGTACAACTAAAGGAGCTGTGCAAGAGGCTCTTATGGAAGCTATCTTCATAGTTAAGAATCATGGTTTTCAACAGATCCTTATTTTGACCAACAATAAGGACCTAATTCAACTTGTTAGTAAGTCCAAGAAACCAACTTGGCATGAGAGGTCTCTCATTGCTAACTTGGATGTTTTGTACCTAGATGGATTGGTTTGTAAGTTGTTAGAGGTTCCTAGGATTGTACTATATTTTGTTTATAATGTTGCAGCTATGGTAGTTAGAATGCCAATACATAACAGTTGGGTTGATTCAACTTCTTTTGTAAATTGATAACTTTGTATCTTCCTTTTGTGGTATAAAAAAAAAAAAAAAAAAAAAAGTGTATGCATCTAGGTTAAATCTTTCTAAAAAGAAGACTGATAGGGATTAAGGAATCCCTATATTTCCAAATATAATATATATTTTTTCAAATACAATAATGTATGTAGAGTAAATCACTATAGGTACCACTTTATCAAGATTGATAGGGAAAGAGATTTCAAGTCCTCGTCCAAAAAAAAAAAAAAAAGGTTCAAGTCCTCGTTTGCAAATATCATTATACTTTTTTTTAGACAATTTTAGTGTTAAACGAAATCAGAAAAAAAAAAAAAAAAAAAAATTCTACCTAAGTTAAAAAACTAGTAGGTGAAAAACTGGAAATTGATATTTGAGACTGTCTTATGTAAAAGATAATAATATAAAAAAAAGAACTTAAAGGCTTTTTACCATAAAAGAAAAAAACCCTATATATGCAATTTTACTTACAAGTATCTTAGAAATTCTCAGAAAATAGTACACACACAAAAAAAGAAAAAAAGAAAAGAAGAAGAAGATAATTTAGTAGACTAAAGGAGTGAAAAGAATAATTGCTCATTTGAGATGCACTAATAAGCCAACTTATTACTTATTTTATATTCTATTTGTAAGTCTCATGTGAGTCACATTTTTATTTTATTTAACTTTTACATTTTAATTGTAGTATTTTCAACCAAAAAAAAAAAAAAATTCAACACAAAAATAAACTGTTCCATCGTTCATAATTCATAGGCTTGGTGGGGGCTTTATGCTATAGCTCCCTTGTTCATGGATTAAAGTGGTTTTCATTCCAAGATCCCAAATGAATAAATAAATAAAAAGTGATTTTCATTGGAAAGAAAAAAAATAGGACTTTTTTAAATATATACTTTTTGATTATTTCCATGTATATCATTGGGTGCCAAAAAAAAAAAAACATCACATGAGAAAAAGCAAGCAACTTTGATGCCCACAGCCCACAGGGCACAGTACCTAAAGTCCCCATTAAACTCAGAAAAGCAGCGTTGGCATATTGCCCTTCGAGACCTAACTCAAAAAAAAGAGAGTGTGAGAAATGAAAAGTGTGTCAGTGAGGATATAATTTGGTGTGAGAAGTGACAGAAAGACAGTTGTGTGCTCTAGTGCAAGTGCAATTAATACTGGTTTCTTTAATGTAGGGGCTTAGTTTGACCAAGGTCTTAAGTGGTGGGTCATATATCACATATGATAAGTCTTCACTCGTGATCAAGAGGGGACCAATACTTTCTTTAAGAACTTTCCTTGATTAGGACTGTCTGGTCATTGTGAATGGAATGTTTCAATTATTTTCTGCTGCTCTCCAAGATCATTGAATCTGTTCATCTTAAATGGGTACTGCTTTTGACCAGAGTTTCCAAAATCTATGGGACCCTTATAATCTTTTTTTAAGTGTAAAATTTGGAGAGACTTAGGATTTAAAGAAAAAAATATTATTATTTTGTTTATAATAATAATAAATAGTGTAGTGGAAAGATTATTTAGGAGAATTAAGTTCTTCTTTTCTTTTAACTTGTGTTTTGAAAACACCATTCAAAACTTAAATTTTGTTTTGAAAATATAATTTTACAAAAAGTTTGCCAAACTATTAAAAGTTAACAAGGCATAACATATACTTTAAAACACGATTTCAACCATATTGTGCACTTTTTACAATGAAATTTTGGTTTTCAAAACATAATTTCAATGTAAACATATTTGAAATTGTCATGTGTGAAAATAGACGGCTTGTAATAAGAATGGATTTCCAAGTGTTGGGCAATGGAATGTAGCCCATAGAGAACTAGATTTTTTTTTTTTTTTTTTTTTTGGGGGGGGGGGGGTGTGGGGTTGTTAAAAACCCCCCAATTGCTATTTTTGCCACCAAACACATAAAAAGATGCTACAATTGGGTTGCCATATGTAAAAAATTTGCAACCTAGCTACTGTGGGTTGGTACATTCCCAACCCCACTGTAGTTGGTTGCAAAATTATTTTATTATATTTTATTCTTCTCTGGGCCCACTCTTTCTTTCCTATATTCTTTTCTCTATCTCAGCCACCCTTTCTCTCTCTTCTCTCATCTCATCCTCTCTCTTCACTCTGTTTTGTTCTCTCCTTTTTCTGTCTCGGCCCAGTGGTGGAGGGATTGGTGTGGAGTAGTGGACATAGGCATTTGTGGTGGAGCCATGGAGGTAGTGGGCCACGGTGGTTGCTGGATTTGTGGTTGGTTTTGTTGGGTAGGATTGTGGTGGTGGTGGTGGTGGTGTTGATTGTGGTGTTGTTGTAATGGGTGGGCCTATTGTGAAGTAGTCTTTTAGTGATGGTGTTGTGAGTTTAATGGGTTTGATGGGTGTGGGTTGTGGGATGTGTGGGTTTGATGGGTTTTACTTTGATTTTTTGTTGTGGGTATTGTGGCCGATGGTGGTTGCTTTTGATTTGTGGTTGATTTTTTGTTGTTGGATATGTGGGTTTGATGGTGGTGGTGCGGATAGGTTCGCTGTGGTAGAGGTGGCTATTGTTTGGGTCAGATTTGGGGTCTGTGGGCATTTGGGACGGATTTGGGTGGTTTGGATTAGATTTGGTGGTGTTTGTGTGGTTGAGTTTTGGTGGAGGTGTTGTGTGGATTTGCTGGAGAGAGAGACTGAAAGATAGAGAGGAAAGAGAGATGGAAGAGTAGAGAGAGAAATTGATTTTTTTATATTATTTGTTGGTATAGTTTATATTATTTTAATAAGTTGTGTGAAAATATAGAAACTGGGATATTTGGTGAGTAGTAAAATGAAATGGTAAAATAGATAAAATAGGTTTTGAGAATGTAAAATAGTGCTAATGCTCTTAGGTAGTAAATTTTAGCCTTGGGTAGTGAATTCCATAGGTGGCAATGGGTTTTTGAGAAATTCAACTGATTTGATTTTGCATCAACTCTGGATCTGCTAAATTTGAGAGATCAAGAAAATAAGCAACAATTGATATTAGATTGTCATTTTTTTTTTTGGTGAAGTGAGTAATGGCAAAAAAAAAAAAAAAAAAAGGTTTGTTTAGCATATATAAAGGAGTTTCTTGTGTGCTGTTATGCCACTGTACAATGTGTTATTCATTCATTTAATCTTGGGTTCTATAGGAATTCCCTAACCCATTTGCAAGATTTTCAAATAAATTGATAGATGAGAAAAATACTTTTATTTAGCAAGTCAATAAGCTTGCATGCATTTCATGGCTATTTGCAAAACTACTCATGGAGCTTAAGGAAGGATGCTGAAATGTCATTTTATGCTCTCCAAACTAAAACTCCCCTATCTTTTCCAAGAAAACTGAGAAAGTACACAATAGCTAATCTGTCAATGTGTTTGGGCTTCGTTTATTTATTTTTATGGAATAAACACTTTGACATGCCATCAGCATAATATAAGAATTAAAGGGGTAAACAAAATGTAACTCATAGTATTAGTACCCTATCTAACCACAACAAAGATGCAAAATATGTGGAACTAAAATTTAACATGTAGATTCTATAACATAGATTTGTATGTAACTGTATATGTATGAGGTGAAAACAGCTTTCAGGCTCTCGAAATTATGGTGCTGTTTGAACTAATAATAGACCTTTGCATGTGACAAATCTGTTGATGGGAGATTAAGAGTTAAGACGAGAGCGACAATAGACAATACCCACGACACCAAACATATGGACGTTCGGAATTTGGAAGGCTGTATAGTCCTTTCCTTGCAGTTTGCACTCATTATTATTTTAGTTTAAAGTTTGCATTCATTGATGATGTAAAAGCTTGTGAACAGGAATCAAGGTCGAGCTAGTCAACACTCCTCTGGATAAGCCACACGTGTGTGGGTCCTATTCTCACTTTTTACAGTCTGACATAGGTTGTGTGATGTGATGTGAGCCTATTATGTGTCATTTGGAGTGTTCTTGACCCCACCTTCATCTCAAACTTTTTTATTATTATTTAATTTGGACAGTTCTATACTTATTAAGATTGGACTTGATGATGCTAAAAATATCACCAGTAAGCCACACAATACTCATACACTCGAAATGTCACTTGCACGACAAAAAGAGAAGACCTAACAGAGGGCATCGGTGTAGTGCCGGCCAAATATCCTTCGAAAGTCAAGTTAGAATTTCTTACAACTCTAAAGTGCTAGAGAGGGTTTAATTATGCGTACCTTAATTTGTGAGGGTATTGAGGTTTTTATAGTTGTAAAGAGTTGACCACCTCTTTCTTGGGCCAGAAGTCCTTTCCTTATAGGGAACTTAATGAGTGTATATTACGGAATCCTTTTCTTGTAGGATACTAACATTAAGCGTAGGATACAAGTCATTTCCTTATATACTCATACGTGGCGACCAAGCTAAAGTATAACTAAGACCATCAGCTTCAGGATCGTCAGCTTGTCTTATTCCCTTCAGCCATAACGGCGTCAACTTTTTGATGGTGTTACCCTCTTGGTGAGCTTTGCGGACTTCCTTCCTATCAAGTCACTGTCCGTTAGTTTTTGGGTCTTCAGTTTCTCTCATAACTTACCCCGCCAGCTTAAGCTATAGGACTTATTCCACGAGCAAAACCTAAGGGGTTAAATCTTGGAGCGCCTTGCATGTTATAATTTCACTTATCAGGACTAATGTGAATTCTATTTAATAAAAAAAAATTGAATAAATAAAAGAAAAAGATATAAAACTGACATCACAATATATTTTAATATTTTTTCTCTCTATAAAGCTAGTCTCACAACCTAAAAGCTAAAAAAAAAAAGAAAAAAAAAGTCATAAAATTGTAAAAAAAAGGACAAAAGGTACCTTTATTTGTTTATATTTCCACGCGTTAGAAATGCTATCTGGCTAACGAGTAATGCTAGTGCTATATAAATTGACACAACTTATATCACAACTCACTAACATGGCAAGTGAGTTATATTACAAATTGTGTCAATTTATGTGACATCAACATTACTCAGCCTAGTTGACTCCTCTTCCCTTTATTCTCTAAATACTAATACTTGGAAGGGTACCTCTTGAACTAAAGCAAAGCGTGAGCATATGCAAATTTGGTGATAAAAATAACAAAATTTTCTCTTCAATTCCACAATATATTAAACTACTACTAATAATAAAAATTTAAAAATTCACAATGTGTATTCCTTTTTGTAGGGAGAATTTGAAATTAAATCATGCGGGCAAGAATTTTTTACATAACCAAAATTTTCGTTGCAAATTCTAGGAACAAAACAATTTTTGATATGTATAATGCAAGTTTAAAATAATGATATGAGTGTGAACATAAGATGTTTTCACTGCTAAAAAAAAAAAAGATCTTCCCTTTTAAGATTTTTAAAATTGACAACACAATAAGTAATTATTGAAACTCACTCTTTTTCTCTCTGTACGAAGAATTTACCAAATCAACAAGTGACCCACCCTACCACAAAGTTTATGCCGAGTCACTGACTTGACGATTGACACCTTACGAAGCAAACCCCATGAAGTGACATTTGTACGCGATAATCCAAAGGCGACATATGCAAAATATTGGTTTTAGTAATACTAATAAGAGTCGGTACACATTTGAGAAAACTTTTATTAAAAATTGAAAAAATTGTAAAAATAGTTAATTATTTTTTTTGTTTTTTTATAAAATTTTTTTCTAAATTGGTTTACTAATGTATACTCTAAGGCACACATTAGTAAATCTTTATTAATAAATCCAAATAATAATATTAATTTTTTGACTGAAAAAATCAAAAGGGAATCAACAACACTCTTCTTTTCCTTTCTCAGATGCTCAGTGGATTCAATCAAGTGATGGAGAGAGAGTGATTGAGTTAGAAGAGAGAGAAAAGGAAGCCTTAAGGAGTGGTCTTTGTCAGTCAAGACTCATATGGTCCACAGAAGTTTCTTCTAAAACATAAAAGGCTGTTCTATCTAGATATGAATTCGATGTTTATCACCAAAAAAAAAAAAAAAAAAAAAAAAAAGAAAAAGAAAAAAGAGGAGTTAGAACCTGTTTTTTTCAAAATGTTCACAACATTTCGAGAGTCTAAGCGCTAAACTATTAATCTGATAGACTGTGAGTACACTAAGTAATTTTTAGATATTCTTAAGAGTACAAAGAATGCTACTTCATTTTCTTGCATTTATGGTAAAATTTACTCATTAAATTAATGGTGAGATCTACCATAAATGTGAAATGAACGAACACAATTTCTCCATGCTCCAAGAATACTTAAGAAATTTTTGAGTATCCTAGATGAGTATGATAAACTAAAATGTAGGCTAGTAGCACAATTGACATGCTAGAGTTACTCAGATTCGAATCATGTGTAGTTGTGAGAGAAAAGAATTGAGAAGGTAAAGTAGTGAAATGGTAAAAAGTTAAAAATTTAGATCAGTTGATATTAAAAAGTAATTTTTTGAAATTTTAATCTTGACTATCGAAAGTGGTATTGCATATAGTGCGGCGTTATGTTCAAGCCACCCTGACTTTTCAAATTTTTTATATATAAGTTTTTTTAAACTTTTTCTTTGACTCTCTTAAAATACAAATGTGAACACCCTAACCCTAAATTTTAGTTAAATCCAACTAAAATAAATCTAAATATGATTATCTTAATACTACTTTCACAATATTTTCACAATAAATGTTATATGGCAAGTTGTAATTGATTTTTATTTGGACTCACAATTAACATCACATTTTATCTACCATTAACAACTTGAGAGTGACCATGTGTATGATAAAAAAGCCATACATTTCAAAAGCAAAAACTTATATTAGTTACTATTTTTTTCCCTTAGTGTCACATTTACTCCTGGTTCTACTCCTAGGTGTGTTACTTAGGCCTGTTCATGGATATACCGGCACTGATAGAATCGGTCTGACCGCACCGCCCCACCCCACTCAGGGCTCTGCCGAAGGTTTTTGGCACGGTGGTCGGTGGTAGATCTTCAGTACTAACGTCGGACCAGTGCGACCATCGGTGCCGAGATGTGCACACCGACGAAGACCGAACTGACTCAACCATGTTATATATATATATATCATATCGTTCTAAGAAGAGAAGTCTGAAGAGGTTGCCTAAGCCTAACGTTCTCATCCATGAACAAGTCAAAAAAGCTTTTTGAAATCTTGTCCATGAATAGGCCTAACGTTCTTATATATATATATATATATATATATATATATATATAATTGAATTAAAAAAGAAGTTAACATGTGTGAGTGAGGCTACCTTTCTCAGTCAAAAAACGTGTGTCAGGAGGAATAGCTGAATAGTCTCATCACTGAGTGTGAGTGGTCTTGTCTAGTAACTCTAGTGTCTTCCCACTTGCATTTTTTGAAAAAAAAAATTAAAAAAAAAAAAATGCCATATGGCCCTATAGGTTACAATCTTGCCACTTGCATTTTTTTAAAAACAAATATTAAAAAAAAAAAAATGCCGCATGTATTAGTCACTGACTCACTGTCTTGCTACTTGCGTTTTTTGAAAAAAAATAAATAAAAAAATAATATAAAAAATGATGCCGTATTGTCACTGTTTGAGTCACTTGCATTTTTTGAAAAAAAATATTAAAGAAAAAAAAATTCCGTATGGCCCTATGGGTTACAGTCTTGCCACTTGCCTTTTTTTTTTTTTTTTTTTTTTTTTTAATATATATATATATATATATATTTTTTTTTTAAAAAATGCCGCATGTATTAGTCACTGACTCACTATCTTGCCACTTGCGTTTTTTGGAAAAAAAAGTATAAAAAATAAAAATAAAAAATAAAAAATGATGTCGTATTGTCACTATTTGAGTCACTGATGGAGTCATTTATTGTGCAAGATATATATATATATATATATATATATATATTTTCCTCTTTTGATCTCAATCACACACGTCTTTTCTCTTAAGTTGTCTCCTACTCAGACTCAGCTACTCTTATAATTTCATTTCTCCTCTTTAGTCTTTAGACTTTTGCTCCTCTCATAGTCTCACCTCTTAGATTCAAAACTCAGTCACTCATCAGTCATTAGCCACCTTCATTTTTCTTCATTTTTCCTCCCTCTCAATCTCAGAATCTCAGGCTCTTACCTAACCATTTTTCTCTTATTTTTTGCCCTCAGCCACATAATGTTTCTTCCAAACCCTAATCCTACCAAACAATTAGTAGTGTTTCCCTCTGAATCTTAGATTTTCAGGCTTCCACCAACCATTTTTCTCTTCTCTTTTGCACTCAACCACATAATTTTTTTTCCATACCCATATAACTGAACGAACCGCATCGAGCCGCTAAGATTAACTGTACCTTGTGTAGACCGATTTTTACCTTCCAAAAGTAAGGTGCAGTCAAGCATAGGGTGAAACCACACCCTATAGGTGTGGTGCAAAAAACCTCTTCAAAATCGACCGAACTAAACCGTGTACACTCCTAGTGTTACTATTCTTTTTTATTATATATTTTTATTTAATTGATAATACATATAAGTATAATAAGCTATTATTAATTTGACAAAAATGTATGATTAATTATTTAATTATATTTTTTGTCTTACTAATCTTTAAACTATTAATAACTTTTTTAGGCTATTGTACAATATAGTTATATTTTGTTTTTTTGATAAACTGCAATATATAAAAAAACACTAAAACACAGGAACAGATAGGCAATCATCCTTTACAGGCAAAAAGTCTAAAACTCTTTATTAAAGCAGAAAGACTCTTTAAAGACTAGGGATAGTTTAGCAGCCGCGTGAGCAACTGTATTACATTCCCTTTTGACCCAACGGAAAGAACAACTAGAAAAAGAAGACTAAAGGAACAATATTGTAGATGGACCAGTCAGGATTGCTTTCATTGGAGGATAAGTGATCATAGTATTCTTTAGCGTCTCCTTCTATCAGAATATGGCTCCAAGAGTTATGCTTAGCAATTTGAGCAGCCCAAAGAATAGCAGTGGCTTCGGCTATGAGAGGAGAGCAAGGCTGATGGACTTCGGACCATATGTTAACAATCACATCTTTGTCATCTCTGGCAATCACGACGAGAGTGGACCAATTCTCAAAAATAGCGGCGTCCATGTTGAGCTTGATCCAGAATTGAGGTGGGGGCTCCCATTTGTGTTGGATTGGGAGTGGTGGAGTGGGATTCTCAGTTGAGAAAAATCTGGACAACTCATTGAAGCGATAGTTTACTTGCCTAATAGTTTTGAGAATTTCGACTTGCTCATCCTGATATGAGATGCGATTTCTAAGCTGCCAGATTTCATCAAGCACTACGACCATGTTGAGGGAGATCATCCAACTGTACTCTGTTAGGCATGAAGCTTGTGAGGGGTTGAGCACAAGATTTATAATGT
The DNA here is from genome assembly GCA_030445155.1 of Quercus variabilis. Classification (NCBI taxonomy): domain Eukaryota; kingdom Viridiplantae; phylum Streptophyta; class Magnoliopsida; order Fagales; family Fagaceae; genus Quercus; species Quercus variabilis. The sequence goes on along the minus strand of CP129453.1, from coordinate 35,678,714 downwards.
CCACACAGGAATCTGGATTTTGTCAATGTGCAGACCCCAACAGGTGGAATGCCAGATGGCTTTGGCTACAGGGCATTTAAAAAATAGATGGCAGCATGTGTCAACCTCTTGATTGCACATCTTGCAGTTGGGGTTGTCCACATTGATTTTTTGAAGAAAATTTTCTTTGGTAGGGATGGCGTTTGCTCCTATTCTCCAAATCAACATTTAAAGCCTTTCAGGAACTTTAAGCTTCCAAATCTTTTTCCAAGGAACATCAGATTAGGGTTAAGCTGGGTTAAGTTGGATGCAATTTGGAAAGCTGACTTGACAGATAATCGTCCCTTGGAATTCAGCAGCCACATGAGCTTGTCAGGTCTAGGGGTAGGAGGCAGATGAATGGAAAGGATTGCCACGGCGGAGTCATGCTCAAAATTCTCATTTATGAGACCGGTTTTCTAGCTGTGAGTAGTCTGATCAACAAGTTGGGAGACCGTCAGAGGTGTATGAGAGACTACTTTCGACTTGGGTTTTGGCAAAAATCCTTGAATCCAAGGTATCCATGGGTCTTGCCAAACGTTGATGGAGGCCCTGTCTCCTATGAGATAGCAAGCACCCTTAACGATGATGTCTTTGACGCTCTCGATAGCCTTCCAAATTGGAGAGCAAATTTGGGTAGGTCTTTGCGGAGTCAATCTTGTCTAACTTTGTACTTTGCCCTTAGAATAGCCATGCATAAATTGTCATGCTTGGAAGCAACCATCTAAGCTAGCTTTGCAAGCAATATTCTATTAGTGTCTTTGGCTTTTTTGAAACCAAGACCGCCTTTCCCTTTTGGAAGGCAGAACTTATCTCAAGCTTTCCACGTGAGATGTTTGTCATTTTGCTTTTGTTAGGACATATGTGATTCACTTGTTAAGAACATATGTCACTATTTTATGTGATTAGCTAATCTTTTGACAAAATGTACTTTATTTGTAATTAGGTAGATCTAGGATGTGTTTAATACTTCAAGAAATCTTGTTTCAATTTCAAGTGTTAAAACCATACAAGTCTGTCCAAGATTCAAATGAGAAAAGTGTTGATCATTAAAGCTTGATAGTTAGCTATCTATCAAGACCTGTAGAGCTGTTGAATCCCGTGGCTCGACAGCAACTCGACAGATAGGGTATTTGCCGAGGTTTATGAAATTCAGTTTTTTAGGACTGTTTTTCATTCAATCCGTGATTGTATGTTTGGACTTTCTTTTTTCACAACTCTAGACATATATAAAAGGATTATTTTAAGGACCGTCAAAGGTGGGACAAGTTGCACAAAGGTTGAGCAAAGTTTGTTCAAGCAAATTGTAACCAGAGATAGAATTTGCCCTAGTTCATCTTTCTTGTGAAGAAGTTGCTGTGTTTTTACACCGTAGGGTTTTGTGACCAAGCATCTTCTTGATCTTCATCGTGTGATGAACTGAAAAACTTTGCAACCAGCAACATTCTCTAGTTGGTGATTGAAGTCGTGTACTGGGATCTGCGCAATTGGTTAGTCACGTACTGGGAGCCGTGCATTGAAAGAAGAGATTGTCACTACATTACAAGTCTAATTGTGTATTGGGGTAAGGGTTCAACTGTAGGTTGATATAAGGTATTGAGATTCCTTTACTTGTAATTACTTGTTATGATAATAGTGGATTCTCGGGAGTGGTGACTTTAAAATCACTCGGTGGGGTTTTTACCGTGTAGGTTTTCCTCATTCATAAACAAATCACCGTGTCAATTTATTTTCCGTTGCATACTTAGTTTTATTGATGATTTGTTTGTGCTACCACACGTTTGCATGTTAATTTGATTAATTAGTAAAATTGGCTAATTAATCAATTAATTTCATCACAAGGAGTCAATACGTTTTTGGCCTATCAGCTTCTTTGGCTTCGACCAAAAATGCCTTGAAGTTGCATCAAGATTATCACAGATCTTAATTGGGATTTTAAAGGAGAACATGACATATGTCGGAGGTGTTTAAGCCACTAAGTTGATAAGTGTACATTTGCCAGCCCAAGATAGGCATTTACTTCTCCAGCCTGTAAACCAAGCCTGGAGCCAATCTTGAATGAATTTGAAGTCCTTTGATGGTGCTCTTGACAGGAATAGTGGGGTGCCTAGGTAAATATCGTCTTGCTTAAGCCCCTTCATTTGGAGGATTTGCTTAATGAGCCTTTGAGGTTGGCTGTGGGTGTACTTGGACAAGAAAACCCCATATTTATTTATGTTAAGCTTTTGTCTAGACCAATTGTAGTACTTCTCAATACAATCATTGATCTTTTCTGCATCTATTCTAGTTGCCCAAGAAAAAAGGACGGTGTCATTTGCATACATGACATGAGAAATTTCTGGTCCACCAATACTTGCTTTAACTCCCATAATATATTTTTGAAGCTATTTCATGTTCAAGCATTTGTGAGAGTACCTTCTAGCCTAAAATGAATAGATGAGATGAGAGAGAGTCCCCCTGTCTAATTCCTCTTCTTGACTAGAATTGATCTAATTTGCCCCCATTGACCATGACCTCAAAGGAGGTGGAAGAGACACAAGCCATTATTCAACTGATGAATGATTTCATTAAAGCCAAAATTTGATAACACTAATTGTAGGAAGTTCCAATTAACTCTATCAGATGCCTTATGAAGATCCAATTTAATAGCCATCAGCCTTGCCCTTAATTTCCTGGTTTTAAAGCTATGTAACATTTCTTGAACCACCACTTGATTCTCCAAAATCCATCTCCCTTGCATAAAGGCAGATTGACATGGGGATATGAGTTTTTCTAGCATTGGTCTTAGCTTTGCAACCAGGATTTTTTAAATGATTTTATATACAACGTTACAAAGGCTAATAGGTCTATAATTATTGAAAGAGATAGGATTCTAAGACTTTGGAATTAGTACAATTAAGGAGCTATTTACCTCTTTTGGCATGTGTCCACAGACGAAGAATGAGGTGACTGCCTTCGTGACTATTTCTCCAACAATGTCTCAACACTTTTTCTAGAATAGCACAGGAAAACCGTCAAGTCCGGGAGATTTGAGCTCTTGCATTTGGAATAGTGTTTGCTTGATCAACTTTGGAGTGGGAATGCTACAGAGATTGGAGTTGTCTAGGTGAGTGATAGTAGGGGTTATAAGATTTTCCAGGTGGCTGGAGAAAATGGTTGGTTCTTCAGTGAACAAGGATTTGAAATCATCCAGGAAATGGTTTCAAAATTGGTTTGACTCGTAAATCCAATTACCACCCATTGCTTTGATTGCATCGATGCTATTCCACCTTGTTTGGATAATAGTTGACAGGTGAAAGAATATGGAATTTTCATCCCCATATTTTAACAACAATTCTCTTGACTTTTGGCGCTAAAGCATTTCACTCCTAAGAAGCCATTTAGCCAAATCTGCTTGTAGCTTGATCTCCATAGAGCCATTTTCCTGCTAGCTTTTCTTTTCTTGGATTAACTTTATTTTTAGAAGGAGATTGTTGATTTTGTCTTGTTAGATGCCAAAGACCTTGCTTCACTTCCGTAAGGATTTTCTAGTGGCAACCTGTTTTTTGCATAGTACTATGAAATCCGAACCTTGTGCTTCACCATTCCAAGCATGATTGATTACCTCTTGACATCCTAAATCCCAAGTCCAGACAGCTTCAAACGGGAAAGGTCTGTGGGCAAAGGAGGTTACCGAGTTAGAGTCTAATAGGATGGGAGTGTGGTTAGATTTGATAGCCCCAAGGTGAGATATGGTAGCCTTTGGGTAAGCTAATTTCCACGCCATGCTCGCTATTGCGCTGTCCAACCTTCTCTTGATGGTTGAGTTGCTCCGTCTTCCTTTTGCCCAAGTAAATTTGCTGCCTAAGAAACCCAGATAAATAACACCAAATTCAAAAATTAGCTCTTGCAAGTAGTTCTTTTAAGAGGAGCTACCCTTTTGCCATCAAATTTCTCATCCTCACTAGTGGTGAAATTAACGTCTCCCACACAAACCAAAGGAATATGGATTGATTCGAGAAGTACAAATAAGTTTTCCCACGCCTTGTTTTTCTTTGAGGCATAGGATGGTTTGTAGAATCCCACAAGGATCCAATTGTAAATAGCATCAGAAACTTTGACTGCAATGAGGTCTTTATTGAAATCAACTAAACTGACAGAGACACTAGGCTTCCACATCAAACATAAACCACTAGCTGCGTTCTTTGCATCTACTACTAATTGTTTTTGAGAAACCGATATAATTCATTACCTTATCCATGCGATCCTCGGAAACCTTTGTTTTGCACAAGAAAAGGATGTCAGGCTTAGCACCCTTTATTTGAGCTCAGAGAGCTTGAACTATTGAGGTGTTGCAGATGCCCCAATAGTTCCAGCCAATGATCCTCATGGGGATGTTGGGGGCATGATAAGGCTTGCCTCCTCGGCCATAGTAGCTGAACTATTAGATAGATTGGTTGGTAGGGGTATGTTGTTGGTTGTTTGTAGGTGAGCTCTACGAGCCCTAGACTTTAGAGATTCACCATGAATTTTGGTGGGAGTGGGGCTTATACGATTCCTCTTTGCCAATATGAAGAATTCAAGTCTTGACTGAGGGATGAGAGTTACTGTTTTAGGGTCAATAAACACTGCTTCAAGGCTGCAGCTAGTTTTCCTAAGCCACCTGGAGAATTTCGATATTTCCTCTTGTGCAACGTCCGCTCCGGGGATATAGTAACTTGAGATGACCTCAGTATTTTCCTTTTCTATGGAGATGATGTCTATAATTAGGGGGTGGGGTGGGAGTTTTTTGGTGCTTAGGGCCGATTGGGGCTATACTGCTTTGAGGTTAGGATAAATTGATGTGTATATTGTGGCAAATTTGATATGAAGAAGGGGATGAGTTGGTATCAATTTTAGAATCTCTAGGGCATGTGGAGTGGGCCAAAAAGTTGAGTGGTATGTGAAGATTGTTTGATTCAAGACTCATATTAGTACTTGGACTTTGGGACTAGCCCATACTTGATTTTGGGTTGTGTAGACACTGCATTTTGTACCATTTATGACTCGGGGCCCCGTTCTCTAATGATGCTCAAACTCTAAGACCTAAGGCCAGTTTAGAGCCCAATCAAACATGAAATTGACTTGAGGAGTGTTAAAATGAAAAATATAATATTTTAAATGAACAAAAATCTATTTGTTAGGAAATTTAGACCCCAGTTGATAGAATTAACAATTTTTAAACCTAAGTTATTAATTAGATTTATTGAGAATAAACATTGTTAAAAAAAACTAACATCAATATCATGTCAACATCATGCACAACGGAAATGTAAATAAGACAAGATATGATGACCCAAGAAAACCAATGAAACAAATAGTTTCACAATAAAAGACCTAGGGGGAAACATTCTCAAAAAGCAATTCACTATAGTAAAGAGAAGTTTAAGATCTAGTACAAAACCTTTGTCCCTAGACTCTACAATCCACGTAGATAAACTTACAGCAGAAACCTTTTACTGCTTCAAAACCTCTGAACTCTTCAATATATGAACACCACCCTTTTACATGGATCTCAGTACATGACTAACCAAAGATGCACGGCTCCTAGTACGTGACTAACACACTAATTTGAAGAAGATTGTTGGCTGCAAAGTTCTTCACTTCATCAACAATGAAGATCAAGAAGCACTTGGTTACAAAACCCTAAGACACAATGACGTAGTAGCTTCCTACAGAGAGAATAAGGCATTGGTCACTTTTTGCATATGTTCTCCTTGTATTCTCTTATGTGACGACCTTTAAAATAAGCCTTATATATGTCTAGAGTTGTGAGAAAAGAAACCTTACACATACATGTCAGCATGGGCCTAAAATCAGATCTAAAAATCTAAATTTCATAATTCTTGATGGATAGCTATCTGTTGAGCTATCTGTTGCGAGCTATTGAGAGGTATTGAGAGCTATCAAGCTTTAATGAATTAGCACTTTTTCACGTGCGAACTATCGAGACGTATTGAGCGCACTTCTTCACTTGTTTCAAGGACAAATTTGCATGGCTTCAATACTTGAACTTGAAACTTGTTCCTTGAAGTATTAAACACATTCTAGATCTACCCAAATACAAGTAAAGTGCGTTTTGTAAAAGGATTAGCCAATTCCATAATGACATATGTTCCTAACATGATTTACATATGTTCTAATAATCTCTCCCTTTGGCAATCCGTGACAAAACCACAACAAACAAATGAACATATGAGAGAAGTCATAAATTACTCTACTCATACTCATTTGTTAAATACAATAAAATCTATCTGAATACAAACTCTTGAAAAAATTTACAAGAAGAGAGTTCATGGCAAGAAGACTTTGACAACCTGTATTTCTGAAACAACACATGTAGAGGTAGGTGAAGAAGGCATACATCATATATATATATATATATATCAAAGATAAGCACAATGTATGTAAACATGGTCACAAGACCAGTGTACAAGAAGAAGGAGGTAAGCATTAATCTCCCCCTTACAAGGGCATGTATTTCTCCCCCTAATATGTAGAATCGTAAAAAGAAACCACATATTCTCCCTCTTTTTGTCATGATTGACAAAGGGTACTAGAAACTATAAAGCTTTACTCGAGAAACATGAAGATGATCAAAGATGATCAAGGAATCCATATAAATGCATGAATATAATGAAACAAGATGCTATGAATGACGAGATAACAGAAAGATGCAAAACATGTGAAAAACAATGCATGCAAGAGAATCTCAACAGATCGAGAAGCTATCGAGTAGAAGCTAACCTAGATGGATCGAACAGCTATCGAGTAGACAGAAAGTTTCTTGATGGATCGAGAATTTGTTGAGAAGCAATCGAGACAAACTCTAGAAAGCTTGATGGATCGAGATTGCGTTAACTTCTATTGAGACAACAAGAAAGAGGGGCTCGATAGATAGCCTAACTGCCGAAAGGTATCGAGAAACTTAAAATTAGTTTTTCAAAGAAGAGAAAAACATAGACATGAATGCAATCAAACATCTAGTCAACCAAAGATCCAATCAACATTATAAGCTCTCAAAATCATCTCTCAACAAGAAAAATGATAAGCATTTAGATCCAAAACACACACACACACACACACACACACACACACACAACAAGTCTAACCAATTTTATATTTCAAAAACAAGTTAAGACAATTTAGTGAGAATACATTAACACATGTATTCCTTGTGATGGCCAAATTGCATGTACCTGCACATGTATCAAGAGTAGTAAAGAATTTGCGCGTTATGTGTGAAAAACATCGTAAGATTGCATAAGACATGTTATGACAATTTGAGATATGAGAAAATCACTTTAACTCACACACAATCATAACTATTTGATGGGGACTATCACTTTCGAGGTAAATCCTATAACTCCCACATCTCCGAGAATACACGCTTGCAATCATATATAAAGCATTTGATTCTTTTTGCTTTTTATTTTTCTTTACATCTTTTTCTTTTAAGTAAACCATGCATGGGTATATAAGAGATCGAAAAGAAATATCCAATTATGTTAAGCTCTTGACATTCCACTTTTGCTATGTCGAAGCATACAATTGTCATATCATAATTGGCGAGCAACAATGGTGAGATGGTTATTTATGTCTTTCTCATAGGATTTTCTAGTCCTTCCCTTTAAAAAGAGTGGTAAGAGTGTTAGGTACAAGAGATTACTTAATCTTACTTGTCACAAACACAAGCCATAAAGTTCACTTGCTTAGTTGTGCATAGAGATGCTCATCTAAGCTATAAAAGATACAAAGTTTAGAAAACTTTATTTCAATGGCCATTCAAAGTACACAATTACCAATGTACACAAACACACGTTGTTTTTGTATTTTTTTTATTTTTCCTTTTTTTTTTGAAAAAAAAAAAACTAAACAACTAAACAAAAATAGACAAACAACATGAAAGCATGAAAGAAAGATGCAGATGCAAGAAAACATAATTCCAAAAGCAGATAAGAAATCAAGCAAAGAGAATCTTACTTTAGATAGAAAGAATTAAAGTAGAGGACAAATAGAAAAGACAATTAAGTCTTAGGCTCCTTTCTCATCCACACAGCACGAGTCTTTGGCCGTGAAGATGAAAAGGCACATGTCCTAGTATGTCTACTAAAGGACATAGAAGAATTAAAATTCTCCTAAAATTGAGTTAAAAAGCTCAAAGCTTTTAATAACTCTCTAAACAAAGGTGTAAGTCCTTGAAAGGAAACCTGTGATCGTTTGAACACTTGCTTTTGAGGATACAACTTAAAGCAATTAGGATGAATGTATCCTGAAGCACCACAATGGTGACAAACACAAGGTCTAACAAAGGATTTAGAATTAGCCAAATTAGTTTTTTTTAAAAAAACTAACAAAGGATTTAGAAAAACTAACAAAGGATTTAGAATTTTTGATTTTTCCATTTTTTTTTGAAAAAAAAAAAACTAAACAACTAAACAAAAATAGACAAACAACATGAAAGCATGAAAGAAAGATGCAGATGCAAGAAAACATAATTCCAAAAGTAGATAAGAAATCAAGCAAAAAGAGTCTTACTTTAGATAAAAAGAATTAAAGTAGAGGACAAATAGAAAAGACAATTAAGTCGTAGGCTCCTTTCTCACCCACACAGCATGAGTCTTTGGCCGTGAAGATGAAAAGGCACGTGTCCTAGTATGTCTACTAAAGGACATAGAAGAATTAAAATTCTCCTGAGATTGAGTTAAAAAACTCAAAACTTTTAATAACTCTCTAAACAAAGGTGTAAGTCCTTGAGAGGAAACCTGTGACCGTTTGGACACTTGCTTTTGAGGATACAACTTAAAGCAATTAGAATGAACGTATCCCGAAACACCACAATGGTGACAAACACGAGGTCTAACAAAGGATTTAGAATTAGCCAAATTAGTTTTGGATTTCATACTTTTATCACCTTTCTCAGATTATGGCACAATGACAGTCCTTGATCTAGAAGCCATGGAAGAGAAAGGGCCAGAAGAAACAGCATATCCTAAGCCAGTTTTATCAGAATTAGGCTTTTAAGCACTCAATACATCATCAAGCTTTGCACTAAACATCCTCTCTATTTGAGTTCTAGCTTGACTAAGCTCAATCTTAAGATTCTTGACATTCTCTTCTAATAAGGCGTTCTCCACAACAGAGTCTCAACTAATCTTATAGTCTCATCTAGTTTGACTAACAAATCAGTTTTTTCAGTTTTTACCTCATTAAGCTCTTTTCTACAAAGATGAGAAGTCTTTTCAGATTTTATAAATTCAGTGCATAGGTTATCATAGGCTTCCTGAATGGTCAATTTCTTGGGTACTTCATCATCAGAAGAGTCTTCATTGTCACTAGCACTCTCCATAATTACCTTATCGGTTGTCGCAGCAAAAGCTATAAAGTGATCACATTCATCCATACACTCATCGAAAGAGTCATCCTTAGTATCACTCCAAGTAGCAATCAACCCTTTATCTTTTGAATTCTTGGTCTTTTCCTTCATAAGATAGTTTGGGCACTCTATCCTTATATGACCAAAACCTTTGCACTCATGGCATTGGATGAGGGGTTTCTCATTCTTGCCATTCCTAGAGGATTTAGATTTCCTAAGAGGTTTGCCCTTATCATTTTTCCTAAATTGAAGAAGCTTGATAATCTCATCAGTTATGAAGGTTAGATCCTCATCCTTATCATCATCTTCATCTTCAGAGTCTTCAATCTCTTTCTCTATACCCTTAAGAGCCAAGTTTCTACTCTTTCCACCTTTTCCCATTAAGCCTAATCCCATCTCATAGGTTTGAAGGTTCCCTATAAGCTTAGTTAAAGAAAGTTGATCAATGTCCTTCCCTTCTTCAATGGCAGTGATCTTGGCATGGAATCTTTCAGGTAAGGATTTAAGGATTTTTCTAACAATCTTAGATTCTGCTATAGATTCTCCAAGGTTGAAGGCACAATTCACAATATCCTTGAGTTTAGCATAGAACTCATCAAAGGTCTTATCCTCCTTCATCCTTATTTCTTAAAAACTACTAGTGAGTCGTTGAAGCTTCACAGTCTTTACTGCCTTGGTACCTTCATAAGTGGTCTCAAGAATGGTCTATGCTTCCTTGGCAACTTCTGTGGATGATATTTTCTTGAATTCCTCATTGGTCATCCCACAAAACAAGGCATTCAAGGCCCTAATGTTGCAATTTTTCGCTTTGATTGTTGCATCATCCCAATCCACTGACGCTTCCTATGGCTTAATCTAACCAACTTCAACAGCTTTCCATACCTGTTCACCTAGAGCCTGTAAAAAAACTTTCATACGAACTTTCTAGTACGCATAATTAGTGCCATCAAATAAAGGAAGAATCAAAAGAGATTGTCCACGATCCATGACAATAGGGGTCAAGGATCACGCTTAGGAAGTTAATCCAATCAGAGTGTACCCGTACTGATATCACTTGTTGAGAAATTTAGACCCTGTTAAAACAAACTAACATCAATATCATGTACAATGGAAAAGTAAATAAGACAAGATATGATAACCTAGGAAAACTAATGAAACAAACTAGTTTCACAGTAAAAAAACCTAGAGGGAAACCTTCCCGAAAAGTAATTAACTATAGTAAAGAAATTCAATCTTGTAGGACCATGAAATAAATACTCTCCGCATGGAATGCTAAGCTCAAGGCAAAGACAAAGTATTTATTCCATACTACTATGAACCAACAATGGAGGCCGTGAGACCCAACCCTTGTATCTCTCTCCCACTAGATGTTTTAAAAGAAAGGTTTTTAGTTTTAAAACATGCATAATTTAATTACACATTGTCTTGCCCCTTTTACATGAGAAAACACTTAGAAAAAATTTTAATTTTCTTTCTTTCGATCGATCGAAAGTGCCCCTTGATCGATCGAAAAAATTAAGAAATTCGAACTTGGTCATCTAACTCTTTCGATTGATACTCGATTGCCTCTCGATTGATCAAAAATAAATTCGATCGATCGACTAACAATCGAAAATCAATTGTTCTAAAAAGGCTGATCTCTATCTCATTCGATCGATCGAAAGTGATTTTCGATCGATCGAAAATCGCGAATTTCAAATTTCCAGAATTTTTCCTAAGGCAGTTTTCTTCGTTTTTCATGAACAAACAACTTTCAAACGAACATGCTTGAACAGAAAATGATGTCAAAACTGAAATTCATTGATGCTAAAGTCTTAAAGACCAATTTAACATACTTAAATTCAAATTTAATCAACATCACAACATCAATTTCAGTCTTCATCAAATCATAGTTTCAATAACATGTAGAAAATTAAAAAACAATCTTCTAACAATATGAAACTATCATCTCCAATTCTAAAACTCACAAAACATGTTAAACAATACGAAATTGAAGACCGCTCTGATACCATTTGATGGAAATAAAGATAAGTGCAGCGGAAAATAAGTTTTAAACGGATCTACTTCATTCGATATTGATAACACGTACTAAGTAAATTTCAGAATTTTGAGAACAAGAGATCATACCTAGAAGCGGTGAATTTCAAAAACAAAGATTGAAGTACTTGGGAATACTTTTAATCTTCACTCCAATTCCACTAACGCCCAAGATGTGTGGTCTCTCAATTGGTAACAAAGGGATGACTAGTGAGTGACAAAAACTCACATGCACACCATTTCAATGTTGTTTTTCACCCTCTGAAAAATCTGAACGTTTTTCCCTTTGTATCTAACCAACTTATCTAATTGGGCTGGCCTTTTGGGTTTTACCAATTGGGCTTAAGTGTGTGGCTTGGAGTGGGACCAAAAGGGACCAATAAGACACTAGCTCCAATGGGCCTTGGGCTTTTCTGTCAACTCTTGACAAGTCCAAAGTTACCATTAACTATATTTAATACCATTATATAAATATAGTTGCACTCTAGGTCTTAACTATAAATTATATCCCAAGACTTTATTATACATGCAACCCCTTCTAAAATATTCGTAGTAGTACAAAGTCATTAATGTAGACTGCTACTTTGTAAATTACTACATCTTAATCCTTGAGTACCCGGTTTAATCCTTTAATGTTATTCATTATATATTTATGAAATCCAATTCCATAAATATATACTTTAGTCTTACTAAAGTGGTTAGACCTAACTCTCTGAACCTATTCAATTACCTTTTACCTCTAATGCACGTATACTCCATTTTTGTCCACATACCCATATTCAATACGTATCATACCGGATATCTCTAAGATATTTGGTCGATCAAAATTTTATTTTATTTTATTTTTTTAAGTGCCAATACATCTAGGATGCATCTCTAATATGACTTAGATACCATTGTAACCCAATCCTGATAATGAGAGATAGCCCAAACTTGTAAGAATTTTTATTTATATGCTTTATATATTGGTTTCAATATTGAATACTTATCTAATTATATTTTAGGAAAATTGCAAATTACACCCCGAAAGTTTGGGGGTGATTGGATTTTTTACACTTTAAAGTTTCAGAATTTGGATTTTATCTCTTGTAGTTTGATGATGTTTGGATTTTACATCCTAACGTTTCAGAATTATTTTACATTCTAATGTTTCAGAATTTAGACTTTATCCCCTATATGTTAGAAGTGTTTGAATTTTACTCTCTAAAGTTTTGAGATGTTTGGATTTTACACCCTAAAGTTTCAGAATATGGGGGTGTAAAATCCAAACAACCCTAAACTTTATGGGGTAAAATCCAAGTTCTGAAACGTTAGGGTTTAAAATCCAAATTCTGAAATTACAAGGTGTAAAATCCAATCACCTCCAAACTTTAGGAGTGTAATTTGCAATTTATCTTATATTTTATATACTCTTTTGGATCTTGGTTTATATTCTACACAACATTTAATGTTCATAGATTCACTTTATTATCCATTATTTTTTTTAAATTGATACATGCTTAACAATATATTAAAAATAAATGCTTAGCAATATATAAAATATATATTTAATAAGTAATAATTAATACACGTATCCCTAACATATCTTCCCGTAAGTTTTTCAAGAAACGTTGTATCTCTGTACCTGTATCCGTACCATATCCATATCCATACCCATGCAACTTAGCCCTCTACCCATTAAGAACTAGGTATTACCTAGAATATTTAAATCAGGTAGAGTTGGATATCCGTTACTCCATATGAACGGCCATCCTTACAAATAAATAATAGTGCCTACTGAAATTTTTGAAAAAAAGAAAAAAGAAAAAAAAAAAGCGCGGTACTGAATTTTTTTGATTTCTTTTTGCGTGGTGCCAAATTTTTGGCGCGTACTAAATTTTTTTTAGTACCCAAGTTTTTTTTTCCATTATTTTTTATTTGGGTAAAACAAACCCTATTACTTTCCCTCTTTCTCCTCTCCTCTCAGCCTCCCACAAAGACCGGTATGCTCTCTCTCTCTCTCTCATGAAAATTGATCAAGGGGATCTTGTGGTGCGGGGATGTCACAATAGAGAGGTTGAGGTTGGGGAATGAGATTATGAAGAAAAGGTTGGGTCTGGGTTCCAATTCCAAGATTAGTCCCCTAACCTTGAAGCGGATTAAAAGGTATGGGAATGAGAACAGAACAAATCAACAATAAATTGTCTGTGGTGGTTAATGAAAATTTTGTTTTGGTGTTTTTTAATTGGTTTAGGGCATGTTTAGATGTCATGTTATGAAATTAAGAGGATCAATTGTGTTTTATGTAGAAATATATATATATATATATGTGTGTGTGTGTGTGTGTGTGTGTGTGTGTGTGTGTGTGTGTGTGAAATGAAAATGGGAGCTACGTCACAGATAGGTGATAAGTTTTGAAACAGTTTAGTTGAAAATTAATTTTCGAAGTGTTAAAGATTTTAATCTGGTCTATGTTCCTTTATCTTCAAACACACTGCCAAAAAAATGAAGTTAAAAATTTCATATTGTTTGACGTCAATCTATTGGGATTTTGAAAAAGAAACTAAAAAAAAAAAATTTTGTGATGCTTTCCTCTCTCTGGGTGTAGTTGCCAAGTATTGATTAAAACTTTAAAGATTTTTTTTTTTTTTTTTTTTGGCTTTGATTGTTTATATAGGGTTAAGAGGCTGACCAAAATGATAGAGAAAGTTGCAACTGGGGTCCTCTCTGGGGTTGTCAAAGTCTCTGGATTTTTAACAGGCTCAGTGGCAAATTCAAGAGTGGGCAAGAAGTTTTTTGGCCTCCTACCAGGGGAGATTGTGCTTGCTTCCCTAGATGGATTTAGTATGTTGATCACCTCAAGCCCTTGTGTTATATATTATAATATATTAGCACATATTTCTTTTTTGAATGGCTATTTTTACTTTATCAAACAGCTTCCAATCCATAAGTTCATAAATAGATGCATTATAAAATCAATGAAGTTAATGTGGGTTTTGCTTCACCTTGCTTCCTTTTGATTACCACAAAATAGCAGTGGCACACATGATTTGTGTGGAAAGGGAATTTATTTGTAACTGGAGGAAAGTGGAAATAGGGGTGTTGAAGGTAGATTTGAGAAAAAAGGAGGATGACAGGCCATTTTATTTCAATTCTAGAGGATTTAAATGTGTGTTCAGGTTTGTATCTCCTCTTATGGTTCACGTGAATTGAGTGGATAGCACTGGTTTTTGGCCCTTCTGTTCATGTCTTGTCATTGCTTTGATAGACTCATTAAATATTCTTGTTGTACTTTAGTTCCTGGCTGGAACTATGTTCTCACTGTGTTGCCAAAAAATATTTGTTTAATTGAATCAATCATCCATGACATGAGGTTGGTGGGATGGCTTTATATTACTTTAAGGTGATGGGTTAATGGTAAATAGGATAGGGGCTGTTTAAATGGCTTTAGATATTCTCATTTTGTTGCCAAACAATACTCGTTGAATTGAATCCTACATGAATTAAGGTGGGTGGGTTGGCTTTTGATTCCTTAAAGGTGATGGGTTATTACTAGAATAGGAAATGAGTTATTTAGATGTTGTATGCATAAGAATGGTTTTGGATAGAAAACTATTAACCACCATCTGAGAAATTAAGGGTAAGAGCAGGTGTAAAGGTAGAATATGATGTGCACGGGATTCAATTAACGCTGAGAATTTTGGTTTTGGATACGTTAAATTAGCATTTATGTTAATCTTTCAAAAATTAAGAGGTGATTGTGTAATATGATGTGCACGGGTTTCAAAGGCTTCTTCAAGGGTTGGGTGCCATCTGTAGGAACCACATCATGGATCTCTGTAAGCACCCCACCCCCTAATTTTGAGCTTTCTTTTTTGTTTTTTTAAACACATAATTATAATAATAAAAAAAGAGTTAATAAAATTTAAAAAGTAATGTATTTTGCTAATAGCTAAAAGGGATAACAATTGCACAGTTCAAGTTTTAATTGCATTGTTTGTAAGTCTAAATTTTATAGAAGTTATTTCAATTTCATTAAATTTTTATATGATAAAGTTGAAAATAATTGTTGATGGAAAACAATATAATAATATTGTACTCAGAGAATTTTTTTTTTTTTTTTTTAACCTTATAGGGATGAGGTTATGAGTTAGGTGTGTTGAAGAGGGTTGGTTGGGGCTGAGGGTAAAATTGGGTTTGACTGTTTGAGTGCCCAAGCTATAATGGTTTAGAGTTTCTCTATCATTTTGCTTCAAAATGTTTGAATTCTTTAAGGTATTTTCTTATGGATATATTTAAATACATATTAGTTTTCTTTTTAATAAGGTTCAGAGAAAATTTTCTTTTTTTCAACCCAATATGGATGTTTAAGGGGAGATTTTTAAATCTGACTTGTGCATGGACTGGATTTGTGCAGCCTTGGTCCCAGTAGGATATCAGGTAGTATCACAACTAACTAGTTCCTATATCCTTTACTATTCTATTCCACCTTTGGTCTTGATATTCCTTTCCTCTCTCTAGATTGTCTTTCATTTTGAGTGTTATATGTTCTAAGGCTGGTGGAGAAGATAGATGAGCTCCAAGATACAAACTTAAGGCAGGGGAAGAAGATAAATGAGCTCATGGATGCAAACATAAGGTAGGAGGAGAAATTAGACTCGCAAAATACTCAAATAGCTGGCATCATAAAAAATTTGAGGTGCAAGGGTTTCAATGACATTTGTGGGAGTGGGAGGAGCTCATCTACTAACTAGAGCACACCTTGGTTAGTATTTTTTTTTTTTTTTTTTGCCTAATAAGCAATGTTTATTAACCTCTCATTGTCTTGGATATTTGTGGAATTTTGAGGTCTTACAGGCATTTTTGGTTGCAAATGGTTTAGGTACTCATGGATATTCTCTTGATTTTCTTTATTTGGACTATTGAGGTACCATATTTCTTTGTCTCTTATCTCTATTTGATTCTAGTTGTTTGGGTCATATAGTAACCTCTTATATACCGTAGCACAATTGTGCTACAATTGTGTTTTTTGTTTAATGGTGGTGGTGGGTTTTTTGTTTGTGGTGGTGGTTGGATTTTTTGTTTAATGGTGGTGGTGGGTTTTGTGTTAATGATGGTGGCTGGATTTTTTGTTTATTGTGTGGTTGGGTTTTTGTGTTTATGGTGGTGGTTAGGTTTTTTGTTTAATGTTGGTGGTGGGTATTTGTTTATTATGGTGATTGTGTTTTTTGTTTAATGGTGGTGGTGGGTTTTTTGTTTATGGTGATGACTGAGTTTTTTGTTTGATGTTGGTGGCGGTTTTTTGTTTATTGTGATGGTTGAGTTTTTTGTTTATGGCAGTGGTTGAGTTTTTGTGTTAATCGTGGTGAATCTGTTTTTGTTTATGATAGTGGCTGTGTTTTTGTGTTAATATTGGGGGGTATGCTTTTTGTTTAATGGTGGTGGCTGAGTTTTTTGTTTATTGTGATGGTTGGATTTTTTGTTTATGGTAGTGGGTGTGTTTTTTGTTTATTGGTGGTGATTGGTTTTTTGTTTATGGTGGTGGCTGTTGTTTTTGTTTAATGGTGGTGGTGGGTTTTTGTTTATGGTGGTGACTGGGTTTTGTGTAAATGGTGGTGGCTAGTTTTTTTTTTATAGTGACTGGATTTTTTATTCGTTGTGGTGGCTGGGTTTGTGTTTATGATGGTGGTTGGGTTTTTGTTTTGGATTTCACTTTATTTGTTTTGTTTTAAATTGAGATTTTTTTGCATTATTTATGATTTCTCTATGGTTTGTAATGTGGGTTTGGTTTTTACTTGATGAGAAAGTTGTGGGTCTTCTTTCTTTGATAGTTTGGCTTCATATGATGTTGCATTATGATTATTTTGTCTAGTTTTTTATTGGGTATTTTATGGACACTTTTTGCATTGTCTTACTAATAATAGTCTTTATTTGTTGTTGGTATTCTATGTACATCTTATCAGGGATATAGGTTTGCAGTCTAGTTTGTTATTAATGTATTTTCTTTTATACTTGTGCAGATATGAGATTGGTGGCAAAAAGATAGCTTTTGTGGGACTACTTGAATTCAAATAAATTTCTATAAAATTTGGAAGCTAAGACATCATTTGTATATAAATGGTTGTAATTACTTTGTGAACATCTTTATTGCATTTTTAGATTGTATAGATGTTTTATTTTATTTTATGGATTTGGTTAGAAATGAATGGATTTTTATTTTATTTATTTTTTTATGGATTTGGTTAGAAATGAACAGGTTAATGTAATGGCATGTAAATGTAAAGAATATTAATAAAAAAATAAAATTGGTGACAATAATTTTCGTCGCCATATCTGACTATAGCATAAATTAATTTGTCACTTGATCTATTGAAATTAAAATAAAAAACAATTGGTGACCCAAAACTTCGTCACCTAATCTATTGAAATTGGAAAAAAAAAAAAACATTTGACGATGAAATATTCCGTCACTGAAAATAAGGTTTAGTGACGAAAATATTAGGTGACGAAAAACTTTTGTCACATATTATTTTTTATTGGTGATGAAAAAATTTCGTCACCTATCAATTTTTTATTGGTGACGAAACAATTTCGTCACCAATACATTCAGTGACGGAGCTTAGGTGACGAATGTTGTTTCGTCACCATATGTATTCAGTGACGAAATAAGGACATTGTGACAAAATGTTTCATCACCATAACCCACTTTTGTTGTAGATATTGTACTTCTATTTGGTCTATATATTTTTTGATGTATGTTATTTCACCTATCTCTCCAGGTGTTGTTTCTTTTCTCTCTTTATATGCATGTTTCTTATTTATTATATGCAATCTATTGTTTCTATTTTCCACTAAGATGCCATGATGAGTTTTGTTTAAAGTGTTTTAGAAATACAGGTTGTCAAAGTCTATTTGCCATAAACTCTCTTCTTGTAAAGTTTTTTAAGAGTTTGTGTTAGGATATATTTTATTGTATTCAACAAGTGAATATAAGTTGAGTTATTTATGACTTCTCTTATATGTTCATTTGTTTGTTATGGTTTTGTCATAGATTGACAAAGGGGGAGATTGTTAGGACATCTGTGATTTGATGTTAGGAACATATGTTATTATTTTATGTAATTGGCTAATCCTTTGACAAAACACACTTTACTTGTAATTTGATAGATCTAGGATTTGTTTAATACTTCAAGGAACAAGGTTTCAAGTTGAAGTGTTAAAGCCATGCAAATTTGTCCAAGGAACAAGTGAGAAGTTACTAGATTTTAAAACTCGATAGCTAGTATCTATCGAGGTTTAAAAGCTGCTGAACCCCATGGCTCGACAACTAGCTCGATAGATGGCTATCTATCGAGGTTTATTAAACTCAAATTTTTAGAGCTAATTTTCATCCAATCTGTAAGTATGTGTTTAGGTTTTCTTTTCTCACAACCTTAATCATATATAAGGATTGTTTTAAGGGCTGTCACATAGGATGCAACTCAATGCAAAAGGTTTTCACAAGCATATTGTTAACTGGAGACATATGCCCTAGTTCATCTTTCTCTTGAAGAAGCTGCTGTGTTTGTACACCGTAGGGTTTTGTGATCAAAAAGCTTCTTGATCTTCATCATGTGATGAACTAAAGAACTTTGCAGCCAACATCCTTCTTAAGTTGGTGATTAAATTGTGTACTGGGATCTATGCATCTATTGGTTAGTCATGTACTTGGAGTCGTGCATTGAAAATGAGATATTGTCACTACAGAACAAGTCCAATTAGATATTGGGGTAAGGGTTCAACTATAGGTTGGTATAAGATACTGAGATTCCTTTACTTATAACCACTTGTTTTGATAATAGTGAATTCTCGGGAGTGGTGACCTTAAAATCACCCGGTGGGGTTTTTGCCATGTAAGTTTTCTCCATTCGTAAACAAATCACCGTATCAATTTAATTTCCGCTGCATACTTAGTTATTTGGTGATTTGTTTGTGCTGCCATGTACATTGCATGTTAATTTGATTAATTAATAAATTTGGCTAATTAATCAATTAATATATCACAAGGGGTCAATACATTCTTGGCCTATCACATTACATACCATGGCTTCACCCTGGCCATTCTCTACATGGGGTATAGATATTATTGGGATGATTCACCCAACAGTATCAAATGGACATGAGTTTATACTTGTTGCTATTGATAACCTCACTAAATGGTTGGAAGTTGCCTCATATAAGGTTTTGAATTAAAGAAAGATGCTCAGTTTATTCAAACTAATATCATTTGTAGATATGGGGCACCATATGAAATTATTTTAAACAATGAGTTGCATTTCAAGGGAGAAACAGAGAAACTACTTTGATAGTTCAATATTCAACACGATAAATCCTCACCCTATCCCTCAAACCAATGGAGCAGTTAAGGCTGCAAACAAGAACATAGGGCAAATTTTGAAGGAAAGCATGAAGAACTACAAGGTTTGGCATCTATAGTTACCTTATGCACTTTAGGGGTATAAAACGTCAATTCGATCATCCACAAGAGCCACTCCTTTTTCATTGGTGTATGGGATAGAGGCAGTCCTTCCCATTGAAATGGGTGTTCATTCAATGAGACCAATATTGGAGAGTGAAATTCCCAAAGTGGATTGATTGCAAAGTAGATATGACCAATTATGCATGATGGACAAGAAGAGACTCAAGGCCTTGTACCATATTCAAGGTTACCAAAGAAGACTAAGAAAAGTTTTTGATAAGAAAGTAAGAGCTAGAGATTTGAAGTTGGGAGATTTAGTGTTGAAGGAGATTCGAGCCTCGATTCATGAAACAAATGGAAAATAAAGCAAAATTGGGCAGGTGCATATATTATCAAACAGATATGCTTTGGAGGAGCGGTAAGGTTGATGGACTTAGATGCATACCCCTTCACTAGGCTGACCAATATGGACCAATTAAAGAAATGCCACGTTTAAGGTGGTAGGCTGAAAACACCATGTTTGAAGTGGTTGTAAATTATGTTATTTTCGTTCCTAGGTTCAGCCAAAAAAATAAAAAAGGTAGGTTGAAAACCCAAAATGGCGATCTATGGAAAATGAGAGAAAAAAAAAAAAAAAAAAAAAAAAGTGAGAGAGCCTGTTAGGTTGAAAACCCGAAAGGGCAACCAAGGCAAAAGTTAAGGCAAATAAAATGAACTATATGATGACCTGATTCTTCTGCCAAGGAGGTATGTAGGCAACCATATATTGGTCCAGTCATAATTTACCCAAACCCTTCATTTACCCATCAAGCAAAAAAAAAAAAAAAAAAAGGAAGAGAGAGAGGATAAAATTGTTGCCAAAATTTAACCATTTCATTAAACCATGCCATTACACAAACGGTAAAAAACCAAAACCCTAAACCAAGCCCTAAAAAGCCAAACCCTAAACTGAGCCTTAAACTTGAAAGTCCTAAATAATTCCTAAACCTAAAAGTTTCACACTAACTTTTAAAATAAACATGTTCAAAGCCAACAATAAGAGAATCATTTTTTCTTTAGTCTTTTCTCCTTTGGTTGTCCATTGGTTCCATATGTAGTAGGTACTTTGTCATCTTTGTCTCTCCATTTGAAATCATAGTTGTTGTCCTTATGCTTATCTTGATTATCTTTAAGAAATTGTTTCCTTATAGAAGCCGTGTCAACTTCTTTATGCGCAATGTTGTTCACCAGCCAGTTAGAATATTCCATGGCCATCCTATGAAAGTGAACCTTAACAAAAGATCAATCCACTCGGTAGGCCATATCCATGCCTAACAGCATATTCCTTATAGAAGTAGGAGTTGTGTCCATAGGAGTGAAAGGTTTTCTCCCTCTACCACTAGGCATTCCCTACTCATTCTGGAATTGTCTCAAGAGTCTATTAGCCTTATAGAAAGTTGCCATTCTTAATCCAACCAAGAAGATGTGATTTGATCTAGGAAACTGTAACAAAGGAGGTGGGCACTTCCACCAATAACAATCCCATCAAATTGAGATACTAGATTTCTTGTTTAGGAATTTCACCCAGTTACTTTCAATCTGACACTCAGTCTTAAGAATAGCCCTACTAAGGAAATTACTAGGGCCATAATTAGCAACAGTGGGAATAGTGATCGTGTCCAGTCTTTCCATCAACCATATCTACAAAGTTAAGGGACTCCTAAGAAATTGTTGCGACTCTCCACCAAGAAATACGAAGTTCAGACCTAAAAGAGTTTCTGCCAAGATTAGAGAAGCACGATTATCACCATCCTTAACTTGACTCACAATACCTATAGCTCGAGCATCCACAAAGCTAGGCCTTCTAGAGCAAAGCTTAATAAGCCTTGTAACAACTGCATGAAGATTCACCATATGGCCTTCAATCATGCTACTAGTAATTGAGGTAGGAATCCCTAGAGCACCAGATAAGATCTCCCTATGTTTAGGTTCACAAGAAACTACTATAGATTTTTTACCAAGCTTATAACCTAGAATAGCTGAAAATTCTTCAATTGTGGGACAAAGTTCATTAGTTTTAAACCGGAATACATGGTCTTCAGTATCCCAAAACTTCACGGCGGCATAGAGAAAATCCCACTTGATCTTGACATTCCTTAGAGCCTTGATCCCCTCTAGCTTGTAGGCTGTGAAATTGCTTTTGGTGACAAAATCAAAGCTACGAACCCATCTGTTGATATCATGTGATTGAATGAGGAAAATTTTGACTGCTAGCAATGAACAATTCTTGTATGTGTTTGCTGTCTCTTGATAGCTTTGATGCAAAGATTTGTTTGCAGGTTTAATGCTAAAATAAGCTCTCCCAGTCCCTCACCAGGTTTAAATAAGTTTAAAGAGTTTGCAGCTGACTAGGAAAGTGTTTCATAGTCCCAAACAGAGAATTTTTTTTTTCAAAAAAACTCGAAAAAAACTAAAAACATGTCAAAAAAATGTGAGGAGTTGGGGCAAAATTAGATGTGCTTGCCGGCACCCTATGGTGCCAATTGGCACTCTAAGAGTGCTGATCAGCACTCACCAAGTGCCGATTGGCACTCCAAGAGTGCCGATTGGCTCCTAACCTAGCCACGACCAAATTGGCTTGTTTTGTGTTTTCGAGCATTTCATGGGTCCGTTTTGGCTCTATTTTTCACTCCAAAAAATGGTTGTGCTATAAAGTTTCTCAAAAGATTTGCATGGATTGTCAAACTAGGGCATTAAGCCATGCTTTGTCCTTTTTTTTTTTTTTTTTTTTTCAAAAATCATCAGTTGCAATATTTGTTTCAAAAAAGAGAAGAGAAAATTAACCAAATCAAGATTTTTCAAATTCATGCATCTATTTTCTAGACTAGGGGCATTCGGCTATGCCTTGTCCCTTTTTTTTTAAGCAAATCAAATCAATCAGCCATTTTCATAAAAAAGAGGAGAGAATTTAAAAAAAAAAAAAGAAAAAAAAGAAAATCATCATGCATAAGTTTTCAGAGTAGGGGCATTCAGCTGTGCCTCATTTAGGCGAGAACAAATCACATTAGAAGTGGTTAGATAAATTCAAATTTTTTACTACAGAGCTTCATCAGGTGAATTCTAAACTTACCTCATCTAAGTTTCTACAAGGCTAAAAGCAATCCAAGGACAAAAAGCTAAAAGTGGAAGTTAGTACAAATTATTATAAATATTTTTGTCTTTGCAGGAAAATTAAAATTCAGGTCAAGCATCCTTCGAACTTCGAGTTTGCCTACAGGAAGATCCCCTAGACCCACCCCTAGAGGAACCACCTTCTGTGTCTCCTTCTTGACTTGTATAAAACTAAGATTCTTGTTGACAGTTCTGAAATTCAAGATTTCTGATTCTATCCTCCAAGGATCATCTGCTGGCCTCAGCAATTACCATTTAGTTGTTCTAAAAAATCGATAGAGACAAGTGTTAAATTCATTACTATGGATTTCAAGCAAAAATCATTAAGGAAACATCATCTTTTACCCAATTCACTTCATTGAGCACATATTGAGAAGATTGAGTGCGTGCCGCTAGTTGCAAACCTCCAATCATTTGCATGCTTTCCTCCACAAGATCAACACCAACCTGGGCACAAATTTGCAAGTTCTAGAGATAACTCAATGAATAAAAATAAGGACAGAGGACTAAAGGATTTAGGAATATACCGGGTCATTCTAAGGGACATTTGGGGTATACTTTAGCTGGTCTAGATTCATAGAGCTGAAAGATCCATCAAGGTTGATTACTTCATATTGCCATGCTAGGAAATGAGGATATGTCTCCATGAAAGAACTAGAAGAACCATCAGCAGTGCTAGGTGCAGGACTCTCCTCTTCAGAGGATGAAGCCTGAAAGTTGAACATGCAGATATTTCATAGAAGGAAAAATAAAGAAGATTGGAGATGATGAAGCAAGCCATGATGCAAATTGATATGGGAAAGAAAGAAAATTGCAAATGTTCTAGAGATGTCAACTAAGCAAGCCTGCAATTGAGCCTGGACAAATTTAAGATAGTCTCCTGGTGTCCCCGAAACAACGTGGTTGACTTGAGCATGAGCAATTTCTTCATTAGTTAAAAGGTTTGCCAACTGGATGGAAGGAAAAGGAGGGGCGGGAATTGTCTGTAGAGGGTACACATGTTAAACCTGAGCCAATACCCGGTCACCAAGATACCAATATCTCCTATGGCCACACTCAAACAACACTTGACGACCATTCAACTCTGGAGCCCATGCACACTCTACATGCTCCTCACATCCAAGCCAAGGATTCAAAGCTATCTGAAAATCACAAAGAACCTAGAATGAAAAAAGCCATACCTACACACACACACACACACACAAAACTCACATTATCGGTAGCTAAGTTATCAATTCCAAACCTGCAAAGAATGCTTGGGAGGCGCTGACAGACAATACTTAGGTAGCCAACGAGGAAACCTTGGAAACATATCATCCACATCTTCTAAGAGTTACAGACCAACCCCAAAATATTCATACATCCAGGCCTAAAAAGAAATCAACACATATCATCAACAGCACAAAAATACAAATAATCCTACAAAATACATTTGACCAAGAATTTAAACCTCACCTACCAAACAAATGGCGCACCTTCTAGGCTTGAAAGACTTGCCGAGAAAGCTGTGTCATAAAGTGCAAAAGGGTCATATAAGCCATGCCGCCCCAATCATAATTTTTTATCTGGCTAATATCCCTCACTCCAAAAGTAACATAAACTCATAGTGCTCCCCAAGTCCAGGCATAAGAGAGATCCAATAAAGAGAACCTTGAACATACGAATGCCAGTTGCTATAGTCTTCCATTTATCAATATTAGAGTATAGTCACATAAGGGGTACATTCTTACTTTTGACTTTTGGAGGCATCACACCCAGAAGACCTCTAATTTCCACTAATGAGATGGAATCATTAACTTCAATTCTCTCACCACCCAATTTTAAACTAGTAATGGCTGAGAAGTCATAGGGAGTCACCATCACCTCGCCAATACCTAGAAAATGAAAAGTGCAAATGGTATCCCAAAATCGCTCTGACAATGCGAGAAGAAATTGAAGGTCCTTATACTCATTGGTATCATGATCCAACAGAGCACAGAAAAAGGTTTGAAAGCTGGCTTCATTAATGACATTTTTAATGTCTAGGGACAATGCCTCCCACTTCAACATCTGGAGACTACCTCAACTCTTGAGATTCTACAAAACTAAGTTTATCCAATCATTTTGATATTCACAAAATGCCATGTTCCATAATGGTCACTCTAAAATCCCAACCAATGAAATAATGCCCCTAAGAAAAATTAGTAGAACCCCAAGTGCTGTTCCGCAAATTCAAAATTCCATGACATCCTAACAATATCCCAATCAACCCAAAAATATTTCATCTCCATGAATTCATTCAACAATGACTCAAACATATGTCCAACACAAATAAATTTCCATACCTATGAAAATAATACCCACAAAACTTCCATACACATGAAAATAATACCCACAAAAATTTCCATTCCCATGAAAATAATGCCTACTCATCAAATTCTCATAATTTCATACCCACACAAAAATAAAATCAAAATTCATCCAACAAGACCACAAGCTACATGCAATGCAAAGTTTCATAAACCATCAACATTGTCCAAACTTCACAACCTCAAACAACTCAACAATTCAAAAATGTCCCCAAAAAAATAAACATGATCACACAAAGATTCTCCACCAAATCATACAATGTTCCAAAATTCCCACAAAAGCAAACAACAGCAAAATGACAATGCCTCATCATAAAGTAATCCACAAAACATAGAATCAACAAATTTACCCCAAAAAAAAAAAAAAAACTCACCTCGAAATCTCTCTTAGATGAGTTTGGAGCAGGGTGGATTGGGTCTTGAAGGAGCCCTCTTCATCATTCCACTCTAGGGATGGATGATACTTCTTCCCATTCAAAGTAAGAAAGTAAGTTTATCCATGTGGAGATGCCATGTAAATGCAGAGATGAAGATTTGGAAATGGGTTTCAAAAAAATGGTTTTTGCAATGATGCTTAATAACTTAAGATCTAAAGAGATATTTTAAGGGATGATAGAAATCAAGTTTAGAAGCCTAGAAAAGTGATTTTCCAAGCAAGAAATGGTGTGGAAATGGAGAAAATACAGAAGGAAGAAGCTTGTAAATAGTGACAATGGAGGAAGAAGAAGCAGAGAGAGAGAGAGAGAGAGAGAGAGAGAGAGAGAGAAGAGAGATTGAGACAATGAAGGGGGCCAAAATTTGGCCCCCTCTCTTCAAATGGTTACATGAGTTGCTACTTATGTTTCACTGAGTTGACTCAATCAACTCACAGGAAAAAAAAAAAAAAAAAAAAAAACTTTTCAAAAATTTCCAAAAATAAATGGTTTCAATTTCAAAGAAATTTTAGTAAAAGTAAGTAAAATAAAATGAAGAAATTTTTTCAAAAATAAAGGGTTCCAATTTTTAAAAGAAAATTTCAAATTTCAAAATAAAAAATGATGATGATGAATATATATATATATATATATATATATATATATTTTTTTTTCAAAGGACTCAGAAAATCAATGATTTTTCCTTTTAAAGAGAAATTCAGGTCTAAAAGGAAGGGAAGAAAAAATAAAAATTGTACATCTCAAATAGTGGAGCGATAAAGCACCAATCATTCAAATTCTAATGTGAAATTTTTTGCAGGCAAAGTCCAGATCTTAAGATTAAGTCGAATATAGTTCTTAGTTGCTCTAGATATTCAGATTGAGCTAGATATAGTTCTCAGTCGCCTCCATATTTTCAGATTAAGTCGAATATAGTTCTCAGTCGCCCCAGATATTCAGATTGAGCCGATTATAGTTCTCAGTCACCCCAGATATTCAAATTGAGTTGGATATAGTTCTTAGTCACTCCAGATATTCAGACCGAGCTAGATATAGTTCTCAGTCGCCCAAGATATTTAGACCGAGCCAAATATAGTTCTTAGTTGCCCCAGATATTTAGACCGAGTCGAATATAGTTCTCAGTCACCCCAGAAATTCTAATTGAGCCAGATATTGTTCTCAGTCGCCCCAAACCTTCAGATCGAGCTGGATATAGTTCTTAGTCACCCCAGATATTCAAATTAAGCCTATAGTTCTCAGTTTTTCTAGATATTTAGACCGAGCTGGATATACTCAGTTGCTCCAAATATTCAGACCAAGCCGAATAAAGTTCTTAGTCACCCCAGATATTCAGATCAAGCTGGATATAGTTCTCAGTTGCCCCAGATATTTAGACCAAGCTGGATATAGTTCTCAGTTGCCCCAGATATTTAGACCAAGCTGGATATAGTTCTCAGTTGCCCCAAATATTCAGACCGAGCTAGATGTAGTTCTCAATCGTCCCAGATTCAGATTGAGCTGGATATAGTTCTCAATTGCTCCAGATATTCAGACCAAGCCGAATATAGTTCTCAGTCGCCCCAGGTATTCAAACCGAGCCAGATACAGTTCTTAGTCGCCCCAGATATTCAGATTGAGCCAGATATAGTTCTTAGTTGCCCTAGATGGCTAAAATGACCATTTCATATACCTAAAAATCATAGTCACCTGACATGCATTAATTCATTCATTGCATATCATAAGAATGATCTTGAGATTCTAACAATTGGGACGGTATGCCCAATTCCCAAATTAGACTGTCAGATTGAAAGATATCAGTAGAACAAATGTTCACGGTCTGCCTGCATTTTATGTAGATGGAACCGATCACGTGTAATTAATTTAAATTAATTCTGATTGGTTAAAAAATTTAAATTAATTAAATAATTTTGTGACAGGTTGTTGGTTTTTGTTAGAAATAAGCCTGCTTGCATGGGAATAAAATGGGTAATCAGATAATAATGGAATTGTTGATAATTAATTCTTTTTAGAATATTTATTTATTAGATAATTATTGCTTTAAAGACCTGATTATCAAAATAAAAGGGATTAATTTTAAAAACATGAGTTAAAAATACATCTAGGTGCAATTCTCGACTTAGAAAATCACTAAAAAAAAGAGTCCAAATTGAACCAAAATTGGGAATTGGGCTTGGCACATGAAAGGGCCAATCGACACTCTTGGAGTGCTGATTGGCACATGGCAAGTGCCGATTGGCACAGAGTCGAGGCCCGGCCCGGACACCCTCAAATTAAGATAAAACACAACTGTTTCAAATTTTTAGGGATAAAGACACAACCCAATTTGTATCTGATCTTATTCAACTTATTTTTCAAGCATCCAACCTCTATAAATAGGGGCAAAAATCAAAAATCAAGACCCCTTTTTTTTTGGACTTCTCTCTTCTCTTACATTAAAGAAGTTTTGGAAGCCCCAGTTTAGGAACTTCTTTTTTGTTAAGAAGCTTCACCTAAATCCTTAAAAATTTGTTTCTCTTTGAAGAACTCTTTCCTTAAGGGTTAGGTTTGTATAGGTATAACTCTAACTTTGTTTTCATAACATGCTTTCATATGTGTTTTAGTTTCCATAGATATAATGCTTTCTTTTATGTTTAAATAATCATGTTTATCATATGTTATCACATGTTTTCTTTTTTCTTTTTTCAAAAAAATTCACATGATTAATTGATGAGCATGTCTAGATCTAGGGTTGAGTATTTCTCTAAGGTTTTAGATTTGCAATTTTTCTCATGATTTTCTTAGACTAAAATCAAATTCGCAAATTTTCTCAATTTTTTTTAAAATTAAATACACATTTGAAAATTTTCATTAAATACAGATCTGAAAAATTTTCTAAATAAAAACTAATATGTATTTTCATTAAATACAGATCTGAAAATTTTTCTAAATAAAACTAATTTGTATTTTCATTAAATACAGTTCTGAATTTATTTTTTTGAATAAAAAAAAACTGATTTGTATTTTCATCAAACACAGATCTGAAATTTTTTTAAAATAAAATCTAATCTGCATTTTCGTTAAATACAATTCTGAATTTTATTCTAAATAAAAACTAAACTATATTTTCATTAAATACAGATTTTTAATTTTTTTTTTTTTGCACATAAAAATAGATCTACATTTTCATTAAATATACTGAAATTTTTTGGCATTAAAAAAAAAAAAAAACTTATTTGTATTTTCATTAAATACAGATCTGAAATTTTTCTACACATAAAAACAAATCTGTATTTTCATTAAATATAGATCTGAATTTTTCTGCACACAAAACTGGTCTATATTTTCATTAAATATAGGTCTGAATTTTTCTACATATAAAAATTAATCTATTTTTTCATTAAATATAGATCTGAAATTTTTCATAATAAAAAATGTTCTCTTCAATATAAAATATCAACAATTTTTGTGTTTCTTCTTAAATAAAAATTGCAAATCTTGAATCATTACAGAGTGAATTAATCTCAAATTTAGGAATTTCTATACAGAATTTATTGTCATGCATCATTTGAATGGGTATATAAATGGTCATTTAGAGTCTAAAAGACCAGACACCATCTGGGCAAAATGGGTGCTTAACACCTTTTCATTCTGTAATCTAGCTCCAGAATCTAGATTTTGGTTCATAAATAGTGCATTATCCTTTTCCTTTTTAGATTGTAATCTATGAAACAAAGCCTTGTAATTTTCCTTTTTTAGATTGTAATTTAGGAAACAAAGCTTTGTAATTTTTTACTAGATTGTAATCTAGGAAATAAAGCCATGTATATTTCATTTTATTAAATTGTAATTCATTTAAATAAATGAGAAGTTGTATTATTCAAATATATATCACATGTATTTTCTTTCTTTTTTCTTATTTTGTGTAACAAAAAATAAGTGGCGACTCCACACATAATCTTGAAAAGGGAAGATACCGATGCCTAACCCCTTTTCTAAGAGCACCCATAGGTTTTTACCCCAATCTCTCACAACCCTCATGTTGGGAAATTTAGACCACGGTTGATAAAATAACAAGTTTTAAACCTAAGTTGTTAATTAGATTTATTATGAATAAAACTTGTTAAAACCAACAAACATCAATATCATGTCAAAATCATGTAGCAAAAATAAATAAATAAGACAAGATATGATGACCCAAGAAAACCAATGAAACAAACTTGTTTCACAGTAAAAAATCTAGGGGGAAACCTTCCCGAAAAGCAATCCACTATAGTAAAGAGAAGATCTAGTACAAAACCTTTGTCCCTAGACTCTACAATCCCCGTAGATAAACTCACAGCTAAAACTTTCTACTGCTTCAGAACTTTTGAACTCTTCAATATATGAACGCCAACCTTTTTGATGATGCACGAATCCCAGTAAATGACTAACCAATTGTGAGGATCCCATTACGCGACTTAATCACCAACTAGAAGAAGATTGTTGGCTACAAAGTTCTTCACTTCATCAACAATGAAGATCAAGAAACACTTGGTCACAAAACCCTAAGGCGCAAAGACGCAGTAGCTTTTTTCAGAGAGAATAAGGTGATGATGTTATAAAACAGTTCAACTATTAAACTCGTCCATATAGCTCGGCCACAGGAAAGGGATTCCATTAATTATAAGCTCGTCCATCCGTCTATCGGATGGACGAGCTCGTCCAAGGATTGGTTCGTCCTCAATCTAGTAAGATGGACGAGTGTTCTGGACATCTCCCTTTAAGCAGACTCCATTTTTCTATTAGACTAACCATTGCTTCTTTGAAAATGGTTATAGTCAACAGACCCCAAATAAAGTAACTTCCATGAAAATTATGGAAGTTACCTCCGAATCCTCCAAACTCCACAACGGTAGGAGAGATAACTGCCTCAAGCAAATACTATATAAAGGCTCTTCTACAGGAAGGTAAAGGATTCATTCAGAGATTTTCCATAAGAAAATATTTCTCTTTACTGAGAATTACAAACTCACTGAATTCATCATCGGAGGATCTTTGGCTGGCCTCCACCGGTCTCCTCTGACTTCTTGTTTGTTATTTTCAGGATTTTGCCTGTAAATCGTTAACGCCTGGAACTTTCAGCCCACTGATTCCTTGGATTTATCAGTTGGTGCCGTCTATGGAAAAGATATAATTTTTTGCGTTTGAATTTCATCGTTGAATTCTGCAATTTCTTTCTTCGACAAAGGGCTGAAATGGTCCAGACAAGATCGAAGGCCACCAGTCAAGGCCCTCAACAGAGTAGGGATGCCTCCAGCAACCTTCATCATGACCGTCAATTGGCGCCTACCATGCAGCCTTCATCACTCCAACATGTGCAATCTATGGCTGCCGCCATGGCGGAATTAACCCCCTAGAACCAAGAATTGAGAAGGGAAGTTAATCTCAGGGGGCAACGACATGAGGTCTATGGAGAAGAGCATGGTCAGAGCCAAGGAGATGGAAGAAATGTAGAGTCAGAAAGCCAATAGAGGGGTACTGCACCAAGAAGGGTGCCACACTTAGAAAGGGAGATGGATCATATGAGGAAAATTATGGCTGAGATGAGGGAGAACATGAGAAGAACTAATCCTATAGAAGATCTTCATTGAACCGACTCCCTCTTCACAGCCTTTATCAATGGCCATCCTCTGCCTCCGAAATTTAAGATGCCTTCCTTGGATTCGTATGATGGGACGCATGAGCCATTTGACCATATCGCCACCTTCAAGACTACCGTGCACCTTCAAGGGGTTCCAGATGAGATAATGTGTAGAGCCTTCCCTACCACCCTCAAGGGACCCAGGCGAGTCTGGTTTAGCAAAATACCCCCGAATTCAATAAGTTCTTTTGAGGAGTAAAGCAAATTGTTTGTAAATAATTTCATTGGGGGACAAAGACACAAGCGTTCCTCGTCCAGCTTATTGACTATAGAGCAAGGAGAGAATGAAATCCTGCGTTCCTTCATACGCGCTTCAACAGGGAGGCCTTGACCGTGGACAAGGTAGATGACAAGCTACTGTTGGCAGCTTTCTATAGCAGGGCTAACTCCGACTTGTTCATACACAAACTTTATGAAAAAGAACCTCAGTCCATGGCTGAACTCGTCCACTCCGCCCAAAATTTCATGAATGCAAAAGACGTGATCATAGCTAAGAAGAGGAAGAGAGCTGAAAGAATGGAAAAAAATTCTTCTCATCATTCTGAATAGGGTCCTCGTCCAAAGAAGGGACGAACAGAAGATAAAAAGGACCGAGATAATAAAAAGCCAGGTTCTTCAACACGGAATCAATAATATACCCCTTTGAATGTGCCACTTGAGCAGGTTCTTATGCAAATCAAGGACGATCCATCCTTGAAATGGCTTGAGAAAATGAAGGGAGATCCCAACAAGCACAATAGGAACAAGTACTGTCGCTTCCATAGAGACCACGGGCATGACACGGACGAGTATTTTGATTTAAAGCAGCAGATTGAGAATCTCATAAGGCAAGGGAAGCTAAGAAATTTCCTTAGACTAGACCACAAGGACGAGAAATTGAAAGGGAAGGTAGAGGAATCATCACAACCACCATTGGGCGAGATACGAGTTATCATAGGAGGAAGTTTGACAGGACAGTCGTCCAAGTCAAAGAAGACGTACTTGAAAGTAGTGTAGAGCGTCCAAATTTCCGGACAATCACCAGGAGCTAGAACCACGGACGAGCAAGTAATCACTTTCACGAACGAAGATGCCAAGGGAATTCACTACCCTCACAATGATGCTATTGTCATCACCTTAGTTGTTGCTAACTACACAACTAGAAGGGTGTTTATAGACAATGGGAGTTCAGCGGACATTCTGTATTATCCAGCTTGTCACCAAATGAAGGTTGGACGAGACCAGCTCCGCCCAGTTCACTCGCCTCTAGTGGGTTTCGGAGGAATAAAAGTACAACCTGTTGGCACTGTCACGCTGCCAGTGGTAGTGGGGACATATCCACAGCAGGTAACCAAAGATGTAAGCTTCCTTGTGGTAGATTGCTCATCTTCTTATAATGCCATAATTGGAAGACCAACTCTGAATAGTTGGAAGGCAGTCATGTCCACTTACCACCTGTCAGTCAAGTTCCCCACGGAGTATGGGGTAGGACAAGTGCAAGGAGACCAATTGGCAGCAAGGGAGTGTTATTTGGCTATGCTCGCCATGGACGAGCAGCAGTAGACAATGAGCATTGAAGAAAGGAGAATTGTGGCCAAACCCATTGAAGTGTTAGAAGATGTTTCCTTGGATGATAGCAATCCTGAAAGATGTACTAGGGTTGACGCAGATCTAGAAGAAGAAATTAAGAAGGACCTCGTCTAGTTTCTAAGGAAAAACATTGATGTATTTGCTTGGAGTCATGAGGATATGCCAGGTATAGATCCCAATGTCATCACCCACCAACTAAATGTGTGTCCTTCCTCCAAGTCAGTATGACAAAAGAGAAGAGTGTTCACCCCTGAGAAAGATAATACTATTAAAGACGAAGTTCGGAAGTTGATAGCGGCGAAGTTTATACGGGAAGTGTACTATCCAGACTGGTTGGCCAACATAGTAATGGTTAAAAAGGCAAACGGCAAGTGGCAGATGTGTGTGGATTTTACCAACTTAAACAAGGCTTGCCCCAAGGACAACTCTCCGTTACCGCGCATTGATCAACTAGTGGATTCTACCGCAGGCCACAAATTACTTAGTTTCATGGATGCTTTCTCAGGATACAACCAGATAAGGATGGATGAGGCTGACCAAGAGAAGACTTCCTTCGTTACCAGCCAAGGCTTATTCTGTTATGAAGTAATGCCCTTTGGCTTGAAAAATGCTAGGGCAACGTATCAGTGACTGGTTAACCACATGTTTCATCCTCAGATCGGACGAAACGTAGAAGTCTATGTGGATGACATGTTGGTGAAAAGCCTGGATGATGGAAAACATTTGGACAACTTGTAAGAGACCTTCGACACACTCAGACGTTACAGCATGAAGTTGAACCCCAGTAAATGCACCTTCGGAGTAGCCTCAGGAAAATTCCTTGGATTCATGGTTTCACATAAAGGAATAGAGGCGAATCTGGAAAAGATTAAAGCAATTCTAGATATGAAGCCTCTGCGGAGTGTCAAAGAAGTTCAGTCTCTTACCGGGCAAGTTGCTGCCCTTAACAGGTTTGTTTCTAAAGCTACTGAAAAGTGTTTGCCATTTTTCATGGTTCTAAAAAAGGCATTCAAGTGGACGGACGAGTGCCAAAGAGCCTTTTAAGATTTGAAGACATACCTTGTTACAGCTCCGTTGCTGAGTCCTTCTGTGATGGGTGAAGAGTTGTTCTTATACTTGGCAGTGACCTCCCATGCCGTGAGCTCAGCATTGATAAGGGAGGAAATAAAAGTACAAATGCCAGTCTACTATACCAGCAAAGCCTTGAGGGGAGCGGAAGGACGATATCCAATGATAGAAAAGCTAGCTTTCGTGCTAATAACAGCTTCTAGGAAACTAAGGCATTACTCCCAAGCTCATGTCATTAACGTCATGATGGATCATCTGCTTAAGAAGGCAATGAACAAGTTGGAAGCTACAGGACGATTGATTCAATGGGCTATCGAGCTTAGTGAGTTTGACATAAAATACCAACCAAGGCATACCATAAAAGCTCAAGCACTAGCAGACTTCATTGTAGAGTTTACCCCAACCCATGACAATATAGGAGAGATGGAAAACAAGAAATGGATCGTCCATGTGGATGGTTCGTCTACACAGTATGCAGGGGGGATAGGTGTGGTTCTACAATCTCTAAAAGGAGATAAACAAAAACACAGGGTTCGCTTGCAGTACCAAGCTACTAATAATGAAGTCGAATATGAAGCTCTCCTCAAAGATCTGGAATTGGCTAAGTTTGTGGAAGTGAAGTCCATAGTTGTCTTGGGAGATTCTCAGTTAGTCATAGGCCAAGTGAGAGGGATGTATGAGGCTAAGGAAGAATGAATGAAGAAGTACCTTAATAAGGTGATGCACCTTATGAGAAAATTTGAGGAAACTAACTTTTTTCAAATCCCAAGGGAGGAGAACATAGAAGCTGATGCCTTAGCGAAGGAAGCCTCAACGAATGAAGCCATGGACAAGTTTGATGAAATTCAATATATGCAAAGTATAGACATCCCAGAAGTACAACAAGTGGAGAGCAGAGGAAATTGGATGACTCCAATTATATCATACTTAAAAGACGGACAACTTCTAGAAGAGAAAGATGAAGCTAAAAAGTTAAGGGTAAGGTCAGCCAGGTATGTACTTATGGACGAGGTGTTGTATAAAATAGGCTTTTCACAGCCTTATCTTAGGTGTTTGGCTCCCGATGAAGCAAACTACATATTGAGAGAAATCCATGAAGGGGCGTGTGGCAATCATTCGGGAGCCAGATCACTCGTTCACAAAGTTGTCCGTGCAAGATACTATTGGCCAAATATGCAAGCAGATGCAAAAGCTTATGCTAAGGTCTACGATCAATGCCAATGATTTAGCAATATCCCCAGGCAACCATCGGAGTATCTAACCCTAATGACGGCCCCATGGCCCTTTGCGCAATGGAGACTAGACATCTTAGGCCCTTTTCCACTAGGTGTAAGGCAAATGAAGTTCCTCGTGGTTAGTATTGATTATTTCACTAAGTGGGTAGAAGTAGAACCCTTAGCTAATATCACACAACAAAATATCAAGAACTTTGTATGGAAAAACATTGTGTGCAGTTTTGGAGTGCCCAGAGTGCTGATATCCAACAATGGACGACAATTTGACAATGCAGTCTTCAAAGATTTTTGCATGCACTTCGGGATTTAGAATCACTACTCCTCCCCAGCCCATCCACAAGCAAATGGCCAAGCTAAAGTAACAAACCGATTCTTGTTAAAAATAATCAAGACTTGGCTTGAGTAGGCAAAGGGAGTATGGCCAAATGAGTTACCAGGTGTTCTGTGGGCATATAGGACGACAGTAAGAACTCCGACAGGAGAAACTCCTTTCAAGCTAGCTTATGGAACTGAAGCAATCATACCCACAGAAGTGCACATGGCCAATCATAGGGTGACAACCTATCAGGACAAAGATAATGAAAAGTAACTCCGTTTGAACCTCGATCTAATGGACGAGGTGAGGATGAATGCTGAACAAAGAATGGCAAGGTACAAAAACCTTATGGCTAGGCAATATGATGCAATGGTGAAGCCAAGGCGATTCAACATAGGAGACCTCGTCTTGAAAAGGGTATCTTTAGCAACAAAGAACCCAGCTCATGGGAAGTTAGGACCTAATTGGGTAGGCCCTTACAGAGTTATCAACTGCAAAAGACAAGGATCCTATTACTTGGAGGCCCTAGACGGGAGGAAGTTGGAGCATCCTTAGAATGTTGAGCACCTGAGGAGGTACTATCAATAAAATGACAACCTAGATGAGCATAATTCTGGACGAGCCTGAAGACTACATAAGACTTAATTGTCTAATATTGCTTTGTTATTGTATTAAAGTTATAGACGAAGTTATGGTTTGGTTTGTATATATTTTCCTAGAAGGCATAAACTCCTAAGTACATGCCTCGTCTTTGAACAATATTTTTATGTTATGTACATAATGTTGTGTGAATTACTGATTTTCATGTTGCTAAAAGCTGAAAAGCCCAAGACGAGAAAATTCTTTGGACGCAGAGATGTATCATCAAACTTTTCTTAAGAAAAGTCAAGGCAAACTCATCCAAATAAAAAGACGAGTTAAAATTTATGCCATCAAGGCAAACTCGTCCAAATAAAAGGACGAGGTAGAGCTTATGCTGTAGCAAATCAAGTAAGACCAAAATTTACTCGTCCGTGTAAGGGACAAAGTAAAGCATGATGCATGTCTCAATTATGGACGAGGAAACGCATAGACGTGTATTTTGAACACCAAAAACATTCCAGTCCATGGACGAGCAAAATGTAGAGTCTTATCATCATTAAACACAAAAATCAGCCAAGTCAAAGGACGAGTAATGCTAAAGTACCATTTCATATGGATAAATCACACTTGGTGAAATTCCAATAAAAATGGTAAAAGTATATGAAATATAGACGAGCTAAGCATGAAGTCTGGTATATGAAAATAAGGACTCTCATCCATGCATATATTAAAGAAAAGTAACAGCATTCATTCAACTGTTTCAAGGGCGGACAACCAACATCCAAACACCCTTGTAAAATTAAAACTTGAGTTTTACAAAAGCTCGTCCTTAAACTATGGACGAGCCTAATGTACTTGCATTACATAAAAAGGTCCTAAACAGTGGACCCAAAAAAAAAAAAAAAGGAAAGCACAAAACATTGAAATATTTTCTAAGTCTGGGGAGAATTCTCATTGGAGGCATCTTGAGGAGGAAGGGTTGTGGCATCGTCCTCAATATTAGCGTCCTCAGAACCGGTTTGAAGGAGAGAGCTGGTAGCAGCATTCAGGTTAAGTTTAATGGAGCTAAAGTCCACTTCAGGGAAGTTTTCCATAGCCTCCATCCTAAAGTCTTCAAATCCTGCTGCATAATTGGTGTCTAGAAGATCAGTGTATTGCTTGGACGCCTTGAACTCGGTCACTGCATCTTCTTTCGCTTGAGAGAGAAGGGTACTCAGTTCGTCATTCTTCTTCTGCATATGATCAAGATGAGTATCTTTCTCCACCACATCAGCTCTCAACTCCTCAACCAGGTTTTGTGCCTCCTTCGTCTCTTCCTTAACTTTGGCAGCTACTTCAGCCCATTTTTTAGATTCATCCTTCACTTCTTTAATCCTCGTTTCCAACATGATTCTCATTTAATCCAACCCAGTAGCTTGCCTAGACGCCGCTATGAACTTGGACATGGCCTATAAAAATAATAATAATAATTACCAAATAAAAAGAAAGGAAAAAGATCTTGAAATGACAAAGACGAGGTAAAAATATAATTCCACACCTTAAAAAGATCATAAACACCAAAATGTTCAAAATCCTTCAAGGACATGTCATAGCAGGTGTTTATATCCTCGTCAGAGACGGTGTTCTGGAAACGCTCCCATGCTAGATCTTCATTCTCAATAATGTTTGAAGATGCCTTTTGGGGAAGTTAGGACGAGGTAGATACAGTCGTCTTAGGCGGAGGAGTCTTAGATGGAGTTACATCAACTGAAGTGGACGAATCCACATCAAACACTTCAGTAGGCTGCTGCGACGAAGGGTGTTTAGGCTTAATAATCTAGGACGAGTCATGTTTTCCCTTTTTGCCTCGTCGGTTAGGGAGGCTTCCCAAATCCAAATTCTTGGACAAAGTTTTCCTCTTCTCCCCAGCTGATAGACGTGGCTAAGCCTGAGTCTCAGGATGACTCCCTTCAACCAAAGTATCTTTTCCTTTGTTTTCCTTCAGTGTTGCCATTCCTAAAACAAATAAGAATAACAATAAGTGATGGGTTATAAGGAGTTGAATAGAAGTTAGAAAAATATAATGTAAAATACTTACTTTTTCATACTGTAACCTCGTGGGCAATAGCCTCGTCTGAGGGATCAGGACCAAATCCCCACTTGAAAAGATTGCGAAGATTAACTAAGAATGAAAATTCCTATTAGCGTGAAGACGAGCCCTATGGACGCGGCCACGATGGAATTTGCTTAAGGACGGGCATTTAACACTTGTGAAACAAATAATACGAGCTAGAGACGTTAGGATAAGATATATATATATATATATACACAAAAAAGAGGGAGAGAAAGGTAAGAGGGGAAGGATGTACTTTCAAGATGCAGGTTCCCTAAGTCTCCAGTGTAAGGAGCAAAAGGGTCCCTTCCAACATCTACAACATTTCCGGACCAAAAACCAGAGATGAAAATAAATTCCGTCTTCCAATTCCTGTCAGACGAGGCCAGGGACTTGATTAATCTACAATCCCCGCCCCTTGCTGTAAATTGGTGAAAGCCAAGAGATTGGCTTATCTCAGAAGATTTATAACAAAGAAACTCATCCATATTAAGAGGACGGTCCCTTCCAAATACTTCTTTCCACAAAATTTGCATTGAGATAATCAATCTCCATGCATTTGGATTGAACTGATATACACCCAAACCAAACCTAACTAACAAGTCTCTAGCAAATGAATTTAAAGGAAACCTAAGACCCCCCCCAAGAAGTAGGCTTTATAAATGCTTATCCCAAAACGGGGATTGTAGCACCATTCTTCACAGACGGCTAACCTTGGGTTAAATTCATCCGAAATCTGATACCACGCCTTAAGATTGGAGAGCCTTTGCTCAGATGTTTTGGAGTGAACACCTACTGCACAACTATAGACAATCTCCTCTTCGCCCATAAGGTTGGGCGAAGGAACATTAGATGAGGTACCAGCTTGGGAACCTGAAGCTTTCCTAAGCTGCTCCTGAAGAGCTTCTACAAGAAACCCAAGAACACCAGAGGTATATTCCTCGTCTGTAGAACCTTCTTTGCTACTATCACTACTAGTACTAGAACCACTATAAATGGAGGAATCCTGATACTCGTTTATAGCTCTTCTGTACTATCGCTAGACGAAGAAACAACGGTTGTAGACATTTTGAGGAAAAAGGAAAACCTAAAGGCAAGAAAGAAGAGAGTACCTGGCTCTAGACGAAAGGAGACTATGGACGCAGAGAGGCTTCTAGACGAGGCTCTAGATGAGGGATTTCAGGAAGAAAATTTCAAAAAATGTGAAGGGTACATGAGGGATTCCACTATTTATAGATAACCCAACAGGGCACTTGAAGCGACACAATCCAATTAGAAGAGACCAGGTGACGTGTGCCTCAAAAGAATAAAACGACGCAACTAGAAACCAATAGAATTCCAACACGTGGCACATCCAGTCATTAATGCAAATGCATCAAAAAAAAAAAAAAAAAAGAAGAAAGTGATTTGCAAACATACATTTCCTTAGACGACCTATGGACTGGGGGCAACTGATGATGTTATAAAACAATTCAACTATTAAACTCGTCCATATAGCTCGTCCACAGGAAAGGGATTCCATTGATTATAAGCTCATCCATCCGTCTATCAGATGGATGAGCTCGTCCAAGGATTAGTTCGTCCATCAATCTAGGAAGATGGATGAGTGTTTTGGACATCTCCCTTTAAGCATGATGGAAATAGATGTGAATGCAGCGGAAAAATAAGTTTAAAACGGATCTACTTCATTCGATATTGATAACATGCACAAAGTAAATTTCGGAATTAGAGAACAAGAGATCGTACCTTGAAGCGGTGAATTTCAAAACAAAGATTGAAGCACTTGGGAATACTTTTAATCTTCACTCCAATTCCACTAACGCCCAAGATGTGTGGTCTCTCAATTGGTAACAAAGGGATGACTAGTAAGTAACAAAAACTCACATGCACACCATTTCACAATGATGTTTCTTGCTTATGAAAATCTAAATGTTTTTCCCTTTGTATCTAACCAATTTATCTAATTGGGCTGGCCTTTTGGGCCTTACCAATTGGGCTTAAGTGTGTGGCTTGGAATGGGACCAAAACGGACCAATAAGACACTAGCTCCAATGGGCCTTGGGCTTTTCTGTCAACTCTTGACAAGTCCAAAGTTACCATTAACTATATTTAATACCACTATATAAATATAGTTGCACTCTAGGTCTTATCTATAAATTATATCTCAAGACTTTATTATATACGCAACCCCTTCATAAAATATTCGTAGTAGTACAAAGTCATTAATGTAGACTGCCACTTTGTAAATTACTACATCTTGATCCTTGAGTACCCGGTTTAATCCTTTAAGTTATTCATCATATATTTATGAAAACTAATTTCATAAATATATACTTTAGTAACTACTTACTAAAGTGGTTAGGCCTAACTCTCTGAATAACAAACCCATTAAACTTATCCCAAGGGAATATTTTATATCTCCGTTAAGAGACTATGAATTCCATCTTGAGAATATATGTTCCATCAACACTAAATGTGGCTGCCCAATATACTGAGGTTTTGACCGTTACTTTAGATCTCACTCCTGATATATCAAAGCAACCTACACCTTATGATCAGGTC
Source organism: Quercus variabilis (assembly GCA_030445155.1). NCBI lineage: Eukaryota > Viridiplantae > Streptophyta > Magnoliopsida > Fagales > Fagaceae > Quercus > Quercus variabilis. The sequence goes on along the minus strand of CP129453.1, from coordinate 35,637,813 downwards.
CATTATTCTCTCAGGATTAAGAGTTCATGCAAATGTAAGTCGTGAGATTTATTATTCTTTTGATAGTCTTTAGGAGAATAATAAATCTCACAGCAGTCTAGTTCAATATGTCTTAACTCTTAAAACATATTAACACATCAACTAGAAGTCTCCACTTCCATGATCAAGACAAATCATCGTAGTTGATATGTTATAGTCTTCGCAGATGAAATGCCCAATTTCATCATTGACTACGAACTATAATTCTGATTTTACAAAGAACTTGTGATTTATATCTTCTATGAATCTTCACATAAATCACATACTATGCATCTCATGGACTATGTGATAATGTCTGAATATTCATGTTACCATTATTTCAGATAATAATAAAACAAATTTATTAAACATAATATTAAGTCATACATAATGTCAAACACAATGTCACACTTAATAACATACATAATGTCCCACTTGCCTTAAAGACTATTGTGTACTAAACTAACTCCCATTCTTTCCAAATGCGACTCAAAAGTCCTTTGAGGCAAGGCTTTAGTAAATGGATCTGCCAGATTGTGTGCACTTTCAATCTTTTCTACCACCACATCTCCACGAGCAACAATATCTTGAATGATATGGTACTTCCTCTCAATGTGCTTTCCTTTCTTGTGATTCCTTGGATCTTTAGATTGTGCAACTGCTCCACTGTTATCACAAAACAATGTGATTGGAACTTGCTCCATTCTTATTACACCAAGGTCGGAAAGGAACTTCTTGAGCCATACAGCTTCCTTTGCTGCTTCACAAGTAGCAACATATTCTGCCTCCATGGTGGAGTCTGCAATACAAGATTGCTTAATACTCTACCAACTAATGGCTCCACCTCCCAAGGTGAAAACACATCCTGAAGTGGATTTTCTGAAATCTAGATCAGATTGAAAATCTAAATCTGTATAGCCAATAGGTATCAAATCCTCACTTCAATAAACAAGCATATAATCTCTCGTTCTCCATAGATACTTGAGAATATGCTTTACAGCTTGCCAATGTTTTGGTCCTGGATTTGATTGATATCGGCTAACCATGCCAACTGAATAGCAGATATCTAGTCTAGTACAAAGCATGGCATACATGAGACTTCCTACTACAGAAGCATAAGGAACTTGTCTCATCATTTCTTCTTCCTCTTGAGTCTTAGGCCTTTGGTCATCCGACAGAGGAACTCCATGTCTGAAAGGAAGCGATCCTTTCTTGGAGTTTTGCATGCTAAACTGTTCTAGAACCTTATCTATATATCCAGCTTGTGATAAGCCTAACATCTTATTCTTGCGATCTCGCCAAATCTTGATCCCTAGAATAAAGTTAGCCTCACCCAAGTCCTTCATATCAAATTGACTTGACAACCAAATCTTTACTGATGACATTACCCCTACATCATTTCCAATGAGTAGAATATCATCAACATAAAGCACTAGGAACATTACTACTTTATCACAATGTCTTTTGTACACACATGGCTCATCAAGATTTTACTCAAAACCAAATTACTTGATTGCTTGATCAAATCTGATGTTCCATGACCTAGATGCTTGCTTAAGTCCATAAATGGACCTTTTCAACTTGCATACCATATGCTCTTGGTTCTTAGCTATGAAACCTTTCGGTTGCATCATATAGATTTCCTCTTCAAGATTGTCATTCAGAAATGTAGTCTTGACATCCATTTGCCAAATCTCATAATCATAATGAGCAGCAATGGATAAGAGAATTCTGATAGATTTAAGCATTGCTACCGGAGAAAAGGTTTCATCATAAACAATACCTTCTTTTTGTGTATACCCTTTCACCACTAGCCTTGCTTTAAAGGTTTCAACCTTTCCATCTATCCCTCTCTTCCTCTTGTAAACCCATTTGCAACCAACAGGTTTAATGCCGTTAGGCGCCTCTAAAAGATCCCAAACTTGATTGGAATACATGGGATCTAATTCAGATTTCATAGCTTGGACCCAATGATGTGCATCTATATCATTCATTGCCTCTTCATAGGTATAGGAATCCGATTCAGCCTCTTCTGAGATAGCTTCATAAGTTTCTCCTAAACCTATGAATCTTATAGGAGGCCGAACAATTCTCCCACTACGATGAGGCACCTGAGTACTAGACATGTCACGAGTAGTATCTTGTGGTGTATCTAATACAGCCACATCGTCCCTAGTTTCATCTATTGGTTGTTCATTTATAGGTTCATTTATTTCAGACAACATAACTCTACTTCTAGGAGTAAAATTATTCATATAGTCATTTTCCAAGAATTTAGCATTTGTACTAACAAAAACTTTGTTATCTTTACGACTATAGAATAAATAACCCCTAGTTTCTTTTGGATAACCTACAAGCAAACACACTTCTAATTTTGGTTCCAATTTATCAAGCTTCCCTTTTAACACATGTGCAGGACAACCCCAAATGTGGAGATATTTCATACTAGGCTTACGCCCACTCCATAATTCCATGGGTGTTTTGGGAACAGATTTTGATGGGACTAAATTCAAAAGATATATTGCTGTATTTAAGGCATAACCCCAAAAAGAAATCGGTAAAGTTGAGTAACTCATAATGGACCGAACCATTTCTAAAAGAGTCCTATTCCTTCTTTCTACTACACCATTCTGTTGAGGAGTTCCAGGTGCAGCCAATTGGGATACAATCCCATTTTGAGTTAAGTAATCCTTGAAAACCCCAAGAAGGTATTCACCACCACGATCAGATCGAATGGCTTTTATGCGTTTACCCAATTGATTCTCTATTTCAGCCCTAAACTCTTTGAACTTTTCAAAGGCTTCAGACTTCCGTCTCATTAGGTACATATAACCATATCTTGAGTAATCATCGGTAAAAGTGATGAAATACTCATAACCTCCTTTTACTTGGATTGACATAGGACCACATACATCAGAATGCACTAGCTCTAGCAAATCTTGAGCTCTTCTACCTTTTGCTTTAAAAGATCGTTTGGTCATTTTACCTTCCAAACAAGATTCACAAACCGGAAATTCATCAAAGTCCATGGGCTCTAAGAGTCCAACTTTGATCAGTCTTTAAATCCTATTTGAATTAATATGGCCCAAACGCAAATGCCAAAGATATGCATCACTAGTAGAAGGAAACTTTCTCTTTAACGATTTTACATGAGAGTTATTATCTAATTCAGAATTATATAATTCATGCTTATCAGGAGTTAAAACATAAAGACCATCCACAATATTGCCAGAACAGATAAACACTTTATCCTTCTTTATTACAACATTGTCTTTCAGGATAACACAATATCCATGTTTACCTAAGTAAGTAGTAGAAATTAAATTCCTACGAACAATAGATACATACAAACAGTCTTCCAATATTAAAACTCTAGATTCAAAACATAAATTACAAACACCAACAGCTACAACTGGAATCTTGCTCCCATCAGCCAAAGTAAGAAACAACTTCCCTTCTTTAAGCTTTCTGGTCTCCTGGAACCCCTACAAGGAATTGCAGATATGATTAGTACAACCTGAATCCACACACCAGAAATCCGTGGGATTCTGTACCAAACATATTTCAAGAAGGAATGTATTAATCATACCTTTGTTCTTGGCAGCCTTGAATATTGGACAATTTTTCTTCCAATGCCCTTTCTCACCACAATGGAAATACTTTCCTTTGATCTTCTTTCCTTTATCAGCAACCTCTAAGGCAATTTGTTTACCCTCTTGCTTGGTGAAGTCCTTCTTCTTCTTCTTCTTCTTACCCTTGCCTTTCAGCTTAGGTTGAGAAGTAGAAGTTTCACCAACATTGGCTTCAACATTGGAAGTGCCAAGTGTTAGGACATATATGTTTTAACTTGATTAAGAACATATGTCACTTATTTATGTAAATTGGCTAATCTTTTGACAAAACGCACTCTACTTGTAATTGGGTAGTTCTAAGTGTTTTTAATACTTCAAGAAACAATGTTTTAAGGTCAAGTGTTGAAGTCATCAAGTCTGTCCAAGAAAAAGCAAGCTGAAGTGCAAAGTTTTTAAAGCTCAACACCTTCTCGATAGCTACCTCGACACCTGCTATTTGTCGAGATTTAAAATTTCAAATTTCCAATCTGATTTTCTTGGGATCCGTGAATATGATTTTGGGCCTTCTTTTCTTCTAACCCTAAACATATAAAAGGATTGTTTTAAGAGCCGTCAAGTGTGACACAAGTTGCATTATCATTGAGCAATCTCTGTTCAAGCAAATTGTGATCAAAAGACGAAATTCTTGACCTAGTTCATCTTCCATCAAGAAGTTGCTGTGTATTTTGCACTGTAGGGTTTTGTAACCAAGCATCTTCCTGCTATTCATCATAAAGGATGAACTAAAGAACTTTGCAGCCAACCATTCTTCCTTATTTGGTGTTCTGAAGTCGCGTACTTGGATCCGCGCATTGGTTAGTCACGTACTTGGGAGCCGTGCATCAAAGGTGGGAAGTGTCGCTACAGATCAAGTCCAATTGGGTATTGGGGTAAGGGTTCAACTGTAGGTTAGTAAGGTATTTGGGATTCCTTTACTTGTAACCGCTTGATTTGATAATAGTGGAGTTTCGGGAGTGGTGACCTGAAAATCACCCGGTGGAATTTTTGCCGTTAGGGTTTTCCCCATTCGTAAACAAATCACCGTATTATTTATTTTCCACTGCATATTTAATTTTTGGTGATTTGTTTGTGCTTCCATAAAAGTGCATGATTAATTGATTAATTAATTACTTGACTAAATTAATTAATTAGGATTAATCACAAGGGGTCATTCATATTGTGGCCTATCACCAAGAATGCCTTCTGCCGCTACCAATTCATTCATTAATTCAGACAAAGTATAAATCTTTTTGTTCATATTATAGTTAAGTTTGAATTCCTTGAATGATTCTGGTAGCGACTGGAGTATCATATCCACTTGGGATTCTCCATCAATATCGGTACCTAAAACTTCCAATCTATTCAGATTAGAGATCATTGTTAGATAATGCTCCCTCACTGAAGTACCTTCATCCATTCTGGTATTATAAATTTGCCTCATGGTCTCTTGCCTTGTAGAACGGCCTTGCTCACCAAACATCTCCTTCAGACTTAACATGATGTCTGAAGCTAGTTCTACATCCTGCATTTGATGCTGTAGAATATTTGAGATAGATGCTAAGATGTAGCACTTGGCCATCTCGTTAGATTTCTGCCAACGATCATATCGTTGTTTTTCCTTAGAAGGAGCATCTAATGAAGGAAAGCTAGGACATGGTTTAGTAAGAACATACTTATGCTCTTCAGCAATAAGAACAATGTCCAAATTTCTTTTCCAGTCAACATAGTTGGATCCAGTCAGTTTGTTTTGATTAAGAATAGTTACAAGTGGGCTAAATGATGCCATGTTCTAAATCTGAAAACAATAAACATGAATATAATCAATAAATTGGACATTATCTATTTAGCATATAAACATATAGTATGGAACCTTAATAAAACCATAATATAATATATGCAACGACAACCCAATCCCGCAATTAATATTCCTCGGAAGCGAGGTCATACCAATCACTATGATTAGGCGAGAAACATTCTCATTATTAATGCTATCATGGTAACTCTTACCAAACAAAAATAATTTGTCGTTTTCCCTTCAGCCTCTAAGTAATAATGACATAGCTCCGAAGGGAGGTTAACATTATACTTAGTCTAGTGTATACCATTGCCAAGAATCAATGTGAATCACTAAGTAACTCCACGGAAGCGTGGTCGTTCTCAATGATAAAACACATTTCATCTATCTTTAAGAAGTTTAACTTGTAGTCCCATGAATCAAACACCCTCCGAAGGGAGCAAGGCATATACGCCAAGGCGAAGTGCTTAATCACACTACTTTAAACCGATAATGGAGGCCGTGAGATGCAACCCTTGTATCTCTCTCCCACTAGATGTTTTATATAAAAGGTTTTTAATTATAAAGTATGCATAATCTAATTACACATAGTCTTAGTACTTTTACATGTGAAAACACTTAGAAAAATTTCTAATTTTATTTCTTTCGATCGATCGAATGTGCCCCTCGATTGATCGAAAAAATTAAAAAATTCGAACTTGACCTTCTGACTTGTTCAATTGATACTCGATTGACTTTCGATCGATCGAAAAAACAGATTCGATTGATCGACCAGCAATCGAAAATCAATCCATTTAAAAAGTCTGATCACTGTCTCACTCGATCGATCGAAAGTGATTTTCGATCGATCGAAAATCGCGAAACTCAAATTTCTAGAAATTTTCTAAGGTAGTTTTCTTCGTGTTTTCTTGAACAAACAACTTTCAAACGAACATGATGGTCAGAGAATGATATCAAAACTGAAATTCATCGATGCTAAAGTCTTAAAGATCAATTTAACATACTTAAATTCAAATTTAATCAACATCATAACATCAATTTCAGTTTTTATCAAATCATAGTTTCAATAACATGCAGAAAACTAAGAAACATAATCTTCTAACAATATGAAACTATCATCTCTAATTCTAAAACTCACAAAACATGTTATATAATACGAAATTGAAGACTGCTCTAATACCATTTGATGGAAATAGATGTGAATGCAGCGGAAAAATAAGTTTAAAATAGATCTACTTCATTCGATATTGATAACATGCACAAAGTAAATTTCAGAATTAGAGAACAAGAGATCGTACCTTGAAGCGGTGAATTTCAAAAAAAAGATTGAAGCACTTGGGAATACTTTTAATCTTCACTCCAATTCCACTAACACCCAAGATGTGTGGTCTCTCAATTGGTAACAAAGGGATGACTAGTAAGTGACAAAAACTCACATGCACACCATTTCACAATGATGTTTCTTGCTTATGAAAATCTAAATGTTTTTCCCTTTGTATCTAACCAATTTATCTAATTGGGCTGGCCTTTTGGGCCTTACCAATTGGGCTTAAGTGTGTGGCTTGGAATGGGACCAAAACGGACCAATAAGACACTAGCTCCAATGGGCCTTGGGCTTTTCTGTCAACTCTTGACAAGTCCAAAGTTACCATTAACTATATTTAATACCACTATATAAATATAGTTGCACTCTAGGTCTTATCTATAAATTATATCTCAAGACTTTATTATATACGCAACCCCTTCATAAAATATTCATAGTAGTACAAAGTCATTAATGTAGACTGCTACTTTGTAAATTACTACATCTTGATCCTTGAGTACCCGGTTTAATCCTCTAAGTTATTCATCATATATTTATGAAAACTAATTTCATAAATATATACTTTAGTAACTACTTACTAAAGTGGTTAGGCCTAACTCTCTGAATAACAAACCCATTAAACTTATCTCAAGGGAATATTTTATATCTCCGTTAAGAAACTATGAATTCCATCTTGAGAATATATGTTCCATCAACACTAAATGTGGCTGCCCAATATACTGAGGTTTTCACCGTTACTTTAGATCTCACTCCTGATATATCAAAGCAACTTACACCTTATGATCAGGTCCATTATTCTCTTAGGATTAAGAGTTCATGCAAATGTAAGTCGTGAGATTTATTATTCTTTTGACAGTCTTTAGGAGAATAATAAATCTCACAGCAGTCCAGTTCAATATGTCTTAAACTCTTAAAACATATTAACACATCAACTAGAAGTCTCCACTTCCATGATTAAGACAAATCATCATAGTTGATATGTTATAGTTTTCGCAGATAAAATGCCCAATTTCATCACCGACTACGAACTATAATTCTGAGTTTACAAAGAACTTGTGATTTATATTTTCTGTGAATCTTCACATAAATCACATACTATGCATCTCATGGACTATGTGATAATGTCTGAATATTCATGTTACCATTATTTCAGATAATAATAAAATAAATTTATTAAACATAATATTAAGTCATACATAATATCAAACACAATGTCACACTTAATATCATACATGGCATCATACAAAAGGATTTAAGGGCACTAATCCTAACAAAGCAGACTCCATTTTTCTATTAGACTAACTGTTCCTTCTTTGAAAACGGTTATAGTCAACAGACCCCAAATAAAGTAACTTCCATGGTTGTTATGGAAGTTACCTCCGAATCCTCCAAACTTCACAACGGTAGGAGAGATAATTTCCTCAAGCAAATACTATATAAAAGCTCTTTTACAGGAAGGTAAAGGATTCATTCAGAGATTTTCCATAAGAAAATATTTCTCTTTACTGAGAATTACTAACTCACTGACTTCATCATCAGAGGATCTTTGGCCGGCCTTCACCAGTCTCCTCTGACTTCTTGTTTGTTATTTTCAAGATTTTGCCTGTAGATCGTTAACGCCCAGAACTTTCAGCCCACTAATTCCTTGGATTCATCATAAGGCATCGGTCACCTTTTGCATATGTTCTCCTTGTATGCTCTTCTGTGACAGTTTCTAAAATAAGCCTTATACATGTCTAGGATTGTGAGAAAAGAAACTCTACACATACATGTCATCATGGGCCAAAAATCAGATCTGAAAATCTGAATTCCCATAACCTCAATTGATCAGGAGGTGTCGAGCTTTAAACTTCGACAGATACAACTATCAAGAAGCTATCGAGGAGCTGTCGAGGAGACAGGAGCTTTCTTGATCAATCCACCAGTTGTCAAGAAGCTATCGAGATTGCGATAAGAAAAAATTTAAAATCTCGATAGATAGCCTAGATGTCGAGAGGTATCGAACAGCTATCGAGTTATCTGTTCGCAGGTGTCGAGCTATTTGTTCAGCTTTATTAAACAGCTTTTCTTCACTTGTTTCTTGGTCCAATCTTCATGGCTTTAATACTAGACTTGAACAATATGTTTTTTGAAGTATTAAACACATCCTAGATCTACCCAATTACAAGTAAAGTGCGTTTTGTCAAATGATTAACCAATTACATAAAAGAATGACATACGTTCTTAACAAGTGAAACACATATGTCCTAATAATCTACCCCTTTGGCAATCTGTGACAAAATCACAACAAACAAATGAATATAAGAGAGAAGTCATAAATCACTCAACTCATATTCACTTGTTGAATACAGTAAAATCTATCCTAACACAAACTCTTGAAAAACTTTGCAAGAAGAGAGTTTATAGTAAGTAGACTTTGACAAACTATATTTCTAGAACACTTTAAACAAAACTCATTAAGGCATCTTAATGTGAAACAGAAATAATAGATTACATACAATTAAAGAAATATGTGTATAAAGATAGAAAAGAAACAACACATGTAAAAGTAGGTGAAAGAAAACATACATCATCATATATAAATATCAAAGATAAGCACAATGTATGTAAACATGGTCATAAGACCTAAGGTACAAGAAGAAGAAGCTAAAAGAAGCTCCTACAACAACAAGGAGGTAAACACTCCCCCTAACAAGATGAAACACAACTTCCCCTTACAAGGGCATGTATTTCTCCCCCTAACATGTAGAATCATAAAAAGAAACCACAATTTCTCTCCTTTTTTTGTCATGATTGACAAAGGGTACAAGAAACTAGTGAGCATACATGAACACATGTAAACCTTGTGATGGCCAAATCACATTGTACTTGCACATGTATCAAAATTTGCAAAGAATATTATATGTTGTGTGTGAAAAACATCACAATAGTGTCTACATGTTATGACGATTTGAGATATGAGAAAATCACTTTAATTCACACACAATCATAATTGTTTGATGGGGACTATCACCTTCGAGGTACATTCTATAACTCCTACATCTCCTAGAATACACGCTTACAATCATATTTAAAAGCATTTTTGATCTTTTTGCTTTTTATTTTTCTTTGCATATTTTTATTTTATTTAGCATATAAGAGAGAGAAAAGAAATACCCAATGATATTTGACATTCCAATTTTGCTATACCGAAGCACACAAATATCCTTGACATCACACTTTTGCTATGCCAAAGCATACAGATGTCATTCATGATTGGCGGGCAACAGTGGTAAGATGGTTATTTATGCCTTTCTCTTAGGATTTTCTAGTCCTTCTCGTTAAAAAGAGTGATATGAGTGTTAAGTACAAGAGATCACTTAACCTTACTCATCAACAACATGATCCATAAAGCTCACTTACTTAGTTGTGTATAGAGATGTTCATCTAAGTTACAAAAGATACAAAGTTTAGAAAACTTTGTTTCAATGGCCATTCAAGGTACATAAGTACAAATGTACACAAAACACACATTGTTTTTATATTTTTCTGATTTTTCTTTTTTATTTTATTTTGAAAAACAAACAAAATAAAGACTAAACAACCAAACAAAAACAGATAAATAACATGAAAGCAGAAAGAAGGATGCATATGCATGAAGGCATGATAGAAATGTGCAAATGCATGAAAGCATGATTCCAAATACAGATAAGAAATCAAGCAAAAACAGTCCTACTTTAGATAGAAAGAATTAAAGCAGAGGACAAACAAAAAAAGACAATTAAGTTTTAGGCTCCTTTCTCACCCACACAGCATGAGTCTTTGGTCGTGAAAATGAAAAGACACGTGTCCTAATATGTCTACTAAAAGACATAGAAGAATTAAAATTCTTCTAAAATTGAGTTAAAAAGTTCAAAACTTTTAATAACTCTCCAAAAAAATGTGTAGGTCCTTGAGAGGAAACTTGTAACCGTTTGGACAATTGCTTTTGAGGATACAACTTAAAGCAATTAGGACGAATGTGTCTAGAAACACCACAATAGTGACAAACATGAGGTCTAACAGAGGATTTAGAATTAGCCAAATCAGTTTTAAATTTCATACCTTTATCACCTTTCTCAGATTGGGGCATAAAGACAGTTCTTGATCCAAAAGCCGTAAAAGAGGAGGGGCTGGAGGAAACATCATATCCTAAGCCAGTCTTATCAGAACTAGGCTTTTGAGCACTTAATACTTCATTAAGCTTTGCACTAGACATCCTCTCTATTTGATTATTAGCTTGACTAAGCTCAATCTCAAGATTCTTGACCTTCTCTTCTAATGAAGTGTTCTCCACAACAAGAGTCTCAACTAACCATGTAGTCTCATCTAGTTTAACTAACAAATTAGCTTTTTCAGTTTTTACCTTATTAAGCTCTTTCCTACAAAGATGAGAAATCTTTTCAGATTTTATAAATTCAGTGCATAGATTATTATAGGCTTCCTGAAGGGTCAACTTCTTGGGTACTTCATCATTAGAAGAATCCTCACTGTCACTAGCACTCTCCACAAACACCTTATTAATTATGGCAGCAAAGGCCATAACATAACTACATTCATCCACATACTCAACAGAAGAGTCATTCTCAGTACCACTCCAAGTAGCAATCAACCTTTTATCTTTTGACTCCTTGGTCATTTCCTTCATGAGGTAGTTTTGACACTCTATCCTCATATGACCTAAACCTTTGCACTCATGGCATTGAATAAGGGGTTTCTCATTCTTGCCCTTCCTAGAGGATTTAGATTTCCTAGGAGGTTTACCTTTATCCTTTTTCCTAAATTGAAGAAGCTTGATAATCTCATCAGTTATGAAGGTTAGATCCTCATCCTCATCTTCACTTTTATCTACATCTTTAGAGTCCTCAATCTCTTCCTCTATACCCTTAAGAGCCAACTTTTTATTCTTTCCACCTTTTCCCATTGAACCTAATCTCATCTCATAGGTTTGAAGGTTCCCTTCAAGCTCAGTCAAAGGAATTTGATCAATGTCCTTCACTTCTTCAATGGCAATGATCTTGGCATGGAATCTTTCAGGTAAGGACGTAAGGATTTTCCTAACAATTTTGGATTCCACAATAGATTCTCCAAGATTGAAAGCATAATTCACAATATCCTTGAGTTTAGCATAGAACTCATCAAAGGTCTCATCCTCCTTCATCCTTATTTCTTCAAAATTACTAGTGAGTCATTAAAGCTTCACAGTCTTTATTGCCTTGGTACCTTCATAGGTGGTCTCAAGAATGGCCCATGCTTTTTTGGCAACTTCTGTGGATGATATTTTCTTGAATTCTTCATTGATCACCCTACAAAATAAACCATTCAAGGCCCTACTGTTGAAATTTACCGCAATGATTGTTGCATTATCCCAATCCACCAGCGCTTCCTTTGAATTAATCCAGCTAACATCAATAGCTTGCCATACCTGTTCACCTAGAGCCTGTAAAAAAACTTTCATACGAACTTTCCAATACGCATAATTAGTTTTATCAAATAAAGGAAGAATTAAAAGAGATTTTCCACGATCCATGACAACAAAGGTCAAGGATCACACTCAGAAAATTAATCCAATCAGAGTGAATCCACTCTGATACCGCTTGTTGGGAAATTTAAACCCTGGTTGATAGAATTAACAAGTTTTAAACCTAAGTTTTTAATTAGATTTATTATGAATAAAACTTGTTAAAAATCTCCGAAGATGAACTCATAGTAGAAACCTTTTACCGCTTCAGAACCTCTAAACTCTTCAATATATGAACGCCACCCTTTTTGATGATGCACGAGTCCCAATACGTGACTAATCAATTGCGCGGATCTCAATACGCGACTTAATCACCAACTAGAAGAAGATTATTGGCTGCAAAGTTCTTCATTTCATCAATAATGAAGATCAAGAAGCACTTGGTTACAAAACCCTAAGGCGTAAAGACATAGTAGCTTCTTTTAGAGAGAATAAGGCATCGGTCACCTTTTGCATATGTTCTCCTTGTATTCTCTTCTGTGACGACCTCTAAAATAAGCCTTATATAGATCTAGGGTTGTGAGAAAAGAAACCCTACACATACATGTCATCATGGGCCGAAAATCAGATCTGGAAATCTGAATTCCCGTAACCTCGATCGATCGGGAGGTGTCGAGCTTTAAACTTAGACAGATACAGCTATCGAGAAAAGTTATCAATGAGCTGTCGAGGAGACAAGAGCTTTCTCGATCGATCTATCAGTTGTCGAGAAGCTATCGAGATTGCGATAAAAAGAAGTTGAAAATCTCGATAGATAGCCTGGTTGTCGAGAGGTGTCGAGCAACTGTCGAGCTATCTGTCTGCAGATGTTGAGTTATTTGTCCAGCTTTATTGAACAACTTTTCTTCACGTGTTTCTTGGTCTAAACTTCATGGCTTTAATACTAGACTTAAACAACATGTTTCTTGAAGTATTAAGCACATCCTAGATCTACCCAATTACAAGTAAAGTGCGTTTTGTCAAAAGATTAGCCAATTACATAAAAGAATGACATATGTTCTTAACAAGTGAAACACATATATCCTAACACCTCAAGTCAACTTTGTTTGATTGGGACCTTTTTTGGCACCAATCCTTTTAGTTTAACGTTGCTAATCACTATTTCTTTGAATTGTGATAGATTTGACTGAGGGGAACGGTCAAAATCAAGCTTGGAAAGCTTTTTGTGAGGTATTCCTTTTTAACTTCTTTTCTGTCTTTAAATCTCTCTATTTGCATTGTTTGTTTTTTAAAACATGTTTTAATATGCTTTCTCTAGGTTAGGTTTAAGTTTTGGTATTCTTAGTATGTTTGTTTGCTAAAGTTAGGGTTTTAGTTCATACTCTGTTTTCTGCCTTGTTCATTTCTAGGTTAGGGTTTTGAGTAAGTCCCATGCACACATGCCATGAGCATGCATACGCCGGTTAAACCCTGCATACGCAGGCTTCGGGCTACGTACGTAGGTGCTTGCCTAGAAACCCTAACCCAGATTCTTCATGTTGTTTGTTTGGTTTGTTTCACATGTTTTGTTCCTTTTTAGAGCCTGTTCACATGCTTATATGTGCTGGTACCTCTGCCTCACATGCTTGTTTGCTATCACATGCTAGATTAGGATTTTCTTCTTAAACTATGCCATTCATTCACATGCCCATTCATCAATGCCATAGGTGCTATGTTGTTGAGAGGTAAGTAAATGGTAAGTCATGCATTAGAAATGTCCATGCATTTGTGTTTTGATTTTATTTTGATGATATGATGAAACATGCTTAGATGTATAATTAGGGTTTCTAATGTGTTGATACTTTGTTTTTGATATGTGTTGTTGGATGATATGCTTGCTGCCTTGTTTAGATGATGTAGGACACAATTTACTATTTAATTATTGTAAATTATTATTTTTGGTATTTTTATGTAAAAAAATGTTATTTTAGGTTTAGGTGATTTATTTCCTTGTTTTTAGGTGCATTTAATGTTTTTTAGGTCAAATTTGATTCCTGTTATGGTTAGGTATCAATTAGGAGTTATTTTAGATTATATTTTCTTGTCAGTCAAGTTTTAAGGAGCCCTTAAATAGGCCCTTAAGTCTGTAAACGTTTTTCAGAGTTTATTATCAATAAAAATTCAGACTTGTGTCTTTTGTGTTCTCTGGTGGATTCCAGACCTATCACCTTGTGGATTCAAGGAACCCCTCGTGGATTCAAGGAACCCCTCGTGGATTCGAGGTTTACTACCCAGGAACTAACAGTTTAGTTTCTGTTTCATCAAGAGAGCATCGTGTGTGCTTTTCTTTTGGCTTCCGCGACATCAGTTGGTATCAGAGCCTTGACTTACCCTGGTCTGATGGCTAACCGGTGAGACGGTAACCACCGCCACAACAACGACGAATAACTTAGCGAGTATTACGTGAAGTACAACAAGCACTCGCAAATATCTATGCTAGGATGGCGCCGTTGAAGAATGGAACCAATAGGGATAACTGCAACGGAGACATAACTCACGGGCAACCTATTGGTAAGCAAATTTCATATAGACCTTATAAGAGAATTGCAAGTTTTAATGGTTATTTTTTAAAAGAAGATTTTCTTGATTGGTTACTTGATCTAGAGGATTTATTTGACTATGAGAATATTTGTTATGAGAGAAAAGTTGGACTTGCTTTGTATAAACTTAGTAAGTTTGCCTTATGTTGGTGGGAACGAGTACAATCTGATAGAATCCGACAAGGTAAAGACAAAATTCGATCATGGCCAAGAATGAAAAAGATGCTTGCTATCAAATTTTATCCTTTAGATTGTGAAGAAATCTTGTCGTATACAATACAAGATTATTATTGGCCAAGGAATTCATACTTGAATTATGTTGAAGAGCCAAATATTCCACCATTAAAGGAAGAATTACATGTTAAAGAAAATATTGTTCTTGAAGAATATGGAGACGTCAAAGAAGAGAATATTGAGATTTTTGAGGAAATTAATGAAGGCCTTGTTATAGAAAAAGAACCTAAAATCAAGATTGTGGAGGAGATTAATGAAGACCCTATTATAGAGAAAGATCTTGAGGTTGAGATAGTAGAGATCATTAAAGAAGAAATTATAGAGGAAGTTGTCAACGATCTCGATGAAATCAAGTTAGATGATTGCAACATTCAAACTCCTATTATTTTATTGGAAGACACCGAAACAAAGTTTATTGATTTTATTGGGGTGGAAAATTTTGATTTGATCATTGACTCTTATTTGGTGAATATTGTCAATTACATGAAGATCAAGGGAGAAGAAGTTCAAGTTGCCCAATTAATGACTTTCAAGTTTGGCAAGAAGACAAAGAAGATGAAGTATTCAACATATTTGTTCTCTTGGCATGGGAGATTCCAGATTTCAAAGATGAACTTGAGGACGAGTTTGTTTCAAGTGGAGGGGTCTGATGTAGGACACAATTTACTATTTAATTATTGTAAATTATTATTTTTGGTATTTTTATGTAAAAAAACGTTATTTTAGGTTTAGGTGATTTATTTCCTTGTTTTTAGGTGCATTTAATGTTTTTTAGGTCAAATTTGATTCCTGTTATGGTTAGGTATCAATTAGGAGTTATTTTAGATTATATTTTCTTGTCAGTCAAGTTTTAAGGAGCCCTTAAATAGGCCCTTAAGTCTGTAAACGTTTTTCAGAGTTTATTATCAATAAAAATTCAGACTTGTGTCTTTTGTGTTCTCTGGTAGATTCCAGACCTATCACCTTGTGGATTCAAGGAACCCCTCGTGGATTCGAGGTTTACTACCCAGGAACTAACAGTTTAGTTTTTGTTTCATTAAGAGAGCATCGTGTGTGCTTTTCTTTTGGCTTCCGCGACATCATTAGATGTATGATAGGGTTTTCACATGTTAGATGAAAGTTAGGGTTTCTTTCGCATGTTTGGCTTTCTTTGCTTTGTGGATAAATTAGTGTGTTTGTTTAGGAATAAAGATGCCATGATTGCATGTTAGACACATGCTAATGTGTGTGAGTTTAGGATACAACCTTGTGTCCACAGGTTGGCAATGTTATTGTGAATTACCTCATCATCTTTGGTGGTCCCCATGTCAGAAGGAGCAGTTGAAGGCAAGTGGGATTGTGGAGTCTTGGCCACGTTCTTTACCACTACAGAGTTGTTTGTATCTGGCATTGTGGAGTGGCCATCTTGGGACTGAATTAGGTCAGGGCTTTCGTCGTATTTCATGGATGGACAGCGACTTGAATGGTGTGAGGTCAGACATTGGCATGGGGGTTTGTCCTGAATCGGTGGTGAGCGTATTGAAGTTGCATCCGTGATTGCCTCAATCATTAGCTGAGCGGGGTTGAGCATGTCGAACAAACCATTTCGAGGGTTGTGGAAGTCAGTTCTCAACCATGGTCTAGCTGCCTCAAATGGCACTTGGACGGAGTTTTGGAGGCAGAAAATTTCCTTAACACATTTGCTTTCCTCGTGGCCTATGATGCCACAGTTGTAGCAGATATCTGCCAACATTTCGTATTTCAAACTAATCCAAAGGTCCTTAAGATTGGGACGAGGGAGGAAGAAGCCTAGGATCAAAGGTTTGGATATATCCAAAACTACTCAGACTCTAGTGAATCTCCTCCATTCACCACCTCCTTTGCCATTGAAGTTGACCTCTAAGACCGCTCCTAACTACGACCTATGGCTTTTAGGTTGTCTTCGGATTGCCATAGTCTTGGGAGGCTGTGAACTTGAACCCAAAAGGATGAGAGGGAGAAATCAATCTCTTGCTAGGTGAGTTCTAGGCTCCATTTCTTTAGGATCAGATGGCTGCCTCTAATTAACCATGGCCTTCTGAGGAAAGCTTTATGAAGGTCAGCTTTGTGTTGGAAATTGATCAGGTAAACGTTTCCTCCCAGCCGTTTCACCTCTAATGCGCAGATGGGTCTCCATGCTTTTAGGACCACATCTTTAACGGAGTTGAAGCCTATTACTTTAGAGGAAATGAGTTCGCCCAGAAGATTGTGTTGGGAAAGATTGAGATTGACTTGGTTTGGGGGGAGTTCTAGGCGTTTATCCAAGCATGAGACTTTTGTGGTTCGATTAACTATATTGGACACCTCCATGACGAGATTAGAGAAATCTGCTAGGGGATGAGAATTGTTGGATGCGGTTTGAAGAGATGGCTATGGGTAGTGGATATGGAGTGTGATTAAGGCTAGTAACGAAGGGGGTGGGGGGGGTGGGGTGGGGAGTTAGGGAGACTTGCTCCGGTGAAGGGAATAGGCATATGGTGCTACAAGAGCACGGGAAAAGAAGAACACTTCCATGTACCACATACATACTAAATGTTGTATTGTATATTGAATTGTATTTAGAATACTATTTTAGATTATTGTATATATTATGGAAGTTGTGCAAAAAATAAATATATGATTTTAATTTTTACTTATCTCTTATGACAAATTTCTAGCTCTTGACTTTCCTAAAAAAAAAAGTTTGAAGCCGTCACTGATTGCATAATAGAATGTCCCTAACTATTACACTAGATCTCAATCCTTACTAGACAATGGATTCTTCAACAATTGTACGGACAAAATTTTTGTAATAATTTTTGCCACTTCCATAAATTACAAGTAAAAGAAAGCTGTGGCGAAAAAAGTTGTGTGAGGATATCTCAAAAATACTTGATGCTGTATCTGGCATTTGCATGGCTTTGGGCTATTATGGCCAATAGGAATAGAAAATTGGCTATGGGTTGGTTTTAGGCCTGCCCATGAGGGCCTAATTCCGTTATGTTGTAATATGCAGTAATCTCATTCTTGCTTAAGAAAATTGGGTCATTTTGGTCGAAATGGCACTGTGATTAGATGTCCCTTCCACTTGACTGAGATTAACTTTGGCTGAAGAAGAAGAAGAAGAAGTTAAACACTTAAAAATGAGGAAATTCTCCTTATGTAAGAAATTGAAACAAGAGTAGGAACCTTAACATTCACTGTTCACCTTGAAATATTCAATGGAAATGAAGGGAAATTACGTTTTAAAATCATGTAGAATAAGGAAATAACTGTCCCAATAGTCAAAACTGCAGACGTGTAGAGCTGAAGTGAAGTCCCTAAATAACCTCCACCTCCTGATCTCCAGCAAGAAATGCCTCATTTTGGTTGAAGATGCGGATATATCCATTCCATAAGCCCATATTTGAAAGTTCAAACTATCCCCTGAGTTCTAATTTAAATGGGCTTCCAATCTAGTTCTAAAATGTTGTTCTATATGAACATTTCTATTCTTCAACAAGCATATATCTTCTTCTTCTTTTTCTTTTTATTTTTTAATTTAAATTTCCGAATCCTAGTTGTAAAACGTCCAATTTGCACCCTCAATTCTCTTCCAACATTTTAATTATACTAACATCTAATATTATTCTTGAGTTGTTCTCTAATATGTTTTCATTTTTAACCATATTTTGCTTAAACTCGCCATTCTTCAATCGAAGTTGTAGTGACACGAAAATTTTCACAATATCTCATTAAAAAATAAAAAAATAAAAAATTGTCCATAACCTTATTGCTCTTCCATTGACAATCAAAAGTGGGATAAATCTATATGGCTTCAAATTCTGAAAATAACATTGGAAAATTGAAAAAAAATCGTCTTTAAATTAATATCTGACTGCTCCTTGTAGGTGAAAACTTCACTTTGGAGGGAAAAAAACCACTCTTGACCGAGGAATTGCAAACTTGTGTGTGTGTGTGTGTGTGTGTGTGTGTAAGGTAAGAAATAAGATTGAAATCAAATAGTGTTGTTATTAAAGTTTAGGAAAATTATTACATTCATATATACTCCGTACATACCATGTGTAAAATATAGGCACCAAATGTTTAAATTTTTCAAGAATCTCCAAATTTTAAACATAACGTGTACGGAGTATGAAATTTTTTTATGGGTCCAACAATCATGATCCTTACTTTTATGGGCTAGTCTCTACCTCTACCCTGCAGTGGGAGAGATACATCATAATTTTGAAACACATCACAGTCAAAACAAATACAATTCTTCAGTTACATCATCATTCCCTTTTATTATGCAACCCCTATTGATCTCAGCAAACAAAACCTAAGTTCATCATCCTATGTAAGGAAAGACATCAGACACCAGTTCAAATAAATTTTTGCTAGCACCAAAAGCAAGTTCTCAGCATTTTCCCCTAAATCAACATGAACCAAAGTGAATTGACCATTAAAAGAAACACTGGAAATGGGCATTAAATCATACTTTTGATTTAGGAAATAGGTGCTTAAACAATAGAGTCAGCTGTCCTTATGTGTGTCGAATTGCTGATCACTTGAGCATGTCAAAATTGAAGAAAAATGCAAATTATTTTGGGCTCAATATACCTGCAAAGCCTACAATGTCAGCCTAGTTCAAACATTTCCACCCAAGATTTAAGCATCAATCAGTATAGGCAAAACTCAAATTTGGATTTACCAATCATGTGAAAGGAGAGAATATTGCTGGAGTATCAAATATATTTTGACTCAAACGAGAAACTGGGAAGAGAATGCCAATTTCCTTAAAAGGCATGGGCTATTTCTCAGAGTTGTTTGATCAGAGCATTCACTCATATGCATAAACAGAAAAAAAAAATGAAGACAAAATTAAAAGTTGAACTCAAAGAAATGCTCCAACTTGCAAATTGACTCTAAACATTCAGACACCCTTCATTACAGCTTTTCCTGTAAACAAGATAGCAAATGGTGATTTGAATAAGTTTTACAAAAAGAAAGTGCCTTTGAAATTGAATCGGGAATAGAGCTGCTCTCGGTAGTATTTCAAAAAATTTGACTTCTCATGCAAGCTTAAGAAACTGTTTGCTTTGTACACTAAATGAGGAGAGATTTTGGATGTGAGGGGGTTGTATGCTACTAATTACAGGCCTAAGGAAATTGAATCACAAGACTAAATAACTTTCAACAATTGAAACTAAGGTAGTTCATTCCAATAAGAAAGGAAGACAGATAGAATTCAAATGGTCAAAGTAATATGTGGTAGCATGAATAAGATCAATGGATTCAGAAACCACCAAGTGAACACCCATACCCCTGTTGATTAAATTCCAAAGGATCAAGAAGACAAGTGCTATCGAGAGTGTAACTGAGCAAATTTATACATAAGCAGGAGTTAGTAGATGTCCACTCCATTGTAGGACCCTGTGTTGAAGACATAATAAAAAAACTGAAAGCCATCAGTCAGTGCACATGTTAGCATGAGCACAATGATCACAATTATAAAAATTGGTGAAGTTGGCTCCTTAGTCCTTAAAAACAGAATATAGACAAAAATACAGTCAAGGTTGCCCAAGAATATTAAAGTTAAGTTTTCCAATTATTAAAAACTGAACCATGACATCTGCAAGGGTTCCTATTTTGCGAGATAGGTCTAGGCTAACATCCTAAGTCCTAACCATCACCGCAACATACCACACATGATTTATGCTGAATTTTTTGTGATAAGCATACATCCACTTAGATTTTATGTAACTATTTCTGTTTCTCTTCTCAATAATTTGTAACAGAACCTTCACTGAAACTAGACGGTTTTGAGGCACAATGACAATGAAGGTAAATATTGAATGCGAAAAACAAAAAGGGACCCAAAAGATAAGGCCAAGTACTAAAGACCTTTCGGAAAGTGGCCTATCGCATCCAAAGGGCAGAAAGCAATCTTAAACCATCTACATCAACATCTCAATGGCTACAAACAAGGATAAGGTGTATGAGATCGCAAGGTCCTCTAAACATGCATGGATTAGAAAACACTAACACATTCTCTCTTTTCCCAGGGCCCATGGTTCTCCATCTTCTTTCTTCAAGAAATAGATTAATTTGGTTATACATACAAGTTGTTGTATTTGGTCTAACTTTCTAAGGTAATGAACAGAGTCTGATGATAAGTTACATCATCCAAATTATTCTCTACTGTACCCCACTTATTTGTTCTAATGTCACTACTCACTACTTTCATCAGCTACCAAAAAAAGAACATCCACAATAAATTTTTCAAGATAAGGATTACAAAAGCAAACTAGTACCTATCTATTCTATCCACATAAACAGCTCAACAAGTCATTCCAAATTTATCCAATAGTACAAAAACATTATATTGGGTTTTAATATCAAATTCCAGAAACTCAAATTAAAACCTTCAAAAATTAACAATGGCGGTTCAACTTTGATAACAATATCATGACATGCATGGAAAAAGAAAATTGAAATGGGCCAAGAAAACAAAAGGCAGAGACATGTATCAACAAATATAACTTTTCATTAATTCAATTATTGACCATATATGTAATATCTATGAAACTTAAGGGAGAAAGAAAAAAAAAATTAAAAACAAGCTTACCCACCAGCAAAAACCCAACAGCCAGAAATAATTTGGTGACAAAAACAAGCGCGCTTTGCATTCCATTCCCAACAACAATCTCCCAGCACCCAACAAAAGAAAATTACAAACCCAACCAAAAAAAAAAAAAAATCTATATGCCCAATTAACCAATCAGGACACGCCACGTGTAATAATATTTTAAGCGTTAGGGCAATCCCTCGCAAAATGTCCTTCTTCTCCACAATTATAACACCCTC
This sequence comes from Quercus variabilis, assembly GCA_030445155.1. NCBI lineage: Eukaryota > Viridiplantae > Streptophyta > Magnoliopsida > Fagales > Fagaceae > Quercus > Quercus variabilis. The sequence continues at coordinate 35,615,927 of CP129453.1, read as the reverse complement.
CTCCTCCTCCGCCACCGCCACCATAATATCCACGCCCACCACCGCCTCCGCCGTACCTCCGAGTCCCAACACCACCACCGCTGCCGCCTCCACCACCACCGTAGCCTTGATAACAATCCCTAGCCAAATGACCAATTCGCCCACAATTGTAACACTCACCACCGCCACTAGTTCTTCCAGTTCCACCTCTTAGTCCAAAACCACTCCTTCCACCACCAAATCTGCCAAAATTACCAGCTCTACCCCTCCCTCCTCCTCTTCCACCGCCGCGGCGGGATCTGGTGAGGTTGGTCACATCGACGGCCTTGGTGCGCCCATCGTCTCCAAAATCGATGAAAAACTCGACGGCTTGACCCTCCGAAAGAGTCCGAAACCCATCGGATTGGATCGAGGTCTGGTGCACGAAGAGATCCTCGCCTTCATCGTCTGGAGTTATGAACCCAAACCCCTTTTGCGCGCTGAACCACTTCACTATGCCCGTCGATCTCTTCGTCTCCGCCATTGATCTACAATTTTTGGAATCTTCTAGAACTTTCTTCTTCTTCTTCGATTCTAATTTTTTTTTTTTTTAATCAGTAGTGATTGGCCATAGGCGAAAGAGGAACGGGTGGACGAGGGCTGAGAGTGTACGAGTACGAGTGAGAGAGTGGCATCGAAGTTGGAACTGCATTATGCCATTATCCAATGGGGTTTTTTTTTTTTTTTTTTTTTTAGGGTATAATTAGGTGGGACCAGACTTGTAGAGATCGGACGGTTGATACCGGGCTACTGGACTGTTGGATCGTATTTATGGTGCAAAGTACAAGCATGTTTAATGGCTTATCCTCGCTACATGGAGCGTGTTATTTGAGAAATGTTATAGCTCCAATTTTGGAACAATTTTGTATCACAATTCATTACATGATGAGTTATAATTAATAAAAGAGTGTCCTCATATGATCTACTAACATGTTTTTACTAAACACAACTCACCATATAACGAGTTATGGCACAAATTTTTGCCAAAATTAGTGTTCCTAGCAATTCTCATGTTATTTTTCTCTTCTGTGACTATACTTTTGTATTTTTCTAATGACAATATTTTTAGTTTATGTACTTTTGTTTTTTTTTTTTTAATTATTTTTAATTTTGCAATAAAATAATTGATTTATCAAAAATCAAACATGTGGAATCAAGACATTTGAAAGCTTCGATGATCAAACCTCAATGTAAGTTTGTCAAAATTCGTTAAGTTAATTAACTTGAATTTGGATCTCATGCAATAATTTCCATAGTGCAATTACCATATAATTGAGAGATACATAAAATTTTTAAGTGGAAAGGTAAAAAGTTCAAAGGTTACATGTGTTTTTGATCAAAAGGTTGAGATTAAAAGTAAATTTTTTTAAACTTTCAATCTCATTTATTGATTCACTATTGTATGGTGCAATAACCCTAGATTTGCACCAAAATTTGCATCAAATTAATATAATTATCTCATATTTGTGGACATATTTCGAGATCATGATGTCACCAAAAAGGCCTATACCCACCTACCAACTAGGCTATTAAGCGACTTAACTCAATACCTGTCAAGTGCCACCGTTAGCCTACTATCCCAGTGGGTCAAGTTTGTTAAGACATATGTGGAACTTGTTAGAACACATGTTATTATATATTGATTAATCCTTTGACAAAATACACTTTACTTGTAATTTGGTAGATTTAGGATAGGTTTAGTACTTCAATGAATAAGAGTTTAAGTCAAGTATTGAAGTCATGCAAGTCTGTCCAAGAAACAAGTGAAGAAGTGTTGTTCATTAAAGCTCGACAGATAATATCTATTAAGGTTTAATGATGGATCTCGACAGCAACTCGACAGAAGCTATATCTATCAAGATCTACAAAATCAGAATTTCCAAATCTGATTTCCAACCCAAGCTAATGTGTATGTGTAGGGTTTTTTTTCTCATGACCTTAAACATATTTAAGGCTTATTTTAAAGGCCGTCACATATGTATTGAGTGACCATACATGAAGAAACATGCAAACAGTGACCTAGTGCCTTATTCTCTCTGAAAGAAGTTACTGTGTCTTTTGCGCCTTAGGGTTTTGTAACCAAGTACTTCTTGATCTTCATTGTTGATAAAGTGAATAATTTTGTAGCCAACAATCTTCCTTAATTTGGTAAGTTAGTCACGTACTGAGAGCCATGCATTTGTTAGTCAAGTACTGTGATCCGTGTAAAAGGATGGCGTTCATATATTGAAGAGTTCAGAGGTTCTGAAGCAGTAGAAGGTTTTTGTTATAAGTTTATCTACGAGGCTTGTAAAGTCTAGGGACAAAAGTTTTGTACTATATTTGAACCTTCTCTTTACTATGATGAATTGCTTTTCGAGAAGGTTTCCCCACAAGTTTTTTTATTTTGAAACTAGTTTGTTTCATTAGTTTTCCTAGGTCATCATATCTTGTCTTATTTACTATTCTGATGTGCATGATATTGACATAATATTGATGTTTGTTTGTTTTAACAAGATTTATTCATAATAAATCTAATTAACAATTTGGGTTTAAAACTTGTTAATTCTATCAACTGGATCTAAATTTTCCAATAAGTGGTATCAGAGCAGGCATACTCTAATTAGATTTTAATATTTGTTGTGTGATCCATTGAGCCCCATTGTCATAGAAACTCTTGATTGTTTTGATTTACATGATCTTATGTTGAATGATGATGATGATATTCAAGATGTCTATTGCAAGATTTATAATTTTTGTATGAAATCTCTTGAATGTTCTACAAAATTAAAAGCTAAATTTAAAAAGGTCAAACTTGAAAAAGATGATTTGATTGCAAAATTGGATAAAGCCAATAATTTTAATGAGAATTTTAAAAATCAAATTTCATCTCAGGTGGACAAAATTAAAAGTTTGGAAGAGCAACTAGTTGAATTTAAAACTAAAGTTGAAAAATTAACTAATGCCAAGCTTGTTGCTGAGCCTAACTCAAAAGAAATAGATTTTTATATTCCTTCATTTAAAATGAATAATGAAGAGTTGAAGGCTAATTTGGCTAGGATAGACAAAGGTAAAATATCTGATGTTAACGCTAAAGTTTCTAAATCTATGTTTAAAACTCCTCCTAGGTTGAATAAAAATTTTGCTTTTGTCCCCACTTGTCATCATTGTCATATTTTTGGTCATATTATGCCAAATTGTCCTAAGTTCAGGTCTCTGTTAGCCCCCAATGTTGGATCTCCTTCTAGGAAACTGAGTAGTTCTAAAACTACTCATGTTTGTCACCATTATGGTGCTTCAAGTCACACTTGTCCTAACTGTTTCAAGTTGTTTCCTTATAAGCGAGTGTCCAATAGGTCTCATCCTTTGTCTAAAGGATTTGTACCTATTCTTGGTGAGTTATTAAAAGTTTTGAGCTTTTTTAACACAATTTTAGGGGAATTCTAATTCCTCCATGTCCTTTAGTAGTCATACTAGGACACGTGCCTTTTCATCTTCATGGCCAAAAACTCGTGCTATATGGATGATAAAGGATCCTAAGACTTAATTGTTTTTTTATTGTGCTCTGCTTTAATTCTATTTATTTAAAGAAGGACTCTCTTTGCTTACTTTCTCATATGCTTTTGGAATCATGCTTTCATACATCTGCATCTATCTTCATTCTTTCATGTTGTTTGTCTCTTTTTGTTTGGTTGTTTTGTTTTTATTTTGTTTTATTTTGCAAAATAGAAAGAGAAAAAAAAAAATACAAAAACAGTGTGTGTTTATGTACATTGGTACTTGTGTACTTTGGATGGCCATTGAAGTAAAGTTTTTAAAACTTTGTGTCTTTTGTAGCTTAGATGAGCATTTCTATGCACAACTAAGCAAGTGAGTTTTGTGGCTTGTGTTTGTGATGAGTACAATTAAGTAATCTCTTGTACTTAACAGTCATATCACTTTTTTTTACGAAAAGGACTAAAAAATCCTAAGAGAAAGGCATAAATAACCATCTCACCATTAAAGCCTGCCAATCATGAATAACATTTGTGTGCTTCGGCATAGCAAAATTATGTTGTTTAAAGCTTAACATAATTGGGTATTTCTTCTCTCTCTCTTATATGCCCATACATGATATGCTAAAAAAAAATATATATGCAAAGAATATAAAAGCAAAAAGAATCAAAATGCTTTTAAATATGGTTGCAAGCATATTTCTAGGAGATATGGGAGTTATAGGATTTATCTCAAATGTGATAGTCCCCATCAAGGAGTTATGATTGTGTGAGAGTTAAATTGATTTTGTCATATCTCAAATCATCATAATATGGGACACTTATGCACTCTTGCGATGTTTTCACACACAATACGCAAATTCTTTGCTACTTTTGATACATGTGCATGATGGAAATAAAGATAAATGTAGCGAAAAATAAGTTTTAAATGGATCTATTTCATTCGATATTGATAACACGTACTAAGTAAATTTCAAAATTTGAGAACAAGAGATCGTACCTTGAAGCGATGAATTTCAAAACAAAGATTGAAGCACTTGGGACTACTTTTAATATTCACTCCAATTCCACTAACGCCCAAGATGTGTGGTCTCTCAATTGGTAACAAAGGAATGACTAATGAGTGATAAAAACTCACATGCACACCATTTCACAATGATGTTTCTTGCATATGAAAATCTGAACGTTTTTCCCTTTGTATCTAACCAATTTATCTAATTGGGCTGGCCTTTTGGGCCTTCCTAATTGGGCTTAAGAGTGTGGCTTGGAGTGAGACCAAAAGAGACCAATAAGACACTAGCTCCAATGGGCATTGGGCTTTTCTGTCAACTCTTGACAAGTCCAAAGTTACCATTAACTATATTTAATACCACTATATAAATATAGTTGCACTCTAGGTCTTATCTATAAATTATATCCCAAGACTTTATTATACATGTAACCCCTTCATAAAATACTCGTAGTAGTACAAAGTTATTAATGTAGACTGCCACTTTGTAAATTACTACATCTTGATCCTTGAGTACCCAGTTTAATCCTTTAAGTTATTCATCATATATTTATGAAAACTAATTTCATAAATATATACTTTAGTAACTACTTACTAAAGTGGTTAGGCCTAACTCTCTGAATAACAAACCCATTAAACTTATCTCAAGGGAATATTTTATATCTCCGTTAAGATACTATGAATTCCATCTTAAGAATATATGTTCCAACAACACTAAATGTGGCTGCCCAATATACTGAGATTTTGACCGTTACTTTAGATCTCACTCCTGATATATCAAACAACCTACACCTTATGATCAGGTCCATTATTCTCTCAGGATTAAGAGTTCATGCAAATGTAAGTCGTGAGATTTATTATTCATTTGACAGTCTTTAGGAGAATAATAAATCTCACAGCGGTCCAGTTCAATATGTCTTAACTCTTAAAACATATTAACACATCAACTAGAAGTCTTCACTTCCATGATCAAGACAAATCATCGTAGTTGATATGTTATAGTCTTCGCAGATGAAATGCCTAATTTCATCACTGACTACGAACTATAATTCTGAGTTTACAAAGAACTTGTGATTTATATCTTCTGTGAATCTTCACATAAATCATATACTATGCATCTCATGGACTATGTGATAATGTCCGAATATTCATGTTACCATTATATCAGGTAATAATAAAACAAATTTATTAAACATAATATTAAGTCATACATAATGTCAAACACAATGTCACACTTAATATCATACATGGCATCATACAAAAGGATTTAAGGGCACTAATCCTAACAGTGCAGGTACACTATGATTTGGCCATCACAAGGGATACACGTGTTAATGTATACTCACTAAACTGTCTTGACTTGTTTTCAAAATATAAAATTGGTTAGACTTGTTGTGTGTGTGTGTGTGTATGTGTTTTGGATTTATGAATGCTTTGCATTTTCTTATTGAGAGATGTTTTTAAAAGCTTAACATGTTGCTTGGATCTTTGAAAAAATCTGTTTTTATCAAGTTCAACAACTTCTTGACAAATCTCGACAGATAGATATCTATTAAGACCCTTGGACTTCTTTTCTTGATAGATCTTATTGCATTTTCAATCCATCGAAGCTTTCTGGAATTTGTCTTGATAGCTTCTTGAGAGATTCTCGATCCATCAAGAAAGTTTCTGTCTGGCGGATAGTAACTCGATAGCTTCTAAATCTGTCGGGACCCTTTTGCTTGCATTGTTTCTTACATGTTTTGCATCGTTCTATTATCTTATTATCCATAGCATCTTGTTTCATTACATTCATGCATCTATATGGATTCCTTATGCCCCATTGATCATCTTTATGTTTCTCAGGTGAAGCTTTATAGCTTCTTGTACCCTTTGTCAATCATGATAAATAGGGGGAGAAAATGTGGTTTCTTTTTAAAATTCTACATGTTAGGGGGAGAAATACACGCCTTTGTAAGGGGGAGTTGTGTTTCATCTTGTTAGGGGGAGTGTTTACCTCCTTGTTGTTTTGGGAGCTTCGCTTCTTTTAGTTTCTTGTACACTAGTCTTGTGACCATGTTTGCATACTTTGTGGTTATCTTTGATATATATATATATATATATATATATATATATGATGATGTATGTCTTTGTCACCTACCTCTACATGTGTTGTTTCGTTTCTCTCTTTACACACAGTTTCTTTATTGTATGCAATCCTTTATTTCAGTTTCACACAAAGATGTCATGATGAGTTTTGTCTAAGGTGTTTCAAAAAGACAGGTTGTCAAAATCTATCATGCCATGAACTCATTTCTTGCAAATTTTTTCAAGAGTTTGTGTTAGAATTAGATTTTATTGTACTTAACAAGTGATTATCAGTTTAATGATTTATGACTTCTCTCATACTTCATTTGTTTGTTGTGGTTTTGTCATGGATTACAAAAGGGGGAGATTGTTAGGACATATATGGAACTTGTTAGAACATATGATATTGTATATTGGCTAATCCTTTAACAAAACACACTTTACTTGTAATTGGTTAGATTTAGGATGGGTTTAGTACTTCAAGAAACAAGAGTTCAAGTCTAGAATTGAAGCCATTCAAGTCTGATGACTTGCATAATTTGGCATAATTTATCACTTCTCAACTTTAAACTTTAGTCTAATTTTATTTATTTTTGTTGATTTTAGACTTCATTATTGTTATTTAAATTTTATTGCAGATTTGAAGGAAATAAAGATTTAACCAAATAAAAGAGACGTGAAGCAGCTAGAGAGAATTTTGGGTTGAACAGAGGAATGTTTTGGGCTGAAAAGAGCACCACATCTAAAAGAAAAAAAGGGCACCACGCCTGAACTGAAAAGAGAGGCAGCTGAACACTAAAAAGAAAGAGGGATGAAATAGAAAAAAAACATTGGAGAAAAAGGCTGAAACAGAGCCACGTTTTGAGTTGAAAAGGGGAAGATTTTTGAGCTGAAACAGAGCAACGATTTAGGCTGAAAAAAGGAAGGTTTTTGGGCTGAAAAAGGGCAACACGTTTAGAAGAAAAGGGAGGCGTTGAAAGAGAAAAAAATAAAAGAGGCTGAAACTGAGTAGAAAGAAGACGTTCTTTGCTGGACAGAGAGGCCGAAACTGAAAAGGGAGGCTAAATTGAAGTAGAAGACACTGAAGTAAGAGAAAAACGCTGAAACAGAGGGGATAAAACAGAAGAAAAATGTTGAAACAGAAGGCTGAAGCTGACGCAGAAAGAAAGGAGAGGCTGAAGCCGAAAAGAGGTTGAAGCTGACTTAGAAAGAAAGGGGAGGCTGAAGCAGATATTTGTGTTCATTTTTTCCTTCAAATCTTCTCAAAAACATTATGGTGAATTCGTTTCTGTTGAGTTTAATTTTCAGCATGAACTAAATTTTCTTTATTTTAGGAAAACAATGTAATCTAATTCTGAACTATGCTTGTTTTTCCATGTTAATTTGAATTAATTCTCTTCATGTTTGTCTGATTTATTCTGAGCCTGTTGCTTCTAACTAACTGGCCATTAATTAGATGATTTTAATCTTGTGATTTGCTGTCGAAAGAGGGAATTATAGGATAGATCTTGAATATTTTGGCATAGGTAAATGTAGAGATCGAAAGACTTGTATGAACTTGTGTAGTATTAAAATTGTTAGGATTAGTGCCTTAAATCCTATTGTATGATACTATGTATGATATTAAGTTTGACATTATGTATGACTTAATATTGTGTTTAATGAATTTGTTTTATTATTATCTGAAATAATGGTAACATGAATATTAGGACATTATCATTTAGTCCATGAGATGCATAGTATGTGATTTATGTGAAGATTCATAGAAAATATAAATCACAAGTTCTTTGTAAACTCAGAATTATAGTTCGTAGTCGGTGATGAAATTGGGCATTTCATCTGCGAAGACTATAACATATCAACTACGATGATTTGTTTTGATCATGGAAGTGGAGACTTCTAGTTGATGTGTTGATATGTTTTAAGAGTTAAGACATATTGAACTAGACCGCTGTGAGATTTATTATTCTCCTAAAGACTGTCAAATGAACAATAAATCTCACGACTTACATTTGCCTGAACTCTTAATCCTAAGAGAATAATGGACCTGATCATAAGGTGTAGGTTGCTTTGATATATCAAGAGTGAGATCTAAAGTAACGGTCAAAACCTCAGTATATTGGGCAACCACATTTAGTGTTAATGGAACATGTATTCTCAAGATGGAATTCATAGTCTCTTAACGGAGATATAAAGTATTCCCTTGAGATAAGTTTAATGAGTTTGTTATTCAGAGAGTTAGGCCTAACCGCTTTAGTAAGACTAAAGTATATATTTATAGAATTGGATTTCATAAATATATAATGAATAACATTAAAAGATTAAACTGGGTACTCAAGGATCAAGATGTAGTAATTTACAAAGTGGCAGTCTACATTAATAACTTTGTATTACTACGAATATTTTATGAAGGGGTTGCATGTATAATAAAGTTTTGAGATATAATTTATAGATAAGACCTAGAGTGCAAATATATTTATATAGTGGTATTAAATATAGTTAATGGTAACTTTGGGCTTGTCAAGAGTTGACAGAAAAGCCCAAGGCCCATTGGAGCTAGTGTCTTATTGGTCCCTTTTGGTCCCACTCCAAGCCACACACTTAAGCCCAATTGGTAAGGCCTAAAAGGCCAGCCCAGTTAGATAAATTGGTTAGATACAAAGGGAAAAACGTTCAGATTTTTCAGTGTGTGAAAAACAACATTGAAATGGTGTGCATGTGAGTTTTTGTCACTCACTAGTCATCCCTTTGTTACCAATTGAGAGACCACAAATCTTGGGCGTTAGTAGAATTGGAGTGAAGATTAAAAGTATTCCCGAGTACTTCAATCTTGTTTTTGAAATTCACCGCTTCAAGGTACGATCTCTTGTTCTCAAAATTCTGAAATTTACTTAGTACATGTTGTCAATATCGAATGAAGTAGATCCGTTTAAAACTTATTTTCCGCTGCATTTATCTTTATTTCCATCAAATGGTATCAGGGCGGTCTTCAATTTCGTATTGTATAACATGTTTTGTGAGTTTTAGAATTAGAGATGATAGTTTCATATTGTTAGAAGATTATGTTTCTTAATTTTCTGCATGTTGTTGAAACTATGATTTGATGAAGACTGAAATTGATGTTATGATGTTGTTTAAATTTAAATTTAAGTATGTTAAATTGAATCTTAAGGCATTAGCATCAATGAATTTCAGTTTTGACATCAATCTCTGACTGTAATGTTCATATGTTGAATGTTTGTTCATGAAAAACGAAGAAAACTGCCTTAGGAAAAATTCTAGAAATTTGAAATTCGCGATTTTTGATCGATCGAAAATCACTTTCGATCGATCGAATGAGACAGTGATCAGACTTTTTAGATCAATTGATTTTCGATTGATAGTCGATCGATCGAATTTGTTTTTCGATCGATCGAGAGGAAATCGAGTATCAATCGAAAGAGTCAGATGATCAAGTTCGAATTTCTTAATTTTTTCGATCGATCGATCGAGGGGCACTTTCGATCGATTGAAAGAAAGAAAACTAGAATTTTTTCTAAGTGTTTTCTCATGTAAAAGGGGCAAGACAATGTGTAATTAAATTATGCATGTTTTAAAATTAAAAACCTTTCTTTTAAAACATCTAGTGGAAGAGAGATACAAGGGTTGGGTCTCACAGCCTCCATTGTCGGTTCATAGTAGTTTGGAATAAATACTTTGTCTTAGCCTTGAGCTTTGCATTCCATACGGAGAGTATTTATTTCATGGTCCTACAAGATTGAATTTCTTGGTTTATAGTAGTCTGTTCAAACACCTTGTCTTAGCCTCGAGCTTTGCATTCCATGCGGAGGGTGTTTTGAATCATGGTACTACAAAATAAGCCTGTTAAGGGGATAAAATGTGGCTACACATGATTCTAGACAATGGTATACACTAGACTAAATATTATAGTATCCTCTATGCTGAGTTCTTACTATAATTATTTAGAGGCCAAATGTAGAACAGCATATTATTAGTGTTTGATAAGAGTTATCATGATAGCACTAATGATGAGAATAGTTCTCAATCAATCATAGTATTTTATATTCACTCTATGCCGAAGGATATTGAATATGGGATTTGGTTGTCGTTGCATATATTATATTATGGTTTTATTAAGGTTCCATACTATATGTTTATATGCTAAATTGATAATGTCCAGTTTATTGATTATATTCATGTTTATTATTTTCAGATTTAGAACATGGCATCATTTAGCCCACTTGTAACTATTCTTAATCAAAACAAACTGACTGGATCCAACTATGTTGACTGGAAAAGAAACTTGGACATAGTTCTTATTGCTGAAGAGCATAAGTATGTTCTTACTAAACCATGTCCTAGCTTTCCTTCATTAGATGCTCCTTCTGAGAAAAAACAACGATATGATCGTTAGTAGAAATCTAATGAGATGGCCAAGTGCTACATCCTAGCATCTATCTCAAATGTTCTACAGCATCAAATGCAGGATGTAGAACTAGCTTCAGACACCATACTAAGTCTGAAGGAGATGTTTGGTGAGCAAGGCCGTTCTGCAAGCCAAGAGACCATGAGGCAAATTTATAATACCAAAATGGCTGAAGGTACTTCAGTGAGGGAGCATTGTCTTACAATGATCTCTAATCTGAATACATTGGAAGTTTTAGGTGCCGATATTGATGGAGAATCCCAAGTGGATATGATACTCCAGTCGCTACCAGAATCATTCAAGGAATTCAAACTTAACTATAATATGAACAAAAAGATTTATACCTTGTCTGAATTAATGAATGAATTGGTAGCGGCAGAAGGCATTCTTGGTACTTCCCATGTTGAAGCCAATGTTGGTGAAGCTTCTACTTCTCAACCTAAGTTGAAAGGCAAGGGTAAGAAGAAGAAGAAGAAGGACTTCACCAAACAAGAGAGTAAACAAGTTGCCTTAGGGGTTGCTGATAAAGGAAAGAAGATCAAAGGAAAGTGTATCCATTCTGGTGAGAAAGGGCATTGGAAGAGAAATTGTCCAATATTTAAGGCTGCCAAGAACAAAGGTATGATTAATACATTCCTTCTTGAAATATGTTTGGTACAGAATCCCACAGATTCCTGGTGTGTGGATTCAGGTTGTACTAATTATATCTGCAATTCCTTGTAGGGGTTCTAGGAGACCAGAAAGCTTAAAGAAGGAGAGTTGTTTCTTACTTTGGCTGATAGGAGCAAGATTCCAATGGTAGCTGTTGGTGTTTGTAATTTATGTTTTGAATCTAGAGTTTTAATATTAGAAGACTGTTTGTATGTACCTAATGTTCGTAGGAATTTAATTTCTACTACTTACTTAGGTAAACATGGATATTGTGTTATCCTAAAAGACAATGTTGTAATAAAGAAGGAAAAAGTGTTTATCTGTTCTGGCAATATTGTGGATGGTCTTTATATTTTAACTCCTGATAAGCAAGAATTATATAATTCTGAATTAGATAATAACTCTCATGTAAAATCATTAAAGAGAAAATTTCCTTCTACTAGTGATGCATATCTTTGGCACTTGTGTTTGGGTCATATTAATTCAAATAGGATTCAAAGACTGATCAAAGATGGACTCTTAGAGTCCATGGACTTTGATGAATTTCCAGTTTGTGAATTTTGTTTGGAAGGTAAAATGACCAAACGATCTTTTAAAGCAAAAGGTAGAAGAGCTCAAGATTTGCTAGAGCTAGTGCATTCTGATGTATGTGGTCCTATGTCAATCCAAGCAAGAGGTGGCTATGAGTATTTCATTACTTTCACTAATGATTACTCAAGATATGGTTATGTGTATCTAATGAAACGGAAGTCCGAAACCTTTGAAAAGTTCAAAGAGTTTAGGGCTGAAGTTGAGAATCAATTAGGTAAACGCATAAAGGCCATTCGATCTGATCGTGGTGGCGAATACCTTTTTGGGGATTTTAAGGATTACTTAACTAAGAATGGGATTGTATCCCAATTGACTGCACCTGGAACTCCACAACAAAATGGTGTAGCAGAAAGAAGGAATAGGACTCTTTTAGATATGGTTAGGTCCATGATGAGTTATTCAACTCTACCTATTTCTTTTTGGGGATATGCTTTAAACACAGCAATGTATCTTCTGAATTTAGTACCTTCGAAGTCTGTTCCTAAAACACCTGTGGAGTTGTGGAATGGGCGTAAGCCTAGTATGAGACATCTCCATATTTGGAGTTGTCCAGCGCATGTGTTAAAAGGAAAGTCTGACAAGTTACAGTCTAAAACAGAAGTGGTTTTCTTTGTTGGGTATCCAAAAGGAACTGTTGGAGGTTTATTCTATAGTCATAAAGATAATAAAGTGTTTGTTAGCACAAATGCCAAATTCTTGGAAAATGACTATATGAATGATTATACTCCTAGAAGTAGAGTTGTGTTGTCTGAAATGAATGAATCTGTAAATGAATAACTAATATATGAAACTAGGGATGATGTGGCTGTATTAGATACACCACAAGATACTACTCATGACATGTCTAGTACTCAGGTGCCTTGTCGTAGTGGGAGAATTGTTCGGCCTCCTATAAGATTCATAGGTTTAGGAGAAACTTATGAAGCTATCTTTGAAGAGGCTGAATCGGATCCCTATACCTATGAAGTGGCAATGAATGATGTAGATGCACATCATTGGGTGCAAGCTATGAAATCTGAATTAGATTCCATGTATTCCAATCAAGTTTGGGATCTTGTAAAGGCGCCTAACGGCATTAAACCTGTTGGTTACAAATGGGTTTACAAGAGGAAGAGAGGGATAGATGGAAAGGTTGAAACCTTTAAAGTAAGGCTAGTGGCGAAAAGGTATACACAAAAAGAAGGTATAGATTATGATGAAACCTTTTCTCCAGTAGCAATGCTTAAATCTATCAGAATTCTCTTATCTATTATTGCCCATTTTGATTATGAGATTTGGCAAATGGATGTCAAAACTGCATTTCTTAATGGCAATCTTGAAGAGGAAATCTATATGATGCAACCGGAAGGTTTCATAGCAAAGAACCAAGAACATATGGTATGCAAGTTGCAAAGGTCCATTTATGGACTTAAGCAGGCATTTAGGTCATGGAACATCAGATTTGATCAAGCAATCAAGACATTTGGTTTTGAACAAAATCTTGATGAACCATGTGTATACAAAAGACATCAAGATAAAGTAGTAATGTTTCTAGTGCTTTATGTTGATGATATTCTACTCATTGAAAATGATGTAGGGGTAATGTCATCGGTAAAGGTTTGGTTGTCAAGCCAATTTGATATGAAGGACTTGGGTGAGGCTAACTTTATTCTAGGGATCAAGCTTTGGCGAGATCGCAAGAATAAGATGTTAGTCTTATCACAAGCTGGATATATAGAAAGGTTCTAGAACGGTTTAGCATGCAAAACTCCAAGAAAGGATTGCTTCTTTTAAGACATGGAATTCCTCTGTCTGATGACCAAAGGCCTAAGACTCTAGAGGAAGAAGAAATGATGAGACAAGTTCCTTATGCTTCTGCAGTGGGAAGTCTCATGTATGCCATGCTTTGTACTAGACCAGATATCTACTATTCAGTAGGCATGGTCAGTCGATATCAATCAAATCCAGGACCAAAACATTGGCAAGCTGTAAAGCATATTCTCAAGTATCTACGGAGAACGAGAGTCTATATGCTTGTTTACCGTTGTGAGGATTTGATTCCCATTGGCTATACAGATTCAGATTTTCAATCGGATCTAGATTTCAGAAAATCCACTTCAAGATGTGTTTTCACCTTGGGAGGTGGAGCCATTAGTTGGCAGAGTATTAAGCAATCTTGTATTGCAGACTCCACCATAGAGGCAGAATATGTTGCTGCTTGTGAAGCAGCAAAGGAAGCTGTATGGCTCAAGAAGTTCCTTTCTGACCTTGGTGTAATAAGAATGGAGCAAGTTCTAATCACATTATTTTGTGATAACAGTGGAGCAGTTGCACAATCTAAAGATCCAAGGAATCACAAGAAAGGAAAGCACATTGAGAGGAAGTACCATATCATTCGAGATATTGTTGCTCGTGGAGATGTGGTGGTAGCAAAGATTGAAAGTGCAAATAATCTAGCAGATTCATTTACTAAAGTTTTGCCTCAAAGGACTTTCGAGTCACATTTGGAGAGAATGGGAGTTAGATTAGTGCACAATAGTCTTTAGGGCAAGTGGGAGATTGTTAGGATTAGTGTCCTTAAATCCTATTGTATGATACTATGTATGATATTAAGTTTGACATTATGTATGACTTAATATTGTGTTTAATGAATTTGTTTTATTATTATCTGAAATAATGGTAACATGAATATTAGGACATTATCATTTAGTCCATGAGATGCATAGTATGTGATTTATGTGAAGATTCATAGAAGATATAAATCACAAGTTCTTTGTAAACTCAGAATTATAGTTCATAGTCGATGATGAAATTGGGCATTTCATCTGCGAAGACTATAACATATCAACTACGATGATTTGTCTTGATCATGGAAGTAGAGACTTCTAGTTGATGTGTTAATATGTTTTAAGAGTTAAGACATATTGAACTAGACTGCTGTGAGATTTATTATTTTCCTAAAGACTATCAAAAGAATAATAAATCTCACGACTTACATTTGCATGAACTCTTAATCCTGAGAGAATAATGGACCTGATCATAAGGTGTAGGTTGCTTTGATATATCAGGGGTGAGATCTAAAGTAACGGTTAAAATCTCAGTATATTGGGCAGCCACATTTAGTGTTGATGGAACATGTATTCTCAAGATAGAATTCATAGTCTCTTAACGGAGATATAAAGTATTCCCTTGAGATAAGTTTAATGAGTTTGTTATTCAGAGAGTTATGCCTAGCCGCTTTAGTAAGATTAAAGTATATATTTATGGAATTGGATTTCACAAATATATAATGAATAACATTAAAGGATTAAACCGGGTACTCAAGGATCAAGATGTAGTAATTTACAAAGTGGCAGTCTACATTAATGACTTGGTATTACTACGAATATTTTATGAAGGGGTTGCATGTATAATAAAGTCTTGGGATATAATTTATAGATAAGACCTAGAGTGCAACTATATTTATATAGTGGTATTAAATATAATTAATGGTAACTTTGGGCTTGTCAAGAGTTGACAGAAAAGCCCAAGGCCCATTGGAGCTAGTGTCTTATTGGTCCCTTTTGGTCCCACTCCAAGCCACACACTTAAGCCCAATTGGTAAAGCCCAAAAGGTTAGCCCAATTAGATAAATTGGTTAGATATAAAGGGAAAAACGTTCAGATTTTTCAGTGTGTGAAAAATAACATTGAAATGGTGTGCATGTGAGTTTTTGTCACTCACTAGTCATCCCTTTATTACCAATTAAGAGACCACACATCTTGGGCGTTAGTGGAATTGGAGTGAAGATTAAAAGTATTCCCGAGTACTTCAATCTTTGTTTTAGAAATTCACCGCTTCAAGGTACGATCTCTTGTTCTCAAAATTCTGAAATTTACTTAGTACATGTTGTCAATATCGAATGAAGTAGATCCGTTTAAAACTTATTTTCCGCTGCATTTATCTTTATTTCCATGAAAAATTATTGGTCTTAATGCTTTCTTGCTTTATTAGATTGCATACTCTTGTGTAAATTGATGAACAAGAATGTTTCCAATTGACTGTCGAAAGAGGCTTTTGGATGTTTATTGGAGATTGCTAACAAATAGAGAGAATTAAATTAAATTAGCTAGATGAGTAAAGCATAGTGAGGGATTAGGTGAAATCGATTTCCTAGAAGTTTTCTTCCCATTAATTTGATCTTTGAACAACATATTTTTTTTCCTCTACTTTTTTTCTTTAATGTGATTTTATTTTAAATTCCAATTACAACAACCTTAGTGACTTCTCTTGATAAAATCGAGATTAGCATAATTTTGGTATTTGTCAAAAGTAAGTTACCAATCCCTGAGGACGATACTCTTCTCATCACTTTACTATAAAACTACGATACTGTGCACTTGCAGTTTTGCATCGATCAAAGTTCATCCAAGAAATAAATGAAGAAGTGTTGTTCATTAAAGCTTGACAGATAATATCTATTGAGGTTTAATGATGAGTCTCAAAAGTAGCTTGACAGAAGCTGTCTCTATTGAGATCTACGAAATCAGAATTTACAAATCTGATTTACAACCCAAGCTAATGTGTATGTGTAGGGTTTCTTTCCTTATAACCCTAGATATATATAAGGCTCATTTTAAAGGCAGTTACATATGTATTAATTGACCATACATGGAGAATACATGCAAACAGTGATCTAGTTCCTTATTCTCTCTGAAAAAGTTACTACGTCATTTGTGCCTTAGAGTTTTGTAACCAAGTACTTCCTGATCTTCATTGTTGATGAAGTGAAGAACATTACAGCTAACAATCTTCCTCAAGTTGGAGAGTTAGTCACATACTGGAAGCTGTGCATTGGTTAGTCACGTATTGGGATCCGCGCAAAAAGGTGGCGTTCATATATTGAAGAGTTCAAAGGTTTTGAAGTGGTTGAAGGTTTCTACTTTAAGTTCATTTATGGGGATTACGAAGTCTAGGGACAAAGGTTTTGTACTAGATCTGAAACTTCTATTTACTATAGTGAATTGCTTTTCGGGAAGGTTTCTGCCTAGGTTTTTTTTTATTGTGAAACTAGTTTGTTTCATTGGTTTTCCTGGGTCATCATATCTTGTCTTATTTACTATTCCAATGTACATGATATTTACATGAAATTGATGTATGTTTGTTTTAACAAGATTTATTCATAATAAATCTAATTAACAACTTGGGCTTAAAACTTGTTAATTCTGTCAATGGGGAACTAAATTTCCTAACAAAGTTGTGGGTTGATTCTTCTGCACATGGGCACACATTAGGACAACTAGCTAGCCTAGCCCACAAATTTGTAATTTGTTAGAAAACTTTTGGGGCGGGGGTGGGGGTGTTGAACTTTTGACATAAGGGAATCGAGACTCTTGAGACCATGTGCCTAATCAATACGATACCTAAGTGTGATTATGTAATATTATCCAACATCTTGTATAGTTTTAATTCAATTGACTAACATTTGTGTAATGTTTAAGGATTTTATGAAATATTTAATGGGACAAATTTTACAAATACTAGGGAGATATGCCTTTAATCAACCTTTTATTTAAAAATAATAAATAATGAATGTGCACACCTAAAGTGAGGTTGATGGGCCAACGGGCTTAGGCTCACAATCTATTTATTATATGGGCTTTGGATTTCCTACTCTGGGTAGTTCCTTATACAGAGACTCAATGGGACTGCCTTCACCTCTAAATTTTCTTTCCCCCTCTCTTCCTATTATCACCATGCTATCCAGATACACGCTTGCTCTTTCTACCTTCAGTTCTTTTGGTGAACTTTTTCCAACCCCCCTTTCTTCTTTAGCTCCTCTTATTTATAGCCAAAAAATTAGTGGGGTGTTACTATCACTTTTCATGGTTAGTGGGAAAGAAGGTCCAATGTCGTTAACCTTACATGGGTGTTCAGTTGGGAGTGGGGTACTGTGAAAATGGCATAAGACCTGAGTCTGTGGTCCCTGTGGGCCTAGGGCCCGGGCCTCAAGCAAAAAATGGTTGGAGTCATAGGCCACATTGTTGGGTCGGAGCTCAAGGCCCACATGGGCCTGGGGATCCAGGTGCCGTACATTAGCCCCCCCTTGATTTATGCCTAATCCCCAAGAACAAATTAAGAACACTAAAAGAAAGAAGCCTCCCAGGAAGTTCAAGGGGGTAAATATCGAGTAGTTCAAAAGGCTCATTAATGCACCCTTAAAAGGTGCGCTATATTTGATCGTTTGGTTTAGCCGTTATCATTATCTGACAGTTTGTGAATCGAGGCAGCGTGCGTGTCAGTTACCAAAGGGATTCAGAGGGTTTCTTGCTTCTCAACTATTAAATGCCATTTATTTCCCTTTTGGCTCTTATAAATAGTCATCTTTGAGTCTCTCCTTCACTTTTGCATTCCTCATCCTTTAAACTTTCACTCTGTTGAGCATACTCTCTTCGTGCATTCATCTTCCAGTCTAGAACATTTTTCCTCCTTAGAGCCCACAATAAGTTCACTTTTCCTTTCCTTCTACTTGTTCTATTTCTTTCTATTCTATTGTAATCATAGTTCTAGGAATCCTAGCTTAGAGAATGGGCTATTCTTATCTCCTTTCCTCAGAAGCCTCTTTGGCTACTTTTAGGGCTGCCTACAACATCCCTGAGGATGTTGATATTGCCTACTGTCATGAGGGTGATATTGCAACTGAATTACCATGACATCAACTTCATGTATAGTTTGTGCAGCAATATTAAGTCAGATTATTACTTAAAAACCACAGACATGAGGGTATGGCTTACTTCATGCCTACTTGACTCTAATAGGAACTCAACTGGAGAGTTTGTACGAGTGAACGGCAATTGGTTTACTGAGGAGGTCCGCTACGCGTTCTCACCATGCGATGTTGGTTGGTACCAAACATACTTTATTAACTGCATTTTATTAATTTTGATTTGTTCAAGTAATTACTAACCAATTTTTGTGTTGCTTTCATGCAAAAAGCAAAAGGTTCAAGCCAGATCTTAGAGTAGTACATGTTCGGGACCTAAATTTTGTGCTTAGGTTAGAAATTTTTGTTCATTGGAATAGACAACTCCAAGCGTCCCATTTAATCCTCGGCATTGAACCTGTGTATTCCACCTGGCAAGCATTCAGCCAAGCTTTGTTAGTTGACAGTCCCCTCATTTCCTATATTGATGTACGGCACGCAAATTTTCTTCCTCTAGGATTTACAGTAGGCGAAGCTCATGATCTTGGTCTGCGGTATACTTGCTTGGACGAACTTGCACCCTTACGGGACGAGTTGGTAAAACATGTGTCTCGACACTGCCAAGAACAGGCTCATGTGCCGGTTTAGCCTGAAGCCCCCGTTGAGCTTGAGGTCCTTGTAAAACTCGAGGCTCGTGTTGAACCCGAAGCTCCCATTCGAGAAGCTGAGGAAGCAGCCGTTCAATCCGTTAGCTCTTCAGAAATCGAATCCGATTAAGCTCACGACATGGTGACAAGAAGGACGATGACAATCAACTGTTTTGTGCCCTGTGCCCGGCGCCCGGCTAGCCGTGCAACAACAAGAACCTCAAGGCTGAGATTAAACTTTCCCTTCTTCTCCTTCTTCTTCCAGCCACTCCTAGAAGAGACAATGGATGGTCAAACAAACCACTGTTAGATCGGGTGATGCACCCACTAGGATGAACATGGTGTCCACCTCCCGAGTTGCGCCGAAATGGTGGCCTTCGTTCTAGTTGGATGGCAAACCCCTTCTTGCGACTACGAGTGTATAAGTGTGGGAAAATGGTGAAGGGGGTCGTGTTGCTCAAAGTTTGGTGCACGGCCTCCTATTGCCCGAAGACATGCACGCTTTTAAGGACGGGATGGATAAGTCACTAGGCAGGCAATTGCAATGGCACATCATTGCGGTAATCTCTTGTCCCCTAGTTTTCTACTAACTTTTACACATACATTGTTTTTGTTGTTGTACTTATCGTTGTTGTTTCATCAGGCCGCTCAACTGACTCACATCTTCGATGGGCAGATGAAGGAGCTTGCTGAGGATGCCGAATGGGAGAAGGCTCTTAAGGACGTGGCCGAGGTGATAGCAAAAGAGAAAACCAAGGCTGCCTTGACTACGGAAAAGAAGGCTGCTGCGTCCGATAAGGCCAGGGCGTCGGCGGAGAAGAAGTCCTCAGAGCTAGAGGCTAAGCTAGGCGAAACCAAGCTAAAACTAGCAGAGGCTACGAGCCTAAACACTATGCAAGCTGAGAAGTTAGCTAACTTGAAGGCAGCTTTGAAGGCTTGCGAAAATAAATGGTATAATAAAGGCTTTACCAATGTGGAAAACTCTGCAGAGCCGATCATTTGGGAAGCTCAGAAGCTAGCATTTGGGGATGGTTGGTTGGCTGCCCTGCAAGCTCTTAGGGTCCCCAAGGACTCGCCTTTAAGAGTTCCCAACCAAATACCTTTTTCGGGCCATCCTCTTACCGCACAGAACCCTCCTGGTGCCACTAACAAGGAAGAGACTCAAAGCATGAGAGAGTTGGTGGAGGCAATTGACTCCCACGTAGAGTTAGTTAACCTGGAGGCCACTAGCAACCCCCATGCAGGTGATCATTTTGGTGAGGATGTTTAGCTTCCACCACCTTCAGCAACCCAGCAGCCACCCAAGGATGTCGCCCATTTCCAGCCTACGAACCCTTCAGCTTGATTGCCAAACTAACTTGCTGCTTTTTTCTTTTGCTTAAGTAATTTTTTTATTTTCATTTGGTTTGCCCATGTCATCAGCTTGTGGTGATAGAACAATTATTTTTCCATGTTTAATTTTCCTGTAGTCGCCGGGTTATGGTGACAAAACATTCGCTTGGTTTTTATGCGTTGGCTTTATTTGATTGTGGTATGATTGGCGAACACTTGCCTTAAGTATGTCTATGAATGTCTGATTATGCATTGCTCCTTTGTTATATTCTTTTATTTTATTCATATTATAGAGATACCCCTAATGACCGGGTAATTCAACCACGATTCACTTCTGAACAGGGATTAAAACTACTTACTAGTCCACTTCCTTAAAGATTATGTCCGGTTATGTATGATGTTCGGAATCAGTTTAGAGGGGATAAAGAGTTAACTCCTTGGCAATAGAGACTTCAATGCATGCACACTCTTTTGGGTGAATATAGGGCATAGAAAACCGAGAAGCAAGCTTCTGTCTTTAGCCTTTAGTGCAAGGTTTCCACATGCTTAGTGATAATGATCGAACCGAAGAGTAGGCTTCTGTCCTTATAAACACCTTTAGTGTAAGGTTTCCACCTGCTCGGTGATAATGATTGAACCGAGAAGCAGGCTTCTGTCCTTAGATACACCCTTAGTGTAAGGTTTCCACTTGCTCGGTGATAATGATCAAACCAAGAAACAGGCTTCTGTCTTTAGATACACCTTTTGTGTAAGGTTTACACCTGCTCGATGATAATGATCAAACCGAGAAGTAGGCTTCTGTGCTTAGAAACACCTTTAGGGTAAGGTTTCTACCTGCTCAGTGATAATGATCGAACCGATAAGCAAGCTTCTGTCCTTAGAAACACCTTTAGTGTAAGGTTTCCATCTGCTCGGTGATAATGATCGAACCGAGAAGCAGTCTTCTGTCCTTGGAAAAATTTTGATGTAATGTTTCCACCTGCTTGGCGATGAAAATCGAGCCGAGAATAGGTTTCTGTCCTTAGAAAAATTTGGTATGAGATTTCCCATGTGCGTTGACCGGAGCTTAATGAGTTAACAACGATAAAATCATAAGTAGTGATATCATCATCATATCAGCTAATAAAATGTATATTTAAGATTTTATTGAATTCACACCCCTATGTACAGATGATCAGTGGTAGAACTTTTTCAGATTATAAACATTCCATGGTTAGGGAAGCAGTCTTTCATCTAGATCCTCCAAATAGTACGCTCCTACACCCACAATGGTAGTAACCCTGTAAGGCCCTTCATAGGACGAGGCCAGTTTCTCGACATTTGTATCCCGCATATTCACTATTGCTTTCTGTAGCACCAAGTCCCCAGCACTGAATTCCCTTGTCTTTATGCCCCGATTATATTGCAGGGCAAGTTTTTATTGATACTTCGCTAGCCGTATAGTCATTACCTCTCAGTACTCTTCTAGAAAATCCAAACATTCTACCAACAATCTATCATTCTAGGTAGGGGAAAATCTTGCAACCCGTGCACTGCATAGATTTACCTCAACCGGTATTACAGCTTTTGCCCCGTACATGTGAGAGAACAGAGTTTCCCCAATAGACCTTCTAGGAGTTGTCCGGTATGCCCACAAGACGTTTTGCACCATCTAACCTTTTCTTCAATCTATTCACGATTGCCTTGTTGGTGGCCTCTGCTTAGCCATTGCTCTAAGGATATGCTAGGGTGGAGTACCTGTTCTTGATGCCGAGATCACTGCAAAACTCACGAAAAGCTCTCTATCGAACTGCAATCCATTATCAGATATAAAAGAGTCTGGCACTCCAAATCTGATAACTATATTCTTCCATATGAACTTCCTAACATCCACGTCCCGAATATTGGCTAACGCCTCTACCTTCGCCCACTTGGTGAAGTAACCAACAGCCACTAAAACAAACTTTCAATTGCCCATGGCCTGGGGAAATGGGTCGAGAATATCCAGCCCCCATTATGTGAAGGGCTAGAGGCTGTTGACTGGATTCAGATGGCTTGCTGGTTGGTGGATCAAGAGGGCATGCTTTTGGCACTGTTCACACTTATACACATACTCGATGGCATCCTTTTGCATCTGTGGGCACCAGAACCCTTAAGTCATTGCTCCGTGTACTAATGAGCATCCCCCCACATGACTACCACACACCCCATCATGTAGCTCAGCCAAGAGTTCATTAACTTTCTCGGGGTGTAAGCACAAAAGGTACGACCCCCCAAAAGACCTCTGGTACAGCTTACAATCTAACGACAACCAGTATTGAGTAGCTACTCAGCGAACCCTATTAGCTTCCTTTTCATCTTCTAGGACTCGATCCTCGGCTAAGAAGTCAATGATCGAGACCATCCAACATGGCTTGGTCGTTAAAATCACTACAACACCAACACCAATCGCTATATTAATGCTCGACTCCGTTATGAGCTCTACCTTGATTAACCGAGGCACATCCTCTGTCATTGATGATGCCAACATGGCTAAAGAGTCAGCATGTCTGTTCTGTCCTCAGGTAACTTGGGCTAACTTTGCCATACAAAACTTACTCATAACCTACTTTACCACCCATAAATACTCTATCATTTAAGAATCCCAGGCTTCAAAACTGCCTTATACCTAGTTGACCACTAACCGAGAATCTGAATAAATGTCTACATCTCGAGCACCCATGCCCAAAATGATTCTTAATTCGGCAAGCAAGGCCTCGTACTTAGCTTCGTTGTTAGAGGCCCTAAAGTCCAACCTAAAAGAATGCTCCAAGTGTATTCCTTCTAGGGTGATAATGACAATCCTGGCACCAACCCCATAGCATTTGATGCACCGTCCACAAATACCTTCCATGGGCAACATTCCACATGACAAACCATCTCCCTTTTGTTCCTGGGAGAAAACTCTACAACAAAGTTAGCAAGAACTTGGCCCTTCATCAAACTTCTCGACCTGTACCTTATATCAAAGGATCCTATCTAGGTCCCTCATTTAGCTATCTGGCCAGTAAAATTGGATCTTTTCAATAATGACTATAAAGGGTATTCGGTCAAGACATAGACGGTATGAGCTTGAAAATAGTAAGCAACTTCCTCGTAGCGTGCACTAGTGCTAACACCAACTTTTCCAAGGGTAAATATCTTGTCTCGGCAACAACTAAGGTCTTACTGATGTAATACACAGGCTGCTACACTCCTTGATCCCTTAACAGCACGGCGCTCATAGCATGATCAGACATTGAGAGGTACATGAATAAGTCTTCCCCAGGTTCCGGGGCTGTTAACATGGGTGCTCGCATCAAATACTCCTTAAAATCCTGAAAAGCTCTTTCACATTCTTCATTCCACTAGAACCCTTTCTACTTCCTCAAAAGTTGGTAGAATGGACGACAGCGATCGACAAACTTAGAAATGAACTAATTAAGGCTAGCTAACATTTCGGTCAACACTTGCACTTCCTTCGGATTGCACGGTGGCTTGAGACGCTACACGACTTCAATTTGATCGGGGTTGACCTTTGTCCCATGGTTAGTGATCAGATAACCTAGGAACTTTCTCGTCCCTAACCCAAAAGCACACTTGTCTACGTTCAGGTGCAACTTATGTTGCTGAAGCACTTCAAATACCCCCTGGAGATCCTCTATATGTTGCGTTTCTTGTTTACAATTTACCACCATGTCGTCAATGTACACTTCAACTGTACGCCCAATCTTAGCCCAAAACATTCTAGTTATCATATGTTGATACGTTGCCCCGGCATTTTTTAACTTAAAGGGCATCAAGGTGTATTGGTAGTTTGCATCGGGGAAGATGGATGTTGTCTTCTCCTGGTCCTCAACAGCTAGGCGATCTGATGATAACCTTGAAAGGTGTCTAGGAAACTCATCCTCGGGTGCCCATAGGTGGCATCGAACAATTGATCTATCTTTGGCATAGGAAACGGGTCCTTTGGGTATGCTCGGTTCAAATCTGTGAAATCTACACAGACTCTCTATTTGCCATTCTTCTTTTTGACCATCATGGTATTCACTAGCCATTCCGAGAAGAAGATTTCCTTTATCACCCCGACCTCTTTTAACCTCTCAACCTCTTGTCTCACTGCCTCAGCATGTTCCTTTGCTGACCTTCTCGGCCTCTGCTTCTTTGGAGGAAATGATAGGTCTAGTTAAGCTTGTGAATGATGAACTCAGGATCAACCCTGGGCACCTCATACGAGCTCCAAGCAAACATGTCTACGTTCTGTATAAGAAATAACAATGTTTCTACCTCATCCCCGTCCTTCATACTTGCCCTTATCTGAAAATACCAATCAATATCCGGTAGTATCTGTACTGTAATTAATTCCTCGGCATAGCTAGCCCCCATTCCCTATCAGGGCTCCTGTAATTGCTATAAAGGGACCTCCTTAGTGGTTTCATCCTGTTTAGCCTACTTGTGCTTCCAATTGACCGCGGCCACTAAACATTTCCTGGCCGCTTGTTGACTTCCCCTTATTACAGCAATGCCCTGCTCAGTGCGAAACTTAACCTTCACATGCAGGGTGGAGGGGATTGTCCCCATCACATGAATCCATGGCCTTCCCAAAATGGCGGTATAGGGAGAAAATGAAGTGACAACTATAAAAGGCCACTGCCACTTCCTTTCCTTCCATATTCACGGGAAGTGATATTTGTCCCTCGCGAATCACCACCCTGCCATCAAACCCAACTAGGGGCGTATCATATTTTAAGAGGTCCTCTTTCTTTAATCCAAGCCCTCTGAACAGATCCGGATATATCACATCGACTCCACTTCCCTGGTCTACCATTACTCTCTTTACTATGAAACCATTTATCCGGGCCGTCACCACCAATGCATCATCGTGCGGCTAAATTATTCCTTCTAAATCATCATCGTTAAAAGCGATGGGCTCTTGACCAATCTTCATCTTCTTCTTGGTGGGTTGCTCACCCGAGCAATTTCCCACGGGTGCCACGATCAACACTTCTCTCCTTCCAGCCACAGCAGTACTCTTTAGGTCAGCATGGATGACTTCAATCACTCCCAATGGAGGTGGGAGAGGGTTCCTTATTTGCTAAGCACCTTACCCAGGACCCCTATTCCCTGAATCCACCACAAGCTCCTTCAAATATCCCACCTTCACCAATTGCACTAAATGGTCCTTTAACACCCTACATTGCTCAGTGGTATGCCCCTTATCTCTGTGATAGGTAGAATACAAATTTTGGTTTCTCTGAGACAAGTTACCCCCCATCTTGTTCGGCCATCTGAAGTAAGGCTCGTTCTTGATCCTGTCTATGATTCTGTGCACAGGCTCCTTAAACGTCACGTTTCACCTCCCCCAGTTGCAACTTTGGCTCTTGTATCCTCAAATCCTTTCGAGGCCTTACCTGAAAACTGCTCTGCCGAGGATGATTTGCTAATGGTGCCTTACCCTTACTCTATAGCCGATCATCCTCCAAGCGTTATACTCCTCAATACGCCTCATGAGCTACCTCATATCCTCGGGAGGCTTCCTCATCAATGACTCCTATAGTTCGGAGTCCTTGGGCAGCCCCATCCTAAAGGTGCTTGCTGCAATCTTTTCGTTGCCCCCACTGATCTCATTATAAAGCTCCCAATACTGACTGGCATAATTGAGAAGGGTTTCCCTAACCCTCATCTTCATAGATAGTAATGCCTCCACTAGTTGTGGTACCCGGCTATAAGTTACAAACCGGGTACCAAATTCTTCGATCAATTTGGAAAAACTGTGAATGGAACCCTTCTATAACCCATTAAACCATCTCAATGCAGTGGGCCCGAGGCTTGAGGGAAATACCTTGCAAATCAGTGCATTATTATGAGTATGTAGAGACATCATTTGGATATAATGGTTGAACGAGTTCTATCGGGTCCGTTTTCCCATTATAGGAGTTGAATGGTGGGTGTGTAAATCTGCTCAGTATTGGGGCCCGTTCAATGTCTTCTAAGAATGGCAATCGAGCAGCTCTACATAACGCATAGCTCATAGTATCCATGGTGACATTACGGGGCTGTCACTCTTTTGGGGAATCTGAACCCTAGTCTGCATATTCCCGTGAACGTGAATGGTCCCGACGTCGACAGGAACTGGACTGATCAGACCCCGCCCTATAATGATTTCCCCCACTATTAGATCTCCCCTCTCGGTCATCTCAGTCCCTTCTCTAGTGCCTACCCTTTGCTTCCAACTCCAAATCTTTCACCAGTCTACATAACCGCTCAAGCTCCTTATCTCTCTCGTCAAATTGCCTGTGCCCTAAAGCACTCGATATTGTATGATGTGTTTGGTACAACCCCTCTCCAAGGCTAAACTGCTTTTCCTCTTGTTCACGATCCCTGT
Source organism: Quercus variabilis (assembly GCA_030445155.1). Lineage (NCBI taxonomy): Eukaryota > Viridiplantae > Streptophyta > Magnoliopsida > Fagales > Fagaceae > Quercus > Quercus variabilis. The sequence continues at coordinate 35,588,670 of CP129453.1, read as the reverse complement.
CTTCACGCCTCTTATGCCTCTGTTTGCGCCAAGTGGATCCTCGAGACGATCCCACTGAACCACTTTTAGCATGACTCCCTGAACGTCTTTTGGACATTTTTCCCGAGTGTGAGTCTTAGTTGAACCATGGCTTTGTAGGAGATTCCCACAGACAGTGCCAATTGTGTGTGCCTAAGGTGAGGCTGATGGGCCAACCCTCGCTTGGGCTCACAATCTATTTGTTATATGGGCTTTCGATTTCTTACTCTGGGTAGTTCCTTATACAGAGACCCAATAGGATTGCCTTCCCCTCTAAATTGTCTTTCCCCTTCTCTTCATATCATCACCGTGCTATCCAGATACACTCTTGTACTTTCTACCCTCAATTCTTTTTGTGAACTTTTTCCAACCCACTTTTCTTCTTTAGCTCCTCTTATTTATAGCCAAAAATTAGTGGGGAGTTATTATTACTTTCATGGTTAGTAGGAAAAGAGGTCCAACGTCGTTAACCTTAAGTGGGTGTTTAGTAGGGAGTGGGGTGCGGTAAGGGTGGCATGAGACCAGAGTCTGTGGTACTTGTGGGCCTAGGGCCCGTGCCTCAAGCAAAAAGAGGTTGGAGTCAGGGGCCTCAAGCAAAAAGAGGTTGGAGTCAAGCAAAAAAATTTTGTGCTTTCCACCATGGCTCGTGACTAACTTTATGTTCCTGATTCCACCATATCATCAAGTTGGTGAGTTAATCACGTACTGGGAACCGTGCATTGGTTAGTCATGTACGACGATTCGTGAAAAAAGGTAGCGTTCATATATTTAAGAGTTCAGAAGTTCTAAAGAGGAAGAATATTTCTACTGTAAGTTCATCTATAGGGATTGTAGAGTCTAGGGACAAAGGTTTTGTACTTGATCTAAAATTTCTCTTTACTATAGTGAATTGCTTTGTGAGAAGGTTTCCCCCAGGTTTTTTTTATTGTGAAACTTGTTTGTTTCATTGGTTTTCTTGAGTCATCATATCTTATCTTATTTACTATTCCACTATGCATGATATTGACATGATATTGATGTTTGCTTGTTCTAACAAGATTTATTCAAAAGAAATCTTATTAACAATTTGTGTTGAAAACTTGTTAATTCCATCACCCAGGCTCTAAATTTTCCTACAAAGTTCTGGGTAGATTCTTCTGCTCATGGGTACACATTAGGCCAACTAGCTTGCGTAGCCCATAAATCTATAATTTACAAGAAAAATTTAGGGGGGGAGGGGGTTGAACTTGTGACATGGGGGAAGAGAGACTCTTGAGACCGTATGCGTAATTACTACAATACCTAAGTGTGATTGTGTAATATTATCCAATATCTTGTACAGTTTTAACTCAATTGACTAGCATTTGTGTAATGTTTAAGGATTTTTATGAAATATTTAATGGGGCAAATTTAACAAATATTGGGGAGATATACCTCTAATCGACCTTTTATTTAAAAATAATAAATAGTGAAAATTTGATTTATGGGGTTGGTGCAATACACAACAAAGAAAGAATTATTTGCGTTCCACTGTGGCCCTGGATATATTTTATGTTCCTCACTCCATATCATCATGTTGTTGAGTTAGTCTCGTACTGGGAGACATGCATTGGTTAGTAATGTACTGGGATCTGTGCAAAAGGGTGGCATTCAGATATTGAAGAGTTTAAAGGTTTTGAAGCCGTTGCAGATTTTTGCTGTAAGTTCATCTATGGTGATTGTAGAGTCTAGGGACAAAGATTTTGTACTAGATCGGAAAATTCTCTTTAATATAGTGAATTTCTTTTCAGGAAGGTTTTCCCCCAGGTTTTTTACTATGAAACTAGTTTGTTTCATTTGTTTTCTTGGGTCATCATATTTTGTCTTATTTACTATTTCGTTGTGCATGATATTGATATGAAATTGATGTTTGTTTGTTTTAAAAAGATTTATTCATAATAAATCTAGTTAACAACTTGGGTTTAAAAATTGTTAATTCTATCAACCGGGCTCTAAATTTCCCAACAAAGTTATGGATTGATTCTTCTGCTCATGGGCACACATTAGGCCAACTACCTTGCCTAGACCGTAAATCTGTAATTTGTAAGAAAATTTAAGGGGGGGGGGGGGGGGGGGAGGGGGAGGGTGGTTGAACGTGTGACATGTGGGAAGAGAGACTAATGAGACCATGTGCGTAATCACTATGGTGCCTAAGTGTGATTGTGTAATATTATCCAATGTCTTATATAGTTTTAATTCAATTGACTAACATTTGTGTAATGTTTAAGGATATTTATAAAATACTTAATGAGACAAATTTTGCAAATATTGGGGAAATATTGGGGATATTTTAAAAATAACAAATAGTGAAAATTAGATATATGGGGTTGGTGCAATATACAACAAAAAAAGAATTATTTGTTTTCCACCATGGCCCGTGATGTACTTTATGTTCTTGATTCCACCATATCATGAAGTTGGTGACTTAGTCACGTACTGGGAGCAGTGCATTGGTTAGTCATTTACTGGGATCCGTGTAAAAGGGTGGCATTCATTTATTGAGGTGTTCACAGGTTCTAAAGCGGTAGAGGGTTTCTGTTACAAGTTCATCTACTGGGATTGTAGAGTCTAGAGACAAAGGTTTCGTACTAGATCTGAAATGTTTTTTAACTATAATGAATTGCTTTTCGGGAAAGTTTCGCCCCAGGTTTTTTATTGTAAAACTAGTTTGTTCCATTGGTTTTCCTAGGTCATCATGTCATGTCTTATTTACCATTCCGTTGTGCATGATATTTATGTTTGTTTGTTTTAACAAGATTTATTCATAATAAATCTAATTAACAACTTGGGTTTAAAACTTGTTAATTCTATCAATCGGGCTCTAAATTTCCCAACAAAGTTGTGGGTTGATTCTTCTGCTCATGGGCACACATTTGCCCAACTAGCTTGCCTAGCCCATAAATCTGTAATTTACAAGAAAAATTTAAGGGGGGGGGGGGGATTGAACTTGTGGCAAGTGCGAAGAGAGACCCTTAAGACCATATGCCTAATCACTACGATACCTAAGTGTGATTGGGTAACGTTGTCTAACATCTTGTATAGTTCTAATTCAATTGACTAATATTTGTGTAATGTTTAAGGATTTTTATGAAATATTTAACGAGACAAATTTAACAAATATTGGGGAGATATGCCTTTAATCAACCTCTTATTTAAAAATAATAAATATTGAAAATTTGATTTATGGGGTTGGTGCAATAAACAACAAAAAAGGAATTATTTGCTTTCCACCATGGCCTGTGATGTACTTTATGTTCCTGATTCCACCATATCATCAAGTTGGTGAGTTAGTCATGTATTGGGAGTCGAGCATTAGTTAGTCATGTATTGGGATCCTTGTAAAAGGGTGACATTCATATATTGAAGAGTTAAGAGGTTTTGAAGCAGTAGCAGAGTTTAGAGGATTGTAGAGACTAGAGACAAAAGTTTTGTACTAGATATGAAACTTTTCTTTACTATAGTGAATTGCTTTTTTGGGAAAGATTCCTCTCAGGGTTTTTATTGTGAAATTAGTTTGTTCTATTGGTTTTCCTAGGTCATCATATAATGTATTATTTACTATTTCGTTGTGCATGATATTGACATGATATTGATATTTGTTTGTTTTAGCAAGATTTATTCATTATAAATCTAATTAACAACTTGGGTTTAAAACTTGTTCATTCTATCAACCGGACTCTATATTCCCTAACAAAGTTCGTGGTTGATTCTTCTGCTCAAGGACGCACATTAGGTCAACTAGCTTGCCTAGCCCATAATTTGTAAGAAAATTTAGCGGGGGCGGGGGGTTGAACATTTGACACGTAGGAAGAGAGACCCTTGGGACCATGTGCCTAATCACTACGATACCTAAGTGTGGTTGTGTAATGTTTGTGGATTTTTATGAAATATTTAATGAGACAAATTTTACAAATATTTAGGAGATATGCCTTTAATCGACCTTTTTTTTAATAATAATAAATAGTGAAAATTTGATTTATGGGGTTGGAGTAGTACAAAACAAAAAAGAATTATTTGCTTTCCACCATGGCCCGTGATGTACTTTATATTCCTGATTCCACCATATCATCATGTTGGTGGGTTAGTTACGTATTGAGAGTCGTGCATTGGTTAGTAATATACTGGGATCTATGCAAAAGGGTGGCATTCATATATTAAAGAATTCAGAGGTTCTAAAGTGGTAAAACGTTTTTGCTATAAGTTCATTAACAGAGATTATATAGTCCATGGACAAAGGTTTTGTACAAGATCTAAAACTTCTCCTTAATATAGTGAAGGTCTTTTCGGGAAGGTATCCCCCTAAGTTTTTTACTATAAAACTAGTTTGTTTTGTTGATTTTCTTGGGTCATCATGTCTTGTCCTATTTATTATTACGCTGTTCATAATATTGACATCATATTGATGTTTGCTTATTTCAGCAAGATTAATACATTATAAATCTAAATAATAACTTGTGTTTAAAACTTGTTAATTCTATTAATCGGGCTCTAAATTTCCCAACAAAGTTCTCGGTTGATTCTTCCGCACATGGGCACACATTAGGCCAACTAGCTTTCCTAGCCCGTCAGTTTGTAATTTGTAAGAAAGATTTTGGGGGGGGGGGGGGGTTGAGAGACTCTTAAGACCATGTCCCTAATCACTACGATATCTATGTGTGATTGTGTAATATTATCCAACATCTTGTACAGTTTTAATTCAATTGTCTAACATTTGTGTAATGTTAAGGATTTTTATGAAATATTTAATGGGTCAAATTTAACAAATATTGGGGAGAAATTCATTTAATCGACCTTTTATTTAAAAATAATAAATAGTGAAAATTTGATTTATGGGGGTGGTGCAATACACAACAAAAAAAGAATTACTTGCATTCCTCCATGGCCCATGATATACTTTATGTTCCTGATTCCACCATATCATCATGTTGGTGAGTTAGTCATGTACTGGGAGCCGTGCATTGGTTAGTCACATACTAGGATCCGTACAAAAGGGTCGCGTTCATATATTGAGGAGTTTAGAGGTTCTAAAGCGGTAGAAGGTTTATGCTTCAAGTTCATCTATTGAGATTGTAGAGTCTAGGGATAAATGTTTTGTAATAGATCTGAAACTTCTTTTTAGTATAGTGAATTGTTTATAGGAAGGTTTCCCCCCAAGCTTTTTACTATGAAACTAGTTTGTCTTTCGTGAGTCATCATATCTTGTCTTATTTATTGATGCAGAACAAAATTAGTAGGCTAGACAACTCAGCTTTGATGGGCTGAAAGTTGTAGCGAAAGCCTGAAAAATAAACATGCTGTCAGAGGAGATTGGGGTGGACCGGCCTAGGACCCTCCGATGACTAAGTTAGTATCTTCTCCCACAAACAGAATTCTAACTATATTGGAGTAATGTCAGAATACTCTCATACCTTTGTTTGATTCAGACCGGTCCTTATATAGGGAATCTGGGAGCAGTTATTTGGCTTAATAACTTCCTAAAGATTTGTGGAAGTCCGGAATTCCGGAAATAACTTCCTCAATGGCTCTAGAAGTTGCAACCGTTAATGGAAGTTATTTAGATAAGAGAAATTGGTGGCGATGAACACAGGTTGATTAACCACTCCAGAATTTGTCAAGTGTTATACAGTCATCCATGTGCTTTACCCATGGATGACTCCTTGTATATAGACTTCTGTTGTATAGTCGTCCATGGGCTTTGCACATGGATGACTTGTCCAGATGGTATGTGGTCATTTGACTAATTAATGCTCACGGACGACATCTTTAGACGAACCAGAGATGGTCTGGTCATTTGGCTAATTGGTGATCATGGACGATTCCTCTGGACGAACCATAAATGGTGGTTTTTGCTCTCTCATTAGTTGCCCCCTTGTCCAGGGGTCATCCAAGGACACTGGGATTTAATCCATGCCTTTATGTGACCACGTGTCATGATTTAATTTGTTGACTTGTTGCGTCGATTGCATTTTCCCAAGTGACTGCCACGTGTCATTTTCTTAATGGACGGTGTCGCTTCGCTGACCCTACTTCTGGGCCCTATAAATAGGCACATTCTCTTTCTTGCCCTTCACCTTTCTCATAATCTCAGCCATCTTGTCCAAGATTCTCATCTAGCCTTCGTCCTAGTTCTGTCAAGTATTTCCTCTTCCTTTTAGGTTTTTATCTTCATCTTTATTTTAGCTATGTCTTCGTCTAGTAGTATAGAAAGGGAGATAGACGAGTATCAGGACGTCTCGTTTGGGAGTTATGAGAGTGGTGAGGGTAGCACAAGTTATAGTAGTAGTTCCTCGGACGAGTGTTATTCATCTGGGATTTTTGGTATTTCCATAGAGGAATTTCAGGAGATGCAACGCAGGACGGCCTCTGGAGCTGGGGCTAGGTCGTCCAGAGTGCCACCTAGCCCTTCTCAAGACGAGGAGGAGGAAGAGGAAAATGTAATATACAGCTGTGCCCCTAAAATAGCGTCCACCCTAGACGCCCCTAAGTTAAAAATATCAGTAGATAGATGCCAAATCCCTAGGGAGTTTGAACCTCGTCTACCCAAGGAAGGAGAGTGGTGTTGTTCTCCTTCTTCTGGTTTGGGAGTATACTCATCTTATCTTTTAGCTGGTCTTAGGTTTCCCCTAAATTCTTTTTGTAGAGGTCTTCTTCATAGGTTAGACATTGGTCCTAACCAGCTTAACCCCAATGGATGGTGGACGGTAGTTGCCATGCAAGTGCTATGGCGTGAGGCATTGGAAGGGGAATGTCCTATAACAGTGGATGAGTTCCTCTACTGTTATAAGCCCTTAGAAATAAAAAAGTCTGCTGGTTTTTACTAGTTCTCATCCAAAGGCTCTTACTATAGCTTAATAAAGGGCCGTAGCTCGCCTGACAGGCTTTGGAAAAAAGAATTTTTTTTATTTTTTCTGGAAATTGGGCTGGGGACCCAATAGATGTGGGTAATGCCCCCTTCCCTCCTTTTACTAGCCCCATAGGTTGCCTTCGTCCTGAGGGTACGTTTTCTTTCCATGTTATTTACTTTATTCCTTATATATTTTCAAATTTTCAATCGTCTAACCACCTTTCTTTTTATTGATGCAGCTATTGTTCGTCCACGTTTGGATAAATTTTACTTGAATCGAATTGACCAAGTACGTGCCTTCCTTGGAAGGACTTTCCATGATCTAGTGACTTTTAGTAGTTTAGCTACGTGGGGGCTTGGTCCAGAATCTACTGCTGAGAATTTAGGTCATGAAGAAACTACTCGTAGAAGTAAGTATCGTCCATCTCTATTTCATTTCCTTTCTTTTTCTCTTTTTTTTTTTTTTTAACTGATTTCCTTCATCGTAGGAATAATTACAATGAGGGAGAATAAGGAAAAAACTGTTACTGGTGAGGACGAGGATGCTCCTGTACCATCAGTCGTCCAGAAGGCTTCCGCCCAAACTGGGAAGAGAAAATCTAAAAAGATTTCTAGTGCTGTGGATCTGGATGACCTATGGATCTGGACGACCTTCCTAGTTGTCGAGGCTCCAAAAAACAAAAACCTAGCCAGACTTCTCTTCCTAAGGTTCCCAAGTTTACACCTTCGATGGTAAATTTGGACGACCCTTTTGCTAATGTGGAGCCCGTCCAAATAATTCATCCTGTTCAAACTGATCCTACTCCTTCAACCAAAGTTCCTCGCATGCCTCATCCTTCAGAAACCACTGAAAGTCCTCCTAACTTGGTGCTGGACGAGGGTTATGCATAGAGGACGTTCAAGGGAATAATCACTGACAATGAAGTAAATTCATGTTACAATATGTTAGTGAAGGACTTTGAACGTTCTGCCATACATGATCTTTTTAAGGTATATAAATTTTGCTCGTCTTTGTTCTGTTTTCTTTAAGTTTAAAAAAAAAAATGAAAATTAAACAAAATTCTAACTCTCCTTCGTCCATCTTAGGCTATGTCAAAGTTCTACACAGCGTCCTGCCAGGCCAAGGAGCTTTGTGAGGAAGCCAAAACGGCTAAGGAAAAGGCCAAAGAGTTGAACAAAGAAGTTCTATTGAAGAAGGGGGAGGTGATCAAATTGACTAAGGATCTCAACCGTTTGCAAGGAATAGAGATGAAGTTGAAGGACGAGGTTAAGGAACTTAAAGCAGATGATGTTGAGAAGGATACTTGCATTGCTTATTTGGAGGGACAAGTTTCAGAATTTCCTTCGTCCTTGGAGAAAGCACGTGAGGAAGCCATATCAGCTTTTAAGAAGTGTGACGAATGCAAGAATCGTCTAGACAGCCATTATGCTGCTGGGTATGAGGACTTCTGTGCTAATGCTAAGGATGCATTTCTTGACTTGAACTTTGATACATTTAAGATCCCCCTCGCTATAGAGAGTTCCTTGCTTGCAACGAGCTCTGAGGACGTCAATGTGGTGGACGATGCTAATAACGAGGTGACCCAGGATGATTCGAAGACCAATGCTCCTAGTGATCCATCCAAGTGATTTCAGCTTTACTTTTAGAAAGTTTTTATATTTTACTTTTGTTTGGAAGTGCCTAGTGTTTTGGGCTTTATTTCTTTTAAAAGTTATTCAAGTACAATTCCCTCGTCCAAATTTATGGACGAGTTTTATGAACTATTACTCTACTTGCAAGGGTTTTTGGACCGTGGTCGTCTACCCTTAGAATTTTATGAATGAATGAATGCTTTTTACTTGGACCGTGGTCATCCTTACTGAAATTAATTTTAGCGAATGCTCGTCCATGTGCTGGATTGCTTGGTTGTTTAGGTTCGTCCATGTTTTAGACGATAGTACCAAAGGTTTTATCTCGCCTCGAGCTTTTAGACAAAGATACCTTAGGTTTAATCTCGTCTTGAGCTTAGACGAACATACCTTTGGTTTAATCTCGTCTTGGTCTTGGACGGACATACCTTAGATTTATTTTTCATGCTTTATCCTTATTTGAAGGAAATCTTATAGACGGTACATCCTTGTGTCCAAGGACTTTATTCATCTTTGGCCTTTTGCCTTCCGTGGATCATCTTGAATCATAGAAAATGGAGGATTCCCATACAATCATACATATACTTGGAAATTCATCATATATATATATATTTGGAAATCCATACTATGTAATCATTCGTCCACAATCATGGCACATGCTTGAGAGCTAGTGCCTATAGGAAATTAAAAATACTGATACAACATAACTTCGTCCATGAGTAACACAACACTTACACACTTAAAACACAATAGTAGTAATAAGCAAACATAAGAAAATAATACTTGAAGTGATAAATTACTCCAAACGTCCATGGAGTTCATCCTGAGGTAATGTTTTTCCATGGATGGCCATTTATTGATAGTACCTTCTTAGGTGTTCAACATTCCAATGGTGTTCCAGCTTCCTTCTATCTAGGGCTTCCAAGTAGTAGGATCCTTTCCTCTTGCAGTTGATAACCCTATAAGGTCCTTCCCAATTTGGTCCCAGCTTCCCATGAGCCGGGTTTTTGATGGCCAAAGAAACCTTCTTCAGGACGAGATTGCCAATGTTGAACCGCCTAGGTTTCACCATGGCATCATGCTGCCTTGCCATGAAATTTTTGTATCTTGTAGTTCTTTGCTCTGCGTCCATCCTTACCTCGTCTATAAGATCGAGGTTAAGACGAATTTGCTCCTCATTTTCTTCATCTTGATACTTCATCACCCTATGGCTGGCCATGTGCACTTTTGCAGGTATGATTGCTTCACTCCCATAAGCTAGTTTGAAAGGAGTTTCCCCAGTGGGGGTTCTCGCCATTGTTTTGTAAGCCCACAAAACACCTGGTAGTTCATCTGGCCATACTCCCTTTGCCCCCTCAAGCCAAGTCTTGATGATCTTCAACAAGGATCGGTTTGCTACTTTTGCTTGTCCATTGGCCTGTGGATGGGAGGGTGAAGAATAACGATTCTTGCTTCGTAGTTGTTCACAAAATTCCTTGAAGGGTGTGTTGTCAAACTGTCATCCATCGTCAGATACTAGTACCCTAGGTACTCCAAATCTGCATACAATGCTCTTCCAGACGAAGTTTTTGACATTCTGTTGTGTAATTTTCGCTAGGGGTTTAGCTTCCACCTACTTAGTGAAATAGTCTATTCCTACCACCAAAAACTTCATCTGTCTAGTTCCACTAAGGAAGGGGCCTAGTATATGCAAACCCCACTGTGCAAAAGGCCAAAGGGCCATCATTGGGGTAAGGTATTCTGACGGCTATTTAGGAATATTACTAAAATATTGACATTGATCACATACCCTAACATATGCCTTAGCATTAGCTTGGATGGTTAGCCAATAGTACCCTGCACGGATGACCTTGTGGACGAGTGATCTGGCTCCTAAATGGTTACCACATGCTCCTTCATGAACTTCTCTCAACATGTAATTCGCCTCGTCTGGGGCTAAACACCTCAGGTATGGTTGTGAAAAACCTCTTTTGTACAGCACTTCGTCCATAAGGATGTATCTGACTGATTTAACTTTAAGCTTCCTGGCTTCGTCCTTCCCTTCTAGAAGCCTTCTGTCCTTCAGGTATGATATTATCGGGGTCATCCAATTCTCCTCACCTTCTATCTGCAACATTTCTAGGAGGTCTATGCTTGGCATGTATTGTATTTCATCAAACTTGTCCATCGCTTCATTAGCGGAGGCTTCCTTCGTCAGAATATTTGCTTCTATGTTCTCTTCCCTCGGGATTTGTACGAAATTAGCTTCTTTGAATTTCTTCACAAGGCATACCACTTTCTTTAAATATCTTCTCATTCTATCTTCCTTGGCTTCACATGTCCCATTTACTTAGCTTGTGACCAACTGTGAGTCTCCCAGGATGAGTATTGAGTCTGCTTCTACAGATTTAGCCAACTCCAACCCTTTAAGAAGGGCTTCATACTCCACTTCATTGTTAGTTATCTAGTATTGCAAGCGAACCTTGTACTTCAATTTATCCCCTTCTGGTGACTGCAAAACAACTCCTATACCTCCTACACGCAGTGTAGACGATCCATCTACATGGACGACCCACTTGTTATTGTCTTCTTTTCCACCTAAGTCCTCATAACTTGGAGTGAATTTTGCAATGAAATCTGCCAAGGCTTGAGCCTTTATTGTAGTCCTCGGTTGGTACCAGATGTCAAATTCACTAAGCTCGACTGCCCATTGAATTAGTCGTCCTACAGCTTCTAGTTTGTTCATTGCCTTCCTAAGTGGATGATCTGTCATGACATTAATGACATGAACTTGGAAGTAATGTCTTAACTTCCTGGAAGCTGTTATTAGCGCAAAAGCTAACTTCTGTATCAGTGGGTACTTTCTTTATGCTCCTCTTAATACTCGGCTAATGTAGTACACAGGCTTTTGCACCTTTTCCTCCTCCCTGATCAACGCTGAACTCATGGTATGCGGGGACACTGCTAAGTAGAGATATAGTTCCTCTCCTAGCATGGACGGACTTAACAATGGAGCCATGGTAAGATAGTGCTTTAGGTCCTAGAAGGCCTTCTAACACTCATTTGTCCATTCAAATACATTCCTGAGAATTTTGAAAAAGGGAAAACACTTGTTAGTGGCTTTTAAAACAAACCTGTTCAAAGCTGCAACTCGTCCGGTTAGGGATTAGACTTCCTTGATGTTCTTCGGTGGTTCCATGTTCAATATGGCTTCGATCTTGTTTGGATTCGCCTTAATTCCTCTCTCTGAAACCATGAATCCTAAAAACTTTCCTAACGATACCTCGAATGCACATATACTTGGGTTCAGCTTCATCTTGTATCGCCTAAGTGTTTCAAAGGTTTCTTGAAGATCGTCCAAGTGGCTTCCCTCGTCTAAACTCTTCATAAGCATGTCATCCACGTACACCTCCACATTTCGTCCTATCTGTGGACAGAACATGTGATTCACCAACCTTTGGTAAGTTGCCCCTGCGTTCTTTAAACCGAAGGACATCACTTTGTAACAAAACAAACCTTGACTGGTAATAAACGATGTCTTTTCTTGGTCAGCCTTATCCATCTTTATCTGATTATATCCTGAGAAGGCGTCCATGAAGCTCAACAACTGATGGCCAGCTATAGAATCCACCAATTGATCAATGCGTGGCAAAGGATAACTGTCCTTAATGTAAGCCTTGTTCAAGTCAGTGAAGTCTACGCATATCCTCCACTTGCCATTTTCCTTCTTCACCATCACTACATTTGCTAACCAATCCGGGTAATAGACTTCCCAGATGAATTGTGCTATGGTCAGTTTCTAAACCTCTTCCTTGATAGCCTTGTCTCTTTCAGGAGCGAACACCCTCTTCTTTTGTCGAACAGGCTTAGAAGAGGGGAATACATTTAATCGATGAGTAATTACACTTGGATCAATACTAGACATGTCGTCATGATTCCATGCAAAAACAACAGTATTCTTCCTCAGAAACTGGACGAGGTCTTCTTTCGCTTCCTCCTTCATACTTGTTCCAATTTTGGTGAACTTCTCAAGATCATTTCCTTGAAACAAAACATCTTCCAATACTTCAGTCGGTTCTGCAACAATTCTTCTTTCTTCTATACTCATAGTCTGCATCTGCTCGTCCACAGCCAACATGGCTAGATAACACTCTCTGGCTGCCAACTGACATCCTTGTGCTTATCCAATCCTGTAATTCGTAGGGAATTTGAGATAGATGGTAGGTAGATGTTACCGCCTTCCAACTGTTTAAGGTTAGTCTTCCAATGATGGCATTGTATGAGGATGAACAATCCACCACAAGAAAATTCACTTCCTTAGTTATCTGTTGCGGGTATGACCCTACCACTATAGGCAATGTAATGGTGCCTACGGGTTGCACTTTCATTCCTCCGAATCCTATCAGTGGTGAACATGTTGGACGAAGTTGATCTCGTCCAAGCCTCATCTGCTAGAATGTAGGATAGTACAATATATCCACCGAGCTTCCATTATCCACCAATACCTTCCTGGTTGTATAATCTGCGATGAGTAGGGTAATGACAATTGCATCATCATGTAGATGATGGATCCTCTCAACTTCTTCTTCCGTGAAAGAGATGGTTGGCTCGTCTGTATCCTTCGTCCTTGGGGATCGTCCAGAGAGTTGGACATTTTTCACCACTTTGAGATACGTCTTCTTTGCTTTGGAAGATTGTCCTGTCGAAGTCCCACCAATGATAACCCTTATTTCTCGGAGAGGGGGTCGTGATAACTCTTCTAACTTTGCTTTCAATTTTTCATCTTTATGATCCCTTCCAACGAAGTGCCTTAACTTTTCTTGTCTAATGAGATTCTCAATCTGCTGCTTTAAGTCATAACACTCATCCGTGTCATGCCCATGATCTCTGTGGAAGGACAATATTTATTCTTATTGTGCTTGTTAGGATTTCCTTTCATCTTTTTTGGCCACTTCAAGGAAGAATCATCCTTGATTTGCATGAGCACCTGATCAAGTGGGGCATTTAAGGGTGTGTAGTTCTGATTCCTTGCTGATGGGCTTGCCCTCCTGTTATCTCTGTCTCGATCCTTCTTATCTTCCGTTCGTTCCCTCTTTGGACGAGGCCCTTGTTCAGAGTGACGCATGGGGTTGACTTCCATTCTTTTTGCTCTCTTTCTCTTCTTAGCTATGATCACGTCTTCTGCGTTCATAAAGTTTTGGGCTGAATAGACGAGTTCAGCCATGGACTGGGGCTCTTTTTCATACAACTTGTGAATGAATAAGTCTGAGTTAACCCCATTATGGAAGACTGCCAATAGTAGCTTGTCGTCCACCTCGTCTACTGTTAGGGTTTCCCTATTGAAGCGTATGATGAAGGAACGCAGGCTTTCATTCTCTCCTTGCTCTATGGTTAACAAGCTGGAAAAGGAACGCTTGTGTCTCTGTCCCCCAATTAAATTATTAACAAATAATTTGTTTAGCTCCTCGAAAGAACTTACTAAATTTGAGGGTATTTTGCTGAACCACACTCGCACTGGTCCCTTAAGGGTGGTAGGGAAGGCTCTGCACATAATCTCATTTGGAACGCCTTAGAGATGCATTGTAGTCTTGAAAGTAGCGATATGATCGAAAGGATCACGCGTTCCATCATATGAATCCAAAGAAGGCATTTTGAACTTTGGGGGTAAGGGATGACCATTGATGGAAGCCGTGAAAAGGGAATCTATTTAGTGAACCAAATCCTCTATGAGATTTGCCCTTCTCATGTTTTCCTTCATCTCATCCATAACCTTCCTCATCTGATCCATTTCCTTCTCCAAGTGTGGCACCCTTCTTGAAGCGGTGCCCCTTGATTGATTCTCGGGCTCAGCACTTCCCCCTCTATCTTCTTGACTCTAGGCTTGTTCTTCAGCATATCCTTCACGACGCTACCTCTCTATCTCCCTAGTCAACTCTTGGTTCTGACGAGTTAACTTTGCCATAGCGGCTGCCATGGAATGTATATGTTGGATGGAAGGCAATTGCGTGACAGGCGCTAATTAGCGATCTCGGTTGGGATGACTAGAAGCATCCCTACTCTCTTGGTGGCCTGGGCTAGTAGCCCTTGATCTAGTTTGAACCATGCAGCCTTTTGTCAGAGAAAGATAAACTATCAAACTTGAAGTTTCCTCTTCCCATAGACAGCGCCAACTGATGCAGAACAGAATCAGTAGGTTGGACAACTTGGCTTCGATGGGCTGAAAGTTGTAGCGAAGGCTTGAAAAATAAACACGCTATTAGAGGAGACCGGGGTGGACTGGCCTAGGGCCCTCCGATGACTAAGTTAGTATCTTCTCCCACAAATGGAATTCTAACTGTATTGGAGTAATGTCAGAATACTCTCATACCTTTGTTTGATTCAGACCAGTCCTTATATAGGGAATCTGGGAGCAGTTATTTGGCTTAATAACTTCCTAAAGATTTGTGGAAGTCCGGAATTCCGGAAATAACTTCCTCAATGGCTCTAGAATTTGCAACCGTTAGTGGAAGTTATTTAGATAGGAGAAATTGGTGGCGATGAACACGAGTTGATTAACCACTCCAGAATTTGTCAAGTGTTATACAGTCGTCCATGTGCTTTACCCATGGACGACTCCTTGTATATAGACTTCTGTTGTATAGTCGTCAATGGGCTTTGCATATGGATGACTTGTCCAGATGGTATGTGGTCATTTGACTAATTAATGCTCACAGACGACATCTTTAGATGAACCAGAGATGGTCTGGTCATTTGACTAATTGGTGATCATGGACAATTCCTCAGGACGAACCATAAATGGTGGTTTTTGCTCTCTCATCATTTACTATTCTGCTGTGCATGATATTGATATGATATTGATGTTTGTTTGTTTTAATAGGATTTATTCACAATAAATCCAATTAATAACTAAGGTTTAAAACTGGTTAATTCTATCAATCAGGCTCAAATTTCCCAACAAAGTTCTAGGTTGATTCTTCTGCCCAAGGGCAAACATTTGGCCAACTAGCCTGCCTAGCCCATAAATCTATAATTTGTAAGTAAATTTAAGGGGGAAGGGGGGTGGGTTGAACGTGCAACATGTGGGAAGAGAGACCCTTAAGACCATGTGCCTAATCAATATGATACCTAAGTGTGATTCTGTAATATTATCCAACATCTTGTACAGTTTTAATTCTATTGACTAACATTTGTGTAATGTTTAAGGATTTTTATGAAAAATTTAATGATACAAATTTAACAAATCTTGGGTAGATATACCTTTAATCGACCTCTTACTTAAAAATAAAAAATAGTGAAAATTTGATTTATGGGGTTGGTGCAATACACAACAAAAAAGGAATTATTTGCTTTCCACCATGGCCCGTGATGTACTTTATGTTCCTGATTCCACCATATCATGAAGCTAGAAAGTTAGTCAAGTACTAGGAGCTGTGCATTTGTTAGTATCGTACTAGGATCCGTGCAAAAGGGTGGCGTTCATGTATTGAAGAGTTTGGAGTTTCTGAAACGGTAGCAGATTTTTGCTATAAGTTCATCTACAGGGATTGTAGAGTCCAGGGACAAATGTTTTGTACTAGATCTGAAACTTCCCATTAATATAGTGAATTGCTTTTCGGGGAGATTTCCCACTAGGTTTTTTACTGTGAAACTAGTTTATTTCGTTGGTTTACAAGGGCCATCATATTTTGTGTTATTTACTATTCCGTTGTGCATGAAATTGATGTTTGTTTGCTTTAAATAGATTTGCTCATAATAAAACTAATATAGAAATTGGGTTTCAAACTTGTTAATTCTATCAACCGGACTCTAAGTCTATAATTTGTAAGAAAAAATTATGATGGGGGGGGGGGGGGGGTTGAACTTATGACATGTGGGAAAAGAGACGCTTGAGACCATGTGGTTAATGACTATGATACCTAAGTGTCATTGTGTAAGATTATCCTACGTCTTGTAAAGTTTTAATTCCATTGACAATCATTTGTGTAATGTTTAAGGACTTTTATGAAATATTTAGTGAGACAAATTTTACAAACTTGGGGAGATATGCCTTTAATCAAACTTTTGTTTAAAAATAATAAGTAGTGAAAATTTGATTTATGGGGTTGGTGCAATAAACAACAACAAAGGAATTATTTGCTTTCCACCATGGCCCATGATGTACTTTATGTTCCTGATTCCACCATATCATGAAGTTGGTGAGTTAGTCAAGTACTGGAAGCTGTGCATTGGTTAGTAACGTACTAAGATCCATGCAAAAGGGTGGCGTTCATGTAATGAAGAGTTTGGACTTTCTGAAACGTGAACAAATTTTTGCTGTAAGTTCATCTACAGGGATTGTAGAGTCTAGGGACAAATGTTTTGTACAAGATTGTTATAGCGAGGGATGGTTTCCCCCCAGATTTTTTACTATGAAACTAGTTTGTGTCATTGGCTTTTCTAGGTCATCATATATTGTCTTATTTACAATTCCGTTGTGCATGATATTGATGTTTGTTCGCTGTAACAAGATTTATTCATAATAAAATAAATTAAGAACTTGGTTTTAAAACTTGTTAATCTATCAACCGGCCCCTAAATTTCAAAACAAAGTTGTGAGTTGATTCTTCTGCTCATGGGTGCACATTAGGCTAACTAGCATTCCTAGCCCTCAAATCTGTAATTTGTAAGAAAAATTTAGGAGGGGGAGGGGGGGGGGGGGGTTGAACTTGTGATATGTGGGAAAAGAGACCCTCGAGACCTTGTGCTTAATCACTACGATACCTAAGTGTGATTGTGTCATTTTATCCAACATCTTGTACAATTTTAATTCAATTTACTAACATTTGTGTAATGTTTAGGGACTTTAATGAAATATTTAATGAGAGAAATTTTACAAACATTGGGGAGATATGCCTTTAATCGAACTTTTGTTTAAAAATAATAAATAGTGAAAATTTGATTTATGGGGTTGGTGCAATACACAACCAGAAAGGAATTATTTGCTTTCCATCGTGGGCCGTGATGTACTTTATGTTCCTAATTCCACCATATCATCAAGTTGGTGAGTTAGTCATGTACTAGGAGTCATGCATTGGTTAGTAATGTATCGGGATCCATGCAAAAGGGTGACATTCATGTATTGAAGAGTTTAGAGATTCTGAAACGGTAGCAGATTTTGCTGTAAGTTCATCTACTTGGATTGTAGAGTTCAAGGACAATTGTTTTGTACTAGATATAAAACTTCTTTTTAATATAGTGAATTGCTTTTTGGGAAGGTTTCTCCCCATGTTTTTTTATTGTGAAACTAGTTTTTGTCACTGGCTTTTTTGGGTCTCATCTCTTGTCTTATTTACTATTCCGCTGTGCATGATATTGATGTTTTTTTTTTTAAAAAAGATTTATTCATAATAAATCTAATTAACAACTTGGGTTTAAAACTTGTTAATTCTATCAACTAGTTTCTAAATTTCCTAACAAAGTTGTAGGTTGATTCTTCTGTTCATGGGCACATATTTGGCCAACTAGCTTGCCTAGCCCATAAATCTGTAATTCTTAAGAAAATTTAGGGGGTGGGGGGGTTGAACGTGTGACATGTGTGATTGTGTAATATTATCCAACATCTTGTATAGTTTTAATTCACTTGACAATCATTTGTGTAATGTTTAAGGATTTTTATGAAATATTTAATTAAGCAAATTTTACAAATATTACTGAGATATGCCTTTAATCGACCTTTTGTTTAAAAATAGTAAATAGTGAAAATTTGATTTATGAGGTTGGTGCAATACACAACAACAACAACAACAACAACAACAACAACAAAAAAAATTATTTGCTTTCCACCATGGCCGGTGATGTACTTTATGTTCCTAATTGCACCATACCATCAAGTTGGTGAGTTAGTCACGTACTGAGAGCCGTGCGTTGGTTAATAACATACTGGGATCCGTGTAAAAAGGTGGTGTTAATGTATTGAAGAGTTTGGAGGTTCTAAAATAGTACCAGATTTTTGCTGTAAGTTCATTTATAGGGATTGTATAGTCTAGGGACAAATGTTTTGTAATAGATCTAAAACTTCTCCTTAATATAGTGAATTTCTTTTCAAGGAGGTTTCCCCCTAGGTTTTTTTACTGTGAATCTAGTTTGTTTCATTGGTTTACTTGGGTCATCATATGTTGTCTTATTTACTATTCTACTATGCATGATATTGACATGATATTGATGTTTGTTTGTTTTAACAAAATTTATTCATAATAAATCTAGTTAACAACTTGGGTTTAAAACTTGTTAAACCTTAAGTGATGAAAAAGCCTTAAGTGACCAAACCCCTAGTCGTATCTCCCAATATCGGAGACTGCTCTCATGGCCCATAGCAGTTGGCAGGTTAACATCGACCAGTTGTTGCCAAAGAAGCAACTACCTATAAAGCACAAGAAGAATCGCTGAAGATGAATGTCGGTAGGTGCCACACCCTAGGGAATGCTACCCTGCATCCACTTAGTGTAGATCTATAGTGACATAGTGGACCCAAAATATCTTCTCGTGTCTGTAGTTAGTGGGAGATGGATGCCCAAGAGCTCGCAGGCCATCGCGAATCTCATGTCATCAGTCGAAATCAGGTATCCACCAAATCTGATACCCAAGATAACTGTTTAATCAAAAGGGAGGATTGCATACTCCCTATAGCTTAAGTGAAATATGCCTTTCTCGGCATGAAACCACCGCACCAAAGCCTCCCCGATCCTGTGCCTTATGGTATATGGGGGGATCCGCAGGAAATCCTCAAATCCTTGCTCTCTCAAAAACTCGGTGTACCACTGATGGGTCCCTGGAGCAAACACCAGCCAGAGAAAAGTGGACCAAGCACCCCAACCCCAGATCTTGTCAAACCCTGCATTCAAAATTAGACGCTATTCATTAGCACATGCATATAACATGAATTTGAATGACAAAGGAAGAAATACATCATACCTTTCTCTTTTACGCCTGAGTAGAAGGAAGATCCTTCAACTCGTGCTAAAGGTGAGTGTCACTGATGCCTCTGTCTACAACTCCAGTGTGAGCATCAGTCCCAACCTTATGTGGTGAGAACCTCAACCTCAAACTACGCCTCCGAGCGCCCAAGTCTGAATGGAGCTCATCCCCAGAAAAGTCAGCCTCTATGTTAATGAGGAGATCCTCGGCTCACGTCACTCCTTTAGAGGCCTCTCTCCCTACAATGGGCCTACACCATGAGGAATCCCCATTAGAAACAATATGGGACTCAGAGGAGACGCCGGTCGTCTCAACTGAATGCCGCCTTCTAAAACAATTCTCGATAGGTGGGCTTGGGGTCATCACCCCCACAGTCAAAGTGACTTTGCAGAACCCGAGCCACTTGCTCGCAAGCCGAAGCGGACTCATCACCATGGGAAGTACCGTAAACGGGGGCTTTCCCCTGCTCTCCCCTAGAACAAGCCCTCCGAGATATGATCTACAAAACAAACAGAAATTCAAGCACAAATGGTAAGCCCATAAAACAAATGGAAATACAAATGAACTAATACTTTGGTAAACATGTTGTGTGGATTCATGTCAAGCATATGTCTTAGAAGAAAGCAAATTTCTATGAGAATCTACAGTGGGTTAACTAGCGGTCGTGTCATATGCTCACATCCTACAGCGGGTTAACTAGCAGCCGTGCCATATGCTTGCATCTTATTTGGAGGCTATCTAGTGGCCGTGTTGTACGTCTTTACAATGGGTTAACTAGTGGTTGTGCCGTATGCTTACATCCTACACCGGGTTAACTAGCGGTTGTGCCGTATGCTCCCATCTTATTTAGAGGCTATCTAGTGGTCGTGTCGTATGCTCACATCCTATAGCAGGTTAACTAGCAGTTGTGTTGTATGCTCGCACCTTATTTGGAGGCTATCTAGCGGCCGTGCCATACGTCTCTATAGTGGGTTAACTAGCGGCCGTGTCATATACTCACATCCTATCTCGAGGTTAATTAGCAGCTGTGCCATATGCCTCACCATCACAATTATCAAGTCACTAAAAAGTTTTCAAGTTCCTGATCTACAGTGGGTTAACTAGCGACCGTGTTGTATGCTCACATCCTATCTTAAGGTTAACTAGTGGCCGTGCCGTATGACTCGCCATCACAGTTATCAAGTCACTAAAAATTTTCCAAATTCCTAACCTACCGTAGGTTAACTAGTGGCCGTGCCGTATGCTCACATCCTATCTGTGCTTAGATGTCTAGATCTATGTTCCTTGGGATCCACCTCAATTCCTCTCTGACTTACCGTAAACCCCAAAATTTTTTTGAATGTCATATCGCAAGTGCAGTTCTTCGAATTCAACCGCAACTTATAAAATTAAATTCTCTCAAAGAACTTCCGCAAAGCTGATATGTTCCCTTCACAATCTTGGGACTTCATTATCATGTCATCCATATAAACTCCTACTTCTTTGTGTATCAAATCACGCAACAGAGTAATGGCTACCTGCTGGTAAGTGGCACAAGCATTTTTAAGGCCAAATGGCATGACCTTGTAGCAATAGGTCCCTTATGGAGTAATGAAGGATGTCTTCTCCATATCTTCTAGAGCCATCTTTATCTGATCGTATCCCAAAAAGCCATCAGTGAATGATAGCAATGCATGTCCCGCCATATTGTCAACCAAGATATCAATATGAGGTAAAGGAAAATCATCATTTGGGCTGACCTTATTAAAGTCTCTAAAATCTACACACATTCTCACCTTTCTGTCCTTCGGAACTAGAACCACATTGGTTAACCATTTTGGGTAATTTACTACCCTTAAGAATCTCGCATTGTATTGTTTCTCGATTTCTTCCTTAATCTTAAGAGTCCACTTTGGCTTCATCCTTCTTAGCTTCTGCCTGACTAGCTTTATTGCTAGGTCTGTAGGAATGCAACGTTGCACTATATCTATATCAATCCCCGGCATATCCTTGTATGACCATGCAAACACCTCTTTGAACTCCTTCAATAGTGTGACTAATGCATCCTTCTCAGAGGAGGTTAAGGTGTTACCAATTTGGACCATCTTAGGCTCATTATCAATTCCCAGTTTAATAGATTAGGTTTCTTCCTTTAAAAGTTCTACATGTCCTTGTTTTATTCCTCATTATTAAAAGTTTCTTTACTAATTTTTGAAATAAACACATTCAAAGCCAACAAATAAGCAAAATTAGAAATTATATTATAAGGGTTAAAGTTCTTAATAGACTCAACAAGAATTGACTCTATAGGAATAGAAACACAATCATAAACAAACTCAACAAGAATAACAATACTAGTAGAGACAAACTCAATGGAGATGGAAACAATGTTTTTGGCAAGAGTAAATGGCTTAGTGATTTTGATCTTCTCTAGAAAGTCTCCCATAGGGTGGGCAGCTCCCTCCCATGCCCAGTTTTTCAACTCAATTATGGCTTCAACGATGGCAGATGGCTCCTAGTGAGTTCCTTCTTCCTTCAGCATCAACACTCTGGAGTCTTCATCCATATAATCCAGACTTTCACCATCAACTTCCATATCTGTGGGCTTGTCAAATGCATAGCCATCCAGGTGCTCTATGTTGTCCATCCACTCCCCAAATAAATCTTGCCTCCCTTTGTTGCTTAGGTGGACATATTGGGGGAAGTACTTTGACTTGCTTCCTTCCATTCTTTCATCTTTATCTTCAAGGTCCTGCAAAGTTAAGTTTCTAAAGCTGTGGATCATTAGATTTCTGTCAAGTGTCGCCAATCTTGCATCTATATCATCTTCT
The DNA here is from genome assembly GCA_030445155.1 of Quercus variabilis. Classification (NCBI taxonomy): domain Eukaryota; kingdom Viridiplantae; phylum Streptophyta; class Magnoliopsida; order Fagales; family Fagaceae; genus Quercus; species Quercus variabilis. The sequence continues at coordinate 35,566,419 of CP129453.1, read as the reverse complement.
TCATTAGTGTATGCGGTCGACGAGTCAAACTCTGAATTATGAAATGACCCATGCCCAAGAATCTCCCTACCATACTTATCATATTGAAGGCCTTTATATCTTGAATCCATGGTCCTCCAATGAGCATTTTGAAGCATGAAGCTATGTTGAGTACTTGAAATTCCATTTTTTGATTATTGGCCCTATGGTGAGCTCTAGTATCACTATCCCTAAAACCTCCCTTCTATTGTTGTCATATGCTCTCACATGCTTATCAAATGGCACAAAATCATCAATACTCAAGCCTAGGCAACTTGCAGTTTTTAAAGGACACACATTCAGAGCACTTCCATCATCAATTAAGAATCCTCTTGCCTTTGGCATCTATAGTAATGTGCAATGGGTCATTATGGCACTTCTCCTTTCTAGTCAAATCTTTTTTGAAGTAAGAAATAGTAAGCTCCCTACTTATAGACCCAATCATAGCATTCAGATCATGAGAAGTAGTGGTTGTAAGGACTTGGATTTAATTGAGGTCCACCAGATTCTGGCGATGTTTGTATGAGGCCATGAGTAAACCCCATAAGGATATGTTGGCTTGTGCCTTCTACAACTGCTAAAAGACCTCATCCTCTTCATTGGGTGTTTTTTGGGTTGCCTGCCTCCAAATGTGGGGGTTTGAAGTGTCTCCCCCCTTATGATATGGTCAATTTTTGATGGGTCATTTGAGTCAATGTCTTGGGATTTGAAATGTCTCCCCCCACATGCGGGTGTTGGGTTATTTAATTGGGGCTTGAAGTGTCTCGCCCCCTATGTGGATGTTGGGTTATCTGATTGGGGTTTGAAGTGTCTCTACCCATGTGTGGATGTTGGATTATTTGATTGGGGTTTGAAGTGTCTCCTCCCATGTGTGGATGTTGGATTATCTATTTGAGGTTCCGATAGTATCTTCACTCTATATATCGTATCTTGTTGTAGACGTCATGCCCATTAGTTCTTCCCAAGTCATCATAAAGCATTCGGGTAGGCCATAGATCAACTCAAACAAGTCCTCTTCTCCTTCCTCCTCAGAAATCAAATAGTTCATCCTTGGTCCTTTCGCAAAATTATGGTTGGGCAAGGGATTGTTAGTGATATTAGGTCTTGTAGGTGGTGCAATCACCTTGGTGTCTATTAAATCTTGGATTGCATTACGAAAAATATAACACCTATCAGTGTCATGGCCTAGGCCTTGGTGGTAGGCACACCTTTTGAAGTGTCTCCCCCCAAATACTTGACTCATTGGCATATAAAGTTCATAAAACTCCCTCCTAGGCCTTAGAGGCGACCCTTGTGATATTTGCACTAGGGTAATAAGTTGGTATAGATTAGTTATATATATATATATATATATATTAGATACTTCTATAGTTTTAAAGCTAGAAGGCCCAAAATTCCTTTTAAATTTGTGTGCATCCTTACTCTTTATGGTCCCATTATTTATTGCATCCTTAATCTGAGTACTAACAGCTATTAAAGCTTTAAAATTTGGAAAGTACTGAGCAAACAAATATTTATGGTACACAGGTAACAAGTTTTTTACAACCATGGTTAATTGTTCTTCTTCATTCGGCCTATTCATCATCTGTGCAGCTTTGGAATTCCATTTGGTAATGAAGCCAAAAAAGGACTCCTTCAGCTCTTGTTTAGTGGTCTCCAAGTATCTTCTTGTCACTTCCACCTCTATATTGTACTTGTCCTGGTTATGGAACTCCCTACAAATATCTTCCCAGTTTCTAGCTCTATTATCTTCAACGTTGATGAACCACTTGAGTGGGGCCCCAGTCAAGGTGTGTTTGGAACATTTGTGCCAACATTTCCTCAGTAGCTCCCAAAGGTTGCATAGCCCTTATGTACATCTTTAGGTGGGATTTGGGGTAATCAGTGCCATCGAACTAGTCCAAGACTGGCACCTTGAATTTTGGGGGTAATCTTACATTTGGGGAAAGTGATAGTGACTAATAATCCATAAGGTCTTCCCTTGCGCGCCTTTTTGATCATCTCCTCCATCTTACTTATCTTCTCATTAATCTTCTTCTTACTCTCCGAGATAGAGGAAGTTTGATCAATCTTGTTTTCCTCTTGGCGACCTCTTAGATTCTAAAACTGATGTACAATGAGGTTTATGTCTTCCCCTAACTAAATTTGGCTTGCCACCATAGTGTTTAGTAGCTCCTGAGTGCTTATTTTCTCTTCAGTGTTTTGATGCTCCTCTCCCTTTGCCATGGTGACAAAGTCTTTAGATTTCTTGTGGCTTAGGCTTTCTTGCAAGTTGAACACAGGGTTGAGGTGTACTGTGGGGTGCCTTCTATACTCAAGGGCTTCAATATTGTGATAGGCTTGGAACTGGAACTGCTGGCTTGGCTGTCGTACTTGGATTCTTTTTAGAGGTGTGGTTAGGTTAAATAAAGCTAGGTCCCTATCTATATCAATCTATCAACCAAACAAACACACACAAAATGCAATGCAATTTTAACATAGACCAAACTAAGGAAAGGTTCTGTTAGGTCCTAAGACTTTAGGAACTAAATGTATTAGAACTTCATTATGTATTATGTTAGAAAACCATGATCAAAACATAAAGTCTAGGTTTAGGCTTGCTCAAAATGTGTTTATTTGTAAAGTTGGAATCGAGTGATTGTAGGATTTATTGTTCTAAATCTGCAAGGCTTAATCAATCGAAAATTAGATTCGATTGATCGAACCTCGTGCAGATTAATTTTTTTGCAGAATTTTCTAACTCAACCCAAGCCCCGTTTGACATGTAAGGTTTTATGTTTTACACCAAGTATAAAAGGAAAAATCCTAACTATGTTTTAGAGGTCTTTGATGTGTTGTGTGTTGAATCTCTTGTGAAATCTAGAGGTGTTTACCTTCATATGCACTTCACTTCAGTTACTGGATAAAGAACTTAAAGAAGATTTGAAACCTTTGAATGGAGTCTTAAAGTCACATGTGGGAGTACTTGTGGTTGTAGTGGATTAAGGAAAAAAGTAGTCTGTGGACTTGGAGCTATCACGTGGTTATGGTAGTAAGTTTTCTACTCCAGGTAGCAATAGGATGTTAGTGGTCTAAGTCTTATTATACAAACTTCAATTCTTTCATAGTGGATCTATTTTTACCTTGACAGTAGCTAGGTTAAAGCCTCCCCAGGTTTTTTTATCGGTTTGGTTTTCCTGAGTTATCATATCGTGTGTTCTTTATATTTCTGCATTATTTACATGATATGATTTGAGTGTGTTTACCTAGATCTGAATAATTTATCTAAGTAATCACTTGGCTAAATAACTAGGTTAAACAACTTGTGTTTTAAGGGATCTAAATCGTACAAGTGGTATCAGAGTGGGTTAGCTCTTGATTTAGGTTATTATACCTAGAGTTGATCATTGATCCCTATTATCATGGATAATTTTAAGTGTCTTACTATTTTTGATTATGATGATTTGAATAAAAAGGATACTATTGTTTCAGTTGATCTTTTTGAGGCTTATGAAAGGAATTTGCATGATTTCAGTCTCTCTCAGAAGATTGATGTAATCCCTCAAATACACTTTGCTTCACATGGATTTTCACTTACAAAGCCGAAAACTCGTGCTATATGGGTGAGAAAAGACTTGCTAAGGTGAGTGTTGTTTACTTATCCCTGATTTAATTATTTCAATTGTTTGTGGACATGTTTTGTTTCTGTTTTTAGTTGTTTTGTTTTTTAGGTTGCTTTTTATATTAAAAAAAATCCAAAAACATTGAAAATTTTCAAAAAGACAAAAATACTTTATTTGGTGTCTTGTTTTATTTGTTTTAAGGATACATGAGTTGTAATCTCTCTCTCTCTTGATTTAGAACGTACTTGACATTGTGGAGAAACTTGAATAGTGATGAATTCTGTTATATCAGTGGGCTGAAAGTCTCAGATGTTGACGATTTTGTAATGAGTCCTGAGAAAATAAACACAGAATCAGAGGAGACCGGTGGAAGCCGGCCAAGAATCCTCTGATGGCAAAGTTAGTCTTTTTGTAATTCCAAAAATGTTGGAAGTATCTGAATGTCTTACCCTCTCGTTGGCGATTGTTTATATAGCATGTGGGCAACGGTTACTTATTTGATAATCGTTCCTATTGCTGAGTAGTACGAAAGATTCAGAGGTAACTTCCATAACTGCCATGGAAGTTACATTATTTTGGTATGCCTTTCACAACGGTTGGATTTGGCTTACAATGGTTCGACTATTCTCACGCCTGGTGAAAATATGCTCGTCTAAGGCTCAAGGTGCTCAGGACACAACAACCTCGTCCGTCCTTCAAGGACGGACGGATAAGGTCGCTATGGACGAGCACGGGGTAACTTCCTTCTCTTTGGACGACATTTATGGACGAGACATGACTTGTGGATTTTATTGGATTTTTATTACACCATCAAATAGTATGTGTTATATAAGTGCTAAGTTATTTATGATTTTGTGTGAGTATATACAAGTTTGTACATGTACTCAAGGGTTAATTAAGAAATTGATATTTCTTGTTTGTGTACCCTCTATAGCTTCATTTAGCACTATCATGCATAGCTTTGCATTGTTCATTTAGCATAATGTGTTCTTTTTGTTTATGGTCATAATTGTTTTTTTAAAACCAAAAAGATTTTTATGTGTTTTGTATTACTTATCATTGACTTGTAATCAAGGCTGGCCATATTATCTTTACATAACATGCTTATGTACCTTGTTTAGCTTGGATGATCTTATTTTACTACACTTTGCTAGTTTTAGCTATGTAGTGCATGTTATGTGGGAGTTGTGCATAGTTTTTGATCATTTGATCTTGATTTTGAAGTCACATGCTTTTAATTGTTAGGACATGAACTTAATGAGAAAGGCATAAATAACCATCTCACCACTGTTTACTAGCCAATCATGAACAATGTATATTATAAGATTTTGTGCTCGAGAAAGTGTAGCATATACAGAAAAAGAAAATAAGGTGTAGCCTCAGATTAATGCTAAAATTGGTGTGTACATTATTGGGCTATAATAAATTCACAATGAAATCAAATTGGTGTGTACATTATCTAGCTAATCAAATATTTTCACATTGAAATAAAATTGGTGTGTACATTAGAAGGCAAAACAAGAAACTTACATGATTGCAAGCCTGTTTTCTAGAAGATGTGAGAGTTATATGATGTAACTCTTTAGGTGATAGTCTCTTTCAAACTTATGTGATGAATTTTGTAGAAATTGTGATTGATTACTATCTACATATTACCTCACATGCATCTCAAGCTATTGCTAGTTGCACACACTACACAAGTTATTCTTTGCTAAACATAGTACATGATATCGAGTGTGATTTCGTTGTGGCCATCCAAGATTATATGTTCCTTGATTTTAATGCAAAATGTGTTTAATGTTTGAGGTTTTTTAGAACAAATTGATTGAAAAACATGTTTTTGGAAGATCTGGGTTGAATTCAAGTGTTTTTGAAAAACCTTTAATCTCATACTCATGCATTTCATTCATGAAACATTGTGCTTTGAGGAGTTTCTACATTAAATTGCTCTGTTTTTCAAAAATTTGAGTTTTTCAAATTTTTGATCGATCAAATCTATCTTTCGACCGATCGAAAATGTGATAAAAATTTAGGTTACAATCTGCCTGACTCGATTAGTGCTCGATGGATCGAATTTAATTTTCGACCGATTAAAAATCAGTCAGCGAGTGTTTTAAAAAGGAACCTTTCTCTCGTGTTCTTCATTTTATTCAAACTTTTCAAACACTTTTGTCACTATTTCACCTCAACTGATCCAATCTAAGAGTTTTTTTTTTGTATTCTTCCTCAAATCTTCAAGGGTTTTTGTCTTCAAGTGTAGGTAAGACCTAAACACCCTTCCTTTTTCATCAAAATCACATTTTTCATGCATTTTACTTAGGATTTTTGAACATTAGATTTTTAGAGATTTTGATGTTTGGGTTGTTTTTATTCAATCTCAATCACTAGGTTTTCGTTCCTAGATCATATACATGTGATTCTCATGCATTAATTTGATCAATTTTGTGTTTTCAGAAAAATTTGAAATTCTAGGGCTCGAAACTTTGAGAAATTGCATATTTTGTTCAATTGGGCTAAAATTGATGAAATTAACTTGTGTTACTGATTGATTATGACATTATATGATGTTGTTTAACTAGTGTAATGATTAATTGATCAATTTGGTTTAATTTTTGAAAAGGGTTTTTCAAAATTTGGGGTTTTTGCTCTAAAACTCTGTGTTCAAGTCAATTGATGGTTTATGAAGTAATATTGAACAAATTTCAATGCATTAGAGCATGCATCATATGTGCATTCATTATATGCATCATATAGATTGTTATTTATTGAGTTTTTTTGTGCTCTAACCTTCTCTAATGCAGTCTACCCTTATGTTTCTTTCTTTGTTTCTGTTTTCCTTTTATTCTAATTTCTTAGCATCATGGTTAGGAAAACTAGAGAAAATAAGAAAACCACCACCCCCTCTACTCTTATGTTTGAAGGTGATAGGTTTAGAACTAAGAAAAACCAAGAAACCTATGAGAAGCTTAACATTTGTAGATTGGTTTGGGCTGAGCGTAAGGTGATTCTAGATGAGCTTAATGGGGAGATTAGGAGGAGCTTTTAGAGTAGGGGTTGGTTACTTCTTTTAGATATAGAGCATCTTCCTCCTGCTGCTTTGATTAGAGAGTTTTATTTGAACCTCTTTGTCCACTCTGATGATTCCAACATTCAGTTTGTGAAGAGTTGGATAAGGGGTGAAGAGTATGTCATTACACCTTAAGTAGTGGCCTCTGCTCTGTGTACCTTTGGTATAGCAGCCTATGTACCCTTACACTGAGACCCCTCCACTTGATGACATTATGGCATTACTCACTAGTACTTCCATTAGATGGGGTACTAATCCTCCGATCACCTCCTATAAGCTTAATAAGCTTAATTATCTATTTTTTTGAATTTCTTGTCATTCCATTTGGCCTATCTCTCATTTACATACTATTCCTCTTGAGAGATGTGCCTTTTTTTACGCTCTCGTCACTGATTCTCCTATTCGTTTTCCTTCTCTTTTTATTAGCTCTTTAGTTGAGGTTCATAGGAATAATGCATAATCTCATAGTCTTTTCTTTCCGGGTTTTAGTTTAGAAGATTTTCCTGGATCCGAGCCTGCTCATATTATAGCTCCCATTAGTGTCACCTTCCTTTGGTAAAGAGCGGCTCAGATGAAAGCTAGCTCTAAACGCCCTAGAGTTGAGTCTTCTACAGGTGCATCTAGGCCTCCTACATTTGGTGACCCCACTGCTGAGGAGTTTGTGGATCCTATAGCTGCTGTTGAGCATCCTGCTTCTTCATCGAGCGATGCTTTTATACGGAGTATGCTGGACATTATCATGACCGTTCAGGCGGTCCGTTGTCAGCTCCTTTTAGATGTGCTCATTGAGCTTCAAGCTTTACAAGTAGATTTGGCGAGTACTACATGATCTACTCCACAATCTCCACCTTTTGATGATGAGTCATGATTGCCCTTTGGCAATTCATCACAAAAGGGGGAGTACATATGCATGTTGATAGGAGGAGTTTTTGTTTTGGAGCTAGATTGTAGTTAGAAGCTTGAGCTAAATGTATTTTGTTTTGGATTTTCATGTGTTTATTTTTTTTTTCCTTTGATATTTTCATCATTATTGGGTTGTATATGTTAGAGGGAGACACTATGTTTTATGTTTCTTTTATTGTTTCTTGTTTCACATATGATACATTAGTTATTAATTTATATTATGAAGTTATTCATGGTATATATCTTATTTCATGTTTTGTGAAATCAAGAATTTATATTGGTTTACTTATATTTTCCCACATGCGTTTATCTGTTTGTTGAGTGTTTCAAGAATTTAAAGGTTAATTCAGTCGTGGCTGCTGTCTACACTGGCAACTGATAGATAATAGTAAGGTTGAATTGTTTTTGGGCATTTTAAATTTAAATAGGCTGTGTGTAACTTTGAGCATTTCATTTTTGTGATGTGTTTTGTCACAGATTGCCAAAAGGGGAGTTTGTTAGGTTCTAAGACTTTAGGAACTAAATGTATTAGAACTTCATTAAGTATTATGTTTGCAAACCATGATCAAAACATAGAGTCTAGGTAATCGCTTCAATTGCTGCATAAAGAACTTAAAGAAGATCTAAAACCTTTGAGTAAAGTCTCAAAGTCATAAGTGGGAGTACTTGTGGTTGCAGTGGATCAAGGAAAGAAGTAGTCCGTGGACTCGGAACTGTCACGTGGTCGTGGTAGTAAGTTTTCTACTCGAGTTAGCAATAGAATGTTAGTGGTCTAAGTCTTATTGTACAAACTTCAATTCTTTCATAGTGGATCTGTTTTTACCTTGAGGATAGCTAGGTTAAAGCCTCTCTAGTTTTTTTACTAGTTTGGTTTTCCTGAGTTATCATATTGTGTGTTCTTTATATTTCCGCATTATTTACATGATATGATTTGAGTGTGTTTTACCTACATCTGAATAATTTATCTAAGTAATCACTTGGCTAAATAACTAGGTTAAACAACTTGTGTTTTAAGGGGTCTAAAAACGTACAGGTTCTAAGTCATTACATTGTAGGGTGGGTTTGTTGTTGTATTGCTTCCCTTAGCTAGGACATTACACCTCCCAAATGTAATGTAATGAACATTATGTTGGTCCAAATGACATGGTCTATCCATTTTAGTCAACAAGAAATGCTTCAGTAACTTTGGGCTATGAGTTAGTGAGTTCACCACTAGGTACCCGAATCTAATGAAGACCGGTGATCCATGGTTACTACCACCATATGTTGAGATGGGTACATGCATTTTGTTTGATGGCACACACTATGACAGTTAAGGAAAGCTTTTAACAACCAACATGGCAATTTCAAATAAGATATTATACAAACAATATACAGACATAAGCAACCAAACAAACAAAAACATCATACAAAAACAAGGGTATTTAATTGGTCATTTAAAGTCTAATGTGAAGCTTAAGCCCTCGACATCCCTAGTGGAGCCGCCACTGGGAGAGACCAGGGAATTTTGGGTGCTCTTAGAAAATGGTGTAGGCATCGACACCTTCCTTTTTTAGGATTTTATGGAGTCGCCACTTTTTTTAAAAGTAAAATGAGAAAACTATATAAATTACAACATGTCTTGAATAATAATCTTCTCATTAATTGGAAATAATTATATCTTGGTAGAAAGAACTTTACATGGCTTTATTTCCTAGTTACAATCTAGTACCAAAAATACAAGGCTTTGTTTCCTAGTTACAATCTACACAAAATAAAATAAGACACTCTTCTACAATGATCCTAAGATTCAGGGGCTACGTTATAAAATGTGAAGGTATTAGGCACCCACCCTGCCCAGATAGGGTCTGGTCTTCTAGACTTTAAATGACCATTAAATGCCCATATTCAGAATGTCAAATGATGTATAACAAATGCCATGTCAAATCCTAGAACTAGGGTTAAAATGCTATATAAGAACCTTGGATCTGCAATTTTATTTTGTGTAAAAAAATGTTTGATGAGAATGCTTAGGAAAAATTTTAAATTCCATAAAAGAAAAAGAATGAATTAAAAAAAAAAAATCATATCTAGTTTGGATTTTTTTAAATGTTAAAAAAAAAAACAAAAAAAAAGGGAATTTTTTATTAAAATACCAATTTTATGTGAAAATGCAGATCCGGTTTTAATAAATAAATAAAAAAAGGTCAGATTTTTATTTTGAAAAATGCAAAGAAGATTTTATAAAAAATACAAATTAGATTTTTTTATTAAAAAACAAACCAGATTTTATAAACAAAATACAAATCAAATTTGATAAATAAAATACAGAGAAGATTAAAGTAAACAAAATACAGATCAGATTTTTGTTTTTGAAAAAAACATGGAGAAGAATACAGATTTGGTTTTATTTTTGAAAAACATGGCGAAAAATAAAAATTTGGTTATAGTTTTGAAAAACATGGGTTCTCTTGCAGATCTAGTTTTAGTTTTGAAAAACATGGAGAAAAATACAGATTTGGTTTTAATTTTGAAAACATGGATTCTCTTACAGATCTAGAATCTTAAGAAGAAATTCAACCCTAGATCTAGGCATGTTCATCAACTACTCATGAGAATTTTTCAAAAGCAAGAAATAGAGCATGCAATAACATATGACTAACATGGTTATATAAACACAAGAAGCAACATCATATTCATGGAAAATAAAGCATAGATGATAACATGTTTTTGAAATTAAAATAAAATCATGTTATGGAAAGTAAAGTTAGAATTATAACTGCATGAACGTATTCCACAAGTAGAGAACTATCCTAGGGATCAAAGAGGATGAATTTTTAAGGATCTATATAAAACTACTTAATAGAAAAGAAATTCCTAAAACAAAACTTCCAGAACTTCTTTAATGTAAAGGGAGAGAGGGGTCCTAATTTCTGATTTTAGTTTCCTATTTATAGAGGTTTGGTGCCTAGAAAATAAGCTAGGTTGGATTAGATACAAATTAGGTCGAATTCATATCCCTAAAAATTCGAAATGGATGTGTTTTAGCTTGATTAGAATGTTTTCGGGCTGATCCTCAAAGTTGTGCCAATTGGCACTAGAGAAGTGCTGATCGGCGGCTGATCACTTACCTATGGTAGAGTTTGCTTACAATAATAGTTACCATTCAAGTATTAAAGCAACACCATATAAGGCTTTGAATGGGAGAAAGTGTAGATCCCTAATTTGTTGGGATGAGGTGGGAGAACGAAAAATCTTAGGGCCAAAGATTATTCAGAGGACTTGTGAAAAGGTAAATATGATTCGTAATCGACTACGAGCAACCCAAAGTAGACAAAAGAGTTATTATGACATCAAAAGGAAGGCACTGGAACTTGAAATTGGAGATAAAGTTTTCCTACGGGTTACACCTATGAAAGGGGTCATGAGATTTGGCAAAAAGGGTAAGTTAAGCCCTAGGTTTGTAGGGCCTTTTGAGATCTTGGAGAGAGTGGGTGAAGTTACATATAGAATTGCCCTACCGCCGGCCTTGTCAGGAGTTCATAATGTTTTCCATGAGTCTATGCTAAGGAAATACATTCTGGATCCTTCACATGTTTTGAGTTATGAGCCTTTTCAAATTAGCGATGACTTGTCATATGAAGAAGTTCTGATAGAGATTTTGGACCGTAAGGAGCAAGTGTTACGCAATAGAACAATACCTTGGGTAAAGGTGCTTTGGAAGAATCATTCAGCGAAAGAGGCATCTTGGGAGCATGAAGATGATATGTTGTCAAGATACCCAAGCCTTTTTCAAGATCAAGGTATGTAAAATTTCAAGGATGAAATTTTTATAAGAAGGGAAGATTGTAACATCCCGTCAGTTTAAAAAAAAAAAATGTAAAGTTAGCATTTTTTTTTTGTGGACCACGTGTGCCCCCACCTAACCCCACTCCCCACCACTCATTTTCACCCACCTCTCTTCTCTTTTTTGGCCGGCTCCCTCTTTTCTTTCTTTCATTTTCTTTCTTTTCTCTTTACTGAAACACGCACACACACACACTCACTCCCACACTCACCCGCCGGCCTCCACTCCAAACCACGCCATCTCACCATCATTTTTTCGGCAAGATCACTAGAAAAATACTTAGGAACCCCAAAGCATCTTCATCATTTTATTTGAGGTAAAAATTTCTCATCTTTTTGGTAGGTTTTGCACTTTCGCTTGAGGTTATTTTTTTTATCTAAGCTTTAATAATGATACCATGTGATTTATGGGTATTGGAAGTGATATTTATGTGTTTTTATGTATGGGTTTTGTATTGGTGGAATTATTTGATGAGTGGGTATATATTTTGTGCTATTGATGACTACTTAAGGGTTATGTATGGTGGAAAATTTAGGGGTTTTAAGTTATAACATGTGATGGTTGGTAAATTTAATTTTTCCATTGCCATTGGGTTTATTTGGAGTTAGTTGAAGTTCTAAATTTCTTATCTTGGAGGATATATTGATTTTGCTTTCATGGGTCTCTTAGTGATATAGTGTAAATTTTATGGAAGCTAGTCATAATGTTGGAGATGATATTAAATGGGTTAACTTTGTAAATTGGAGTTTATGCCTTGTGAATCAATTTGTTGAGAAACTTTGGAAGTGAGATATATTATTGATGAGGTTAAATACTAGGCTTGCCTAAGTAAGTGATTATTTTGGCAATTCCTAAATTGTGGTTAGATGCAACTTCAAGCTCTATACTTATTGTGATAAGTTTACTTGATATTGTTTAGGTTCTAGCTAATCTCCTTGGAGCTTGGAGAGTTAGGATTTTGCAGTTGCAAGGTAAGTAGCTTTTTAATGGGATTTTGAAAAATAACCATGTTATATAAATGTTTTTGGGTTAGACACGTTTTTGGAAACTACCTATGGAAATTATATTTTCCTAAAAACTATTGTGTCATAACCTTAATACATATATATGATTATATATATGAAAATGCATCATATTTGGTATTGCATTTGGGGAAATGCATGAATTTGTTAATATAGATAAATGAGCATATTTTATTTAATCTTGATAAGAAAATCTTGGATTTTATGGTGTATTGGAATATTTAAGATGCTTATCTTGTCTTAGTACTTGAGAAATTGATAGAAAATCTTTTTGACAAGAATGAAGTTGAAAACCTTACAAATTTTATAGAAGTTAGATTATTTAAGGTTTTCTGAAACTACCTGGATATGAACTATGTATTTCAAAGTAGTGTAACCTGTGAGTTTATATTGTTTTAACACCATGCCATGTGTGATTTCCCAGTGATCACCCGGTTTGGTTTTCGTGGTCTTTGTGACAACAGAATCAAGTTTAGGTCAGTGCCCTTTCACTTTGGATGACACGTTCTTCCCTGCTGTCCATGGGGGGAAGAGGATTCCTTGATTATGTGTGGGTGAGGCTGCTGCTCATGGGGTCGAGAGACCACATGCAAGAGAGGTCCAATTTGACATGTTCTCTCTGCTGCCCTTGGGGGGAGAGAAAAACCTTGAGGGTATGGGTGAGACTGCTGTCCATGGGGCCAAGAGTCTGCATACCAGAGGGGACAATATCATACTAGTTGTGAATGGGTAGATCCCCTGACCGGTTTATGTGGTAGTGTGGTATATTTGAGATAAATTACCATATGTTAGATTTTATAGTTTTGGAATTATATTATTATTACTCACAGATTATAGCATATGGTTTCAAGATATTTACTTTGAGGAACTTGTATTTCATTATTAAACCTTTTTTGTCATATTATTATTATCATAGTAGATGAAACTTGCATTTCCCTCACCCCCATAAAATATGCTACTTATTGGGCTCTGTGTCATCCCATTATTTTTATAACTTTTTCAGAGTAGGCAACAGTCTTTTGAAACAGTTTTTTGGTGGCTAATAGTAGTTAGACTAACTACTGATAGAGGCTGAACTTTTGTAATAGGTATATTAGATAATGTATATCTTAGAATAGGCTTGACTCATTTCTTTTGTATATTATAGTGGTTGTGACGTTGCTCCCACTGATGGGACAAGCTGATGATATGTAATTATTTTTTCAGACCTCTATTCTTTTGTGGCCAATGGTCCTTGTACTTATTACTTAGGGCTCTGACTTACTTTGAGAGTATATTCAATGAAATTATTATGATAATTCTTGATGTTGGTACTTGATATGATTTTATGGATTGGTTTGTCAAAAGGGAAAAATCTACAGGTACTTTGAGACGACTTACTCATGCTTTGAACCCTTTAAGGTTTGAGGTGTGACAGTTGATCTAGCTTAATTAGGCGTAATTTATGGTGTGGATTAATAACTGATTGACTTTCCAGTTTCATACTAATTAATAGTTGTTTTTCCTATTCTGAAGCTGCTAATTTCAAGCCAAATTCACCTTAATTTTAGGCTTCTATTATTTAGTACTTTTTTAGCTATTTTTATTTTATTTTATTTTAGAGCTGCTAATCAGACCAAATCAACCTGAATTGAGACTTCTATTATTTAGTATGTTTTTATTATTATTATTATTATTATTATTATTATTATTATTATTATTATTATTATTATATATTTTCCTATTTGTAGTCATGTCTTATAAATAGCTTGCACTCATTGTAAAGAAGGTTTATTGAATAAAAATCAGAAAAAATGTGAGGTTTTGCTTCTTCTTTTGGTTCTTTAAGAATTGTAAACTTATCAAGGATTCTTCCTTGTGGCGTTCAAATTTTTATACATTCAGTTCATGATTCAATTATAATCATTAGGTCGAGGTCTATTACTTATACCTTTGGTTCGTGTTTCATTTATAAACATTGGGTCAGAGTTTCTATCAAAATTTGAATTTTAGCTTTTTTGGGCAAGTATTCCAATATTATTTTAGCATGTCAATTGAGGTTCACATCATTTGGTATTAGAGCACAGGTTCCAAAATTAGGTTTACTATCCCTTTATTTTTTGTTTCCTGTTATCATCCTATCTTGTTCCCTTTTCATGTTCATTATTCCTTGCTCTTGTTTTGTGACGTGCACTAAGTTAAAATCGTGGACCAAGTTCAAAAAGAAAAAAGAAAAAAAAAAAGAGACGTCAGAAAAGAAAAGAAAACAGAAAAATATTGTTTGTAGTTCTGTTCTCTCAAACCAAAATATTGTTTTCTTTTGTCCTCTTCCTTTAATTCATTGTTTTTGTAATATTTTCTTGTTGTCGGTATTGGTTTAAATACTACAAATTGAATTTCTTGATCAAGTTAATTAGTTTAATGAAAAACTAAAAAGGGGAAGCTATATGTGGGAAAAAAACAAGAGAGTGTAAGACTAATATTGGGAAAAAGCCAAATTTAAGAGTAAAACACGAGTGTGGGTGACATAATTTGAGTGCAAACATGTGAGGGAGTGTTGTGAGGAATTATTTCTAATATTTTTCTATAGTTTCAAAAGTATGTCTTCTAGGGGCGAAACATCAAACAAAGAAAGAGGGGAGAAGTCGTCCTTCATGTTGTAGGCTATGTAACAACAATTTAAACGCATGAACGTGGTGTTTAATGAGAATTGGGATCGAATGGATAGGCAAGACACTGTTATTGCTACTTTGCATGAGGAGCATTCCCAAAGAGTCCCGAATGCTATAAGGCAAGAAAGGCATGTGTGCGTGGATGATTCTGATGACGACCACAAGGATGAGTTCGAAGATGAAGAGGATCAAGCTTCATTGAACAATAAGGGCAGGTTTGTGCCAAGGAGAGAAAGGCGTGGTAAAGGTTTCCAAAGAGATCCAAGATAGCAAGATGGGACTGGTAGAAACCTAGGAAACATCAAAATGAAGATACCATCATTCCATGGGAAAAAGGATCCCGAAGCGTACTTGGAATGGGAGTAGAAGGTGAAGTTGATCCTTGAGTGCCATAACTACTTTGAGGAGAAAAAACTAAAGCTCACTGTTATTGAGTTTACAAACTATGCTATTATATGGTCAACTTGTGATAAACAAAAGAAGAAACCATGAGAGGGTTATTGAAACGTGGGAGGAAATGAAGGCTAGCAAGAGGAGGCGGTTTGTCCCTAGTCACTACTATAGGAACTTGTGTCAGAAATTGGAGAGTCTTACTCGAGGCTATAGGAGCATGGATGACAACCACAAGGAGATGGAGATTGCCATGATTCTAGCTAATGTAGAGGAGGATAGAGATGCTATCATGGTGTGGTTTTTGAATGGACTGAATTAGGACATTGCCAACGTGGTGGAGTTGAAGGACATGATGCACATGGCAATAAAGATGGAACGACAACTTAAATGGAAAGGAACTCGATTATTTCAAAATCCGGGCTCCTTTGCTTCATAGAGGTCGAATAGGAGGAAAGAGAAATGGTTGTTTTTAAGTCCAAAACCGAACCACCAAAAAGGATAGATGAAGTTCCCTGTGTCAACAAAGGTAAAACCAAATCTCAAAATTGTAATCGTGATATTAAGTGTTTTCGTTGTTTAGGACTAGGTCATATTGCTTCACAATTCCCAAATAAGAGGACCTTGATCGCATGTGTTGATGGAGAGGTGGAAACTAAATGTGAGGGTGAACATGCGATGATGTGGATGATGACTAGATGATGACTAGATGCCATCACCTGAGGATGACATCAACAACAAGGTATGTAGTATGATCATTGATGAGGGGAGTTGTACTAATGTGACTAGCACTACTTTAGTTGAAAATTTGAATTTACCTACCTTGAAACATCCTAGACCGTATATGTTGCAGTGGTTGAATGATTGTGAGGAGGTTAAGGTAAATAAGCAAGTGCTAGTTTCTTTTTCAAATTGGGAGGTACAATGATGAAGTACTTTGTGATGTTGTTACAATGCATGCGGGTCACATATTATTGGGCAGGCCATGGCAATTTGACAGGAAGGTCAATCATAGCGGGTTCAAGAATAGGCATTCTTTTGTTCAATCACTTGGGAAGTGCCGATTGGCCCTCTTGGATGTCATGCCCCTCTTCCAATTTCGGCTCGATTTGGACTCTTTTGAGGATTTTTTAAGTCGGGAATTGCACGTTGACACATTTTTAACTCATTTTAAAATTAATCCCTTTTATCTTGATAATCAAGTCTTTAAAGTAATAATTATCAAATAGATAAATATTCTAAAAAGTCTTAATTATCAACAATTTACTTGTTCTTTAATTATCCATTTTATTCCCATACAAGCAGAACCAACGAGCAATCACAAAATTATTTAATTAATTTTATTTGTTTAACCAATCAGAATTAATTTAAATTAATCACATGTGATCGGTTCCATCCCCCAAAAAAAAAAAAAATGCATGCAAACCGTGAAAACTTGATCATGTGATATCTTGCAATTGACGGTTGGATTTGGGATTCGGGCATACCGTCGCAACCGTTAGAATCTTAAGATTATTTTTATGATATAAAGGAATTAATTCATGAAATGAAACTCTAATTTTTGGGCATATGAATGGTCATTCTAGCCATCTTTTAAGATTAAATTATGGGTGCAAAATCGAGTGTCTATAGAATGCCCAACATTGATAGAGCTTGCAAAGCGAATGTCAATGTAAAACAAAGATACTAATTTTAGTGACCATGATTTAATCAAGGTTGACTTTTCAAAAATTTCCTAGCCTTAAAACCTAAAACCTTGGGACATAGAACTAGTGTTTTGTTGATTAAAAAAAAAAAAAAAAAAACTGTGAATACTTGATCCTCTTGATAATTGATGAACCTGAATCAAATCTTGAATGCTGATGAGGCAATTGAGAAATATATTTGCTCGACTTGAAATGCTGATTGAGAACCATATCAGGCTCAATCTGAAAATTTAAGGCGACTGAGAGCTATCTCCATCTCAATTTGAAATTCTAGGGCAACTGAGAGCTATCTCTATCTTGGTCTAAAAATCTGAGGCGACTGAGAGCTATCTCTGTCTCGGTTTGAAAATATGAGGCGACTAAGAGCTATTTCTGTCTTGGTTTGAAAATTTGAAGGTGACTAAGAGCTATCTCTATCTCGGTCTGAACTTCGAGTGACTAAGAGCTATCTCTATCTCTGTCTGAATCTGGGGCGACTGATGAGAATCAACAAGCACCATTAAAGGATCCATTGCATGTTCCAGTTGGGCTTATTACTAGAGCAAGATCCAAGAAGATCAAAGAAGCACTTAATGGGCTGATTCTAACACAGCACATTTCAAGCTCGGCTCAAAGGAAGACGAAAGCGTAATAAATTTAATCCAAGCTATTGATAGGGTTGATCTGGCTTAATTAGGCGTGATTTATGGTGTGGATTAATGGCTAATTGACTTTCCAATTCCATCCCAATTAATAGTTATTTTTCCTATTCTGGAGACGCTAATTTCAAACCAAATCCACATTTATTTTAGGCTTCTATTATTTAGTGCATTTTTAGCTATTTTCCTATTTTGGAGCTGCTAATTTTAGACCAAATCAATTTTAATTTAGACTTCTACTATTTAGTACGTTTTTATTTTTTATTTTTTTTATTTATATATATATATATATATATATTTTCCTATTTTCAGTCATGTCTTATAAATAGCATGAACTCATTGTAATGGAGGAGTATTGAATAAAAATCAGAAAAAAAAAAATGTTTTGCTTCTTTTGGTTCTTCAAAATCTGTGAACTTATCTATGATTCTTTCTTGTGGCATTCAAATTTTACACCTTCGATTCATGATTCAATTATAATCATTGGGTTGAGGTCTGTTACTTATATCTTTGGTTTGTGTTTCATTTATAAACATTGGGTCGGGGTTTCTATCAAAATTTGAATTTTAGCTTTCTTGCACAAGTATTCCAATATTATTTGTTGGGTCTTAAAGCGTATCAATTGAGGTTCGCATCATTTGGTTTCAGAGCCAAGTTCTAAAATCAGGTTTACTATCTCTTTATCATTTGTTTACTGTTATCAATTTATCTTGTTCTTTTTGTGTTCATTATTCCTTGCTCTTGTTTTCTGATGTGCACCAAGTTAAAATCGTGCACCAAGATTTTTTTAAAAAAAAAGTGTAGAAAAAAAAGAGAGGTCAGAAGAGAAAAGAAAACGAAAAATATTGGTTGCAGTTTCAGTTCTCTCAAACCAACATATTGTTTTCTTTTGTCCTCTTCCTTTGATTCATTGTTTCTGTAATATTTTCTAGCCGTCAATATTGGTTTAAATACTACAAGTTGAATTTCTTGATCAAGTTTATTTGTTTAATGAAGAATTGAAAAGGGGAAGATACGAGTGGAAAAAGGCAAGAGAGTGTGAGACTAATATCAAGAAAAAACCATTTTAAGAGTGAAACACGTGTGAGTTACATAATTTGAGTGCAAACATGTGAGGGAGTGTTGTAAGGAATTATTTCTAACAATTTTTTTTAATAGTTTCAAAAGTATGTCCTCCAAGGGCAAAACATCAAATAAAGAAGGAGGGGGGGGGGTGGAGGAGGAGTCGTTCTTCATGTTGTAGGCTATATAACAACAATTTAAATGCATGAACGTGGTGTTTAATGAGATTCGGGATTGGATGAATAAGCAAGATGCTATTATTGCTACTTTGCATGACGACCGTCCCTAAAGAGTCCCAAAGAAAGGTGTGCATGTGTTGATGATTCTATTGACAACCACGAAGATGATTTCGAAGATGAAGAGGATTAAGCTTCATTGAACAATAAGGGCAAGTTTGTGCCAAGGGGAGAAAGGCGTGGTAGAGGTTTCTGAAGAGATCCGAGATGGCAAGATGGGACTGACAGAAACCTAGGAAACATCAAAATATAGATATCATAGCGAGGTTTTTGAATGGGCTAAATTGAGACATTGCTAATGTGGTGGAGTTGCAACACTTTGTGGAGTTGGAAGATATGGTGCACATGGCAATAAAGATGGAATGATAGCTTAAAAGGAAAGGAACTCGGTCATTTCAAAATCTGAGCTCCTTTGCTTCATGGAGATCGAATGGGAGGAAAGACGAATGGGTTTTTTTTAAGTCCAAAACCGAACCACCAAAAAGGATAGATGAAGTTCCCAGTGTCAACAAAGGTAAAACTGACTCCCAAACTCGTAATCGTGATATTAAGTGTTTTCATTATTTGGGAGTAGGTCATATAGCTTCACAATGCCTAAATAAGAAGACCACGATCGCATGTGTTGATGGAAAGGTGAAAACCGAAAGCGAGGGCGATGATGACTAGATGCGATCACCTGAGGATGCTTGTGACGATGATGTGAGATATCCAGTGAAGGGTGAGTCACTTATGGCTAGGCGTGCTTTAAGTTCCCAAGTCAAAGAGGATGACATGGAACAACAAAAGGAGAATATTTTTCATACTAGATGACACATCAACAAGGTATGTGGCATGATCATTCATGGGGGGGAGTTGTACTAATGTGGCTAGCACTACTTTAGTTGAAAAATTGAATTTACCTACCTTGAAACACCCTAGACTATATAAGTTGTAGTGGTGGAGAGTGTGAGAAAGCAGTGTTTGGAAAATTCTATAGACTAGATGGGTACCTATTTAGAGAGGATAGACTTTGTCTTCGTAATAGTTCTATGTGTGAGTTGCTTATGCATGAAGCACATGGAGGTGGTTTAATGGGTCATTTTGGTGTAAGGAAGACTTTAGACGTGTTATATAAGCATTTTTTTGGCCAAAGATGAAACGTGATATGGAAAGAGTTTGCGCTAGATGCGTTACCTATAGGCAGGCCAAATCTAGAGTCTTACCACATAAATTGTACTCTTTTCTACTTGTACCTAGTGCACCTTGAGTCAATATTTCTATGGATTTTGTTTTAGACTTGCCTAGGTCAAGGAAAGGTATGGATTCAATTTTTTGTGGTTGTTAATAGGTTTTCTGAGATGGCACATTTCATATCTTGTCATAAAACTGATGATGCAACTCACATCGCTGATTTGTTCTTTAGAGAGATAGTATGGCTCCATGGTATTCCTAGGAGTATTATGTCTGATCGTGATGTTAAGTTCCTTAGCTATTTTTGGAAAGTCTTGTGGGGAAAGTTGAGTACTAAACTATTGTTTTCGACTACTTGTCACCCCCAAACAGATGGACAAACAGAGGTAGTGAATAGAACTTTATCTACTTTGTTTCGTACTATAATTTAGAAGAACTTGAAAAATTGGAGTGTTCATTCTACTACTAATTTTTCACCATTTGAGATTGATTTTGGTTTTAATCCACTAACTCCTTTCGATTTTCTACCTTTGCCAATTAATGAAATGACTAGTTTGGATGGTCAAAAGAACACTGAGATGGTGAAGAAACTCCATAAAATTGTATGGCAACATATAGAAAAGAAAAATGAGTAATATGTGACCAAAGCCAATAAGGGCCAGCGACAAGTCCTCTTTAAACCGAGTGATTGGGTTTGGGTGCATATTGTTAGTATGGAGTGAATAAGAAATTCACTCCTAATGTGACCACTTGAACATGATATTAAAGTGGTGAAAATTCTTGAGTCTCATATTGGAAATGATAGAGAATATGAGTTTTGGGCTGGATATTGGGTTGGGTTTTAGGCATGTGTGGACTAGGCCCACTTATCCAATTAATAGTAATATTTTATTATTTTATTTTTGAGTCAGTAAGTCTGTATACAACAGTTATCTCTGAAACAATGTTTCTGTTTTAAGTTACATATAATTTCATAGTCCCTCATTCATGAAATATAGCTTTTAGAGACAGATTGTGTGAGGAGCGAAATTTGCATTAAGGAGATTGTGTCAAACACAAGACTTGATCTGAGTTATTTATCCTTCACGCATTTGGTCTGTAAGTTTGAATTATTTGCAGATTTCTTCTTATATATATATTCAGTGTTTATTTATTGCTGTTACCTATCACATTTATTTGCGTTTTTGCTTTATTACAAAAATAAATTGTTAAAATATATTCAACACATATAAGAAAGGAAAGATTTCCAGCCTCGTAGGCAGTCTAAGCTACATCCTAGAGGGGACGGTCCATTTCAAGTCCTTGCGAGAATTAATGATAATGCATACAAGTTGGATCTTTCAGGTAAGTATAACATTAGTGTTACATTTAATGCTTTCGATCTTTCTCCTTTTGATGTAGGTGATGATTCAAGGACGTTTCCTTTTGAAGAGAGGGGGAATGATGAGATGATACAAGCACCATTAAAGGATCCATTGCATGTTCCAGTTGGGCCCTATTACTAGAGCAATATCCAAGAAGATCAAAGAAGCACTTAATGGGCTGATTCAAAAGATTTGGGCTGATTCTAACATAGGACATTTCAAGCTTGGCCTAAAGGAAGAGGAAGGTGTAATAAATCTAATCCAAGTTATTGATAGGGTTGATCTGGTTTAATTGGGTGTGATTTATGGTATGGATTAATGGTTGATTGACTTTCCAGTTCCATCCCAATTAATAGATATTTTTCCTATTCTGGAGCTACTAATTTCAGACCAAATCCATTTTAATTTTAGGCTTAAATTATTTAGTACATTTTTACTATTTTCCTATTTTGGAGTTGCTAATTTTAGACCAAATCAATCTTAATTTAGGCTTCTATTATTTAGTACTTTATATATATATATATATATATATATATATATATATATATTCCTATTTTTAGTAATGTCTTATAAATAGCATGTACTCATTGTAATGGAGGATTATTGAATAAAAAAAAATGTGAGGTTTTGCTTCTTCTTTTGGTTCTTCAAGAAATGTGAACTTATTAGGGATTCTTCTTTATGGCATTCAAATTTCATACCTTCTGTTCATGATTCAATTATAATCATTGGGTCGAGATCTATTACTTATACCTTTTGTTTGCATTTCATTTATAAACATTAAGTCGAGGTTTCTATCAAAATCTGAATTTTAGTTTTCTTGGGCAAGTATTTCAATATTATTTTTTGGGTCTCAAAGCATGTCGATTGAGGTTTGCATCAGGAACTGAGAGCTATCTCTATCTTGGTTCAAATTTGGGGCGATTGGGAGCAATTTTTATCTTAGTCTGAAAATCTGAGGCGACTGAGCACTATCTCTATCTCGGTCTGAAAAACCGAGGGCGACTGAGAGCTATCTCTATCTTGGTCTGAATCTGGGGTGATTGAGAGCTATCTTTATCTTGGTCTAAATCATTTGAGGCGATTGAGAGCTATCTCTATCTCAATTTGAATAATTTGAGGCAACTAAGAGCTATATCTATCTCGGTCTGAATCTTGGGCGACTAAGAGCTATCTCTATGTCGTTCTGAATCTGAGTAGACTAAGAGCTATCTCTATCTCAGTTTAAATCATTTGAGGCGGCTGAGAGCTATCTTTAGCTTGGTCTGAATTTGGGGCTACTAAGAGCTATCTCTATCTCGGTCTGAATCTAGGGCAATTGAGAGCTATCTCCATCTCAGGTTGAATTTGGGGCAACTGAGAGCCATCTCTATCTTGGTCTAAATCTAGATCGACTGAGAGCTATCTCTATCTCGGTTTGAATCATTTGAGGTGATTGAGAGCTATCTTCATCTCGGTTTGAAAATATGAGGCGTTCTTTATCTCAGTCTGAATTATCTGAGCTTTGCCTGAAAAAGATCAAAGTCTCGAATTAGAATTTAAGTGATTAGTGCTTTATTTTTCCATTATTTGAGGTGCAATTTTTCTTCTTCTTCCTTTCCCCTCTTTTCTTCCTTTCCCCTCTTTTTTATTTTGCTTTGAGACTTGAATTTCTTCTTCAAAAGGAAAAACCATTAATTTTTGGGGTCCTTTGAAATTTTTTCTTCATCATTTTTATTTTGAAGTTTGAAATAATCTTTGAAAAATGAAACCATTTATTCTCGGACGTCCTTGAAATTTTTTTTTTCTTCCTTCAAAATTTGAAATTTCCTTGAAACTGACACCATCTATTTTTTTGAAATCCTTGAAATGTTTTTATTTAATTTATTTTTATTTTTATCATTCATTCATTAAAAAAAAAAAAAACAAAACAAAACAAAATTTTTATTATTTTTTTGATGATGAGTATGAGTTGACTCAACAACTCATGTGGGATTTTAAAGAAGGGGGCTGAATTTTGGCCCCCTTTTTATGTCTTCATCCTCTTTTTTGTTGTTGTTGCTATTGTTGTTGTTGCTTTTCTTCATCACTCTCTCTTCTTCCTCTATTGCCACTCTTCACAAACTTCTTCCTTTTGCACTTTCTTCATTTCCACACCATTTCTTGCTTAGAAATCACTTCTCTAGGTTTCCAAACTTGATTTCTTCCATCTCTCAAAATATCTTTTTAGATCCTTGAGTTCTTGATCATCTTTGCAAAACACATTTTTTGAAATCCATTTTCAAAAAAAATCAGATCTGTGTTTTTATATAAAATAAAATAAGAAAAAGATTTTTTAGAAGAGAACTTTATTCATGAAATAAACCAATGATACATGCATTAGACAAAACAAACAAAACTATTCATGACTTTTTTATTTCAAAATTTGTTATGTTAACAAAAATTTAGATCTATATTTAAAGAAGATGTAGATAAGTTTTTTGGATTTAAAAAATTCAAATTTGTATCTAAGGAAGATACAAATCAGTTTTTTGATTGAGAAAAATTCGGATCTGCATCAATGAAGATGCAAATCAGATTTTTGATTGAAAAAGATATGATAAGAAGCAGATTTTTGAAAAAAAAAAAAAAAAAAGATCTTGACAATAAAAACATGAAAAACATATTCAAATAGAGAAAAAAAAAATTCATACATCACCAAATTAAAAGAGATAGAAGAAGAAAAAATAAAGAAAAACTACCTCTTGCATGGATGTACTCGTTTTCTTGAGAGAATATTTTATGGTTCAAAGAAATTTATGCAATTATCTTTGAAACCTAAAAATCCTTACTCGCTAAAAAGAAATTCTTAAGACAAAGCCTCCAGAATGTCTTTAACGTAAGAGAGAAAATATTAGAAAGAGGAGTCAGAAAGTGGAAAATCTGAGAGCGTGAAAAAGTGTTTTGAATTATGAGGTCCAATCTCTATTTATAAAGGCTGGAAGGCTTGAAAAAATAGCTTAGACGATCAGAATACGAACTTGGATGTGTCCTTATTGCTAAAAAATTGAAAAGGATATGTTTTAACGTAATCTCAATGCCCTCGGGCTGTGGCCCAAATGTGTGCCATTCGGCACTTTTGGGTGCCAATCCCGCTTTCTAGTTTTACTCTGTTTTGGACTCCTTTTTTGAGATTTTTTGAGCCAGGACATGAACTTAAACGCATTTTTAATTCGTATTCTAAAAATTAAACTCTTTTCTAGATAATTCAGGTCTTTTCAGCAATAATTATTTTGTAGATAAATACTCTAAAAAAGTCTTGATAAAGTCTAGGTTATCGACAATTTTATTGTTATCCAATTATCCCATTTATTCCCATACGAACAATCCCATTTTTTACACTAACTATCAACCAAGCACAAAATTATTTAATTAATTTTAATTGTATAACTAATCAAAATTAATTTAAATTAATCATGTATGGTTGACCCTACCTAGACACAATGCATGCTGATTGTGCAAATTTGATTATGTGATATCTTTTGATCCGATAGTCCAATTTAAAAACCGAGCATACTATTGCAACTGTTAGAACCTTAAGATCATTTTTATGATAAGAAATGAACAAATTAATTCATTTAATGCAATCATGAATTTTGGGTACATGAGTGGTCATTCTAGTCATCTTCCTTGATTAAATCATGGGTGCAAAATCAAGTGTCTACATATATTGCCTGTCTCCATCAAAAGGAAATATGTAAGGTAAAGGCCATAGACTAGAAGACACCTTTTATAGATACACTATCATATGGTGAGTCTTCTTTTTCTTTAAACACTTAAACAACAATAGCTGGAGGTATGTTTATATTTGTTTTGTTTTCGCTACACTCTAAATTTTATTTTACATTTGGTATCAGAGCCTCCTTCATGCTATTTTGTTTAGTAATTTTTTCATTCATAGGTTTTTCTATGATTTGGTTAAATTTTTTATGAACATATGGATTTAAGGATATAAAGTATTTGCATTGCATATTCTTTTGTGTTGGGACCTTTTGGCTAAATTAACTATGCTATCAAAATCTGGCCTTTTAACCAACGTTAGCAATCCCAATTTTAAGAAGAATGGAATAATGTTAAGTTTTATGCCATGTATCTCATGTGTGGGTCATAGCATATAGTATTGAAGCCTATCACTGATATAGCTTTGACCATCATTTGGGTTGGATGGCTTTAATATAGGATAGTTTTCGGATATAGATGACTATCTATAGAAAGTTATTCCTTTTGCATTTGGCATTGGCTGAATGTTTCTATGGAGATCATGATTGGTTTTTCAAATTTAAGTTTCTCATGAAAGTGGAAATCTGTCACGATAACTTTGCATATAGATTATTATGTTTCTTTGATAGAAATAAAACATGTTTGAGCTAGTAGAACTTATATTGTCTAACTTACATATAGTGTGCTGTGATTTAAAAAAAAAAAAAGGTTTGTGACTATATATGAAAATTTGATCATTACATCGTTAAAATATATGATATTTTTAGTGTATTTACAATTTCTTACACTTGTCTTTAAGACATGATCAATACTACGATTGGTTGATCTTTATGATGCCATATGAAGTAGTGAATATCAAAGTGACATGGGAGTAGCCATAGCATCCTAAGCCATGATAATCACATAAATAAATTTTCATGAGACTTCATAAGGAATAAAGGCATCTAAGTGGCAATTAATTCATGAAGATAATGAATTGGCCCCATAGGGAGGTTATTATTTTTATGATTTAATTAGAATAAAATGGTGAATGTAGCATTAAGATGAGATTTTTCCTAGGCCCATAGGTATGGAAAATTTTATTCTTAGCAGTCGTATTTATTAGTTTTATGAATAAATTTTTATAGTAAATCCTTGCATGATGCGCCTTTGCCCATAGGAAGGTCGAATTTACTGCTAAATTGACATTGGTTGATTTAGAATTAAAGTTCATGTTTCATAGCATTAAAGTTTATTTTCTTTTGGTTTGTGGATCTTTGTTTTGGTACTTAAGGATGAATCACCCATCTCATTGAATAAATATGTCAAATAAGAAACTGAGTATGAAGGTGAGAGTGATCTAATTGCTCAAGAGTAAGAACTTGGGAATTTATTCCTATAAAGCTAAAGGTTTTGTGAAAGCTATTAATATTAATTTACAAGATCCATTATGGTTTGAATCCCAATCAAAGTTATACTTTGCAAAAGTTAGACATATAGGTATCCCACTAATGGTATATAAAGGTTCACCAACTTTGTTGTACCGTTTGGTTTTACATTGTTCATCAGTGTATTTAAGATCAGTGGGAGTAAATGTATTGTTTTTAAGCCTAAATATGAATGACATACTACTTGGAAGTAGTGATTTGATTTTGTCATGTAAGGTATCCTATATGCTATGAAGCTATAAGATAGGCATTATGGATAGGTCTTAAGGTTGTTGATTTTATGATGAGACCTTTAAAGATTTTTTCAAAGATAATTTGGCTATAATTTTCTTCTCTAAGGACAATGAATGCAAAAGCCAAAATAAACATATTGACCTAAAGTAACTCAATCTAATAGAGAATTTTAAGAAATTGAATGTGTCCATTGAGTTAAAATTATTGAGCTAATGTATACTAATTTCATAACTAAAGATTTGCTGGCAAAGCAGTATAAAAGTCTTTTGGACATATGGAACTTGTTAGCTCATTTGGTGTTTAATTTCTCTCTAATTATGATATATTTTAAACACATATTTTGTAAGTTTTGGAGAAGAAAATATATGAATTTTATTTTGTGCACATAAAGTATATGTATTAAGTTAGATATATCTGTGGAGATATATAAGGATGATATATCCATGGGGATGTATAGAAGAGGACCCAAATGGCTAATAGGTAGTCCATTCATAAAGAATTAATGGCTCATAAAGTATTCACGTAAGGATTGTCATACATTATAATACATGGAAGGAAGTACTCATTATAATTAACAGTATTACCACCATGATTCATGTATTGAATTCTTTATTTGAGTGGGAGCATTTCACAACTAGTTGACATGAGTAATATCATGGCCATGTTAAAGTTATTATCATTTTTCAAGTAATTCAAATGTCAAGTGGGCCAAATGGGAGAATGTAAGATTTTTTTTTACCCAATAAACAAACATAAATACTTGGATGAGCACTTAATGAATATCAAAATCAAAATCAAACATGTATTTTAGCATATTGTAAAATACTGTATTTGGACAATTTAAGATTAGAGAAAACAAAATCCTTCAGTCACACATGTAATGAAAAACAAATACATACAACATAACTACCATTGAACATGTCTAGTTCTATATAGATAATAATCACATGGATTTCAAATTAATACTTATAATCTCAAAACTCAATTGTAATTTGTTACACATATACCAATACAGATGCAAAACAAAACTTGTTCTCTAGGATTTAGAGTACACATGCTCTATATTTGCATTTAGCACAACTTAAATTTCATCCCAAAATTAAATTAGTGCATACAAACTTTTACCGTACAAATATACAGCAATTGAGAATGTAAGATTTTAAGAAAACTTTATGTGGCTCACGTTTAAATGATAAATGAAAACTCATGTCTTAAGGATTTTATTTGTGAAAAATGTTATGGGAATAACAATTTCTAAGTAACTCTCAATTGGTATAACCCATTTGGTTAATAAACATCTTGAAGTTACAAGTTTTAAACTCCTTGATGGAAGGAGGTTATGGAACAAATTTTAATTTAAAAGGGTCCCTAGATACACTATGATACACTAGAAGACACCTTTTATAGATACACTATCATATGGTGAGTCTTCTTTTTCTCTAAACACTTAAACAACAATAGCTGGAGGTATGTTTATATTTGTTTTGTTTCCACTGCACTCTAAATTTTATCTTACAAGCTTTAGATTCCATGTAGTGATTCCCTACGGGTTTTTCTGAAGAACGATTGTCCTCCTCAATTCTCAATCTTACGATCAAGTCTTCTAGCCGCATCTCCTTGCGCTTATGCTTCAAGTAATTTTTGAAATCTTTCCAAGATGAAGGTAGTTTTTCAATGATAGTAGCCGCTTGAAATGATTCACTTACAGACATACCTTCAGCACGAATTTCATGCAAGACCAACTGTATTTCTTGCACTTGACTAAGCACAGTTTTGGAATCCTCCATTTAGTAAACCAGAAGTTTGCCCATAATGAACTTTTTAGTTCCAGCATCTTCTGTCTTGTATTTCTTGTCCAAGGTGATGGAAATTAAAGATGAGTGCAATGAAAATTAAGTTTTAAACGGATCTACTTTATTCGATATTGATAACACGTACTAAGTAAATTTCAAAATTTTGAGAACAAGAGATCATACCTTGAAGCGGTGAATTTCAAAAACCGAAGATTGAAGTACTCGGGAATACTTTTAATCTTCACTCCAATTCCACTAACGCCCAAGATGTGTGGTCTCTCAATTGGTAACAAAGGGCTGATTAGAGAGTGACTAGAACTCTCATACACACCATTTCAATGTTGTTTTTCACACCCTAAAAAAATCTAAACGTTTTTCCCTTTGTATCTAACCAACTTATCTAATTGGGCTGGCCTTTTGGGCCTTACCAATTGGGCTTAAGTGTGTGGCTTGGAGTGGGACCAAAAGGAACCAATAAGACACTAGCTCCAATGGGCCTTGGACTTTTCTGTCAACTCTTGACAAGCCCAAAGTTACCATTAACTATATTTAATACCACTATATAAATATAGTTGCACTCTAGGTCTTATCTATAAATTATATCCCAAGACTTTATTATACATGCAACCCTTTCATAAAATATTCGTAGTAATACAAAGTCATTAGTGTAGACTGCCACTTTGTAAATTACTACATCTTAATCCTTGAGTACCCGATTTAATCCTTTAATGTTATTCATTTTATAATTATGAAATCCAATTCCATAAATATATACTTTAGTCTTACTAAAGTGGTTAGGCCTAACTCTCTGAATAACAAACTCATTAAACTTATCTCAAGGGAATACTTTATATCTCCGTTAAGAGCATGATTTTGAAAACCTTGACATTTGAGGAAAAGATGATTTTTTTTTTTCAAAATGGATGAGGCCTGGCCGAATGCCCCTAGTTTAGAAATGGATGCATGATTTTTGGAAATCTTTTTTTTTTTTGGAAAAGATGATGATGATGATATATATATATATATATTTTTTTTTTTGAAAATGAATGAGGTATGATTGAATGGCCCTAGCTTGCGAATTGATGCATGACTTTTGAAAACCTTGACATTTGTGGAAAATACGATTTCTTTTTTTCAAAATGGATGAGGCATGACCAAATGCCCTTAGTTTAGACATGGATGTATGATTTTTGGAAATCTTGATTTTTGGGTATTTTGGTAATTTTAGAGGTTTTGGGGTAGTTAAAGGTTTTTTTTTGTTTTTTTTGGTAACTCTCACGAGTAAAATATATATATATATATATATATATATATATTTTAGTCTGGGAAATTTTAACAAAAATACCTTGAAATCACTAGAATGGCCAATATACCCCCAAAATCACCAAAATTAACAAAATACCCCTAAAACCACAAAACGTTAAAAAAAATAAATAAATAAATAAATAAAAAACCCTAAAACCTCTTAATTGACCAAAATAGCCCCAAAATCTCTAAATTGACTAAAAATAACCCCAAAAACACTATGATACGAACCTCAATCGACACGTTTTGAGATCCAACAAATAATAATGGAATATTTGTCCAAGAAAGCTAAAATTCAGATTTCGATAGATCCCCCAACCCAATGCTTATAAATGAAACGCAAACTAGAGATATAAGTTACAGACCTCGAACTAATGATTACATCTGAATCACGAACCGAAGGTATAAATTTTGAACGCCACAAGGAAGAATCCCTGATAAGTTCGCAATTCTTGAAAAACCAAAAGAAGAAGAAAAACCTCACGTTTTTCTAAATTTTATTCAATAATTCCTCCATTACAATGATTGCATGTTATTTATATGACCTAACTAAAAATAGGAAAAAATAAAAAACGTACCAAATAATAAAAGCCTAAATTATAGTTGATTTGATCTGAAATTAGCAGCTCCAAAATAGGAAAATAGCTAAAAAAAAGTTCTAAACAATAGAAGCTTAAAGTTAAGGTGGATTTGGTTTAAAATTAGCAACTCCAGAATAGGAAAATATCTATTAATTGGTATGGAGTTGGAAAATCAATCAGCCATTTATCCACACCATAAATCAAGCCCAATTATGCCAGATAAACCCTAAATAGCTTGGATTAAATTTATTATGCCTCCATCTTCCTTTGGGCCAAGCTTAGAATGTCCTGTGTTAGAATCAGCCCAAATCTCTTAAATTAGCCCATTAAGTGCTTCTTTGATCTTCTTGGATTTTGCTCTTGTAATAGGCCCAATTGGAACAAGTAATGGATCCTTTAATCCTTGTTGATTCTCATCACTCTAAAATGACAAAAACACCCCTGAAACGGCTGAAATGAGCAGTCAAATCATGATACCTCGTAAATGGCCAAAATGCCCCAAACATCTAAAATGATTAAAAACACACCTCGACATCGCTAAAATGACAAAAATTCCCTAAAATCCTCTAGAAGGACTAAAATACTCCCGAAACCTCAAATGACTAAAAATGCCCACAACACCTCTAAACTGGCCAAAAAGAAGCAAAAACCTAAATGACCAAAAAAAGAAAAACCCAAACCTCTAAAATGACCCGTATTCCCTTAAAATTTGTAAAATGACCAAATATATTAAAACATCTAAAATGACTAAAATGCTCTTTAACCTCTAAAATGGTAAAAAGATATCCTAAAACCTCAAAAATGACAACAATACCTCTGAAACCACCTAATAACACAGTATAACCCAAAGTTTTGGTTCTTTTGATGGTTTCGAGTATTTTATGCCTGTTTAAAAGATTCACGGTATTTAGTCATTTAGATGGTTTTGGGATATTTTGATCATTTTTGAGATTTCAGGTTTTCGTGTTCATTCTAGAGGATTTGATGTCATTTTGGTCATTTTTGCGATTTTTGGGGTATTTTAATCATTTTATAGGTTTTGGGGTATTTTTTTATCATTTTAGCAATTTTGTAGTGTTTTGGTCAATTTAGAAGTTTCAGGGTATTTTTGCTCATTCTAGAAGAATTGAGGGCATTTTGGTCATTTTGCAAATTTGGGGATATCATTTTAATCATTTTTCAGGTTTTCTGGTAAATTTTTTTTTTGTCATTTTTATTGTTTTCGAGGTATTTTCGGTCATTTGAGAGGTTTCAGAATAATTTGACCATTCAATTGGTTTCAATGTATTTTTGGTTGTTTCGATGTTTTGGGGCATTTTGTTCATTTTAATGGTTTCGGGTGTGTGTGTGTGTGTGTGTGTGTGTGTGTGTGTGTGTGTGGGTGTTGGGGGGGGGGGGGTAAAGTTGGGTTATTCTAGTGATTTCAGTGGTATTTTTGTTATTATAGTGGTTTTAGGATTATTTTCATCATTTTAGAGGTTTTAGATGTATTTTGGTCATTTCTGAGGTTTTGAAGGTATTTAGTCTTTCTAGTGATTTTAGAGTATTTTTGTTATTTTAAAGATTTGGGGGTATTTTGGTCATTTTAGTGGTTTTGAAAGTAATTTTGTCATTTTAGAGGTTTCCAAATATTTACTTTTGTTTTTTTTTTTTTTTTTTTTTTGTCATTTTTCAGGTTAAAATTCATCATCATA
Source organism: Quercus variabilis (assembly GCA_030445155.1). Lineage (NCBI taxonomy): Eukaryota > Viridiplantae > Streptophyta > Magnoliopsida > Fagales > Fagaceae > Quercus > Quercus variabilis. The sequence goes on along the minus strand of CP129453.1, from coordinate 35,533,992 downwards.
TTAGGGGTATCAAGGTATTTTTACTCCTGACCTTATTTAAAATGATTAAAAAATACACCTCGACATCACTAAAATGACCAAAATGCCCTAAAATCCTCTAGAATGACTAAAAAAACTTGAAACTGACATAAATATCCCTAAAATCTAAAAAAAAAATGAACAAAATACCCTTGAAATCTCAAATGATAAAAAATGACCCCGAAATCGTTAAACTGGCCAAAAATAACCAAAAACCTATAAAATGACCCCCAAAAAAAAAAAAAAAATCCAAACCTCTAAAATGATGGGCATTCCCTTAATTTTGTAAAATGACCAATATATATTAAAATATTTAGAATGACCAAAATACTCTTTAAACTCAAAAATGGTCAAAAAATATCCAAAAACCTCAAAAATGACCATAATACCTCTAAAACCACTTAATGACACAATATAACCTGAAAATTTTGGTTATTTTGAAGGTTTCTTGTATTTTAGGCCAACATAAAGGTTTCAAGGTATCTAGTCACTTTAGAGATTCCAGGGTATTTAGGAAATTTTAGTTGTTTTCAAAGTATTTTGCTCATTTTAGAGGTTTTGAGATTTTTGTTTTTTGTCATTTTTTAGATTTTAGGGTATTTTTTGTCATTTTGGAGGTATCAAGGTATTTTTACTCATTTTAGATGTTTTGGGGAATTTTGGTCATTTTAGGTTTCAAGGTATTTTAGTCGTTTATAAGGATTCCTGGTTCTTTTAGTAATTTATTTGGTTTCAAGGGTAATTTTTTCGTTTGAGAGATTTCAAGTGTATTTTGGCTAAGGTTTAGGGTTATTTTGGTCATTTTCAAAGGTTTTGAGGTATTTTGCTTTATTTTGAAGTTGTCACGGTATTTTGGTCATTTTAAAAGTTTTGGGGGTGGGGGGGCGGGGGTAGGGTGGGGTATTGTGGTCATTTTGCAAGTTTTGGGGGCATTTTGATCTTTTTTTTTAGGTTTTTGAGATATTTTGGACATTTGTGGTCCATTTTAGTCATTCTGGAAGTTCTAAGGGTATTTTAGAGGTTTTGGGGTATTTAAAGGTTTTTTTTTTTGATATTTTGGTAAGTTTCACAAGTAAAATATTTTTTAATTTTTTGGGGAAATTTTGACAAAAATGCCATTTAAATCACTAGAATCGCCAATATACCCTCAAAATCACCAAAATAACTATAATACCCCGAAAACCACAAAACATAAAAAGAAAAACCCCCCAAAACGTCTTAATTGACCAAAATAGCCCTAAAACCTCTAAAATTACTAAATAACCCCACAAATCCTAAAATGACCAAAACACCCCTGAAATGGCTGGAATGGGCTGTCAAATCACGATACCTTGTAAATGACCAACATGGCCCCATAAATCTAAAATGATTAAAAAGTACACCTCCACATCATCAAAATCCACCAAAATGCCCTAAAATCCTCTAGAATGACCAAAAAAAACTTGAAATTGACCAAAATACCCCTAAAACCTAAAAAAAATGAACAAATACCCTCAAAACCTCAAATGACCAAAATTGCCCACGAAACCTCTAACCTGACCAAAATAACCAAAAACCTATAAAATGGCCAAAAGAAAAATACCCAGACTTCTAAAATGATCGACATTTTGTTGAAATCTGTAAAATGAACAAAATTTAACCTCTAAAATGGTCAAAAAATATACTAAAACCTGAAAAATGATCGCAATACTGCTGAAACCACTTAATGACACTATATAACCTGACACTTTTGAGTATTTTGAAGGTTTCAGTTATTTTGAAGGTTTTGGTCATTTTTGAGGTTTTAGGTTTTCATGCTCATTCTAATGGATTTGATGTCATTTTGGTCATTTTTGTGATTTTGGGGTATTTTGATCATTTTACAGATTTTAAGTTTTTTAATTTTTTTTTATCATTTTAGCGATTTCGCAGTATTTTGGTCATTTTAGAGGTTTCAGGGTCTTTTTGCTCATTCTAGAGGAATTAAAGACATATTTTGATGGAAATAACCATGTGTTCAGCGGAAAAATTAATTACGGATCTACTCCATTCTCAATCTATAACATGCACTATGTAAATTTCAGAATTCGAGTATAAGAGAGCGTACTTTGAAGTGATAAATTTCAAAACAAAAATCGAAGCACTTGAGAATACTCTTAATCTTCACTCTAATTCCACTAACGCCCAAAAAGTGTGGACTCTCAATTAGTTACAAAAGGAGAATTAAAAGAGTGACTTATACTCTCACACACACCACTTTTCAATGATGTTTTTCACTCTCTTAAAATTCTGTACGTTTTTCCTTTTGTATCTAACCAATTATCTAATTGGGCTGGCCTATTAGGCCTTTCCAATTGGGCTTAAATGTGTGGATTGGAGTGGGACCAAAATAAACCAATAAGACACTAGCTCCAATGGGCCTTGGGCTTTTCTGTCAACTCTTGGCAAGTCCAAAGTTACCATTAACTATATTTAATACCACTATATAATTATAATTGCACTCTAGACCTTATCTATAAATTATATCCCAAGACTTTATTGTACATGCAAACCCCTTCATAAAATATTCGTAGTAATACAAAGTCATAAATGTGGATTGCCACTTTGTAGATTACTATATCTTAATCCTTGAGTACCTGGTTTAATCCTATTAAGTTATACATCATATATTTATGAAATCCAATTTTATAAATATATACTTTAGTAATTTTTTACCAAAGTAGTTAGGCCTAACTCTCTGAATAACAAACTCATTAAACTTATCTCAAGGGAATATTTTATATCTCCGTTAAGAGACTATGAATTCCATCTTGAGAATATATGTTCCATCAACACTAAATGTGGCTGCCCAACATACTGAGGTTTTGACCGTTACTTTAAATCTCACTCCTGATATATCAAAGCAACCTACACTTCATGATCAAGTCCATTATTCTCTTAGGATTAAGAGTTCATGCAAATATAAGTCGTAAGATTTATTATTCATTTGACAGTCCTTAGGAGAATAATAAATCTCACAGCGGTCCAGTTCAATATGTCTTAACTCTTAAAACATATCAATACATCAACTAGAAATCTCCACTTCCATGATCAAGATAAATCATCGTAGTTGATATATTATAGTCTTCGTAGATGTAATGCCCAATTTCATCACCGACTACGAACTATAGTTCTAAGTTTACAAAGAACTTGTGACTTATATATTCTGTAACTAAATCACATACTATGCATCTCATGGACTATGTGATAATGTCCAAATATTCATGTTACAATTATTTCAGATAATAATAATAATAAAACAACTTTATTTAATACAATATTAAGTCATACATAATGTCATACACAATGTCACACTTAATATCATATAGAGAATCATACAATAGGATTTAAGGGCACTAATTCTAACATTTTTGTGATTTTGGGGGTATCAATTTAATCCTTTTATAGGTTTTGGGATTTTTTTTTTTTTTTTGTCTTTTAGAGTTTTCGGGGTATTTTCAGCTATTTGAGAGGTTTTGGGGATAAATTGGTCATTCAAGTGGTTTCAATGTATTTTTGGTTGTCCTAAAGTTTTGGGACATTTTGTTCATTTTAATGGTTTCGGGTGTGAATTTTGTTATTGTCATGGTTTTTGGATTATTTTTGTCATTTTAAAGGTTTTAGAGGTATTTTGGTAAGTTTTGAGATTTTGAAGTTATTTTGGTATTTTTGTCATTTTAGAGATTTTGAGATATTTGTTTTTTGTCATTTTTCAGGGTGTTGGGTATTTTTCGACATTTTAAAGATATGAAGGTATTTTTACTCATTTTAGATGTTTTGGGAAATTTTGATCATTTTATAGGTTTCATGGCCTTTTGGTTGTTTGTGAGGTTTCAGAGTTATTTTGTAATTTATTATGTTAGGGGGGTATTTTTGTCATTTTAGAGGTTTTGGAGAATTTTGGTCATTTTATAGGTTTCATGGCATTTTGTTCGTTTGTGAGGTTTCAGAGTTATTTTTCTAATTTACTAGGTTTGTGGGGTATTTTCGTCATTTTAGAGGCTTTGGAGGTATTTTGATCATTTTTAAGGTTTCAAGGGTAATTAGTTAGTTTGAGAGATATCTAGTGTATTTTGGCTAAGGTTTAGGGTTATTTTGACAGTTTTCAGAAGTTTCAAGTGTATTTTGCTTAATTTTGAGGTTTCAATGGTATTTTTGTTATTTTAGAGGTTTTGGGGTATTTAAAGGTTTTTTGATATTTTGGCAAGATTCATGAGTAAAATATATATATATATATATATATTTTTTTTTTTTAGTCTGGGAAATTTTGACAAAAATACCCTTGATATCACTAGAATGGCCAATATGCCCCCAAAATCACCAAAATTGCCACAATACCTGCAAAACCACAAAACATAAAAAGAAAGAAAAAGAAAAAAAAAAAAAAAAAGGAAAGAAACCCGGAATGCGCCCAAACAGCCCCAAAATCTCTAGAATGACTAAAATAACCTTAATACCTCTAGAATGACCAAAACACCTCTGAAATAGCGGGAATGAGCTGTCCAATCACGATACCTTGTAAACGACCAAAATGCCCCCAAACAGCTAAAATGATTCAAAAATACACCTCGACATCTCTAAAATGACAAAAATGCCCTAAAATCCTCTAGAATGACCCCCCAAAAAAAAAAAAAAAACCTTTAAACTAACAAAAATACCACCAAAATCTAAAAAATGAACAAAATATACCTGAAACATTAAATGACAAAAATGCCCACGAACCTCTAAACTGGCGAAAATAACCAAAAACCTATGAAATGACAAAAAAAAAAAAATCCAAACCACTAAATTGATCGGTATTCCCTTGAAATCTTTAAAATGAGCAAAATATATGAAAATTTTTAAAATGACCAAAATACTCATTAACCTTAAAATAGACACAAAATATCCTAAAACCTAAAAAATGACCACAATACCTCGAGTATTTTAGGCCCATTTAAAAGTTTCAAGGTATTTAGATGGTTTTGGGATATTTTAGTCATTTTCAAGGTTTTCGTGCTCATTCTAGAGGATTTGATGTCATTTGGTCATTTTTGCAATTTTGGAGGTATTTCAATCATTTTATAGGTTTGAGGGTATTTTTGATCATTTTAGCGATTTGAATGTATTTTGGAGATTTTAGATGTATTTTTAGTTGATTTGAAGTTTTGGGGTATTTTGTTCATTTTAATGGGGGGTTGATTTTGGTCATTTCTGAGGTTTTGAAGGTATTTTGGCTATTCTAGTGATTTTAGAGTATTTTTTGTCATTTTAGAAATTTTGGGGAATTTTGAGGTTTTGAAGGAATTTTGGTCATTTTAAATATTTTAATTAATTTTGGTTATTTTACAGATTTCAACGGAATACTGATCACTTTAGTGATTTGGGTATTTTCTTGGTCATTTTATAGGTTTTTGGTTATTTTGGCTTGCTTAGAGGTTTCGTGGGCATTTTTTATCATTTGATGTTTCAGGGGTGACACATTTTTTAGATTTTGGGTGTATTTTGGTTAATTTCAAATTTTTTTAATTATTTTTTACATTCTTGAGGATTTTAGGGAATTTTGGTCATTTTAGCGATGTCAAGGTGTATTTTTTAACCATTTTAGATGTTTTAGGAATTTTTTTTTTAACATTTTGTGGTTTTGGGTGTATTTTGGTAATGTTGGGGGTATATTGGCCATTCTAGTGATTTCAAGGATATTTTTGTCAAAATTTTACAGACTAAAAAAAAAAAAAATTTAACCTCTAAAATGGCCAAAATACCCTTAGAACTTCAAAAATGACTAAAATGCACCACGAATGTCCAAAATATCCCAGAAACCTGAAAAAGACCAAAGCACCCCCCAAACCAACAAAATGACCATAGTACTCCCCAAAACTTGTAAAATGACCAAAATATTAAGGCAACTTTAAAATCAAGCAAAATACCTCAAAACCTTAGGCAAAATACACTCAAAATCTCTCAAATGAAAAAAATTACCCTTGAAACCTTAAGAATGGCCAAAATACCCCCAAAACCTTCAAATGACAAAAATACCCTAAAACCAAATAAATTACTAAAAGAACCTGGAATCATTACAAACGACCAAAATACCATGAAACCTAAAGTGGCTAAAATTCCCCAAAACATCTAAAATGACAAAATGCAAATATCTCAAAACCTCTAAAATGACCAAAATGCTTTCGAAACAACTAAAATGACCAGAATACCCAGGAATCTCTAAAATGACTAAATACCTTGAAACCTTTAAACGTGCCTAAAATACAAGAAACCTTCAAAATAACCAAAATTTTCAGGTTATATTGTTCATTAAGTGGTTTCAAGGGTATTGTGGTCATTTTTGAGGTTTTAGGATATTTTTGACCATTTTAGAGTTTAAAGAGTATTTTGGTCATTTTAAATATTTTAATATATATTGGTCATTTTACATAATTAAGGTAATACCCGTCATTTTAGAGGATTGAGTATTTTTTTGGTCATTTTATAGGTTTTTGGTTATTTTGGCTAGTTTAAAAGTTTTGCGGGCATTTTTGGTCATTTGAGGTTTTAGGGGTATTTTGTTCGTTTTTTAGGTTTTGGGGGTATTTTGGTCAGTTTTAAGTTTTTTTTGGTCATTCTAAAGGATTTTAGGGCATTTTGCTCATTTTAGTGAGGTCGAGGTGTATTGTTTATGAGGTATCGTGATTTGACAACTCATTCTAGCAGTTTTAGGAGTGTTTTGGTCATTTTTGACATTTTGTGGTTTTCGGGGTATTTTGGTGATTTTGGGGGTATATTGGCCATTCTAGTGATTTCAACGGTATTTTTGTCTAAAATTTCCAAACAAAATAATAATAATAATAATAATTTACTCGTAAGGCTTACAAAAATATTAAAAAATCGTTAAACCCCCCAAAAATCTATAAAATGACCAAAATACCCTTGGAACTTCCAAAATGACTAAAATGCACCATGAATGTCCAAAATATCTCAAAATCCTAATAAATTACTACAATATCTCTGAAATCTCACAAACGACCAAAATACCATGAAACCTATAAAATGACCAAAATTCCCCAAAACATCTAAAATGAGTAAAAATTCCTTGATACGTCTAAAATGATGAAAAATATCCTAAAACCTAAAAAATGACAAAAAAAATAAATATCTTGAAACCTCTAAAATGACTAAAATACCCCGAAATTTCTAAAATGACGAAAAATGCTTTGAAGCCACTAGAATGAGCAAAATACGTTCAAAACCTCGCAAATGACCAAATGCCTTTAAAACCTCTAAAATGACAAAAATAATCCTACAACCACTATAATAACAAAAATACCCCTTAAATCACTGGATGACCAAAATTGCCCCCCTTCCCCAACTCGAAACCATTAAATTGAACAAAATACCCCAAAAATTAAGAACCAAAAAAAAAAAAAAAAAAAATCGAAACCACTTAAATGAGAAAATTGTCCCAAAACCTCTCCAATGACCAAAAATTCATCGAAAAATCTAAAAGGCAAAAAATACCTCAAATCTTGTAAAAGGATTAAAATGATATGATGAGGATCAACAAGCATTAAAGGATCCATTACTTGTTCTAGTTGCGCCTATTACAAGATCAAGATCTAAGAAGATCAAAGAAGCACTTTGTGATACCCCAATTTGATTGATTGTGTGATGTGTGTGGGTGTGTAATGAGTCCCACATTGGGTATTTACTAGGTAGATTTGGGCTTTATTAACAACTACAAATAGCCTCAATTGTGACTAGTCTTTTTAAGGTATAGCGCAAATGTGGCTAACACTTTTCCTTCGGTTGTTTCATATGGTATCAGAGCCAGCCCGGTAATCTTGTGTGGGCTTAGAGACACTACCCCACAAAGTGGGCTCTAACGAGGACGTTAGGGATTTAAGTGGGGGAGATTATGATGCCCCAATTTGATTGATTGTGTGATGTGTGTGGGTGTGTGATGAGTCCCACATCGGGTATTTACTTGGTAGATTTGGGCTTTATTAACAACTACAAGGAGCCTCAATTGTGACTAGTCCTTTTGAGGTATAGTGTAAATGTGGCTAGCGCTTTTTCTGGGGTCGTTTTAGCACTTTTTGGTACTATTTATGGGCCTCACTGTACTATCTCAATTAACTTTTACCTTTATCTATAGTACTTTAGTAATAAGTTTTCAGTTTCAGCAAAATAAGTGGTATCCAAACAAACTCTTAGTATGTTTTTTTTAGCTATTTTCCTATTTTGGAGCTGCTAATTATAGACCAGATCAACTTTGATTTAGGCTTATATAAACATTCCCTCATTGTTGGGATTTAGATATTTGGTCATTTTTGTTGATGATTATACTTAATTTTCAAATCATTTTATATGGAAATAAAGACTTAGTTTAATGCTTCACTTCATATTTTTTGGTCTGATAATGCTCGTGAATATTTTCATACATCTTTGTCTCAAATTTTTTATGATCATGGTATAATTCACCAATCTTCATGACCCCATACTCCATAACAAAATGGTGTTGCTGAACGTAAAATGTGTCATTTGTTAGAGGTCACTCATGCCTTAAAGTTTCATATGCGTGTTCCCAAATCATATTGGAGTGATGTTGTTTTCACTACCTATCACCTAATTAATCGTATGCCTTCCATTGTTCTAGGTTGTTAGATCCCTTATACTGTGCTCTCTCTTGATGCACCTTTGTTTCATCTACCTCTTAAGATCTTTCGTTGTGTGTTTCATATCTTAGGTCTAGGGAGTGACAAACTTGATCCTAGATCCATTAAATGTATTTTTCTTGGGTATTCTCGTACTCAAAAGGGATACCGATGTTACCTTGGCATCATTTCATTAATGCTGATGTCACATTTGATGAATCTCAGTCCTATTTCTCTCATTCGGTTGCTAGTGACAATTCTCCTCCTTGTCTTCCTCTCCTACCACTTGTGTCTCCTATTGAATCTTCTCAGAAACCACTCCAGGTATATTGTCATCAGCAGAAACCTTTTACAAAGACTTCTACCTCGCCTAGTGATCCGACTCCTAATCCTACCTCTCTTTCAATTGCTTTGTTCAAAGGTAAGCATTCTTGTACCTCTCACCCTATCTCCCAATTTGTCTCTTATGGTCACTTGTCTTCATCTCTTCATGCCTTTTGTATAAAGCTAATGGTCACCTACGGGTAGAAGCCTACAGTGACGCTGATTAGGTTAGATCATCGTCAGATATAAAATCCACTACTGGGTATTGCACTTTTCTGGGAGGAAATCTAATTACTTAGAGAAGTAAGAAACAAACTGTTGTTGCCAGGTCTAGTGTAGAGGCTAAGTATAGAGCCATGGCACACACATCATGTGAGCTTATGTAGATTAAGCATTTACTTGAGGAATTAAGATTTGTTGTGAAGCTTCCTATGACTATGCATTGTGATAATCAAGCAGCAATTTACATTGCCTCTAATAGAACCAAGCATATTGAAGTAGATTGTCATATTACTCAGGAGAAAGTAGAAGATGGTGTAATTGCTATTCCATATGTTTCTACAAGAGTCCAAATTGCTGATATGCTTACCAAAGCTTTTTGTAAGATTCGTTTGGGTTTATTATGTAACAAGTTAGGATTGTATGATATATACTCTCCAGCTTGAGGGGGAGTGTTATAAGTAATAGGGGCAAAACAGTAATATCATATACTTTATATATAGATAATATCTTCACCGTAAAAAACATCTTTCTTATGTCACATTCTTATTTATATATAAATGCTTTGTATTCTATTTCTAGTGTGACTACTGCCTGCCTACTGTTTAGAGCTTTCACAAGACATTCCACCTGGTCGTGCCACATTCTGTGATTATCATGATGATGTAGCTTCTCAGTCTTTTTTGTGAATTTGGACAGTATGAGTAGTTTTTATTATTTGCAGATTCCTAAGTCTTGGTTGGGGGACCATTGAAATGCTTATCGTTCTTTGGTTTTGATTTTTGGAAATTGTTAATAGAGAAATACTGTCTTCTTAATTGCATGGCAACATTAAGTACAATAGGATCTATATGGATGATGTGTACAGTTAGATCTACACGGACGGGTTACACATTTTAATAGATTATGATGGTATTGTTTTCATTAAAGTAAAATGGGTTACAAATTTTAATAGAGCAATTCGGGTGTATTGTACCTTGATTTATTTGTAATCTCACAAATGAAATTTTGTGCAAAGTGAGATGACAAAAATGAGCCCTCATTCAATTCTGATGTCACTTACTGCTGTTTTGAATGTGTCTTTCAATTATTTAAACTCACAACATACTGAGAATAAACTAAAGAGGTAGGTTCCTGTCTTTCACCCTTTATAACTGGAGTTTTCTAATCTTGCAGAGAGTAGATATGTTACTTAGATTAGTGCTTCCCCTCACCCAGTTTCTCTCTCTCTCAAACATATCATTACAGTTTTTCTTTTTTAGGTTTTCAAATTACAATATTGAATAGTCCCACCCAATTTCTCTCTCTCTCTCACTCTCTTTTCCTCTTGCAATCTCTCTCTAGGTTGTGTTGCGCGTGTGTGTGTTTATGGTTGTTTGGCCGTGGGTTTGGGTATTGCTATTCTTGTGGGTATGTGGCCATGTATGTATGTAGATGTGAACGAGTGTAATGTGTGCTCAGTTTGTATGTTTTTGATTTGGGATTTTTGGTTTATTGTTTTGTATTGCGGAGGTATTTGCTCTGAGCCATTGTGGTTTTTATTTTTGTCAAATAGCAAGCATTATGGTTTTCAACTTCTTTAACAACAACCTTTGTTCTTTAATTTTAAAAGGCTGAATTACAATTACTCTTTTCTGCATATGCTTGTTTCATTGGAGTATATGGAGTTTAAGATTCTTTGCAACTGATTTATTTTCCTTCATATTCATTATAGGCTTAGTTTATCTTATCATGCCCTTCGTTTATTATAATTTTGGTGAGTTAATTGTTTGGCACCAACAGTACAATTTCCCAAAAAAAAAAAGGGATGGATTTTATTTTATTTTATTTTTTTAAGGTATTGATTTCCTTTGATAGTGGTGAGCTAGCAACCACTCACAGTTAAATCAAACCAAAGACCCCTCTTTCTCCATTAAATACACACACACGTGCATCGGCTTTCAATTATTTGGGGTCATCTAATTTATTTGACATTATAATTAGTATCAATTATCCTTGATATGATTTTTGGTATTTTCGTCTAACGCAAGACAGGTATGCCCTCTCTCTCTCTTTCTCTCTAATATTTCAAGTATGAAGTTTCACTGGTCATAGTTTGTTTCATTTTCACCTAATCCCATGCCATTCTCTCTATTTTACGAGTGTATAATCTTTCTCTTTTTTTGTTTGGTTTAAATAAATTTTTTGGAGTGCTAATGAGTTATATATATATATATATGGCGAAAAAATTTCCTTATATATAAAATCTTTCACTCTTTTTATCTTTTGGAGTGCCAATTCATTTTTACAAAATTGCTAATGGGAAATCATGCAGGTGAAGCATATTTGTGGATTGTGGCTTTTTGTTCATTTATAAGGTGATTATTTTGTTAAGTTTAATTTCTTTCCTTCACTCATATGTTTCATTGGAAATGTGTGTGACCATATTTTTCTGATACCTCATTTATAGATAATAATTTTGATCAAATATCAATAGTTTAGATGTTTTCATACCTAATTTCTTTGTCATTTCCCTTGCTATCAGAATATTTACTTGCTAATCCCAACTCCTATCCAAGATCTTTTGTACAAGTCTGGCTCTGAAAACTGTTAATGTTAAATGAAGCTAGATAGATTAACTGAAAATAGTTTGTACAAACCGAAGCACCAATTTATCCAAATTATAACGGATAAAGTTACTATCAATCTAGACAAACCCTAACCATGGCAGAATAGATTTCGTCAGATCCCATATCTCTTTCCCCTTTGTGTATATTATGATTCCAAGTTTTTTTTTTTTTTTTCTTCTAAAATCACCGTTTATGTACATTGCAGATGAAGAAGGCATTCTTGAAGCAGCCCTAGGTTTTCCTCAGGTAAGATATCACAAGCCTTATCCAAGCTCCTTTATTTTCTTTGAAAACGTATGATGGTGAAGAGTGAGATATAAAATTTGGATGTGTTGTCTTTTGATTTCTGATATCTTCTTATGTTTGGAGTTTGTGTAATTAACAGGGAAGGTGTTTAGTTACTAGAAAATGGATAAGAAGAAAAATTATTAAAGATCTAAATTTTTAAGTATGACTTTTGTGGAGTTGAGGTTTGCTTAGGTTTCCACTTGATCATGAATTCGCTTTTCTACTTTATTTCACTGCAAAATTTGTTCATCTTGGTTGCTTCTTTTTATCTTAACCTGTGCTATTGGTGGTTTTGGTATGTGGCTCTATTTATAGGCTCTAGAAAGTTAATTTTTGCTATGTTGATAAAACAAAGTTATGAAATTTAGTAACTTTATATGTAATTTTGATTTAAATTGGTTCTATATTTGTTTCCTTTCAACTATGGCATTATATGTCCTACTTACCTTTTTGTGTATCTCTGGTTTTCTATGGAGAAATGGCTAGATAACTAATGGAGGTTAAATGCACATATGTTGATTACTTTTTCTTTTTTTATTGCTACTTATTTAATATTTTCATGAGATTCCCTTTATGAAAGAACAACGTGATAGTGCTCTCTTTTGCATGCCTTTTCTACTCATTCCTAATCCAATCTTTCATTGCTTTTGGAGTGAAATTTTCCTTCTCAGCTTCAGATATGCAACATTTTTTTTTTTATGAGTAATAAAAATATATTATAAAAAGAAGGGTGTAACCTGAGTATACAGGAAGTATACATCAGGGACAAAGTATAAATTAAGTGCATAAAGTACAAAAGTCCATTCAACCTTGAACAGATATAAAATATTTGCTTGTATATCAAACTTTTATTTTCTGGGTTGAGGTTCTTTATAAGTGTTATTATGTAATATTGGTTTGTTATAGCATGTAGTTGTTACCTTTTTGGGTTCTATTTGGAAGGTGAAAACTATTGAGTATTAATATACTTTAATTTTTCCCCTCATGTACAATTCGTTGTGCTATGAGATAAAGACTGGTGAAAATTCATTGTATTTTGAGATAAAGACTGGTGAAAATGGCATTTTCAAATCTTATTATAACTGACATGTTTGTTATGTTGACATTATAGGACTACTTGTGGCTTGTTTTAGCCGCAACAATTTAAAGCCATGTAGGGCATATGACAATCTATGCACCCAGTTTGTAGTGCCATGGCTCTAGAATCTATTTACCTTTTACCAATGGAACCCAAAAATCTATTACCTTTTACCAGTGAAACCTAAAAATCTGTGACGTGTTATGAAATCATATTTTTTTTCTTATGAATAGTATTCTTCTACTCCCATATTAATTTTGTTTTAATAAACATGGGAATGTTTACTTTGAAGATGCTAGATTTTTCATTTTCTTTCTTTCCTTTTTCTTTTTTTTGGGGGGGGGGGGGGGGGGGGGGGGGGGGGGGTGGGGTCTTAAAGAGGGTTTATTGAGATATAGCAAGTTAAGAAAGATTTTCCAACCAGGCTGATTAAGGAATGTAGTTGTTTAAAATTTAGCTTGAAAGAGGGTTTTTATTCTTTTTCCTTAATGTTTTAACAAATTTTTACATATAAATATTCTTGAATGTGGAATGAGATTAGACATTTTTTTATTTGCTTGAAAATGATTGCAAAATCAGCTTGTGTATGCTACTTATAAAATAAGTAAAAACTTATTTTTAGGGATTTTGCTAGAGAGAAGGAAGTTCTACTCCATCTTTCTTCAATATGAGTTCTTTTCCTTTTGTTTTGTCTTTCCCTTTATGCATACATACATACATATATGAATTCTCTTGTTGGATTTTATCTAATGCACGTAGATTAGTTGATGAACATGATACTAAAGACAGTAATGAGGTCAAAGAAGACCATAACATCAATTACAGTGTAGGCTTTGGAGTTTGGGCTTAATTTAGGGATAAATTTTTAATGCATAGAAAGCTTCTTAATTCTAATTGCTCGATTGCTTATTCTTTTTTGGACAGTGGCTGAAGAGAAAGCATGTGAGCTCCAATTCAATGTTGGTTAATAGGATTATATGTTTGGTTGGTTTCCTATTTTTTATTTGAAAGTTTTATTTATTTATTTACATCAATTATGAATGTCTTGTGCATAGGTTTAGATTTTGTTGTTTCACATCTTGTATGCAAAAAATGGCATGAATAAGGGAATTTTTACTGAAATTTACAACTTTAAAATGCAAATTAATTTGATTTCAATCATATATAAAATTTTCGTATATGGTCTGTTTGTGTATTTGGTAGTTATTTTGGACTTTGGTTATCTCTTGGTTTTTGACTTTCGCAAATGCAAATATGCACAACTTCACATGTTTTTTCTCCAAATCTGCATACACCCTACACTCCAAGGTACAGATTTTACTTCTTTTTTGTGATTGGATTTAATTTTATAGGTTTGTTCAATTTAAGTTTATTGGATTTTGCACATGTTATTTTAGCTTCACTTCATGATTGTGTTAGTTACTTTAGCTTCATTGTCTTATTTCAACATATCCAAATTATGTGTGTTTGATTTTTGTTTCAATTTTTATTTATTTTTTATTTTGAGTTTTGAGTTTTATGCGGTAGTCAATGTCCTATTTGGAATGATAGTGTATGGGCAACTTATTACTCAGTATGGGCTTCTACACCATCTCTTTGGTCTTCTTGAATCTTTGGTGTCCTTAACCTTCAATCTCCCCTATTTTTCATTTCTATGTTTCAGTATCACTCCTGAACAATTAAGCATCCAACCTACAACAATCCAAGACTTCATCATCCTTTCTCTTCTCACTAATCAATTACACAGGTATGATTCATAGTCCTTCAATAAATATTACTCTGAGTTTGTGCATGGGTTTCTATCTAATGATATCATTTATGGGTTTCAGTATGAGATTGGGAGATGGAGGCAGAGGAGTAGATGATAAAAGTAGAATTAGTTGTGGTTTTGGTATTCTTTTCTCTCTACAAATTTCTAATTTGATTTTTGATTCATACCTACAAAATTTCAGGCTTGAATTCGTCCATCACAGCTACTTAAGGGCATTGGGTCATGGAAACTTCAGGTTTGCTCAATTTTTAACCTTAAACACAAGATTCACATTACATTTGTTATATTTATTTGCTTAGAACCATCGTGGTTTTGATTTATGTCAAATAGCAGGCATTATGATTTTCAACTTCCTTAACAACAACCTTTATGCTTTACTTTCCAAAGACTGGATCATGATTACTCTATTCTGCACATGTTTGTTTCATTGGTGGATATGGAGTTCAAGATTCTTTGTAAGTGATTTAATTTCTTTCATATTCATTATAGGTTGAAATTTACTGATCATGCACTTTGTTTTATATAATTTTTGCATGTTGTTAGTTTTCAGGCACCAACAGTACAATGTCCCATAAAAAAAAAAGTGACTAGATGTTTTTGGTTTCCTACTTCAAGAGGTAGAGTTTTGTATAATTGGAAAAGAAGTGTTGACAACTTTTTGTAAAGAAATAAAAATTTTCCTTCAATAGTATAAGTCTTCCTAGCCCAAAAAAAAACAAAAAAAGAAAAGTGTGAGCATCAAGTAATGGCTATGAACTTTCAAAATCAAAGAGAAACTTATTAATTTAATTAAGAGGAATTGGCTGTATTATTATGCTGAAAACTTGATGTTGCATACAAAATCTCATGAAGAAAAATTCTATCAAGCATGGCTAGATTTCCAATTTTTACTATTTTAAGAAAACAAACCCCCACACAAGCACATATATAAGGAACGGCCTTATAGACTTTGCTACTACCAGAAAAGTCTTTCTCTGAAAACATTACCGGTAAAGCTTTTAATTTTTTTTTTTTTAATAAATTTAATGGCTAGGTATGGTATTTCAATTAACTTGATTCAGATTTAGGGTTACGTTTGGTTGTTTTTTCTTATGAATGATTACCTGAAATTGATGGGTTTTGATAATTTCAATTATTTGGTGCATTGCTCTCACATTTGTATTTCAATAATTCAATCAAAACTCCTTGTCCTAACTGTATCCTTTTGCAAGAATATAACCAAGTGTGCTATTCATAATTCACCATCTGCTCTCTCTCTCTCTCTCTCTCTCTCTCTCTCTCTCTCTCTCTCTCTCTCTCTCTCTCTCTCTCTCTCTAGGTTATGGAATTTGTTGGGTTCTAAGACTTTATGTTTAAATGTATTAGAACTTCAATTTGTAATGTTGGCAAACCATGATCAAAACGTTTAGTCTTGTTTTAGACTTGCTCAAAGTATGTTTATGTTTATAGTTGGAATCGAGTATACTACAGGATTTACTGTGTAAATCTGCATAGCTCAATCGATCAAAAATTAGACTCGATCGATCGAAGCCCATGCAGATTGTTTTTCTACAAAATTTTCCAACTTAGCCCGTGCCCGTTTGACATGTAGGGTTTTATGTTTTTGCCTTAAGTACAAAAGGAAAAACCCTAACAATGTTTTTATGTTGTTCCAGTTGTTGGTTATGCTGTATATGTAAATCTTTTATGAGATCTAGAAGTGTTTTCTTTCACATATACTTAGGGTTATCAAGAATCAAGATTTATGTCAAGAGCTTGATGATCATTCAGTTGCTGCATTAAGAGTTTAAAGATGCATAAGCAGGAGTGCTTATACTTGCTGTGAATCCAAGAAAGAAGTAATCCGTGGACTCAGAGCTGTTAATGGTCTAAGTCCCTATTATGTAAACTTCATTTCTTTTATAGTAGATCTGTTTTAACTTGAGGATAGCTAGGTTAAATCATTCCTAGGTTTTTTTTCCAATTTGGTTTTCCTAGTTTATCATATCGTTGTGTTATTTATTTTTCGCACTGTTTCAATGATATGATATATTTGTGTTAACCTAGATTTGAATAATTTACCTAAGTCAATCACTTGGCTAAATAACTAGGTTAATCTGTTTATATTTGAGGGGTCTAAAAACGTACAAGTGGTATTAGAGCGGGTTAGCTCTTGTGTTTAGATCCTTTGATCTATGCATTGATCCTTGACCCCTGTTGTCATGGAACATAGTCACTCTCTTGTTATCCCACCTCACTTTGATGAGAATAATTATGCTTATTGGAAAGTACGAATGAAAGCATTCTAAACTCTATTGATGAGAGAGTTTGGAATTCCGTTAAATATGGATGGGAGAAGCCCACTATTGTCAGTGAGTGACAAACTTCTCAGAAAGAAGTAGCCGCTTTTAATAGAAAAACTATAAATGCTATTTTTAATGCTATTTCTATGGAGGAATTCAAGAGAATCTCTAATGTTGAGATTGCTCGTGCTGTATGGAATATTCTCCAAACTGCATGAAGGCACGAAGGCAGTTAAGATCAATAAGTTGCAGCAGTTAATAACTAGATTTGAAAGCATTAGGATGTCTAATGATAAAACTTTTGATGAATTCTATGCTAAGCTTAATGATATTGTTAATTCTACTTATAATTTGGGTGAAATCTATTATCAGCCTAAGCTTGTTAGGAAGATTCTTAAATCTTTGACTAAGAATTTTAGACCTAAAGTGACTGCCATCACTGAAAGTAAGGATGTGGACTCCATCTCTGTTGATGAACTTGTAGGATCTCTTCAGTCCTATGAGTTGGACCTACCTGAGATAAGCAAATCCAAATCAATGGCTCTTAAGTCTGTTGATGATGTTGATATGAATGGATTTGATGATGAGCTCTCTGCTACAGAGATTGCCTATCTTGCCAAGAACTTTAGAAACTTTCTTTGGAACAACAACAGAAGGGTAAGAGATAAAAACAATGCTGAACCTAAAAATTTTAGGAGGAATGATCCCACTAAGGTAAATAACACTGAAAAATCTAAAGAGGAAGTAGGTCAACCTTCTAATAATTCTATGGGTCAACAATGTTTTGGTTGTCAAGGATATGTTCATGTGAAATTTGAATATCTAACATTTTTAAAGTCTAAGGTAAGGTTATGGCTGTAACCTTTAGTGATGATAAAGTTTCTGACAATGAGTCTGGTAGTGATGGGAATGGAAACTTCATAATTTTCACTGCTACTATTGTAGTTTATAAAAGTGTTGCTATTAAGGAGAACCCTTCTAATGGGGAACTCTCTAAGGATGCAGATTTGCAAGAAGCCTATAATAAACTTTGCAAAGTTGCTGCAAAGGATGCTATGAGTATTGATTTACACTTAAAGAAAATTGCATTTCTTGAACTTGATAAAAAGAATCTACTTGCAAAACTGTTTGATACTAATGAATTGTTGAATAATGTGAAGATTGAAAACATGCTTTTACTTGATAAAGTTAAGAATTTGGAACATGAATTACCTGTTGCTAGAGAACAAACAAATAGGTCTGCTAGTTAGAAACTTGATAATATGCTGAGTGTTTAAAAGTCTCATTCAGACAAAACTGGCTTAGGTTTTGTAGAAAGCATCTTTGTGCCTGAACCATGTTCCACAAATTTTGTTCCTTCTTCTGAGCCCCCTGTGAGTGTGGTTGTCAAACTTATAGAAATTACACCTCTTAGGAAGATTAGGGCTGATCTTAAAGAGTCCAAACTTAAGAATTCTACTCTTCTTAAGGGCAAGTTGCATGATAGACCTGCATGGGTTTGTCATTTTTGTGGAAAGTTTGGGCACATTTGTCCAAACTATTTCAAGTTGCAAGCTGCTAAGAGAGTAAATAAGCCAAAAGTACTTGTGCCTCAAGCACAAGATCCTATGGTGCTTATTGGTGAATTGGTAAAGACTCTAAACCTTTATTCTAATCCTGGAGTTGGTCATCATTCAAATGTGAATAATAACTCCAATGCTAGAGTTGCATTTAAAAAACTTTGGATGCAAAAGACTCAATCTAATTGAATCTTTCAGACATGGTCCTTGTGCTTCATCACTCCACTCTTTGTGACCATTCTTCTTTGTTGCGTTTGTTTTCTTTGTTTTTTTCTAGAATTTGCATTGCATAACATTTATGCATTTCATTATAGGATTGTTTTTGTTATTTCTTTTCAAAATTTTAAAAAAAATTAAAAAAATATATAAAAAAGGAAAAGGGAAGCAAAATGTGTTTTGCATTATTTGTCTTGGATTTGAAATCAAGGCTGGCCAATTTATTTTTACATAATAAGTCTATGTACCTTGTTTAGCTTGGATAAGCTTATTTATTGCACTTTACTAGTTTGAGCTTTGTAGTGCAAGTTGTGTGGGAAAATTTTTATAGTTTTTGATCACATGATCTTGATCTTGAAATCACATGCCTTTAATTGTCGAACTTGAACTTATTGAGAAAGGCATAAATAACCTGTTGGGGTTTATGCCTTAAAATCTAATTTATTGGCATGTTATAAATAATTAACTTGATTAATTATATGAGACTATTTATAAATGAACTAATGGGATATTATCTTAGTCCATGAGATGCATAATATGTGATTTATGTGAAAAGTCACAGAAAGATATAATCACAAGTTCTTTGTTAACTCAGAATTTTAGTTCATAGTCAGTGATGAAATTGGGCATTTCATCTGTAAAGACTATATAATGTTAGGTTCTAAAGTTTTAGGATTTTATGTATTTAGAACTCTAATTTGTAATGTTGACAAACCATGATCAAAACAATGTATTTAGTCTTGTTTAGGCTTGCTCAAAGTTGGTTTATTATTGTAAAGTTGGAATCGAGTGGCTGCAGAAGTACTTGGGACTTTTGGCCTGGCTCGATCGATCGAAGAATAGACTCGATCGATCGATCGAAGAATAGACTCGATCGATCGAAAATCGCACAGGTTGATTATTCTGCAAAATTTCCAACTCAGCCCTATTTCATTAAACGTTTAGGGTTTTATGTTTTTACTCTAGGTATATAAACTAAACCCTAGCCACGTTTTTTAAGGTTGCTCCAATTGTATTGTTGCTCATACATTACTGTTTTGTGTAAATCTCTTGTGAGATTTAGAGGAGCTTTCCTTTACACAAAATTTAGGGTTTTCAAGTTAGAGATAATATCAATATCTTGATGATCAACTTGGTTGCTACCATTGAAGTTTAAAGAATATCAAGCGTGGGTGCTTGTAACTGATTGAAGAATCCAACAAAGAAGGAGTCTGTGGATTCGGAGCTTGCACGTGGTCGTGTCAGTAAGTTCTACTGGTGGGTAGTATTAGGAAGTCAAGCGGGAAGCTTATAGTCCTTCTGTATGAACTTCGATTCTTTCGCATAGTGGATTCAGGTTTAGCTTGAAGATAGCTAAGTTAAATCCTCCCCAGGTTTTTACCGTGTGGTTTCCTGGGTGATCATATCATTGTGTCTTTTATTATTCCGCTGCTTTATTATTTTGATATGAGTATTTGATTGCTTTAACCTAGAATTGCATAATTTGACTAAGTAACAACTTGGCTAATTAATCTAGGCTAACCAATCTGGTTGTGTGTTAAGGGGTCTAAATTTTCATCAAGTGGTATCAGAGCATGTAGCTCTTTTGTTGGAGATTTCTTGATCTCTGAGTTGATCCTTGACCCCTGTTGTCATGGAGCATGGACACTCTCTGTTTGTTCCTCCTCACTTTGATGGGAACAACTATGCTTATTGGAAAGTAAGGATGAAAGCATTCCTGAAATCCATTGATGAGAGAGTCTGGAATTCCGTTGAGTACGGATGGGAGAAGCCCACTACTCCTGTGAGTGAGTGGCAAACTTCTGAAAAAGAAGCAGCTGGCTTCAATAGCAAAGCTATGAATGCCATCTTCAACGCTGTTTCCATGGAGGAATTTAAGAGGATCTCTAATGTTGAGCTTGCTCATATTGCTTGGAAAATCCTCCAAACTGTGCATGAAGGCACAAAGGCAATTAAGATCAATAAATTGCAACAATTGACTTCTAGATTTGAAAGCATTGGAATGTCTGATGATGAATCTTTTGATGACTTCTATGCTAAATTAAATGATATTGTCAATTCTGCTTTTAATTTGGGTGAAGTCTATGATCAACCTAAAATTGTTAGGAAGATACTTAGATCCTTAACTGAAGACTTTAGACCCAAAGTGACTGCCATCACTGAAAGCAAGGATGTGGACTCCATCCCTGTTGATGAGCTTGTAGGATCTCTTCAGTCCTATGAGTCTGACCTACCTAAAGTGAACAAATCCAAATCAATGACTCTTAAGTCAGTTGATGATGTTGATGGTGGTGGATTTGATGATGAGCTCTCTGCTACAGAGATTGCCTATCTTGCCAAAAATTTCAAAAACTTTCTTAGAAATACCAACAAAAAGGCAAGAGGTACATACACTACTGAACCTAGAAATTTTAGGAAGAATGATCCCACTAAGGTTAATAACCTTAAAAAACCTAAATAAAAAGTTGGTCAATCTTCAAATAATTCTTTGGGTCCTCAGTGTTTTGGTTGTCAAGGGTATGGTTATGTAAAATCTGAATGTCCTACATTCTTAAGGACTAAGGGTAAAGCTATGGCTGTAACTCTTAGCGATAATGAGGTTTCCAATGATGAGTCTGGATGTAATGAGGATGGAAACTTTATTACTTTCACTACTACTGCTGTAGTCAATGAAAGCATATCTGTTGAAGAGAACTCTTCTGATGGAGAACTCTCTGAGGATACAGATCTTCAAGAGGCCTATAATAAACTTTGCAAAATTGCTGCAAGGGATGCTATGAATGTAGAACTTGGCCTAAAGAAAATTGAATCTCTTGAGCTTGAAAAGAAAAATTTGCTTGTTAAACTGTTTGATGCTAATGATCTTTTAAACAATGTTAAATCTGAGAACATGCTTTTGCTTGATAAAGTTAAAACTTTGGAACATGATTTATCTGTTGCTAGATCTGCTAGTTCTAAACTTGATCACATGCTGAATGTTCAAAAGTATTCTTCTGATAAATCTGGGTTAGGTTATGTTGAAAGCATCTTTGACTCTGCACCACATTCCACGAATTTTGTTCCTTCATCTTCTTCTGAACCCTCTGTGAGTAAGGTTGGGAGTGAAACTGTCAAACCACCTGTGAGTGAGGTAGTCAAACCCATAGAAGTTTCACCTCCTAAGAATATTAGGGTTGATTTGAGAGAAACTAAACCTACCCTTTCTAAGGAAAAGATGCATGGTAAACCTGCTTGGGTTTGTCATTTTTGTGGTAAGTCTGGACACATTCGTCCCAACTGTTACAAGCTTCAAGCTGCTAAGAGAGCAAATAAACCAAAAGTGTCTGTGTCTTAAGCACAAGATTCTATGGCACTTATTGGTGAATTGGTAAAGGTTTTGAACTTTTATTCCAATCCTGGAGTTGGAAATCACTCGTATGTGAATAAGAACTCCAATGCTCGTGATGCATCTAAAAGATTTTGGATGCAAAAGACTCGAACTAATTAAGTCTTTCTGACATGGTCCTTGTGCTTCATGGTTCATTCCTTTATGACCATAGTTCTTTGGTTTTTGTGTTTTTTTGTTTTGTTTCTAGGATTTGAATTGCATTATATTCATGCATTTCATTCTAGGATTTATTTGTTTTCTCTTAAATAAATAAATAAATAAATAAAAAGGAGAAAATGAGAAAGCAAAAATTATGTTTGACACTATTTTTCTTGATTTTTGAAAAACAAGGTTGGTCTATCTTTTTACACATGTCATGTCTTGTGTACCTTGTTTAACTTTGATGAACTTATTCATTGCACTTGACTAGTTGAAACTTTGTAGTGCATGTTGTGTGGGAAAGATGTGTAGGGTTCTTAATCACTTTGTCTTAATCATGAAGTCATATGTTATTTGACTGTCGGACTTGATTCTTTTGGGAAAGGCATAAATAACCATCTCACCACTGTTCACTAGCTAATCATGAACACTTTAGTGCATATCATAAGGTTGCGTGCTCGAGAAAGTGTAGCACATGCACAAAAAAAAACATAAGGTGTAGCCTCAAATTAAATTAAAACTGGTGTGTATTATTAGGCTTGATGTCAATTCACTTAATTCAAACCGGTGTGTACTATTAGGCTGAATGCCATTTCATACAAATAAGAGGCAAAAAGGCAAGAAACTTACATGATTGCAAGTTTTTGTTCTAGGAGATGTGGGAGTTATAAGATGTAACTCTTTAGGTGATAGTCTCTTTTAAATTCTATGTGATGAATTGTGTAGACTTTGTGTTTGATTGCTATTCACATATCACCTCACATGTATCTCAAGTTTTTGCTAGTATCACACACTACACAAATTACTCTTTGTTAAACACTGTACATGCTAGTGTGTGTGTTTTTGGTCTGACCAACTAAGTTTGAAAATATCTTGAGATTTTTGCACAACATTTTTGTTGCTTGAGAAAATTCAATGGGAGAATGATTGAAACTTGTTTTTGACATAATTTGGGTTTAAAAATTTGGGTTTTTGAAAAAGCATTTCATCTCATACTCATGCATTTTGCTTTAATTGTTTAATGCTTTGAGGAGTTGTTTTTCAAAATTAGGTTTGTGTTTTTTAAAAGATCAGATCTGACTTTTTCAAACACTATTCAAACTTTTTTCAAACTTTTTCTTTCTCTCTCCGACGAGGCAAGCCAAATATTTCAGATTTTTGTCGTTTTCCTCCGAAATTTTTGCAAAGTTTCTCTTTCCTCAAGCTGGTAAGACTCTTTTGTCCTTCCTTTTGATTTTATTTTCATGTTTTCATGCATAAATCCATGCATTTAAGGGAGATTTTCGGACTTTGCATATTGGGATTTTCTGATTGATTCAAGCTCTATTTTGTGCAATTGATCATTGGGTTTTTGTGGGGACACATCATAAACATGATTCTTACTTGTTAATTTGATCAATTTTGAGTTTGGTGAAAAATTGAAAATTCTAGGGTTCGTTCTTGATCCAATTTAGGGCTTTTGTTAAATTGGGTAAAATTTGATGAAATTGGCTTGTTGTATTGATGAAATTAAGCATTATAATCTATGTGCTAAGTTTTGTAATGCTCAATTCATCAATTTGTTTAAAAAATTTCAACAAGTGGTTTTCAATTTTTGGGGTTTTTGATAAGAAATTCCCTGCTCAAGCCAATTTTGTCAATTTAATCTCAATTGAACTTAATTGCTTACTGCATTAGTACATGCATCATGGCATTGTATCTGTTCATGCATCATATAGATTTTCATTCTTTTTTTTGCTAACTTGCAGTCTGTCCTTGGTTTTGTTTTCTTGTGTTCTTTTAGTTTTCTCTTTGTGTCTCTGTCCTTTCCTTAGCATCATGCCTAGGAAGACTAGAGCCCGTAGGACTATTCCCTCTTCTTCTCCATCCCCTCCTTCCTTTGACCGTGAGAGGTTTCCGAGTGAGAAAAACCAAGAGTTTTTTGAGAAACTTAACCTTAAGAGAAAGATTTGGGCTGAACGTTCTGTTCTGTTAGATGAACTTGATCTTGCCATTAGGGCAAACTTTGAGCGTCGGGGCTGGTTACCCTTGTTGGACATTTCTGATCCTCCTCCACCTTCTACCTTGATTAGAGAGTTCTTTTCAAACATCTCTATCCACATCTATGATTCCAACACTTTAGTAAAGAGTTGGATACGAGGCGTAGAATACACCATTACTCCTCAGGTAGTGGCTGATGCTCTAGGGGTACCGTTGGTTAGGAATCCTGTCTATCCTTATGACGAGTCTCCCGAGCTGAGCGACGTTTTATCTTACATCACTGGGACTTCTATCCAGTGGGGTTCTGATCCTAGGATTACTTTTGTTGAGCTCTCTGGGTTGCACTATCTGTTCTTTAGGATAGCATGTCATTCCATCTGGCCTATTTCTCATGTTCACACCATTCCTCTTGAGAGGTGTGTATTTTTGTACGCTCTGGTTACTGATGCTCCTATTAGTTTTCCCCATCTCTTTCTTCGTTCTTTGAACGATGTTTATAGGAGTTCTTCTACTTCTCATGCTCTTGTTCATCCTATTTTTATTCATAGGATTTTGCTCTATCTTGACCTTAGTGACTTCCCTTCCTTTGAGCCCGTTCATGTGATAGCTCTCATAGGTGCGTCTTTTCTTAGACAGAGGGCCGCTCATCTTCGAGCTGGTTCTAAACACCCTAGGTCTGAGCCGTCTAGTAGCGTACCTCCTCCCTCTTCTTTTGCAGGTCTTACTGGTGAGGATGTTCTTGATCCAGTTGGTGATGATGCTGTTGCTTCTGATGTTCCTCCACCTCCTTCGACCGACTTTGATGTTCGTCGTACTCTGGAGACTATCATGACCGTTCAAGCGGCTCATGGTCACATTTTGGTGGACTTACTAGATGAGATTCGTGCTCTCCGAGCCGATTTAGCGCGTCTTCATTCACCCTCACCACCTCCTTTTGATGGCGACTCATGATTGCTTTTTGGCATTCCGTCACAAAAAGGGGGAGTGGAGTTTTGTCTTGTAGAGGAGTTTTGTTGTTAGGAGGAGATTTTTTTTGTTACTTTTTGAGAGCTTATGGAGTTTTTAGATTGTATCTAGGTGCTTCACTTTGTATATCATTTTGGGAGATATTCATGTTAGGGGGAGTAACATTGATTGATATACATGTTATTTATTGATTCTTGTTGATTTGTGATTCACTGCTTATTGATTTATATTTATGAGTTATTCATTCATATATGTCTTTATTTTGTGTTGTGTGAATCTTACAAGAATGTTATACCTGTTGTTTTACTCTTTTCTGTCACACATGCGTTTATGCGTTTGTTGAGTATTTCAGGAATATACAGGTTAATTCAACTAAGCTGCTGTCTACACTTGCAACCGATGGATAGTACTTAGGCTGAATTTGAATTTGTGAGCATTATCTTTGTAAAAGGCTTTGTACTTGTAAAATTTTGAACTTTTAATTAGGCTTTTGTCACGGATTGCCAAAGGGGGAGTTTGTTAGGTTCTAAAGGTTTAGGATTTTATGTATTTAGAACTCTAATTTGTAATGTTGGCAAACCATGATCAAAACAATGTATTTAGTCTTGTTTAGGCTTGCTCAAAGTTGGTTTATTATTGTAAAGTTGGAATCGAGTGGCTGCAAAAGTACTTGGGACTTTCGGCCTGGCTCGATCGATCGAAGAATAGACTCGATCGATCGAAAATCGCACAGGTTGATTATTCTGCAGAATTTCCAACTCAGCCCTACTTCATTAAACATTTAGGGTTTTATGTTTTTACCCTAGGTATATAAACTAAACCCTAGCCACGTTTTTGAAGGTTGCTCCAATTGTATTGTTGCTCATACATTGCTGTTTTGTGTAAATCTCTTGTGAGATCTAAAGGAGCTTTCCTTTACACAAAACTTAGGGTTTTCAAGTTAGAGATAATATCAATATCTTGATGATCAACTTGGTTGCTACCATTGAAACTTAAAGAATATCAAGCGTGGGTGCTTGTAGCTGATTGAAGAATCCAACAAAGAAGGAGTTCGTGGATTTGGAGCTTGCACATGGTGGTGTTAGTAAGTTCTACTAGTGGGTAGCATTAGGAAGTCAAGCGGGGAGCTTGTAGTCCTTCTGTATGAATTTCGATTCTTTCGCATAATGGATTCAGGTTTACCTTGAGGATAGCTAGGTCAAATCCTCCCCAAGTTTTTACCGTGTGGTTTTTTGGGTGATCATATCATTGTGTCTTTTATTATTCCGCTGCTTTATTATTTTGATATGAGTATTTGATTGCTTTAACCTAGAATTGCATAATTTGACTAAGTAACAACTTGGCTAATTAATCTAGGCTAACCAATCTGGTTGTGTGTTAAGGGGTCTAAATTTCTATCATATAACATATCAACTAAGATGATTTGTCTTGATCATGGAAGTGGAGACTTCTAGTTGATATGTTGATATGTTTTAAGAGTTAAGACATATTGAACTAGACCGCTGTGAGATTTATTATTCTCCTAACGACTGTCAAATAAATAATAAATTTCACAACTTCTATTTACATCAACTCTAAATCCTGAGAGAATAATGGACCTGATCATTAGATGTAGGTTGCTTTAATATATCAGGAGTGAGATCTATAAGACACGGTCAAAACCTTAGTATGTTGGGTAGCCGCATTTAATGTTGATGGAATGTATATTTTCAAGATGGAATTCATAATCTCTTAACAAAGATATAAAATATTCCCTTGAGATAAGTTTAATGGGTTTGGTTATTCAGAGTGTTAGGCTCAACCACTTTAGTAAGGAGTTACTAAAATATATATTTATGGAATTGGATTTCATAAATATATGATGAATAATATAAAGGATTAAACTGAGTACTCAAGGATTAAGACGTAGTAATCTTCAAAGTGGCAGTCTATATTTATAACTTTGTATTACTACGAATATTTTAATGAAGGGGTTGTATGTATAATAAAGTCTTGGGATATAACTTATTAATAAGGCCTAGAGTGCAATTATATTCTTACAGTGGTATTGAATATAATTAATGGTAACTTTGGACTTGTCAAGAGTTAACAGAAAAGCCCAAGGTCTATCAGAACTAGAGTCTTATTTGTTCATTTTGGTCCCATCTCAAGCCACAAACTAAAGCCCAATTGGGTAGGCCCAAAAAGCTAACCTAATTAGATAATCAGTTATTATTTAATAAGAGTTATTAAATAAAGAAACTATGAGAATAGCTTTAACGTACATATGATAAAAAGAAAAGAAACTAGTTTTTCTCCACAAGGAGAAGAAGAAGGACTTTTTCTTTGAGAGTCTATGTACAAAAGACTGATTGAGGGACCACACATCTTGAGCACCATGTGGAATTAAGATGAAGATTAAAAGTATTCTCAAGTCATGGTTTTGAAATTTACTGCATCAAGGTACGCTTTCTATTCTTTATTCTAGAATTCATGGTTACATGTTATCTTTCATAATTGAAGTAGATTCGTGATTGTTGCCTCCGCTGTGTGTTTTGTATGAGATACAAAACCAGATTTTCTAAATAACCATCTCACCACAGTTTATTGGCTAATTATGAACACCTTAGTGCATATCGTAAGATTTTGTGCTCGAGAAAGTGTAGCACATGTACAAAAAGAATATAAAGTGTAGCTGCAGTTTAAATGCTAAAATTGGTGTGCACATTATTGGGCTATAATAACTTCAAATCAAATAAAATTGGTGTGTACATTATCTTGGCTATTTTAAAAAATTTCTGATTAAATAAAATTGGTGTGTACATTATGAGGCAAATCAAGAAACTTACATGATTGCAAGCTTGTTTTCTAGGAGATGTGGGAGTTATATGATGTAACTCTTTAAGTGATAGTCTCTTTCAAATTTATGTGATGAATTTTGTAGAAATTGTGCTTGATTACTATTCACATATCACCTCACATGTATCTCAAGTTTTTGCTAATTACACACACTACACAAGTTACTCTTTGCTAAACTTTGTACATGTTATTGTGTGTGATTTTGTTTTGGCCATCCAAGATTGAAACTTCCTTGAGTTTAATGCAAAATGTGTTTGAAGTTTGAGAATTTAAGGAAAATTGATTGAAAATATTATATTTGGGAGATTTGGGTTCATTACAAGTGTTTTTGAAAAGCATTTCATCTCATATTCATGCATTTTATTCATAAAATACTATGCTTTGAGAAGTTTCTGCGTTAAATTGCTCTGTTTTTTTTTTAAATTGATTTTTCCAGATTTTCGATTGATCGAACATGTTTCTCGACCGATCGAAATTGCGATTAAAATTTTGTTTTGAATCTACCTGGTTCACGACTCAATTACTTCTGGATTAATCGAATGCAATTTTTGATCGATCGATTCTAATTTTTGATCGATCGAAAATCGTATAGAGAGTTTTTTAAAACCTTGAGTTTTCATGTGTTCTATCACTATTCAAACTTTTTCAAAAACTCTTTCTCTCTCTCTTCAATCGGTCAAGGATTCAAAGCAATTTTTTGTCGTTTTCCCTAAAACTTTTTGCAAGATTTTTGTCTTCTAAGACCGGTAAGACTCTTTTGTCCCTCATTTTTCATTTATTTTCATGTTTCATGCATATTTTTCATGCATTTTAAGGAAATTTCGAACCTATGAAAATTTAGGGATTTTGGTGATTTCAATCTTTTCTTTCTAAATTGATCAATAGGTTTTTGTTATGGGATGATATTAACATGATCTTTGTGATTTAATTTGATCAATTTGATGAATTGGAAAAATTTGAATTTTCTAGGGCTTGAAACTACCCGAATTGGGTATGTGTTCAATTGAGCATAATGTGATGAAATTGGCTTGTTGGGTTGATTAATTTGATCATTATATACTATTATCTATCTTGTGTGATGATCAATTGATCAAATTTTTTAAGTTCTTTGAAAGTGGGTTTTCAATATTTGGGTTTTTTTTTTTTTATATAAACTCTATGCTTAAGCCAATTTTGTGTTGTTATAGTGAAATTGAACTCATTCTCACCGCATTAGGGCATGCATCATGTGTTGATATTGTTAATGCATCATATAGATTGTTATTTTCTATATTTTTGTGCTAACTTGCAGTCTGCCCTTGGTTCTTGTTTTTTTTTTTCTCTGTCTCTTTTGTGTCTGTCCTTTTGATCCTTAGCATCATGTCTAGGAAGACTAGAGCTAATAGGAAATCCTCCTCTTCTTTTGTCCCCACTTTTGATAGTGAGAGGTTCCTTAGTGAGAAAAACCAAGAAACGTATGAGAAGTTGAACATTTGTAGGAATGTATCGGCTGAGAGAAAAGTAGTGTTAGATGAGTTTGACCTGGAGATTAGGAGAAACTTTGAGTGTCGGGGCTGGTTACCTTTGATAGATATTGATCATCCACCTCTGGCTACCTTGATTAGAGAGTTCTACTCGAACCTTTCTGTCCACTCCTATGATTCCAACACTCTGGTGAGAAGTTGGATACGGGGTGAAGAGTACACCATTACTCCTTCGGTAGTGGCTGATGCTTTTGGGGTGCCACTGGTCCATCATCTTGTTTATCCTTATGATGAGTCTCCTCCCCTAAATGACATTATGTCATTTATTACTAGTACTTCTATCTAGTGGAGTTCTTATCCCCAGATGACGTCTGCTAAGTTGACCGAGATTCACTATCTTTTCTTTTGAATTTCTTGCCATTCCATTTGGCCCATCTCTCATTCGCACACCATTCCTACAGAGAGATGTGCATTTCTGTATGCCCTTGTCACTAATGCTCCTATAAGCTTTCCTCACCTTTTTCTTTGTTCTTTGGTTGAGGTTTATAGGAGTAGTTCTTCTGCTCATGCTTTTTTCTTTTCAGTTTTTATTCATTGGATTCTTTTGCATTTGGGTTTAGAGGACTTTCCTGTGTCTGAGCCTGTTCATATAGTTGCTCCTATAGGTACCACCTTTCTTAGGCAAAGGGTTGCTCAGATGAGAGCAAGCTCTAAACACCCTAAAGTTGAGTCTTCTGGTTTCGCATCTCCTCCTCCCTCTACTACAGGTGATACTTCTACTAAGGCGTCTGTCGATTCGACTACTGTTGCTGCTATTCCTCCACCTTCTACTTCGGATGATTCGAGCATTCGTTGTATGTTGGAGACTATCATGACCGTGTAGGCGGCTCATGGTCAGCTTTTGGTGGACATGCTTGATGAGCTTCGGTCCTTGAAAGCAGATTTGGAGAGTTTTCACTGATCGCCTCCGCCATCTCCTTTTGATGATGAGTCATGATTGCCCTTTAACAATTCGTCACAAAAAGGGAGAGTACATATGTAGAGGAGATTTTGTTGTTAGGGGGGATTTTGTTGCGATTTTGTTGCTTTAGAGCTATAGAGCTTTAGATTGTATCTAGGTGCTTCATTTTGTATCTATGTTTTTGGCTCATGATGTATTTTTGTTTTATTTAAGTTGTCTATTATAGGGGGAGATACTTGATGTATTTATATATGTTTCTTGTTTCACATTTTTTATTGATTTATATTTATGAGGTTATTCATGGTATATGTCTTTTATTTTTATGATATGTGAAATCAAGAAGTTATTTTTGTTTTACTTGTATTTTCCACACATGCGTTTATACATTGTTAAGTGTTTCAGGAATATACAGGTTGATTCAGTCGTGCTGTTGTCTACACTTACAACTGATAGATAGTAGTTAGGTTGAATTTGTTGTGTTTGGTAATGATATTGTAATTGGCTGTTTTTTGTAAACTTTGAACACTTTGTTTAGTTTGTATTTTGTCACGAATTGCCAAAGGGGGAGTTTATTGGGTTCTAAGACTTTAGGTTTAAATGTATTAGAACTTCAATTTGTAATGTTGGCAAACCATGATCAAAACATTTAGTCTTGTTTTAGACTTGCTCAAAGTATGTTTATGTTTATAGTTGGAATTGAGTGTACTATAGGATTTACAGTGTAAATCTGCCTGGCTCGATCGATTGAAAATTAGACTCAATCGATCGAAGTTCGTGCAAATTGTTTTTCTACAGAATTTTCCAACTCAACCCAAGCCCGTTTAACATGTAGGGTTTTATGTTTTGCGTTACATATAAAAAGAAAAACTCTAGCCACGTTTTCATGTTGTTGTAGTTGTTGTTTATACTGTATATGTGAATTTCTTGTGAGATCTAGAGGTGTTTGCCTTTACATATACTTAGGGTTATCAAGAATCAAGATTTATGTCAAGAGCTTGATGATCATTCAGTTGCTGCATTAAGTGCTTAAAGATACACAAGTGGGAGTGCTTGTACTTGCTATGAATCCAAGAAAAAAGTAGTCTGTGGACTTGGTCGTGGTAGAAAGAAGCTGTCACTTGGTTGTGGTAGTAAGTTTCTTACTCGAGGTAGCAATAGGATGTTAGTGGTCTAAGTCGCTATTGCGTAAACTTCAATTATTTCATAGTGGATCTGTTTTAGCTTGAGGATAGCTAGGTTAAATCCTCCTCAGGTTTTTTACTGGTTTAGTTTTCCTGGGTTATCATATTGTTGTGTTATTTATTTTCCGCACTATTTCAATGATATGATATATTTGTGTTAACCTAGATCTGAATGATTTACCTAAGTTAATCACTTGGCTAAATAACTAGGTTAATCTGTTTGTGTTTAAGGGGTCTAAAAATGTACAGAATTTTTTCGTTTGTGGTTGAGATTTTCTTTCCTAATCTTCTTCTGTTCTATTTAGAATTGGTTTTCTTTTGAGTATTTTTTTTGGTCTCCATATTTATATTGACAACTGTTTTTGTGTGATTGCATAATCTGGTGGATCCTTCTCAATTGCCAACATTTATGTTGAAGTAGTGTAAGAAATCAAAAGCAGAAATTATGTGGAGCTATTCCTTTGATATAATATATGGAAGATGGAGCGCATCCATTTTTGGGTTGAAATTCCTACTTATTGTTGGGTATTGTGTATGGAAGATGAAGTGAATCTATTTTTAGAGAAAAATCAATGTTGGGGCCAATGTCTTTAGAGAGTAAAGCAAGTTGGAGAAAAGAAATCAAATTACTTTTATTTGAAAAAAATCTTTTTCTCTCGCAACCTGTTTGATTTCGATTATGTTAATTTCCTCTCAAATGTTTTTTTCCTTTCATGATTTGATAGATAATGGTAACTCAACTAAGAAGTGATATACTTGATCAATTTGGAGTAAGTGTTGATAGTTGTATTGTTTATTATTATTTTTGTTATGAGAAAGGGGTTACTCTTTATTGTTTGACATTTCCCTTTCTCTAAAATATTTCTCCAATGGTTTTATATTTCAGCAAGTGATCCAATTATAGGCTTCCACTCATTGCTTAAGTGATCTTATATTGTCACCCTTTCTTGATTGGTTCATGTGATGATTTAATATTATTATAGAGTGGATTGGGGAATTGAACCTTTACTTAGCATTTATCAGATTTTAGTGAGACAAAATCTTATTAGAATTTTGTCTAGTTATTGGATGAAATTTATTTTACAACAATGATTTTGCTATCTTTTTAAATTCAATGGGGGGCCAATTTGATCATTATAAAGCAATCACCTGTCTTTATAGATAGTTTATAATATGATGAATGGCCCTTGGTGTATCACTAGGACCAATTTGTCCATAACAAAACAGTCACCCATCATAAATATATGATGAATGGCCCTTGGTGTAAATTATAATAAATTTGCTTGATTGGATTTCCAAAAATTTCTTTTTTGATGTTTTTAAATTTGAATTAAAAGTTCTTATGCTTGATTTGCTCTGTCATCTATAGCTTTAAGTTTCCAGCCTAATATGTGTAATTATCATAGGAAGCAAAACATGATCTCCCCTCCTTGATTTTTCCAGGCACATACTTCATTTTAAATGAATCATAATAAATGAAATCATGTTTTCTTTTCCTTCTTGGTGATTCTTCCCATAGTACTTTGCTGCCAATATTAAAACCATACAAAGAGCTTATGTTTTTAATTCCAAGTTCCTTCATTATTTCTTATGTTTGCAGGTATTATGTGAAGCATATCAAGTTTTAAGTGATCCACTACGAAGAGATGCTTATCATTGAGATGGAAAAAATTACATATCTAGGTACGTTTTTATGCTTGCACTTGTGGAAATATTGTGAGTTGTCACATGCTCATATTACTGCTCCTTTGTGTTTCATATTACTACAATATTCAAGAACAATAAGGATTCTATTATCTGAACAATATTTGAATTTCAATTCCATTTCCTCTACTTAAGTTTCATGGAATGACTTTTTTTTAACACAAATTTTGGTTTCATCTCCAACATGTATTATATTGTTGATGCGAACCTCAATCGACACGCTTTGAGACCCAACCAATAATATCATATACTATATATAATAGCAGAAGCTTTTACCAAGTGCTGACACGTAAGCAAAATGACATCCTTAAAACGCTAACATGTGTACAACTTACCTTTAAAAAAATCGCACGGTGCGATTGAAGAGACTCAGTTTCAAAAGGCTTTTGCCCTATATAGAGAAAGAGAGAGCAGAAATTCTGATCTTTTATTCTATTTCTCCCGTTCCCCTTCTCTGTTCCACTTCTCCATCTTCCAAAACACACTCCACGGCCAAACCCCTTCTTCGTCGTCCAAAACCCAGACCATAAAGGTAGACGATTTGGTGAAACGGTTTGGTGAAAGAGAAAAAACACAAAAGAACAGAGAGATACAAAGAGATTTCGTAAACTGCAGAAGAACAGAGATCGAAAGATAGATCGATAATTTCGGGAACCTGTTCGGTACGTTTTTCTCCATTTTTTTAGATTTAGGTATGAAATATTGCTTTTTATTGAGTTTTTTTGGTTGGATAGGTTTAGATTTGATTTTGGTTTTGATTCCTTTTTGTTTCGGGCTTTTGGGTTCTCCATGAAAATGTTTGTTTTAAGCCTTTCCCTGTTCTCTAATATTTGTGTTCATAGTTTTTTTTTTTCCCTGGGGTTTTGATTTGGAAAACACCTTTTGATCTGTTTCACAGGGTTAAAACACTTTTTGATAGCCTTCAGTATAAAAGAAAACAAACCCCTTAAATCAGTAAATTGCAATCAAAAGGAAAGGGGAAAGAGAACAGAGTTCGTCGGAATCGTAACCCGATTGGTTAAAAGAGAATTTTCTGGGACCATCGGTTTCCCCACCACTGAAAACAAAACCCAATAGATACTTATTTAGTTGTTATTAATTTTGGGATTTGGGGGTTTCTAATTATGGTTTTGTTGCAATTGTAGATTTCAATTCCTAATATGTTTTCCTCTCTGGATTATTATTATTATTATTATTATTTCAGGGAAACACCATAGAAGATCAAATTCTACCAAGGCTTTGTCTCTCAGCTTTTTTAATTTATTTTTAGGATTTTCCCCCCTGACCGATTGGTGTTCAGTTGCCTATAATAAATTGGAGACACAATGTTACTTATCAAAAAATATATAAATTGGAGACACAATGTTATGTTATTTTTGCTACGTTGGTGTGAATTGATGCTTGAACCTTTTCAGTTTTCCCTATTTTAAAAATAAATGACATATTCATAACCGAGTTGGCTGAGAGATTGAAAGAATAGTGGAAGCTATAGCAACAACCCAGCCCACCTGCGGTTTCCTTCAATTTTATCATCATTTAAATACTTTTGTTTGATCAAGCACATGGAGGAGACCATCAATTTCTACATGATTAGAACAATGTGTGTGTGGCTTGATTTTTTATGACATTGATGTGAGATTAGATTATTCTCATGAGAATATTTATATAGAATTGAAAGTTGAAACTTCCTCTGACAGTTCTGTGTTTTTTTTTCTGGTTGGATTCATGTTGTTAAACTATTCTTTCATTCCCATTTAGAATGTTTGACTCACTCACTTTTGCATTTTTTTGTATTTTTTTGGGTGGATTCATGTTGTTAAATTGTCCTTTCATTCTCATTTAGAACATTTGGCACCATTTCTACCATCACATCCTGTGGTAAGAGAAACCTGTCACATCACACATGATGTCAAAATATGCTAGAATAAATCTTAATTCTGTTTTGAAAATTTTAACTTCTTGAGTGAAGACTATATGCAAACCATTAAACAACTGTCAAATATGTGAGTATTTTGGTGCATCTGACTTTAAGATTTTCATTGATAATCTTAGAAAATGTGTTCCCAACTTTTGGATTGCAATTCTATAAGATACATTCATCAATCTGTTGCTATAATGTTTTTTCTCGCCTTTGCAGGTACCAGCAGTTGGTATTCTAGCACTAAAAAGGGCTTAACCTCTTGGTACCATCTCTGTTGCTCCGCGGGGTTCTGCACTTATTTTGCCAATTTCATATACATACATAGCCATGATGGGTTCTAAGGGACTCACTGAAGCCTCAAACATAGCAACCTTGAATGCAAACTACATAGCAAAACGTTTGGAGGTTCTTAACTCATCCTTTTCATCTTTTGGTTTTATGTTTGCATATATGTGTTGATCTTGAAAAATAATTTCATTTGGCTTTCTGCAGCATGAAATAGAAGTTCAATGTTTTCTTGGTATAATATAATGATGTGAACATTACAGAGCCACTACCCCATTCTTTTTTGAGGAGTCAATGGAAGAGTCACCCATGAATTCATCATTGACTTGAGGGATTTCATGGTATCTCAAATCATACTCTCCTCTGGATTCCCAATTCTGTAAGTTTACTTTGGCTTACAGTGAGTCATTTTAATTGTAGAACATAGCTGATATACAACATGTGTTTGACAAAATGTCTTACTCACTTTTGCATTTTTTCTTTTTTGATAATTTAATAGTTATACTCTTACATTAGCTTAAGTCAACTTCATGGTTTGTCTCTCTTGATTTTAAGCCTTTTCCTACAATTAAGGTAGTTTTGACATGTAGGAAAAGTACCTCTTTAAATTTCTGCCACGTTTACCATTAAAAAACGAAAATGAATCACTTTGCATAGACTGTTATGTTCTAGGTGTTCACTACTCTTATGATAAAAGCTTTAATGCTGCCTATATTGAATCTTAGGATAAAACTTCAAATGGAAGTTTAAGACCTAGGGTAAAAGTGTTTGTGAACATGTGCAAAGAAAGAAACCTGTAATTGCCAGATAAGAACAATGGCTGAAGAGTTACGAAAAGGTAATGGTCAGTAATATAACTTTTCCAAAAAATTTAAAACTCTTCCACCTTTCTTTTGATTTGGCAGTTACAGGCTCCTCTAGCTTATGATTACTTATGTGCAAAAAGGTTTTGAAGTGCCATGGAAGGAACATTTTCTTCGGTTTTTACTTTTTTGTTGTAGAAACATCTATGATATTACTATCCTTCTAATGACCATTATTCAATTATAATATACCTTTTGGTATGGTCTTCTAGGGTAAACAAGAAGGAAAATGTTTGATGATTCAAAAAAATTTCTTATCATAAATTGTTTAATTTATAAATTTGTATTTACCTTAGTTAGGCCATATTTCTTTCTGATGTCTTATGCTTTTTTTTTTTTCAAAAATTTTAAATATGTGTGCAGGGTATACCGTTGGCTATATGAATATTAAAGCAAAAATGTTGTTTATACTTTGCAAGTTGAACTGAGACATTGATGCTTAAGGTATGTGTATGCATGAGTAGATTTACAATATCGGCTAAGTCATAAATAGTTGTTTCTACAATCAAGGATATTCTGCTATGTAGGGAAAACACCCATTTTAAAAAAAGACATGCAAAAACCCCTTAAACGCCACACCCCTATACAATTAGCACATCCCAAAAATGAAATGATGTATTAATTCGGTAAAAAACATAGTGATAAAAGAAAATATCTTCCTTCTCTCAATTTTCACTCTCACATCTTTAGTACTTGCACTTTTTGTTATGTTTTGTTTCTTCTTTGCATATACCTAAGGTAGCATAGCGTTATTATTTTCCTTCTTCAAATACTGTTTTTGCAATCCAAAGTTTCTGCT
The DNA here is from genome assembly GCA_030445155.1 of Quercus variabilis. Taxonomy (NCBI): domain Eukaryota; kingdom Viridiplantae; phylum Streptophyta; class Magnoliopsida; order Fagales; family Fagaceae; genus Quercus; species Quercus variabilis. Next base: position 35,496,496 of record CP129453.1, on the reverse strand, counting down.
GTTGCTTTTCCTATTTGAATTAGCATCTCCATTTTTAGTTATTTCTATACTCTAGAATTTTGTTTTTATTTCATTGGCTAGGGTTCTTTGGTCACATTTTGTTAATTGCATTGATTTGGATTGTTTCTCCAGATTTACAATAATCCGGCTTTTGGTTTGTTGATTTTAAGGGTTTAGTGATTTTTCCCTGGAACTTCTTATCGGTGCTTAGAAAAACACATAATTATTCATGTAGGTAATTGCAACGTTTTAAAATTTTCTATAGGGAGGTTCTTTTTACAATTCAAAATTGAATTTTAAGCTGTCTATATATATTTTAAAAGAAATTTCCCCTTCTGAATTGTCTAGGGTTCTTCTTTCACCCTTATTAAAAAATAGATGGCTTTATTGTTTTTGCTTTTTTCCCTTGGATTTTAGTTTTTTTTCCATTCTATCCCTGCCAGAAATAGTGCTAATTGGTCGGTGTACTATTGTGAAATTGCATTGTGTTTTGGTTTAGGACTCTATCACCACAAGTCAAACTCAAAACCCACACACATGATGCAAAGGGCAAAGAGCAAAGGGCAGTGGACAATTGGGCCTGGATTTTTTTAATTTGGAAATATTTCCTATTCTATTTTTTTCTTTCTAATTGAAGCTCCTTTGGAATCACAGTTCTCTATAAATGGTGACAAGTTGAATTTATTGCTTTGGAACTGGGTTTAGTAATTTAATTTGGATGCTTTGGTCACAATAGATGGGTTTATTGTTTAGACTTATTGACAATTTTTTTCAAAGTAAAAACAGTTTTCTGTAACTAATCTCAACGAAATCCTGGGGATCAAATAAGTGTGGGATTGAATGTTGTGCTGATATTTGCTTTTCTTTTTTAATCTTATTTAGGTCCATTGTTCAGTTAAGGTTTGTCGGAACTGTAGGCAAAGAGAGATAGGTCGTATCCCGGTAAGCGGTAAACTATTTGCTTTTTTTGTTTTGGTTTTACAAATCTGGGGATTGAATATGATTTGGGTTTGAATTTCTTGGTTGGATTGGTTTAGATTTCGTTATTTGAGTTAGGCTCCCGTTAATGATGCCTCCTACAGTATAATACCAGTTTAAATATAATATGGTTTTAGATATCCAGTAAGGTAGTGTTTATGTTGGAGAGTCTGCAATCATCACTAAAAAGAAAAAAAAGGGTTTGTACTTTGTACATCATACCTGTTTGATAAATGTCTTATAGACATTTTATTGGTATGATTTATTTTTTGGGGGTTTATTGTTGTTCTCTTCAAATTCATGTTCTTTGAATTGTATTAGTCATTGAAGGTAAAAGACAACATTTTTCTTATGTCCAGTTTAATCATTATTATAGTCATCTAAACTAATGACCATTCTTTGCCTATTGCATTCAGTATATGAAGAACTTAATCTCTTTAATGGACAATATTAGGTTATTAGATTTTTTAAAACAAATAGTGTTACTGCATATTAAAGGATTATTTATTTTATATGGTTGTATGATTATTTTTTGTCATTTTAAAAAACCTTCTTACCCTTTCACTTTTTGCTGAATATGCCAAATTTCAACTTGGATGGTTTAAAATCTGAAAGTTCAAAGTGTAAAGAAATTTATAATTTTCTTAAAAGTAAAATTATGGGATTTTTGGTTAACTACTGCATTTTTAAAAAATAAATAAATAGATTAATAACTAACAAATTGTTATACATTTTCCAACAGATTGTTACACTGTTATTAACTTCCTTACAAACTTTTTTTGTATTGGTTTTGCTTTGTAAAAAAAATGTTAGTTTGTTAAGAGTTTTCTTTGGTTTAAATGTTTTAAAAATTAAATAATTTTTTTTTGAGGCTTTTAAATTTACATTTTAGTCTACTTCAAAACTTACATTCTTTTTTAAAGGGAATTTTAGTCGCGGTTAGTGATGATTCTCCACATAAAAGTTTCGATATTCAAATAGAGCTCTTTCACATGGTTTGTGATCTCAAGATTGTAAGAATTCAGTTGCTATAGTAGCAGACTACCTAAAACCAACATGTTCTATTTTGTTGAATACTTATATATGAAATAGAGCATAGAATTATTTTGTTATTGAACTTGGGTTTGGCTTTAACAAACGCTCAATTTTCTTGTTGTTTATTCAAGTAAACCTGCCATGTTTTTCCATGGATTTTAGATAATTAGAGTTAATTGCCTAGCATGCAACACATATTTTATAGGATCTTAGTTTTTAGAGCTTCATTTACATTGCCGTTTGTCAGTAATTTTGTATTTTCAATGACATTTTTTTACTCACGTGCTAATGTAGATTTATCATCTCTGCTCTGGCTTATAAGACTGTTGGTAATTATTCAAGAAAAGCTCCTGGATTGAGTTGAAAGGTCAGGACAACTTAATTTCCCTTTTTTTTTTTTTTACTTTTATTTAAATTTGTCTCTTTATCATTTGTTAATGTTTGATTAAAAAAACGTTGAACAAAAAAAGTTTAATAAGATTATTAAATATGTACTTTTTGACTCTTAAATCAGATGCTAAATTTTGTTTTTTCCCTTTACCATGTCTAGGATTCTTCTCTCACCCCTATTGAAATATAGATAGGTTTAGTATTTTAATTTGGATACTTTGGTCTCAAATTAACATCTCTACTTTTTTTGTTTTGATAGCATTGGGAGTATAGCCCAAGCTTAGAGTGTAGATTTATTGACAATTTTTTTCAAAGTGAAATTGGAAGTAGGAACAAACAAAGAAATAGCAAAGATTTTGTTAAAAAACTGTTACTTCATATCAAGGGATTATTTATTTGATATGGTTTTATGATTATTTCCTGCCATTTTAAAAAACCTTCTTACCCTTTTCACTTTTTGTTGAAATTCAGATTTGCTGAGTTTTCCCTGCCAAGTATGAAACTTAATAATTCATGTATATGCCAAATTTCAACTTGGATGGTTTAAAATCTAAAAGTTTTAAACTGTATAGTTATGGGTTTACCCTCTTTCTATGGAATGTTATGGTCTGAGATTATTATTTCTGGTAGTTATTTTGCGTTGTTGGAATTTTGCTCATGAAGAACAGAAAAAGGCTTATATTTCAGAAGGTAATTCAGGTATTGTTGCTTTCTACTATGCATTCTAATTTTTTTTATTTTTTTTGTGGGAAAGGGTCAAAAAGAAAGAAATAAACTAAAGAATAGAGGGCATGGTGTGTGCCTTCTTACCCTTTTCACTTTTTGTTGAAATTCAGATTTGCTGAGTTTTCCCTGTCAAGTATGAAACTTAATAATTCATGTATATGCAAATTTCAACTTGGATGGTTTAAAATCTGAAAGTTTTAGACTGCATAGTTATGGGTTTACCCTCTTTCTATGGAATGTTATGGTCTGAGATTATTATTTCTGGTAGTTATTTTGCGTTGTTGGAATTTTGCTCATGAAGAACAGAAAAAGGCTTATATTTTAGAAGGTAATTCAGGTATTGTTGCTTTCTACTATGCATTCTAATTTTTTTTATTTTTTTTGTGGGAAAGGGTCAAAAAGAAAGAAATAAACTAAAGAATAGAGGGCATGGTGTGTGTATAGTGTCTTAGGTAAATTTGGAGAACTATGTTGAATCGTTCATACACTAAGAAGTTTTTTTCCCTACCTAAGAAATAAAAGAACCAAGAAGTTAAACCAGAAATAATAGTCCATCTGAAGTGAAGGAAGTGTCTTTACTTGGTGAAAAGAAGGAATTTTTCCTCTGTTCTTTTATGTAAAAAGTTAAAGAAAATAGAAAATATCCAAACTACTTGATGTGTTTAAATTTGTTAAAGATGAGATTTTAGATGCAATTCCTCATGCATGTATGTACTTCAACTTTGGACATCAGTTTAGTAAAAAAATTTCTAAAGAACCATTTGAATTACAACTTATCAAAAAAAGAAAACTGTTTGAATTACAATAATTATTTGCTTTTATTTTTTAATAAAAATTTTCTTGACACTATAGTGCCTATGACCATTACACACTTGAAACTTCCATGGAGGAGATTTGGTGGCTAGGATTATAAGATGCATTCTTAGAATTCAGACTACAAAAGATTGAGCAAAGTGTAACTTTGCAGAGAAAAAATATGAATTTTTCTTTTCCAGTTTTGTTTTAGGTTGTTTTGTAGTTTTCAACTTTTCATAGATTTAATTTAGAGTGTTTCTTCTAATAGATATTAAAATATTGTTTTTTGTATTTATACATAGGAATTTTACCTTATATTATTATTGAATATGTTCTCCTTAGTTTTCATGATTGTTATAGATTAGCAAAAATAGTTTGAGTGGATTATGAATAGAAGTGCACTTCTACTAAAGAAAACAATTTTTGAAACATGAAGCTCAAAAGGCTGTATTTGCTTCTATCATTTCAGAGGTTACATTTAAATAGGTCTTCATTGTGCTATTGCCTCTGGTTGGACAACAGTCATCCATTTAGCACACTAAAGAATCCATTTTGTTCTTTTTGTGTATACCTTTGTAGTTGGCATGTTCAAGATGGACAAAATAAAAATAATGCATGTGAGAAGATATTTATTTGTCATCATTTTATTTTCCAAGTGCTATTGTGCTGTAGTTTTTGCAGGTGAATGATGATGGCCCAATTCATCCAAGTGAAACAGAGTTGGCACTTACAGTTCAGCAGGGCTAGAATATGGCTTAGCTCACTAAATGTTTTTTGGTTTAATGAGTTCTTAAACTTTATTTTCTGCTATGGGGAATTTTGGACTTTTGACAATGTTATTGAACTTAACTCTATATCCCACAATTGTCATTTTTATTTTTTGAATTGAGTGGCATTATTAAAACAAAGCCTTTAATAAACATATTAATTGTTGTATTTATTATATTGTTATGTCAAATTGATGGTATTTTAAATATGTAAAATGTTTCCCGCGCATTGCGCGGGTTAAATGCTAGTTGGAATAATTGCCCAAGAAAGCTAAAATTCAGATTTTGATAGAACCCTGACCCAACATTTACAAGTGAAACGCGAACCAAAAGTATAAGTAATAGACCTTGACCCAATGATTATAATTGAATCACGAACCAAAGATATAAAGTTTGAACGCCACAAGGAAGAATCCTTGATAAGTTCACAGTTTTCGAAGAACCAAAAGAAGAGCAAAGCCTGACCTTTTTCTGATCTTTATTCAATCATCCTCTATTACAATGAGTGTATACTATTTATAAGACATGACTGAAAATAGAAAATATAAAGAACGTACTAAATAATAAAACCCTAAATAAAAGTTGATTTGGTTTGAAATTAGTAGATCCAAAATAGGAAAATAGCTAAAAAAATGTTCTAAATAATAAAAGCCTAAAATTAAGGTAGATCTGGTTTGAAATTAGAAAGCTCAAGAATAGGAAAAATGTCTATTAACTGATATGGACCTGGAAAGTCAATTAGCCATTAATCCACGCAATAAATCATGTCCAATTAAGCTACAACCCTCAATAGCTTGGATTAAATTTATTATGCCTTCATCTTCCTTTGGGCCAAGCTTGGAATGTCCTGTGTTAGAATCAACCCAAATCTCTTGAATCAGCCCATTAAGTGCTTCTTTGATTTTCTTGGATCTTGATCTAGTAATAGACTCAACTGGAACACGCAATCGATCCTTGAATGATTGTTAATTCTCATCAATTGTTAAACCAAACAAACCCACTTATCTTGCTAGAAGTAATAGTCAAACCCAAGATAAAATTGTCATAAACTTAAATATGATTAAAATTAAAATTAAAATGTTATTGGAAACACTTATAATAGAACGAGATGTTAGTTTATGAATTTGTCTTTAGCTACTTGAATTTTGTCAGATGAATAGTTACATTCAAGATGCTTGGTATGCTGTTGAAATAATTGAAGCTGAATTTTGATCTTGGGTTTGAGACACCCCCTATACATGCCGATAATTTTTTACTCAAGAAAATATTTTTCTTATAATAAAGCAATATCACACTCAAATAGTCTTATATTCCTTTTAGCTATTAGTGTATGCTCTTTTAGGCTATTTGGATTTAAGTAATTCTGAATCATAGGGACTAGTTGTGGAGGGGTATATTTAAACACTCTACAATCTTGGGGGTTCAATAATATCCTTTCAAATCACAAGATTTCTTTAAGGGTTTGCATTTGTAAGTACTAATATTTTTATGTTTTATTTTCGTCTATGAGTTAAAGGTTTGCAATTTTTTGCAAGGGTTTGCATGTTTACATTTTAGGATATTGATGATGGATAAGGTTTAAAGTTATAGTAGTCATTAATCTGAGCATTTGTTTGATTGTACTAATTTACATATGCCTTTTGCCTTTCAATTGGTACTAGTTAAATAAATGGGAATTCCCATATTTCTTTGATGAGAAATGTGAAAGGAAAAAATAAATTAATAAAATAAGGGAGCATTCCTAAAGTGAATGAAATACTGCTATTTGTTCTCCCTTTCAAAGAAAACGAAGAGATGAATTGAAGTATTCTTTTTTATTGTATTTGGATCTGTCGAGACTAATGGGGCCGAACTCACAGCTTCCACCTTGACAAGGTGGTGCTCTGACTAATTGAACTACAATCCCAAGCAAATAAAGAGTAGGATGTTTAAAATTTTAGAAGTTTCACCATGGTCCAATTGTTATTTTGCTTAGTCAAAGTCTTCTGCAATTACTTAAAAAGTATGACGGATGAGGATAAGGGTTAGACTAATTTCCTTGGGAATTTCAAGATATTATTGTGAAAGCTATTTTAGTGGCTGTTGTATCTCTCTTTATTGTTGCTTGAATAACATCTTTCTGTTGTATCTCTATTTACTGCTGATTGAATAACAACTTTAATTTGCAAAAGAATGGGTGTTTAATTTGCGAAACAGGTAGTGTTTACAACTAATTTGGATTAATTTAGCAATAAAATTATCTTTGAAAATATTTAAGTCATTAAATTATAATTATATCTAGCATTTATTATGAGTTTCTTCCTTTATATTTGTGAGACAAATTGTATGTGATAGACTAAGAATGTATTGACCCCTTGTGATGAGTTAACCAATTAATTATCCAAGTTAATTAATTAATTCAATTAGCATGTAATAAGCATGGTAGCACAAACAAATCACCAACTAAATTAAGAATACAACAGAAAATAAATTGACATGGTGATTTGTTTATGAATGGGGAAAACCTACATGGCAAAAACCCCTCACCGGGTGATTCTAAGGTCACTACTCCTGAGAATTCACTGTAATCACAACAAGCGGTTACAAGTAAAGGAATCTTAGTACCTTATAACAATCTAAAATTGAACTCTTGCCACAATACCCAATTGAACTTGTTCTACAATGACAATCTCTCCTTTCAATGCACGGCTCCCACCAATTTAATGCACAGATCCCAGTACGTGGCTTACTCACCAACTTGAGAAAGATGTTGGCTGCAAAGTTTTTTAGTTCATCAACACGATGAAGATCACAAAGCTCCTTGGTTACAAAACCTTATAGTGTACAAACACAGCAACTTCTTGAATAGAAATATGAATTAGGGTATATGTCTCCGATTCACAATATGCTTATGAAAAACTTTTGCATTGAGTTGCATCAATTGTGACAGCCCTTAAAACAATCCTTATATATGTTTAGGGTTGTGAGAAAAGAAAGCATTCATGGATTGGAGTGAAATCAGATCTGAAAAATTAATTTTCATAAACCTCGACAGATACCTTATCTATCGAGCAACTATCAAGCATCAGGCTTAAAAAGCTTTTTAAACCTCAATAGATATTAGCTGCCGAGCTTTAAAATCCAGAACTTCTTCACTTGATTCTTGGACAGACTTGTATGGCTTTAACACTTCAACTTGAAACCTTGTTCTTTGAAGTATTAAACACATCCTAGATCTATTCAATTACAAGTAAAGTGTGTTTTGTCAAACGATTAGCCAATTCTACATTGACATATGTTCCTAACATGATTCACATATGTCCTAACAATCTCTCCCTTTGGCAATCCATGATAAAACCACAACAAACAAATGAACATATGAGAGAAGTCATAAATCACTCAACTCATACTCACTTGTTGAATACTATAAAATCTATCTTAACTCAAACTCTTGAAAAACTTTGCAAGAAGAGAGTTCATGGCAAGAATACTTTGACAACCTATATTTCTGAAACACTTTAAACAAAACTCATCATGGCATTTTAGTGTAAAACAGAAATAAAAAATTGCATACAAAATATAAGAATCATATGCATAAAGAGAGAAAAGAAATAGCACATGTAAAGATAGGTGAATAACATACATCAATATATATATATATATATATATATATTCAAAGATAAGTACAATGTATGTCAAATGGTCACAAGACCGGTATACATGAGGTAAATGTAAAAGAAGGAAAAGAAAATACATAATAACCACATTACATCCCTCAAAGTATAAACACTCCCCCTATCACAAAAATTTCCTATGCTAACTCTCCCTCTATGTATATGACTACTCTCATATCCAAAATTACTTCCCCTTTTTGTCACAAATGACAAAGGGTAAGTAAATCAAGCAGTCTTCTCGTTGTCATTAAAAGAGCTAGCATCCTCATTGTTATCATTATTTTAGGAGTCACCATCATCATCCTCGTCCTTAAATGCCTCTGGAAAAGGAGAGGAAGACTCTACAAAGCCGCCAAGGCAAGCTTGTCGTCAAGCAATACAGCTGACACAGGTGTTCACTTGACACAACTCATCACTGAGTGTTTCAAGGCAAGCATCCATGCACTACAGCTGCGCCAAGACTGCCTCGAGGGTCACACCACTAGCCGATGAAGAAGGTGCGGATGTGGAAGGAGCGGAAGAAGCAAGAAGAGCTGCTGTCTCTGTCCGTGGCCACTTCGATCGAAGCTGGGCCTTGCTCCGTCTGATGGTAACCACGTCTATGGCACACATAAACGAAAAGTGTGCAGATTCATGATAGAAGGCAAAAAAATGGCGAAGAAGCCTCATGATAGCGGAAGGAAATATAAGCTTATAACGAGCCACCATATCCCTATAGACATTTATGAGGGATAGGATGAAGTGAGAGGGAAAATCAATAAAGAGTCCTTCAAGAAGGGATAACAAAAATCGAGCATAAGGCTTTATGATGGAGTTATAGTGAGAAAATGGATGGAGAACAAATGTCAGCACTGTGTTAAGGAATCTTGGACCTTTTGCAAAGCCCGAGCAAGGGGTGTTTTGACGGCCACCCCAAGATGAAGGTGTCTCACAGAATAAAGACGAGAGTTTATCTTTGGACACAATCCTCAGACGATCACAGCTAAGGTAGTCAGGATGTGCTACCCTAGGAGATACCCTAGGAACGTGTAGTACCTTTGGATACAATATCCGGACTATAATGAGCGTACCTCGAACGTGAGTGATAAAATGAGGTACTGAAGTATTGAATCCATGCATATTGGAGTAAAACTCCTATATTTTCATGGAAGGACAAGTGACTGGGATGCCACACAATGACTCCCAACCCCGACTGTAGATGATAGTAGGAAGGTCAGTATCAGAAAAATTCAATAAAATGTCTTGGCATTCCGAATGAATGCCGCATTGTGAAAAGTTTTCTGAGAAGTCCAACTTGGCCTTCTCATCACAGAACCTGACATGGGAGGGGGTAGAATTAGAGGAAGATGCCCCGGAACGAAGAGAGTTCCAAGACGGAGTAGATTTGTGTTTAGGTGCCATAAAGCAGACTAATGCAAGAAACAAAGAGGGAGAGAGAGAGACACACAGAAAAGCACCAAACAAATCAATATAAGAATATAAAGAAATGAAGGTATGTTTGCATAAAAATGCATAAGCATGTGATATGCAACATAAAAATCATCATGGGCTCAATCCAATCCAAACCTAACAGCATACAACAATTCAACATATATAACACACATCTATAATGCATGAAAATATAGTTAAAATGCAAATGTAATGCAATGCATGATGATTTAAAATCATTTAAACAAAAACCCGTCCCAAAATTTTCACAAAAACTCCAAAATTTTGAAAAACCCTAAAGTTTATCAAAAATCCCAAAAGTTAGGTTAGAAATCATGAAATGCATGATAATGTGAGAGAAATAGAATCATACCATAGAAAAGAAGAGACCTTGAGACTGAAGAGAGAGTGGGTAAGTGATTTGGAGTGAGAGTGAGGTGTTTGGGAAGGTGAGAAAACAAAAAGGGTCGAGAGAGATCGAAGAGAAATGAGAGAAATGTTGCATGGACCCTATATATAGAAATCCCAGTTTCTCGATGGATCGAGAGGCGTCGAGATCTGTCAAGAATTAAAATACGAGAAATAGTTATTAAAGAACTATCGAACAGCTATCGAGAGGTTTCCACAGCAAATAAACTTCAATGGATCGAGAAGTAATCCAGCATCTATCGAGCATACAAAAACTTCCTCGATGGATCGAGTAGCTGTTGAGAAGCTATCGAGATTGAATCTTAAGAATCTCGATGGATCGAGATTGTGATAACAGCTATCGAGAAAGGAAGCTCAAAAAAGCTCAATAGATAGCCTAGCTGTTGAGATGTATCGAGAAGCTGTCAAGATTGCTTAAAAACAGTTTTTCAAAGAAGAGAAAAACACAAACATAAATGCAATCAAACATGCTACTCAACCAAAGATCTAAACAACATTTTAAGCTCTCAAAAACATCTCTCATCAAGAAAAATGTCAAGCATTTAAATCCAAAACACACACACACACTAAAAAAGTCTAACCAATTTTATATTTCAAAAATAAGTAAAGTCAGTTTAATGAGCATACATTAACACATGTATTCCTTGTGATGACCAAATCACCTTGTACTTGTACATGTATTAAGAGAAGCAAAGAATATTGCATGTTGTGTGTGAAAAACATCACAAGATTGCATAAGTGTCTACATGTTATGACGATTTGAGATATAAAAAAATCACTTTAACTCACACACAATCATAACTGTTTGATGGGGATAATCACCTTCGAGGTACATCCTATAGCTCCCACATCTCCTAGAAGACATGCTTGCAATCATATATAAAGCATTTTGATTCTTTTTGCTTTTTATTTTTCTTTGTATATTTTTCATTTAAGCAAACCATGCATGAGCATATAAGACAGATAAAACAAATACCTAATGATGTTAAGTTTTTGACATTGCACTTTTACTATGCCGAAGCATACAGATGTCATTTCATGATTGGCAAGCAACAGTGGTGAGATGGTTATTTATACCTTTCTATTAGGATTTTCTAGTCCTTCTTGTCAAAAAGAGGGATATGAGTGTTAAGTACAAGAGATTACTTAATCTTACTCATCACAAATACGAGCCACAAAGTTCACTTGCTTAGTTGTGCATAGAGATGTTCATCTAAGCTACAAAATATACAAAGTTTAGAAAACTTTGTTTCAATGGCTATCCAAGGTACATAAGTACCAATGTACACAAACACACACTGTTTTTATATTTTTTTGATTTTTCAAAAAAAAATTAATTTTTATGAAAAACAAAATAAAGCAAAACTGAAAAAATAAACAAACAAAAACATGTTAAACAAAACAATGCATAAAACTAGACTGCCTCAAAAACAAGAAAGCAAAACACACAAGTAATGCAACAACAAAAACAAGAAGGGGAGAAAGAGAAAAAGTGACTAAATCACTTGGAGTCTTTTTCCTTCCACACCTTGGAGGAACCTTTTCGTTTAGCAAACCCTTGATCTGACGATGGAGGGGAAGAATTGAAACCATTCAAGTTTGAAAGGAACATGAAGGCTTTGAGTAGATCTTTAAGAGGAGCAAATGAGGATGGAAATTGATTCTAGTTTCCCAATGAGATCATATTGTTGCTTTGTTGAGTGGCTAACCACTTGTAGCAATCAGGTCAAGTATGTCTAGTTGCTCCACAGTGATGACAGAAATGCTGCTTCTTCTATTTAGGCCTTTGAGTGTTTCCCTTCTTAGCCCTATGGTTTTAGTCTCTTTCTTTTCTTGCTTAGGGGGTGCTCCTAAGATAGATTTACCTTTGTCTATGTTCCCACTATCTAACACAGTTTTCACATTATTGTTCTCAGATTCAACATTATTAGTAGGAGAAATAAAAACAGTAGTGCTAGTAAAAGCAATACTAGGAGAAAAGAAATCATACCCTAAACCAGTTCGATCGAAAGCAGATTTATGAAGACTAAGCATCTCATCAAGTTTTGCACTTGAAGTCCTCACCAACTGTGCTCTGACTTAAAACAACTCCGCTCAACTTCTTGGTCTTCTCAGCCAATAAATTATTCTCAAATCTCAATGCTCTAATGGTTTGATTGGCTTCATCAAACTTTATGGAAACCTCTTCTTGATCAAGTTCTAAATCACTCAGCTTCTTGGTGGCCAGGCTATATAGTTTTTCATGCTTTTCAGAAATCTTATACAATTTTTCATAGGCTGTATGGATATCATTCTGATCATCCATTTTTTCGAACTTAGAATCCACTAAGTCCTCTTCACCATCCACATCTTTAACAATCCCCTTAGTAGGATTTACGGTGGTAGTGAAGGCATTTAGGATTCCATCATCCTCATTATCAAAATCATATTCAGGCTCAGTGTCGCTCAAAGTAGTAGCAAGTGCCTTGCTCTTCCCAATAGTCTTGAGATATGTAGGGCACTCTTGTTTCATGTGACTGAAGCCTTGACACCCAAAGCATTTTGGTCCTGAGGGAACAGTGTACTAACCACCATCTATAGCATCCTTCTTTCCTTTATCTTGGTTCTTGAACTGAGATGAATTGGACTACTTGCGGTCTTTGTCAAATCCTTTAGCATTGGCATTCTTCATAAACTTTTTGAATTTCCTGGTGATATAGGATTTCATCTTAGAATCTTTATTGTTTGAAGACTCATTGGTGTCACTGCTTTTACCCTTCAATGCCATGCTCTTGCCCTTACTAGATTTCCCAATCCTTGTCAAACCCAACTCATAAGTCTTCAGATTTCCAACTAGCCTAGTCAAAGGAATTTTGTCAATATCCTTCGATTCCTCAATCGCGGTGATATTGGCATGAAATCTCTCGAGTAGAGATCTAAGCTCCTTTCTAACAATCTTGGGTTTGGGAATGATTTCTCTAAGATTAAAGGCTGAGTTCACTATGTCCTTGAGCTTGGCATAGAACTCATCAAATGACTCATCCTCCTCCATCTTAATCTCTTCAAAGCTTATGGTAAACCTTTGAAGCTTCAAATCCTTGGCAGCCTTAGTTCATTCATATGTTATCTGGAGGATGGTCCATGCTTCCTTAATAGTTTATGTGGAGGATTTCTTCTTGAACTCTTCATTCGTGACCGCATTGAATAACGCATTCAATGCCCTGCTGTAGAAGTTTGCCGCCTTGATCTTAGCATCATCCCAATCGACCGGCGCTTCCTTTGACTTGGTTTAGCTTATCTCCATAGCTTGCCCTACCTTCTCATCTAATGACTGCAAGAAAGCTCTCATGCATACTTTCTAGTATGCATAGTGAGTGTCATCAAATAATAGAGGTATAATAAGAGACTGTCCTTTATTCATGACAAACAAGGGTCAATGGATCACACAGCAAAGATTAAAACCTAATCAAAGTGTGCCTGCTCTAATACCACTTGATAGGCCAAGAATGTATTAACCCCTTGTGATGAATTAACCAATTAATTAGCTAAGTTAATTAATTAATTCAATTTGCAAGCAATAAACGTGGTAGTACAAATAAATCACCAAATAACTAAATGTAGCGAAAAAATAAATTGACACGGTGATTTGTTTATGAATGGGGAAATCCTACACGGTAAAAATTCTACTGGGTGATTTTAAGGTCACCATTTCCAAGAATTCACTATTATCACAACAAGCAATTACAAGTAAAGAAATCTTAGTACCTTATACCAACTTACAGTTGAACCCTTACCTCAATACCTAATTGGACTTATTTTGTAGTGACAATCTCTCCTTTTAATACACAATTCCCAATATGTGACTAACCAATTCGGTACGCGAATCCTAGTACGCGACTTACTCAACAACTTGAGAAAGATGTTGGCTGTAAAGTTCTTCAGTTCATTGATGTGCATGAAATATATACAATAAAATACTTATATATCTACATATTTAGCTTTACTTTTATGTTATTTTGTGACTGATTATGTAATATCTTTGTGTTGCAGGTAACAAGGGCTTTACATGCAAAGTGGGGCTAGGCCAATTGAATCAAACCAACTTACATCTAGCCAAGTATGAATTCAAGAGAAGACCAACCCAATTAAATCCAAGTCCAATTCGGATTAGGATTCCAGCCTGCACACCAGTTAGTATTTTCAGCATAACTTTTGGCTCAGATGTCCAATTGAGATGATTCAAGTTGGGCTGGAAAGTTAACTTAAAGGAATACAACTTTGTAGTTTACCAAGAGCCCAAATTCTGAAGTTAAGTGGGCTAAAATAGTCGGTTAAGTGAAACCTAAATATCTGGGATTTTCTCCAAACAGGAATTCAACTTGTAATAGGATTCCTTGACCTATTTAAAGGCTTTTTAGGGCAAAATTCAGTGGAAGCTAGTGCTAGGGCACGGGGCTAAACATAGAGAGTATTGCTACTTCTTTGGTTTTCTTCCACGACAGTTAGTTTTATTTTATTTGTCTAGTTTAATGTTTAGTATTTTATTTTTGTGTTTTCTTTCAATTACTATGAGAAGCTAAATTTATAATTAGGGTTGAGGATGAAACCTTGTTAAGGATTATCAATAATATTTATGTGATTTGATTTTTCCCGCAATAGTTGTTCTATAATGATTTAAATTGTTCTTGCTTCATATCAATTAACTAAGATGGGATTCTAGATATAAGTTCAATCATGTTTTTCTCATGATTTAGGATTTGTCTTAATTAATTGAATGCTTGGTTTATTAATTCTTTATTATAAAATTGGATATCGTTTGTGATTTGTCTGTCAATGGATACAAGTTATGATTTGATTTTTACAATTGGATATATCTTGTGATTTGTTTGGCTACAAATACAATTGATGATTTGGTTTTATACTTAAGAAGCGAAGAAGAACATGCTTTAGATTTTTAAACATAAGTTTTAAAGATGATATTTTTCATGATAGCAAGATTGATTTCTAGATTATCATGCAGTGGTTGAGAAAAATTAATGATCATAAATATATGCTGATATGACTTACAATGCCGATTCCGAAACCTTAATTCCTTTCTCAAGATTGTTTACATCTCTTTACTGCTTTATATTATATCTTTGCTTAGTTTAATTATTTGCTTAGTTTATTTAATCTTAGAAAACCAATTTTTATTAAACTAGATTAGGATTAATTTGGTCAAGTTTTGATTTAATTTTCCTACGTTCATTCAAGTCCCTGTGGGTTCGATCTCGTTCTTGTCAAACTATACTTCAGTACGATTCATGCACTTGCGAGTATTTTAAAATTTCACAACATTCATCAACATGATGAAGATCATGAAACTCCTTGGTTATAAAACCTTACAATGTACAAACACACCGTAGGGTTTGTAACAAGGAAGGGCATCAAAGGCTAGGCCATAGTTGATTACCTTGCAGACCAGCCGCTGAATGGTCCAGAACTTTCAGAATCTCTCTTCCCTAACGAGGATGTCATGGCATTAGAGCCAGAACCAAATAGTGTGGAACCATGTCACTAGAAGCTTTATTTTGATGGAGCCGCCAACTCTACAGGAAATGGAATGGGAACAGTCTTAGTTTCCCCAAGGGCCAGCAAATCCCTGTGTCAGTCAAGCTGAATTTGGGTTGCACCAACAACGTCACAGAGTACAAAGAGTGCATTGTCTCCTGCAAGTAGCCCTAGAGTTTAGAGCCTATAACTTGAGCGTCTTTGGAGATTCCCTGTTAATCATCTCCCAAATTGAAGGGAAGTGGCAAGCTTGAGATACCAAGTTGATTCCATACTAGAAATGCATCAGCCATTTGATTTCGAAGTTTCAAAACATCACATTTTCCTATTTGCCCCGAGCGTATAACTAGTTTGCAGATGCCTTGGCTACACTGGCTAGCATGGTCAAGTTATCAGAAGAAGATGATATGCGGCAATTACACATAGAAGTCCTTGTCGTTCCAGCCTATTGCATGAGCATTGAAGAATGCATGAGTGTTGAAGTTGAAGCCGACAGAAAGCCATGGTACCATGATATCAAGGCTTATATTAAGAGTAGTGAATACCTGCCTAGTGCAACAAACAGTGAAAAGAAGTTTATCCGGCACATGGCCTGCCAATTTTTCTTGAGTGGGGAGATCCTATACAAAAGGAACCATGATTATACCTTGCTCCGATATGTAGACACCTTTGAGGCTAATCACTTGATGGAAGAGATGCATGAGGGTTTACTTGGAGCCCATGCTAGTGGACCCCTGTTGGCCCATAAGATTATGAGAGCTGGCTACTACTAGCTCACCATGGAGAATGATTGCATTAAACATGTGAAGACATGCCATCGTTGCCAAGCCTATCAAGACAAGAAGAATGCTCCTCCTTCGTAGCCATTGCACTCTTTAGCAACACCATGGCCCTTCTTAACCAGGGGTATGGATGTCATCAGACCAGTGATTCCGAAAGCTTCAAATGGCCATGAGTACATCTTGGTGGCCATCGATTATTTTACAAAGTGGGTGGAAGCCGCTTCGTACAAGAGCGTCACTCAAGCCGTGGTAGCCCAATTCCTTAAAACACAATATTATTTGCCGCTACGGCATGCCAAGAGAGCTTATTACAGATAATGGGGCAAATCTAAATGGAAAAAATGATCCAGTAACTCTGCCAACAGTTCAAGATCGAGCACAAAAATTTGGTCCCCTATCGCCCTCAAATGAATGGCGCAATGGAAGCCGCTAACAAGAACATAAAGAAAATCTTGGTGAAGATGACAGACACATACAAGGATTGGCACGAGTACTTGCCATTTGTTCTATGTTCACATCGCACCTCTGTCCGTACTTCCACAGGTGCAACCTCGTATTCACTTGTATATGGCATGGAGGTCATCCTCCTCACAGAAGTAGAGATCATGTCTCTCTAAATTTTATCTCAGACAAAGCTATTAGAAGCTGAATAGGCCCATTCCTGATATGAACAACTGAACATGATAGACGAGAAGTGCATGACCGCGATGTGCCATGGATAGTTGTACCAATGCCGCGCCGAGCGAGCATTCAACAAGAAAGTTAGACCCAGAGTCTTTGAAGAAGGAGATATAGTCTTGAAGAAACCCAACCTTCTGTGCTTGATCACAGAGGAAAGTTTGCCCCAACCATCAAGGGCCTATACATGGTAAAGAAGGCCTTTTCTAGAGAAGCCTTGATTCTAGCCAACATGGACAAGCATGACTTCAATATGCCCACCAATTTTGATGCCGTTATATGGTATTTTGCATAAAAGGGCCTTGCAGTGCACCTTGTTTTTATTCATATGTCAAAAAAAGGCAAAAAATATGTGGAAAGGTAGATTGAAAACCCAAAATGGCGGTCTACGCAAAAGGAGAGCCAAAAGAAAGAAAGTGTGAGAAAATATGTAAAAAGGTAGATTAAAAACCCGTAGAGGTGGTCTATGTAAAAGGAGAGCAAAAGAAAGAGCGTGAGAGAGCCTACTAGATTGAAAACCCGAAAATGCAGTCTAGGCCAAATTTAAGGCAATCAAAAAGTCAATTGAACTACGTGATAACCTAATCCTTCCTCGTGGAGGTACGTAGGCTACCATCTTGTTTCGGTCACATCTTAAAAGAAAAATCATTCAGTTGGGCTTGCTTGAATTTTTGCTCAAGATCAGAAGATTAAAGGGACCCAACATCCAAGTCAAGATATGAAGAAACCTTTGAGATTGCTCTTTGTCTACAATACTACCATGGCCCAATGGTTTGCTCAAAATGTTCTGGCTTATGCCAATGGGAAATGTACCTCAATGGGAAAAGGGAAAGATCTGTCTAGAACAAGATGTATCCTTGAAAAAATAAGATATTGATATGCATGGATTTTACATTTATCACTTATTTGTATAGTCTTGCATTTTCAAGACATTTGCCCGCATATTCATTAACATGCTTGTATTGTGCCATTCTATTTCTTTCATGCATTCTATTGTCAAAACAAGAAATCTCATCTCATATATATCCTTTGAATATCCTCATAAACATCTCTCTATACCATTTCTCAGTTTTTAAGCATGCCTAACAGACTAGAATATGCTTTAATAACTCAAAACAAAAAGCGGAAGGCCTTATGCAATTGCCTAGCAATTTATGAAGGACCTTTCCATACATGGTGGTGTAAGGATTAGTGCCCTTAAATCCTATTGTATGATGCTATGTATGACATTATGTATGATTTGATGTTATGATTAATAAAGTTGTTTTTATTATTATCTAAAATAATGGTAACATAAATATTTGGACATTATCATATAGTCTATGAGATGCATAGTATGTGATTTAGTCACAGAAGATATAAATCACAAGTTTTTTGTAAACACAGAATTTTAGTTCATAGTCAGTGATGAAATTGGACATTTCATCTACAAAGACTATAACATATCAACTAAGATGATTTGTCTTGATCATGGAAGTGGAGACTTCTAGTTGATATCTTGATATGTTTTAAGAGTTAAGACATATTGAACTGGACCACTATGAGATTTATTATTCTCCTATTGACTGTCAAATGAATAATAAATTTCATGACTTTAATTTACATAAACTCTCAATCTTGAGAGGATAGTAAACCTGATAATGAAATGTAGGTTGTTTTGATATATCAAGAGTGAGATCTAATTCAACGGTCAAAACCTTAGTATGTTGGATACCCACATGTAGTGCTAAAGGAACACATGCCCTCAAGATAGAATTCATAGTCTCTTTGTAGAGATATAAAATATTCCCTTGAGATAAGTTTAATGAGTTTGGTTATTCAGAGTGTTAGGCCTGACCACTTTAGTAAAGAGTTACTAAAGTTTATATTTTATGAAATTTGATTTCATAAATATATAAGAATAGCTTAAAGGATTAAACCGGGTACTTAAGAATCAAGAGGTAGTAATTTTCAAAGTGGTAGTTATATTTTATTACACTGTATTACTACAAATATTTTCATGAAGGGGTTAATTGTTTAGATAATAAAGTCTTGGAATTTAATTTTATTAATAAAGCCGAGAGTGCAATTATATTTATATAGTGGTATTAAATATAATTAATAGTAACTTTGGATTTGTCAAGAGTTGACTGATAAGCCCGAAGCCCATTGGAGCTAGAGCTTTATTTGTCCCTTTAGTTCCATCCTAAGCCACACACTAAAGCTCAATTAAGCTGGCCCAAAAGACTAGTCCAATTAGATAATCAATTGTTTATTTAATAAGAGCTATTAAATAAAGTAAATGACTTTTGACAGTTTAAATATGTACATACAATAAAAGGAAAAATAAGATAGTTTTCTAAAATATATATATATATATATATATATATTCTCTCTTGAACAAGTGTGTACATAACTGATTGAGAGACCACACATCTTGGGCATCTATGGAATTAGGGTGAAGAGTGAAGGTCTTCCCAAGTTCGAAATTCTTTTGTTTTGAATTTCACTCCATCAAGGTACACCTTTCTATTCTTTGTTACTAAAATTATAGATATTCCATGTTATCTTACATGAATGAACAAGATACTTGTGTTGTTTCTACTGTGTGTTTTGTATGAGATGCAAAACCAGTTTTCCCAACAGGTGGAATACTAACTACCTGGTTCATATGCAAAAAAAAAGTAAACAGAAAAGAATACCAAACTGGTCAAACATGGCCCAGACGATCGGAAACAGCCTAGCATAGCCTTCCAAAATTAGTGCGAAAAATCGGGTCATCTTGAACATGAGTGCGAAGTAGCCCAACTACATCGAAGCCCAGGTCTTTGGCTACCTTTCTAAGTTTGTTATGTGAGTGCCGAAGACGAATGAACTCCCTCTCCATAGCGGGATCATAAGTAAAGCTCTGCCTCTTTGTCTCTAGCAAAGCTAGCAAGGTGCCGACCTCTACAGTAGCAACTCTCAGAGCCTCCTCTCTCTCGGCCAACTCAATCTAAAGGCGACAGAAAGCCTGTTGTGGTTCGTTAGGCTCATTGCCCTCTTGCCCGTACTCCATGTCCAAAATGGAGTGAATATAAGACTTCACCTACTATAGCTCTAGTGCTAAGTAGTCAGCTTGACTGCTAGCCGCAACCCAGCCAGCCATCAGTGCGGCTCTCTCTTCATCCCAAGTGTGATCTAGAGTAGAAAATCTTTGAGTAAGAGCTACAAGCTTATCCTCTAAACTTGCGACTCAGGATCTTAACTAGGCACACTCTACCTCTGTGCCTGGAGGGGCTAGCCCCTTTCGATTGAGCTCTGACCTGAAAGCAGCAAGCTCACTCTTCTACACACTGCTCATCTCCTCGATGTCTTCCATGAGTGTATCAGCTCTCTCCTTGCAGCAATCTCTATCCCTAACAACCTTTCTCAAGCACTCCCTCAAGTTTGCAAGGGCCCTCTCAACTCGGATCTCGAACTCGAGGGTGTAATCCCTCAGGATATCAATTAGGAATGGCAAATCAGTCGAAACTAGTGACGACAAGTTGAAAACAAAGATAAGATCCTGCATGTCTCGCCATACCCTGGACTCAGCAAAGAACCACTTTTGATCATCCCGAGGCACGCCCTACCACTATTATGTTGACATCCACCAACCCATATTCACAAGTTATAGCAGAAAGGTCACTGAGTTGGGGGATGTGCTGAATGCCCCTAAATTGTCTCATGGCCATGACTAGAAAATATCCCGTGCATCCCCAGACACCCACCAAGGGGATACCGAGCAAACTAACACAATAGGTCTATCCCTGCCATCTAATGATGCCTTACTTGACCCTCCAGGTCTAGTTAATGGGACTCAAGCTGCACAGACATCTTAACCAGCCATTAATATCACCGAAGAAAGGAAGATCAAGGAATATAGTAGCCCAGACCCTATTCCTATCCACAAAGCCCATTGGTTGATCTTTAGCAATAATGCTCAAGTGACTACAAAACCACAACTGTAACATGTGAACGCAACAGCCTAGCCTACCCCTACTAGCCTCCCAACACAAGGACAAAGACCTAATGGTCTCGAAAAGTAAAGCGGGAATGAAAAGGTACTGTGAGGTAGGGCACTCACTTAAGGAAAGATGGCAAAACTGATAGCTCTCGATGGTGAAGGGAATAGTACCACACTAAAGAAAGCCACCAGGAAGGCCTAGCACCGTTAGGATGCCTATCGCTCCTCCAAATCCACAAAATCGTTGCGGTAGCCAACGAGGCACTTTGATAGATGGAACTGATCATGTAGGAACTCGCAGGACATGCTCCCTCCTACTCTGCTACCATGCCAAGTCAACGCCTCCACAACAGGCCTCTTGAAGCCCATTAGATCAGCAAGCTTCTTACGGTATCGTGTCCACACTAGCGGAATGAAAACAGTGCTCACAGTAGTAGAAAGAGAGAGGAAGCAATCATACTCCTCCAAAGTGGGTACCAAATCCACGTGAATGGTGACACACCTCTAGTAAGTGCCAGTTTAGCCTGGTATAGAGAAGAGCGTTGGCACCTCCAAGAAACTGCTAAAGGAGTGCTTGGTCACCACAAGAAAAAGTACCCCACCATCTCTTGAGTTTCTTCTTATGGTACTCCTCCCTCTCAAGCTTAATAAGGGTGTCAAATAAATGAGCAACAAGAACCTCCATAAGCAAATCCTACTTGATCTGACAATCTGATGAAGATCTGCGCAAAAAACAATGAAAAGTGGCGTTTTCTAAGTGTTTTGAGGAAAGAAAAAGGCAAGAGAAGTCCTAGGAAAATTGCGGAACCAAATGAGCTGGGGCTGGGCAAAGCCCAGCTTTTATACATGGATCCTAAGGCGGCAGCCTTACAATGGCCGTCGAACCTCAGGAAATGTGCTAGGGCTTTTTAGCCCCCCAGGCACAAACCTAGACATATGCTAACGCTCCCCCTCCTATTTGACTTGTTTTTGAGCACTTTGAAGCGAAGATTCCCTCGCTTTAGTGCTCACCGTAATGCGTAATCGACCCGACAGTGACTTAGACTATCGAAAACTCGCATTCAAGCATTCGAGGTCGCACAAATCCTACACTGGGGCAATTTATATTTGTGCGCCTTGTTTAGCACCTTCAGACGTCTTGAACCTCATTTTCAAAGCCCGTTTCACTCGGTTTAAGGGTCAATTCAACCCCCATAATCAAAGTTTGCGACAGAAAAATACTAGAACACGATCTCAACCGTTCGACGATTTTTCTAGCTTATTTGGAGGATGGAAGGAGTCATTTCCCATAGTGGTACCCCAAGAATCCCGTCCTTGGATTTCTAGTCCGCTCGGGTAATAATAGGAGCAATCAGTGCCTACTGCCTTGAGGCATGTTTGGAGTTATCTCATTCGGAGTGTCCGCATTCGTCATCAGCATTATGGCATGGCCTGCAAAGCCAAGGCCACTTGCAGCCAGCCTACAGGCTCATAACCCTGCAAAACCCCAAACTGGGGCAGTTTATTTTGCGCGATTCTCTCCCTCTTTGTCCAATATACAAGAACGAGTCTATCCCACTGAGGATGTATCTTTCATGTCAAGAATCACATGAAACCCTAACTGGGGCAGTTTATTTTTTACGCGATCTCTGCTTTCTTTCTCCCCTAGTGGGACGATCATTGTCCAAAAGCTGCTAGCAAATCCGTGAAATTACAGTGCAAAACAAGTGAATGCTATATAAGCTGGCTCAATACCACCATCCACCATGGATATGCAATGGTGCATGCGTACGTCTCAACGGTCCTCTTAGAGGCATTTTCTGAGATTATACAAGATCGTACATATAAGTCCTAATCAGAGGCATTGTCTTACACATACATCGGCTGACCTTCTAAAGGCGTTTTATCCAAATGATACATGTAAGTCCTAATCAGAGGCATTTTCTTACATATACGTTGACTGCCCTTCTAAAGGCATTTTATCCAAATCATACATATAAGTCCTAATTAGAGGCGTTATTTTACACATACATCGATCGTCCTTCTAAAGGCATTTTATCCAAATCATACATGTAAATCCTAATCAGAGGCATTGTCTTACACATACGTTGGCCGCCCTTCTAAAGGCATTTTATCCAGATCATGCATATAAGTCCTAATCAGATGTATTGTCTTCCATGCGCATTAACCACCCTTCTAAAGGTGTTTTATCTAGATGATACATGTAAGTCCCAATCAGAGGCATTGTCTTACACAAACGTCAGTTTCCCTTCTAAAGACGTTTTATCCAAATCATACATATAAGTCCTAATTAGAGGCGTTGTTTTACATATACATCAGTCGCCCTTCTAAAGGCGTTTTATCCAATTCATACATATAAGTCCTTGCAAGAGGCATTTTTCCATACACACATCATGCTACAAAGAGATAATACCATAAATCAAAGCCCACTGTGGGCAATACAATACGTACAAGTCCAGGCCTACTAAGAGGCAATACATAGTATACATACATAGCTAGCCTACAAAGGGGCAATGTCTACAAAATACATGGAAAAATACATGCCCACATAGGGGCTACATCATGATACAACAAATGGCTAACTTTAGTGAGAATCATCACCGCTAATGAACTAGTCCGTATCTGTATCAATGTCATCACCATATCATTGTCGCCTGCAAAAGGGCTAGCAGAAGGACCTGCACCACCTAAAGTGTCGTGAGCATACCCGGGAACCTGGGAAGGCCCCGAAGCCTAAGCAAAAGAACCATAATCGCCCAGTGGGCTTGGAGGAACGGGTTAGTACCTTTGCCCAGATGGAGGAATGATCGGCCCTTGGCCGGGAATCTCAGGGGCAGCCAAAAAAGGAATATGAGCCACTCGTAACTCTCCCATCAAAAGCATGGAATAGCCTTGATAAAGGGCTAGCTTAGTCTAAAACTGGCTCTGCTTTCTATCCATTGCATCGACTAGCCTCTCCCTATCTCTTCACCAGATCTCCCTTTCCCGAGCTAATGCCCGAGCTAGCTATATCCTCTTACGTGTGCACCTCTCTAACAGTAGATAGAGCCTCAAACTCTACTGCTCTCACCTCTGCGGTCTCTACATGTGCTTTCCACTCAACCCCGGTGGCTACCTAAGTGCGAACAGCACCTCCTAGCACTCTACCTCCATTCACAGGAACATCTCCAATGATAAGCCCCGTAGAAGACTCTACAAACCAAGTGGAATAGTCTCTGCTCGTGTCCACATAAGCATTAAAGGTGCCCACCGCATACTCTGGGTGATCCAAAACTATGGCCTCGAATGACAAACCATAAGGAGGTGGATCCCTAGGTATTCCATAGACTGGAATAACCTGATGAAAGGTCCTCTCCACCAAAAAGAAATCCCAACTCGTCAGGGCCCAAAACCAACGTCGGACCCTTGACTAGCCCATAGCTATAGTGAGCTTTTATCTCCTTAATAACGTACCATCACATGGACGAACTACGATCTCATCCTCGGTGACACAGTCCAGAGCAGCGAAGGTGGTGGCTGGTTGCACTACTACTACCCTTGTGATCCTACAATGAGCCCATGCATATACTCGAAGGTATGCTGCCAAGGACAATCTTGTATAATTAGGTCACAAGGCTAGGATGTACTCATATGCCCACCATGTCAATATCTGCCAACATCCCTCTAAACTCTTAAAGTCTTTCTGGGAGACCTGCCTTAAGAAGGAAATGAAGAAGTCGTAGGTCACTGACCCCCAGTCATACGTCTTGATACCGGAGACTACCCCTATAGCCCACAACAGCTGATAAGTCAACAACGATCAGTTGTTGCCCAAGAAGCAACTACTGAGGAACCACAAGAAGCACTGATGAAGATGAGTGTCAGTGAGGGCCTCACCTTAGGGAATACTGCACTGCAGCCACTTGTTACGGATCTATGGTGACGTAGTGGGCCCGAAATACCCCCTCCTCTCAACAGTCAATGGAAAAGGGATGCCAGGAGATCGCTGGCCATCTCAAAGGTCATCTCATTCATCGAAAAATGATCAAATTAACTATGACCCCAAATTGTAAGGACCAAAATAGTGTTTTCACCAAAAAAGAAAAAGAAAAACACAACAACAAATTAGAGAGTTGGAAGTTGGAACTAAAATTTAAGAACAAATGGTGGGTGATGGGGATCAACTAAGGATAACCCGTCCTTGGATGTTGTCCATGGCTAGACCACGTCCAAAGAAAACAATCTACAACATTCATCCTTTAACAATGAGGTGATCCAATCCAGAGTTCCTTCATGGACAACTAAATGTATGGACGAGTATATATATATATATATATATGTATAAACGATTAAACTATACTTGGATAAATCCTACGAATTATTTCCCAAGAATTCCACATAATTACACCATGACACATTGCTTACTACGTGGAAAAGACTCCTCAGACTTCACTCCATGTACTTCATTTTCTCCGTTAATTGCCCATATCATCTATGATGATAATGGATCCAAACAAGTAGACCCATAACTAACTCTCTATAAAAGATACAAATCTATTTCAGCCAAGGTAAGTTTTAACCATTCATTACTTTCCATCCTTGTGTCCTAGAGAGAAAACTAATATAACCGTTAGAAGGTCCTTGGCTGGGTTACACTGGTCACCTTTGATAGTTCTTTCTTTCTTTTCAGGATTCACAGCCATCACCATAGCCTGAAGCATTCCATCCTATTGATTTTCGTGTATCATCAGTTGGCCCCATCTGTGAGGAAGAAGTAGTGCTAAGGAAAAAAGCTTCTAAGTGTTAACTCATTTGCCCTTTCCAAGATGAAAAAGGCTGCATGGTTTGGATTAGGTCAATGGCTACCAGTCCAAGACACTAGGAGAGTGGAAACGCTTCCAGTCACCCAAATCATGTGCAACAATGATGGCAGAATTGACACAACAAAACCAAGTTTTAACTAGAGAAGTTAACAAACAGCGTCATCAACAACATGGTGGAGAACAAGGTCAGAATTTGGAGAATGAAAGGATTGATAATAATACTGAAGGAGACCAGTCTAGAGGAACCATTA
The DNA here is from genome assembly GCA_030445155.1 of Quercus variabilis. Classification (NCBI taxonomy): domain Eukaryota; kingdom Viridiplantae; phylum Streptophyta; class Magnoliopsida; order Fagales; family Fagaceae; genus Quercus; species Quercus variabilis. The sequence goes on along the minus strand of CP129453.1, from coordinate 35,470,286 downwards.
CTCATAGAGTACCACATTTGGAGAGGGAGATGGAGTAGATGAAAAGAGTCATGGAAAAGATGAAGGATTCTATGAGGATAGCAAACCATGTGGATGATCTCGTCCACAGGACTAATTCCCCCTTTATTGTGTCCATCACAAGTCATCCCTTACCTTCCAAGTTCAAGATGCTTGCCTTGGATTCATATGATGGGATGTGAGACCCTTATGATCATATTGCCACGATCAAAACAACCATACATCTCCAAGCTGTTCCAGACGAAATTATGTGTAGAGCCTTTCCTACTACCTTGAAAGGCCCAACCAAAGTATGGTTTAGTAAGCTGCCACCAAATACCATAACTTCGTTTCAAGAGTTAAGTAAGTTGTTCGTCAACAACTTTGTTGGGGGACCAAGGCAAAAGCATTCCTTATCCAGCCTGTTGAACATAGAACAAGGAGAAAATGAAAGCCTACATACTTTTATCAGCCGTTTTAATAGAGAAGCTCTGTTGGTGGACAAGATGGGTGACAAGATCCTCTTGGCAGCCTTCTACAATGTAGCTAGTTTAGACTTGTTCATTCATAAGCTGTAGGACTAGGAGCCTCAAACGATGGATGAGTTGATACTGTAGGATTAGGGCCCTTAAATCCTATTGTATGATGCTATGTATGACATTATGTATAACTTAATGTTGTGATTAATAAATTTGTTTTATTATTATCTAAAATAATGGTAACATGAATATTTGGACATTATCATATAGTCCATAAGATGCATAGTATGTGATTTATGTGAAAAGTCACAGAAGATATAAATCACAAGTTCTTTATAAACTTAGAATTTTAGTTAATAGTCAGTGATGAAATTGGGCGTTTCATCTACGAAGGCTATAACATATCAACTAAGATGATTTGTCTTGATCATGGAAGTGGAGACTTTTAGTTGATGTGTTGATATGTTTTAAGAGTTAAAACATATTAAACTAGACCGCTGTGAGATTTATTATTCTCCTAACGACTGTCAAATGAATAATAAATCTCACAACTTATATTTTTATGAACTCTTAATCCTAAGAGAATAATGGACATGATCATGAGATGTAAGTTGTTTTGATATATAAGGAGTGAGATCTAAAGTTACAGTCAAAACCTCAATATGTTGGGTAGCTACATTTAGTGTTGATGGAACATATATTCTCAAGATGAAATTTATAGTCTCTTAACGGAGATACAAAATATTCCCTTGAAATAAGTTTAATGGGTTTGTTATTCAGAATGTTAGACCTAATTATTTTAGTAAATTAATTACTAAAGTATATATTTATGAAATTGGATTTCATAAATATATGATGAATAATTTAAAAAATTAAATCGGGTACTCAAAGATTAAGATGTAGTAATTTACAAAGTGGCAGTCTACATTCATAACTTTGTATTACTACGAATATTTTATGAAGGGGTTTCATGTACAGCAAAGTCTTGGAATATAATTAATTAATGAGGCCTAGAGTGCAATTATATTTATATAGTGGTATTAAATATAATTAATGGTAACTTTGGACTTATCAAGAGTTGACAAAAAAGCCCAAGGCTCATTGAGTTAGTGTCTTATTTGTTCCATTTTGGTCCCACTCCAAGCCACATACTAAAGTCTAATTGGAAAGGCCCAAAAAGCTAGCTTAATTAGATAATCAGTTATAAGGAGAGAAACATGCAGAATTTGAAAGAAGATGAATTGATATGTATGTGAGTGTTGGACACTCTTTGATTCTCTCAAGAACATTCACATATAACTGATTGAGAGACCACACTTTTTGGGCATCAAGTAAAATTGGAATGAAGATTGAAAGTCTTCTCAAGAACTTCTGATCTTCGGTTTTGAATTTCACCGCTTTAAGGTACACTCTCTAGTTCTTATATTCTGAAACTTACATAGTATATGTTATCAATTGAAAATGAAGTAGATCCGTTAATTTTTCGCTGCGTACATGTATATTCCCATCAGATACATTTTGCCCAAAGTTTTATAAATGCAGAGGACGCAATTATTGCCAAGAAAAGGAAAAAAGGTGAACGATTGGAGAATGACTATATACACCATCCAGAACAAGGTCCTCGTCCAAAGAAAGCCAAGATAGGGGAGAAAATGGATTGCGACGGAAAGAAAGTAGGGTCGTCTTCAGGATGATACTCCAACTATACTCCATTGAATACTCCACTTGATTAAGTGTAAATGTAGATCAAAGACAATCCATCCTTGAAGTGGCCCGAGAGGATGAAAGGAGATCCTAGTAAATGGAACAAAAGCAAATACTGTTGTTTTCACTGTGACCATGGACATGATACGGACGAATGCTATGGCTTGAAGCAGCTGGTTGAAGCTCTTATTAAGCAGGGAAAGTTAAAGAATTTTCTTGGGCTAGACCATAAGGACAAGAGATGGCCAATGAAAGGCAAAGCAAAAGAACTATTACGTCCACCGCTTAGAGAAATAAAGATCATTGTAGGAGCTACATCAATAGGTAGCTCGTCTAAAGCCAAGAAGACCTACCTACGGGAAGTCCAGAATGTTCAAATATCTGGACGACCACTAAGGATGATTAGATAAGATGAACCAGCGATTACTTTTACAGACGAAAATGCAAGACGACTGCACCATCCTCATGATGATGCGATTGTCATTACTTTGACAATTGCAAATTATACAACTAGAAGGGTGTTAATAGATAATGAGAGTTTAGCAAACATCCTTTACTATCTAGCTTTCCAGCAGATAAGGATTAATAAAGAATTACTTCATCTAGTAAATGTGCAATTGATTGGGTTTAGAGGAATGAAGGTTTTACCAGTGGGCACCTTCTCTCTGTTAGGATTAATGCCTTTAAATCTTATTGTATGATATTATGTATATTATTATGTATGAGTTAATGTTGTGACTAATAAAGTTATTTTATTATTATTTAAAATAATGGTAACATGAATATTTGAACACTATTATATAGTCCATGAGATGCATTGTATATGATTTATGTGAAAAACACAGAAGATATAAATTACAAGTTCTTTGTAAACTCAGAATATTAGTTCATAGTCGATGATGAAATTGGGCATTTCATCTACGAAGATTATAACATATCAACTAAGATGATTTGTCTTGATCATGGAAGTGAAAACTTCTAGTTGATGTGTTGATATGTTTTAAGAGTTAAAATATATTGAATTGGACCGTTGTGAGATTTATTATTCTCCTAACGACTGTTAAATCATGACTTATATTTACATGAACTCTTAATCTTGAGAGAATAATGGACCTAATCATGGAATGTAGGTTGCTTTAATATATCTAGAGTGAGATCTAAATTAACGATCAAAACCTCAGTATGTTGGGTAGCCACATTTAGTATTGATGGAACATATATTCTCAAGAAGGAATTTATAGTCTCTTAACGGAGGTATAAAATATTCATTTGAGATAAGTTTAATGAGATCAATTATTCAGAGAGTTAGACCTAACCACTTTAGTAAGAAATTACTAAAGTATATATTTATGAAATTGGATTTCATAAATAAATGATGAATAACTTAAAAGAATTAAATTGGGTACTCAAGGATTAAGATGTAATGATCTACAAAATGGCAATCTTCATTCATGACTTTGTATTACAACGAATATTTTATGAAGGGGTTGCATGTACAATAAAGTCTTGGGATATAATTTATTAATAAGGCTTAGAATGCAATTATATTTATATAGTAGTATTAAATATAATTAATGATAACTTTGGACTTGTCAAAAGTTGATAGAAAAGCCCAAGACCCATTGGAGCTTATTTGTTCCCTTTTGGTCCCACTCCAAACCACACACCAAAGCCCAATTGAAAAGGCCCAAAAGGCTACCAATTAGATAATCAGTTATGTGGAGAAAAACATATAGAATTTTGGTGTAACATGAAATGGTATGTATGTGAATGTTAGACACTCATTCATTCTCTCTATAACATACTCATATAATTGAATGAGAGTTCACACTTCTTGGGCAACAAGTGGAATTGGACTGAAGATCGAAAGTATTCTTAAGAACTTTTGATCTTTAGTTTTGAAATTCACCATACCAAGGTACACTCTCTTATTCCTAAATTCTGAAACTTATTTAGTACATGTTATCAATTGCGAATGAAGTAGATCCGTTAATTTTTCGCTGTGTACATTCATTTTTCCATCAAATGATATCAGAGTGGTCTTCAATTTCCAATCTGTATAACATGTTTTGTGAGTTTTGAAATTAGAGATAATAGTTTCATGATGTTAGAAGATTATATATGTATTTAATTTTCTGCATGGATGTTGAAACTATGATTTGATGAAAACTGATATTGATGTTATGATGTTATTTAAATTTGAATTTAAGAATGTTAAATTGAACTTTGAGGCTATAGCATCAATGAAATTCAGTTTTGATATCAAATTTTGTCTATCATGTTCATATGGTGGTTGTTTATTCATGAAAATCATTGAAAATTGTTTAGATCTTCCCTTTAAAAACTGAAAACATGGGTTTTTCGCGGGTTAGCTTCCCGCAAAGTTACTCACGAAAAATGCCTCTGAAGCACAAAACTTTTCGCAGGTAAGCTTTACTAGCGAAATAGTCACGAGACAGTAGTGAAAGTTTCTGTCTAAATTTTGTGTTTTCACTATTTTGCCTTAACTCATTTTTGCAGGAAGAGCTTAGTCATGAGATTCTTGGAAAAATGCCACTAAAGGGAATTTTTGAATTTTTTCTAAGTGTTTTCAAATGTTTAAAGTGCAAGGCTGTGTGTGATTAGTTTACACATGTTTATAAAATAAAAACCTTTAATTTAAAACATCTAGTGGGAGAGAGATACAAGGGTTGGATCTCACGGCCTCCATTGTCGGTTTATAGTAGTGTGATTAAGCATCTCGCCTTGGCATATATGCCTTACTCCCTTCGGAGGGTGTTTAATTCATGGTACTATAGGTTAAACTTCTTAATGATGGATGATATGTGTTTTTACATGAAGAACAACCACGCTACCGTGGAGTTACTTAATGATTCATATAGAATTCAGTCAATGGTGTACACTAGACTAAGTTTAATGTTAACCTCCCTTTGGAGCTATGTCATTATTACTTAGAGGCTAAAGTAAATACAGCATGTTATTAGTATTTGATAAGAGTTATCATGATAGCACTAATAATGGGAAAAGTTCTCAATCAATCATAGTGTTTATAATTTACTTGTTTACAAGGAATTTTAAACATGGGATTGGGTTGTCATTGCATATATTATATTATGGTTTTATTAAGGTTCCATGCTATATGTTTATATGCTAAATTGATAATGTCCAGTTTACTTATTATATTCATGTTTTATATTTTTAGATTTGAACATGGCATCATTTAGCCCACTTGTTACTATACTTAATCAAAACCAACTGACTGGATCCAATTATGTTGGCTGGAAAAGAAATTTGGATATTGTTCTCACAGCATGCTCCTCCTAAAGAAAAACAGCGATATGATCATTGGCAGAAATCTAATGAGATGGCCAAGTACTACATCCTAGCATCTATCTCAAATGTTCTACAGCATCAAATGCAAGATGTAGAACTAGCTTTTGACATTATGCTAAGTCTGAAGGAGATGTTTGGTGAGCAAGGCCGTTCTGCAAGGCAAGAAACCATGAGGTAAATTTATAATACCAAAATGGCTGAAGGCAGTTCAGTTAGGGAGCATTGTCTTACAATGATTTCTAACCTGAATACATTGGAAGTTTTAGGTGCCAATATTGATGGAGAATCCTAAGTGGATATGATACTCTAGTCACTACCAGAATCATTCAAGGAATTCAGACTTAATTACAATATGAACAAAAAGATTTATTCATTGTCTAAATTAATGAATGAGTTGGTAGCGACGGAAGGCATTCTTGATACTTCTAGTGTTGATGCTAATATGGCTGAAGCTTCTACTTCTCAACCTAAGTCGAAAGGCAAGGGTAAGAAGAAGAAGAAGAAGGACTTCACCAAGCAAGATGGTAAACAAATTGCCTTAGGGATTGCCGACAAAGGAAAAAAGATCAGAGGAAAATGTTTCCATTGTGGTGAGAAAGGACATTGGAAGAGGAATTGTCCAAAATTCAAGGCTGCCAATAATAAAGGTATGAAAAGTTCATTCCTTCTTGAAATATGTTTGGTACAGAATCCCACGGATTCTTGGTGTGTGGATTTAGGTTATACTAATCATATCTGCAATTCTTTGTAGGCAATTCTTTACAGGGGTTCTAGGAGACCAGAAAGCTTAAAGAAGGGGAATTGTTTCTTACTTTAGCTTATGGGTTGTAGTTGTTGGAGTTGTTAATTTATGCTTTGAGTCTAGGGTTTTAATATTGGAAGACTGTCTATATGTACAGTTCACATAAAATAATCTGCAAGTGCACAGAATCGTAACAAGTAGTAAAGTGTTTTTAGAAAACGAATGTCGAACCCACAAGGATTAACTATGTTATTGAATACCGAAATTCACTAAATAAATTACTATTTGGAAAATCAAAAATAAATGGAATGTTCTACTATCTAAATTAAATTAAACTATTTAATAAAAATAAATCTACGAATAAAAAGAATTAACAAAGCGTAAAAATCTAACAGTGTAAAAATATGATAAGAATGGATCTAGAGCAGTTGATTTCACCTAACAAATCTCACACAATTTATTTTTCCTAATTATTAAATTCTAATAATCTCCCGTTGATGATTAAAAATTCCTTAACTATTCAATATCTTCTCTCGAATAATATCAAAAATATCTTCAGCTAACAATTCTATATCTCTATGCGAATTTAATTAACTGGAGACTCATTACATACTTTGAATTTTCTGAAAAATCACATTAATCATGGTAAAGCATCTCTACTTTCGCTCAACTAATGGTGTTTAATTCTAGAGCTAAAATAACAAATCACCTCTCGGTCTCATTGTAATTCAATTGATCAAACAATAATTCGTTAAGAAAAATTGTAAGCATTAAGAATAAGAATTAAACACTCAATCATGGAAATATTAAAAATAAAATAACTCAGAATATAAATTGTGTGTTCATTGCTAGACTACATCAACGCTCTAGAAAATAAAATTTAGTTCATAATAAAATTGAAAAGAAAACAAATAAAACTTATGTTTTTCATCTGAATTGGTTGATCAACATGAAGCTCTCGCCTTTGTCCTCAATCCTTCTCTTTAGAAAAACTCCCAAAAGCAAATTATTCTATGCGGCCCCCCTTGAATTTGCCCTAAAAGCCTTTAAATAGGTCAAGGAATCCTATTACAAGTTGAATTCTCGTTTGAAGAAAATCTTAGATTTTTAGGCTTCACTTAACTGGCGATTTTGTCCCATTTAACGTCATAATTCGGGCTCTTGGTAAACTACAAAGTTGTAGCCCTTTAAGTTAAATTTCTAGCCCAACTTGAATCATCTTGATTGGATATCGGAGCCAAAAGTTATGCCAAAAATACTAACTGATATGCGGGCTAGAATCCTAATCCGAATTGGACTTAAATTTAATTGGGTCTTCAAGTCAATCAATTTACATCCATAAGATGTGGATTAATCTGAAATCTTCTCAATCCTTCAAAGCACAAATTAATAGATAAATATAAATAAAAAATCAAATCAAATCAAAAGAAATAAAGGAAAACTAACAATTTTAATAAATAAGAGGATAATAAAAATCATTTAAAAATTACACTTATCATGTACCTAATGTTCGTAGGAACTTAATTTCTGCAACTTATTTAGGTAAACATGGATATTGTGTTATCCTTAAAGACAATGTTGTAAAAAGGAAGGGTAAAGTGTTTATTTGTTTTGGCAATATTGTGGATGACCTTCATATTTTAGATCCTGAGAAGCATGAATTATATAATTCTGAATTAGATAATGACTCTCATGTAAAATCAATAAATAGAAAGTTTCCTTCTACTAATGATGCATATCTTTGGCACTTGCATTTGGGTCATATTAATCTAAACAGAATTCAAAGACTGATCAAAGATGGACTCTTAGAGCCATTGGACTTTGATGAATTTCCAGTTTGTGAATCTTGTTTGGAAGGCAAAATGACCAAACAATCTTCTAACGCAAAAGGTAGAAGAGCCCAAGAGTCGCTTAAATTAGTTCATATGAATGTTTGTGATCCTATGTCAACCCAAGCAAAATGAGGTTATGAGTACTTCATCACATTTACCGATGATTACTCAAGATATTTTTATGTATACCTTATGAAACAGAAGTCTGAAATTTTTGAAAAGTTCAAAGAGTTTAGGGTTGAAGTTGAAAATCAATTAAGTAAACACATAAAGGCCATTTGATTTGATCGTGGTGGCGAATACTTTCTTAGGGTTTTCAAGGATTACTTAACTGAAAATGAGATTGTATCCCAATTGACTACACTTAGAACTCCCCAACAAAATGGTGTAGCAGAAAGAATGAATAGGACTCTTTTAGAAATGGTTAGGTCTATGATGAGTTACTCAACTTTATTGATTTCTTTTTGGGGTTATGCCTTAAATATAGCAATACATTTTTTGAATTTAGTTCCATCAAAATCTGTTCCTAAAACACCTATGGAATTGTGGAGTGGGCATAAGCCTAGAATGAAATATCTCCACATTTGGGGTTGTCCAGCACGTGTATTAAAAGGGAAGCCTGACAAGTTGGAACCAAAATCATAAGTGTGTTTGCTTTTGGGTTATCCAAAAGAAACTAAGAGTTATTTATTCTATAGTCGTAAAGATAACAAATTTTTTGTTAGTACAAATGCTAAATTCTTAAAAATGAATATATAAATAATTTTACTCCTAGAAATAGAGTTGTTTTGGCTGAAATGAATGAACCTGTAAATAAACAACCAATGGATGAAACTAGAGATGATATGGTTGTATTAGATACATCACAAGATACTACTCGTGAGATGTCTAATACACAAGTGCTTTATCGTAGTGGGAGAATTGGTCGGCCTCCTATAAGATTCATAGGTTTGGGAGAAACTTATGAAGCTATCTCAAAAGGGGCTGAATCGGATCCCTACATTTATGAAGAGGTAATGAACAATATAGATTCACATCATTGGGTCAAAGTTATGAAATATGAATTAGACTCTATGTATTTCAATCAAGTTTGGGATCTTTCAAAGGCGCCTAAAGGCATTAAACCTGTTGGTTGCAAATGGGTTTACAAGAGGAAAAGAGGGATAGATGGAAAAGTTAAAACCTTTAAAGCAAGGCTAGTGGCGAAGGGTATACACAAAAAGAAGGCATTAATTATGAAGAAACCTTTTCACCGGTAGCAATGCTTAAATCTATCAGAATTCTCTTACCCATTGCTGTTCATTATGATTAGGAGATTTGGCAAATGGATGTCAAGACTGCCTTCCTAAATGGCAATCTTGAAGAAGAAATCTATATGATGCAACCGGAAGGATTCATAGCAAAGAACCAAGAGCATATGGTATGCAAGTTAAAAATGTCCATTTATGGAATTAAGCAAGCATCTAGGTCGTGGAACATCAGATTTGATCAAGCAATCAAGTCATTTGGTTTTGAACAAAATCTTGATGAACCATGTGTGTACAAAAGACATCAAGATAAAGTAGTAATGTTTCTAGTACTTTATGTTGATGATATTCTACTCATTGAAAATGATATAGGGATAATGTCATCTGTAAAGGTTTGGTTGTCAAGCCAATTTAATATGAAGGACTTGGGTGAGGCTAATTTTATTCTACGGATCAAGCTCTGGTGAGATCGCAAGAATAAGATGTTAAGCTTATCATAAACTAGATATATAGATAAGGTTCTAGAACAGTTTAGCATGCAAAACTCCAAAAAATGATTACTTCCTTTCAGACATGGAGTTCCTCTGTCTGATGACCAAAGGCCTAAGACTTAAGAGGAAGAAAACATGATGAGACAAGTTCCTTATGCTTCTGCAGTAGGAAGTCTCATGTATACCATACTTTGTACTAGACCAGATATCTATTATTTAGTTGGCATGGTCAGCCGATATCAATCAAATCTAAAACCAAAACATTGGTAAGCAGTAAAGCATATTCTCAAGTATCTACAAAGAACGAGAGATTATATGCTTGTTTACCGGTGTGAGGGTTTGATTCCCATTGGCTATACAGATTCAGACTTTCAATCAAATCTAGATTTTAGAAAATCCATTTCAGGATATGTTTTCACCTCGGAAAATGGAGCCATAAGTTGGAGGAATATTAAGCAATCTTGTATTGAGGACTTCACCATGGAAGCTAAGTATGTTGCTACTTGTGAGGCAGCAAAGGAAGCTGTATGGTTCAAGAAATTCCTTTCTAACCTTAGTGTAGTAAGAATAGAGCAGGTTCCAATCACATTATTTTGTGACAATAGTGAAGCGGTTACATAATCTAAAGATCCAAGGAATCATAAGAAAGGAAAGCACATTGAGAGAAAATACCACATCATTCGAGACATCGTAGCCCGTGGAGATGTAGTAGTTGCAAAGATTGAAAGTGCAAATAATCTAGCAGATCCCTTTACATAAGCCTTGCCTCAAAGGACTTTCGAGTCACATTTGGAGGGAATAGGAGTTAGATTAGTGCATGATACTCTTTAGGGCAAGTAGGAGATTGTTAGGATTAGTGCTCTTAGATCCTATTTTATAATGTTATGTATGACATTATGTATGACTTAATGTTGTGATTAATAAAGTTGTTTTATTATTATCTAAAATAATGGTAACTTTAATATTTGGACATTATCATATAGTCCATGAGATGCATTATATGTGATTTATGTGAAAAGTCACAGAAGATATAAATAGCAAGTTCTTTGTAAACTCAGAATGTTAGTTCATAGTTAGCGATGAAATTGGGTATTTCATCTGCGAAGACTATAACATATCAACTAAGATGATTTGTCTTGACCATGAAAGTAAAAACTTCTAGTTGATATGTTGATATGTTGATATGTTTTAAGAGTTAAAACATATTGAATTGAACCGTTGTGAGATTTATTATTCTCTGTAAGGTTGAATTTAATCAACCATTTAATTGGCTTTATTCCGTGACCAATTTGCTCGTAATTTAGCTCTTAGCAACCCTGTATTTAGGTGGGAAAATTGTAAGGGTAGTGTGTGAGAAGATGTGAAGAAAAGTTCAAGAGTGTGCAAGAAAAACAGAGGCTCGCGGCTAGGGCTCGCGGGTGGATCGCGACTGGCAAGCCGCGAAAGGCTGGCACGTGAGAAGCACACTGGGAAGCTGAAGGGTCGTGCCAGCTGTCACGCTACAGGACAAAAGTTCCAGTCTGGCCAAGCCATTACGTCGCGACTTGAACTCGCGACTTGAACTCGCGACTTGGACAAGCTGCGAGACCAAGTCGCCAACTTGCCCTGTTTGGCAAAAACTGACGTTTTGCAATCCCTTCTCACCCTACTATATAAACACCCTTATACCCATCATATTGAGAGAGCTTCTAGAGAGAATTTTGTGAGAGAAAACCCTAGAGAAAAACAAGATTGTCTCATCCCCAATCTTCATCTAAAGAGACTCTATAAATTCCTCTACTCTCTTCCTCTCCATTGCCATACCCTTGAGAGGTCATTTACCAAACCATTATCTCACCACACCCACATTTGTGAGAAGGTTTATTTGGTGCTATTGGGAAGCAGTTTGGAAAAGAACTAATATACATTGGTTGATGCTATGGTCAAGTAGCGGAATCCGGCAAGCTAAAGAAGAAATAGGTTCGGCGTAACCTTGTTGGAGCAAGAAGCTTGGAGGGCTTAGGTACTTGGGTAGATTAGGCTTGGAGGGTCTTCTGCTGTTCATGTATCCCAACTATATTCTTTAGTGGATTTTATCACCGCTTGGAGGGTAGCGGAGAGGTTTTACGCCGAGAACTTCGGTTTCCTCTTCGATAACACATCGTGTGTTGTCCGTGTGTTTGCATCTCTCTTTCCTTTATCTTTGCCTTATATTTACTGATGTGGATGTGTTTATATTTGGTTTAGATTTTTTTATCAATTCTGTTATAAGCTTCTTATCATATTCCGCACATTAATTGTTTGATATAAAGCTTGAATTGGTATTTGTGTATCTGGGGGTCTAAACGTTCAAGGGTGTTTCATACCCATATTGAACTATCAATTGGTATCAGAGCGGGTACACTTGTTGTGGTTTTAATACCTAAGTGTGATCCTTGACCCCTTGTTGAGATGGATAGGTCTCAATCTCTCACTGCTCCACCATTTTTTGATGGTAATAACTATGCTTTTTGGAAAGTCCGAATGAGAGCATTTTTATGCTCTATAGAAGATACCGTTTGGGATGCGGTTGAAATAGGTTGGACTAAACCAGAGGCTCCTAAGGCCAATTGGGATAATGCAGCTCTTGCAGCAGCCAATGCAAATAGTAAAGCTTTAAATGCTATTTTCTGTGCTATGTCTCCTGATGAATTCCACAGGATATCTCACATGACAGTAGCCAAGGAAGCTTGGGAAATTTTGGAGACAACTTACGAAGGGACTAAGAAGGTGAAAGACACAAAGCTTCAAATGCTTACCACCAAATTTGAAGAGCTCAAGATGGGTGAAGATGAATCGTTTGATTCATTCTATGGGAAGCTCAACGAAATTTTCATTGCTAAACTCAATCTTGGTGAGAAGATTGAAGATACCAAGGTGGTGAGAAAAATTTTAAGGTCCTTGCCTGAAAGTTTTAGAGCAAAAGTCACAGTCATAGAGGAGAGTAAAGACTTGGATGAAATCAAAATTCAAGTGCTAATTAGGTCTCTCCAAACATATGAACTGGGACTGCCTTCACACAAGATGAGTAAATCATTTGCTCTCAAAACCATCACCGAAAGAATGGATGATCCCTCCGAAGGAGATGGAGTGGACAAGGAAGTGGCATATCTTGTAAAGAACTTCCGAAAATTTTTGAAGATGAAGGGTAGTGGGAAACCATTTAATAGAGGGAAATTTTCATCTTCAAGAGGTGATAAGAAAGAGTATACGAGGAAAGAAGGAAAGGAGTCTCAATCTCCTTCGGACATTGTGTGCTTCGAGTGCAATGGACATGGACACTTCAAAAAGGAATGTCCAAATTATTTGAAGTCAAAAGGAAAGGTTTATGCCACTACTTTAAGTGACTCGGACTCATTAAAATATGACTCTGAAGAAAGCTGTGACGGAGAAGGAAATTACTCAGCATTCATAACCATTGCACATGTGGGATCTTCAGATGATTTGAGTACTCTTGTGAATGAGCTGGGTGAATGTTCTGATGAGGAGTCCATCGGGATTGTTGAAGAATCAGAAGGAGAAGAAGAAGAAGACACATCCAACCTTCAAAAAAAGTACGCAATACTTCTTGAGAAATCAGGAAAGTATACAAAGGTGACAAAGGCAACCGTGAAGAAAATGAAGAAAGCTGAGGAAGATTTCAAAAGCATGCTGGTTAGATATAAGGAGGCAAAGTGTGAAATTGAAGCACTTAATGGTGAGCTATCAGAAGCTTACATGAAGGTGAGGTATCTCGAGCAAGAGGTAGTACAAGCTCATGCCAAGGTAGATAGGGTCTTCTCCAGGAAGTTAGATGAAGTTATTTCATCTCAAAAACATGCCTTAGACAAGTCCGGGTTGGGATATACCGGAGGGAGCAGCTTATCAGCCAAAGTCACCAAGGAAGTAACGTTTGTGAAAAATAAAGAGACAGCTGTTGATAAGTCTACTCCAGAGATAGTTGAGGATGAAAAGAAAAAGAATGTGGCTAATCAACGGATGTTTTACAAATCCCGAAATCAATCTGAAGTCAGATTTAGAGCTAGAGGAAGATCTCTCCCAAGACAACAGCAAGGTCCTAGAATAAACTATATTTGTCACTATTGCGGTTTGCAAGGACACACTAGACCAAACTGTCAAAAGCTAAGAGCAGACAATAATGCGAGTGTACCTCGGTCCCGAGGAAGAAGAAACGATTTAAGGTCTTGGGGTGGTGAGCAATCAAGGAACCAAAACCGTGATTCCGGAATGACGGACGTGATGAAAATGATTGGCGCCTTCACCACTTGCTTGGAGAGCTTCAACAGGAGGTTTGAAAGTCCTAACTCTCGTACCCGATCCGTCAAGGATATCACCCCAAACGCACGTGACGTGTGGGTGACAAAGGGTACTCATGCATAAGTATTATAACATGTCCATGCATCAATTCTTCCTATGCTTTGTGGATATGATTGGTTATTTGCGCTGTGTTTTTGAGTATTTGTTTAATTTGTGGTTTGTTTGTGTTCAAAATGCTTTTTCATCTTTTTTGTTTTTGATCATTCTTCTACTGCTTTTGTGTCAAAAATCCAAAAATACATAAAAATTTGAGAATCCAAAAAGTTTGATCACTTTGTTGAGTTTTGTCTCAAAACAAGTTTAGCCTTGTACCTTTGTACTAATGGCTTTGTGCATTTAACGAGTTTAGCTTGTCTCTCATGCACTCATATCATTGTGGAAGAAATTCTGAAATCTATGTGACTGTTGTAAATAGATCTTCAACCCTGTCATGAATGATTAATGAATGGTTTTGTTGATCTTGAGACATGCATAGACTCATGCCTATATATCTTCTCACTCTTTATTTTTATACTTTAAAAGAGCTCTCTAAATGTAAATCTCCAAATGAAAAGAGATATAGAGCTGCAAAAGCCTGTCGCACATACTAGTATTTGACTAGGAAAAAGGGAAAGCGACCATAATAAATTGTATGATGCTCAAAAAGCCAAAGGCTAACTCATCAATTGAAATATCAAAAATTTCAGGCATCTATCTCACAATGAGAGTTTCTTTGCTCAAAAATGGCAAATGATATGTTGAATATGAAGCCAAATGAAAAGCTTCAAAGAGTTGTTATCAAGTTCTTGTAGGAGGTCATATATGCATGCTTCTATAATTGAGATAGGTCACATTATCTAGTGCTAGTTGTGTATGCCTTGATTGAATTGATCATTGAAGCTTCACATTGGACTAAGGACTATCTCATTTTTGATATCCACACACAACACACAAGTCTATGTTCAATGAATGCCATACTCATTTGTGTGATTGTACTTGATTAAATGTGCTTTCACATGCTCAATCTTTGTTGGTTAAACACAAAAAGATTTTTGAGTGTTTTGTTTTGTTTTTGGAAAGTACTTTGTTTTCACAAAAATGCAAAATTGTTTTCAAAAATTGTGTTGCCCTGTTTTAGCGACTAAGTCGCGAGTTGACACAGTCGCATGCCCTAGTCGCGAGCTCAATCAAAGATTTTTTGTGACTTACTAGCGAGTCAGTATTCTAGTCGCGAAAAAGACTTAGAAATTTTTTGAAAAATTTGAGTTTTGCTCTTTTCACGGCTCATTTTGGCGGCTTGTTCATGGGTGGAATGTACAATCGCGAGGGTTACTCAGAGATTTTCGCGGCTCAGCTCGCGACTCTTTCGTGCCTAAACCTTCCAGTCGCAAAAAACACTTAGAAGATTTTTCTAGAATCTTACCTTCACAGTGTTTCGCGGCTTGATCTGGCGACTTGGTTAAGTCGCGAAAAACGCGTGTTTTGAGTTTTTGAAGACAGTTTTTTAAAATTGATTTTCAGTTTTCCCTCGATTTTCAGTGATTGTTCATTATCTTCTTCACTCTCTCTCTCAAACAGTTCATTTCTCACTGAAAAATCTTGTATCTCTGCATCATTTCTGCATAAAACTCCAAGACTAAGGTATGGGTTTTCTTTCCCTCATTTCATTCTTTCTATGTTATACATTACCTTCTTATGTTGAACTTTGCACATGTGCTATGCGATATATTGTGTTCATATATGGGTTTGCCTAAAATGGTGATTTTGTTTGTTTGAGGTTATTTTCTTTTGTTGCTGAGTTTATTTTATATCTTGTTTGTACTTCAGCATGTTTGTCTCTAGTCTGAGCACTGTTCATTTGATAGAGTTTCTCATTCTCTTTAAACATATGGGTTTGAGATCTATGTGGTACTCTCTGTATGTGGCCGTGGGTCATTTGTCTATGGTTCTGTGGTCTTTATAGTTTTTGTGCTTATGTGTGGAGTGTGTTTCATTGTAGCCATCTGGTATCTTGTTGTTGATTTGATTCTTATGTTTGTGATTAAAGTGAAATTTTTCTCATATTCTTAACTGAATCTAATCAAGTTGTTGTTGATTCCTTGTGGTATTGCATTTGGTACTTTTCTGTGTGTTTGCTATCTTACAGATGTCTCGACAATCCTCGAAAGGAAAAGAGGTGATGTCAGAAGAAGAAATTGTGCCTGTTGCAAAAAGAACACAGTCCTCCTCACAGCCATCCACTGAACTCAATATTGAGTTATTCAGATCTCCTCAGCACCAAGATGCCTACTTCAACATTTTTGACCGGGGAACTCCTATAGTGGAACGAGAGGTCAGATTTGACACTTTGGACACAACTTTTGTCCCTCGGATTTTCAAGACAAAAGATTGGGCAGCTCTATTCGGAAATTTTGTTGATCCGATGATTGAACTTGTGAAGGAATGTCTTGCTAACACAATTGATCTTGAGACTGAACTACATTGTCTGGTAAGAGGAACGGAGTTCATCATTAATCCAGACACCATAGCTGAACTTCTCAAAATCACACGCCTTGCGGATGCTGACCTTACTCCGTATGATGATCGTACTCCAGCGATTCAAGAAATTCTTCAAATTCTTGGTCCTGATCATGACATTTCTAGCACAGGCACATTAATTAGTACTTCCAATTTTTCACCTGAGTTGACTACATTGAAGCTAATTATGTTTTCAAATTTCAAACCTCTATCCGTTGACCAACACGGTGTATGTAAATCTTGGAAGGGCTCAATTTCTATGTGATCTCATCACTGGCACCACCATTGACATCTGTGCCCATATTTATCACATCATAAGAAAGACAGCAACCAGAACAGTAGCACGAGGGTGCCTTCCATTCTGTAGTCTTATTATGAACTTCGTTCTACGTGAAGGTGTTACTCCTCCCTCAATTGGGAACGTGATTGCTCGTCCTCGACCAATCTCTATGTTCACTCTACAGGCCAGTAAGAGCCATTCATCCAAAGCTCCAAAGAGTGCACATCTATTTTCTCCTATTTCCTCTACTTCTGAGCAACCGGGCACTACACAACCACAGTCTGCTCCTCAACCTGACAAGTTGCAAATGCTCTTTGATAATCTTCACAAACGTCTTACGGAAATGGAAAAGACCCTCAGAGATGGCCAAAAAGAGCAGTCGGAGAGATTGGTTGCCATGCAGGACCAGATTGATGTGGTAGCAGCTCAAGTTAATGGCATTTTCACAAAGCTGAAACAGTGACCCTTTGGCCATTCCGGTCAAAAAGGGGGAGAATCTTTGGGGGCAGCTCTTAAGGGGGGGTGCTCGTTTTGAGGGGGAGATTTCTTCATCATTTTTTAAAAGTTTTTTTTTGTATATAAAACCTTGATAACTCAAAATACTGTAGTGGTAATTGTTTATTTCAACACTTATATAGTATGATGTTTTTCAGCCTTAAGCACTATTTGATTGTTGTTTTGTACCCATTGATGCTTTTGTAAGCTTTGAGGGTTGTGTCTTGTTCCTATGCACTGTTTGTAGGCTCGTATGGTTTGTGCCATGTATTTGCAAAAACTTTGCATATGCAGCCTTTGTGCTTTGTGTTTTGGTACTTGTTAATGCCTTGCATTATCTTAAGTACAACACTCTTGTGCCCGTGTAGGATTGTTCCTAGATGCATATATGTTTGTATGCATTGGTTGAGTGTTGGACTTGCAAATGATACTCTTCAATTGAGTTTATCATTTTTGCATGTCCGGATGTTCATTCCTTGTGTGAATGAACATAGTAATCACTTTTGCTTAGTGACTACTGGTGTTGATCTTGCCATGAATCATTGCTTTTATGCTTATGTTCATTTTTGCTTGATCATGCTTATTTTGCTCCATATGCATATTAAGTTTTCTACATACAATGATATTGCTATGTTATTGTGTTTCAGGAGTTACTTATTCATATGTTTAAGAGCTTTACAGAATCTAGAGTTAGGTGTGAGTGAGTTTTCCAACTGTTCCCAACTCACGGTTAAGTCTAGAGTCTGTTATAGGGTTTTGTCATGGAATAGCCAAAGGGGGAGATTGTAAGATTGAATTTAATCAACCATTTAATTGGCTTTATTCCGTGACCAATTTTCTTGTAATTTAGCACTTAGCAACCCTATATTTAGGTGAGAAAATTGTAAGGGTAGTGTGTGAGAAGATGTGAAGAAAAGCTCAAGAGTGTGCAAGAAAAACAGAGGCTCACGACTAAGGCTCGCGAGTGGATCGCGACTGGCAAGCCGCGAAAGGCTGGCACGTGAGAGGCACACTGGGAAGCTGAAGGGTCGCGCCAGCTGTCACGCTATAGGACAAAAGTTCTAGTCTGGCCAGGCCGTTACGTCACGACTTGAACTCGCGACTTGGACAAGTCGCGAGACCAAGTCGCCAACTTGCCCTGTTTGGCAAAAACTGACGTTTTGCATTCCCTTCTCACCCTACTATATAAACACCCTTATACCCATCATATTGAGAGAACTTCCAGAGAGAATTTTGTGAGAGAAAACCCTAGAGAAAAACAAGATTGCCTCATCCCCAATCTTTATCTAAAGAGACTTTACAAATTCCTCTACTCTCTTCCTCTCCATTGCCATACCCTTGAAAGGTCATTTACCAAACCCTTATCTCACCACACCCACGTCTGTGAGAAGGTTTATTTGGTGCTATTGGGAAGCAGTTTGGAAAGGAACCAATATACTTTGGTTGATGTTATGATCAAGTAGCGAAATCTGACAAGCTAAAGAAGAAATAGGTTCGGCGTAACCTCGTTGGAGCAAGAAGCTTGGAGGGCTTAGGTACTTGGGTAGATTAGGCTTGGCGGGTCTTCTGCTATTCATGTATCCCAACTATATTCTTTAGTAGATTTTATCACCGCTTGGAGGGCGGTGGAAAGGTTTTACGCCGAGAACTTCGATTTCCTCTTCGATAACACATCGTGTGTTGTCCGTGTGTTTGCATCTCTCTTTCCTTTATCTTTGCCTTATATTTACTGCTGTGGATGTGTTTATATTTGGTTTAAATTGTTTTATCAATTCAGTTATAAGCTTGTTATCATATTCCGCACATTAATTGTTTGATATAAAGCTTGAATTGGTATTTGTGTATCTGGGGGTCTAAATGTTCAAGGGTGTTTCATACCCATATTGAACTATCATTCTCCTAACGACTGTCAAATGAATAATAAATCTCACGACTTATATTTACATGAATTCTTAATTCTAAGAGAATAATGGACCTGATCAAAGAATGTAGGTTGCTTTGATATATCAAGAATGAGATCTAAATTAACAGTCAACATATCAGTATGTTGGGCAGCCACATTTAGTGTTGATGGAATATATATTCTCAAGAAGGAATTCATAGTCTCTTAACGGAGATCTACAAAGTGGCAGTCTTCATTCATGACTTTGTATTACTACGAATATTTTATGAAGGGGTTGCATGTACAATAAAGTCTTGGGATATAATTTATTAATAAAGCCTAGGGTACAATTATATTTATATAGTGGTATTAAATATAATTAATGGTAACTTTGGACTTGTTAAGAGTTGACAAAAAAGCCCAAGGCCTATTGGAGCTAGAGTCTTATTTGTTCCCTTTTGGTCCCACTATAAGCCACAAATCAAAACCCAATTGGAAAGGTCCAAAAGGCTAGCCCAATTAGATAATTAGTTATGTGGAGAAAAACATACAGAATTTTGGTGTAACATGAAATGATATGTATGTGAATGTTAAACATTCATTCATTCTCTCTAGAACATACTCATATAATTGATTGGACAACAAGTGGAATTGGATTGAAGATTGAAAGTATTCTCAAGAACTTCTGATCTTTGGTTTTGAAATTCACTATACCAAGGCACACTCTCTTATTCCTAAATTCTGAAATTTACTCAGTACATATTATCAATTGCGAATGAAGTAGATCCGTTAATTTTTCGTTGTGTACATTCATTTTTCCATCACTCTCTGCCAGTCGTGGTAGGCTCTTACCTATGACAAATCAATAAGGAAGTGAATTTCCTTGTTGTAGATTGTTTATCTTCATATAATGCCATTATTGGACGACCAACTTTGAACAGTTGGAAAGTTGCAACGTCCACTTACCATTTATTTGTGAAGTTCCCAACAGAGTATGGCATTGGAGAAGTACAAGGAGATCAATTAACAGCTAAAGAATGTTATCTAGCAATGATGGTCATGTATAAGCAGATTCAAACAATGAGCATTGAAGAAAGAATGTTGGCGGAGCCAATTGAGATGTTGGAAGATGTACCGTTGGACATGTCCAACCCAGAGAAGTTTACCAGGATTGGAACAAGTATGGAAGAGAAGATGAAGCAAGAACTTGTTGGGTTCCTTGAATAAAGTACAGATGTTTTTGCTTGGAGTCATGAAGACGTGCTCGAGATTGACCCCCGTGTGATTAATCATCATCTAAATGTGTCCCTGTCCTACAAACTTGTTCGTCAAAAGAAGAAGGTGTTCACCCTAGAACGAGATAATGCCATCAACGAAGAAGTCCATAAGTTAGTCATTGTGGAGTTCATACGCGAAGTTTATTACCCTAATTGGCTAGCTAATGTAGTGATGGTTAAAAAGGCCAATGGCAAATAGACGATGTGTGTGGACTTCACATATTTAAATAAGGCCTGCCCAAAAAATAGCTATCATCTTCAACGCATTGATTAGTTGGTGGATTCAACAGCTAGACACCAATTGTTAAGTTTCATAGATGAGTTCTCAGGGTACAACTAGATTAAGATGGACGAGATAGATCAAGAGAAAACATCCTTCATTATAAGCCAAGGTTTGTTTTGTTATAAGGTGATGTCATTTGGCCTGAAGAATGCAAGGGCTACCTACCAGCGGCTAGTTAACCATATGTTTCGTCCACAAATTAGGTGAAACATTGAAGTATATGTGGATGATATGTTAGTTAAGAGCACGAGGGAGATGTAGCATTTAGACGACCTTCAAGAAAACTTTGACACACTTAGGTGATACAAGATGAAGTTAAATCCAAGCAAATGTGCCTTCGAAGTTGCGTTCGGAAAATTCCTTGGTTTCATGGTTTCCTAGAGAGGAATTGAAGCAAACGCTAATAAGATCCAAGCAATTTTGAACATAGAGCCCCCAAGGAATGTCAAAGACGTGTAGAGCCTCACTAGGCGAGTAGCTACCCTTAACAGGTTTGTTTAAAAAACAACTGACAAATTTTTACCATTTTTCAGAGTGTTAAAAAAAGCATTTGAATGGACAGATGAGTGCCAACAAGCATTTGAAGGCTTGAAAGCTTATCTTGCTTCAATTCTAATGTTAAGCCCGTCTAAAACTGGAGAAGAACTGTATCTCTACCTAGCAGTGTCCCTTCATGCAGTAAGTTTAGCCTTGATTAGAAAAGAGGGGAAGGTACAGAAACCTGTCTACTATGCCAGCAAAGCTTTAAAGGGAGCAGAAGAATGATATCCACCCATGGAAAAGCTTGCATTTTCATTGGTGACAGCAACAAGGAAGCTCAGGCCTTATTTTCAAGCTCATGTAATCAACGTCTTGACAGACCACCCGCTAAAGAAGGCCATGAACAAGCTAGAGGTCACTGGATGACTAATCTAGTGGGTAATAGAACTTAGTGAGTTTGATGTGCGATACAAACCAAGAGAAGTGATAAAAGCTCAAGTCCTAGCAGATTGTTTTGCTGAATTCACTCCTGCTAGTAGTAAACTAGATGAAGACCAGGGGGCAAAGCAGTGGCTCGTCCATATGGATGGCTTGTCCACACAACATGCAGGAGGAATTGGAATAGTTTTGCACTCACCCGAAGGGATCATCTAGAATATGCAATCCATCTACAGTTCCAGACAACCAATAATGAAGCTTAATATAAAGCCCTACTATAGGGCTTGGAGTTAGGTAGGTCACTTGGAGCAAACTCTGTCCTCATCTAGGGAGATTTGCAGTTAATAATGGGCCAAATAAATGGGACATGTGAAGCTAAGGAGGAACGGATGAAGAAGTACTTGGGCAAAGTCAAGTAGTGCATTAAAGACTTCATGACAGCTCAATTTTAGCAGATACCAAGGGAGGATAATATGGAAGCTGATGTCCTAGCCAAGACGGCATCTGCAAATGAAATTATAAGTGATCAAATCAAAATTCGATACATCCCAAGTATTGACATTTCAGAAGTACATCAAATAGATGGAGTATACAACTGGACCACTCCAATCGTCTCTTATCTTAAAGATGGATTCCTCCCAAAGGATAAGAAAAAAGCAAGGAAGCTAAAGGTAAGGGCAACAAGGTTTGTCCTTATGGACGAGGTGATATACAATAGGGGTTTTTCTCAACCCTACCTAAGGTGCTTGAATCCAGACAAGTCTCTTAATGTCCTGAGAGATATCCATGAAGGGGCTTACGGAAACTATTCAGGGGCCAGATCCATCATCTACAAGATGGTCTGTGCAAGGTTTTACTGGCCATCTATGCAAGAAGATGCTAAAGCTTATGTTAAAACATGTGATAATTGTCAACGGTACAGTAATATACCTAGGCAACCATCAGAGTATCTTACTATAATGGTGGCCCTTTGGCCCTTTGCCCAGTGGGGACTTGACATTCTTGGTCCCTTTCCTATGAAGACAAAAACAGATGAAGTTTTTAATAGTAGGAATTGATTACTTTACAAAATGAGTGGAAATGGAACTCGTGGTAAGAATCACCGAGCAAAATGTCAGGAATTTTGTCTGGAAGAATATAATATGTCGTTTCGAAATTCCTAGGGTACTCATCTCGAATGACGGATGCCAATTTGATAATGCACCCTTCAGAGACTTTTGCGAGGAATTGGGGATTAGAAATCATTAATCCTCGCCCTCCTAGTGGACAAGTTGAAGTTACAATCCAGTCCTTACTGAAAATCATCAAGACCCCACTTGAGGGAGCAAAAGGGATATGGCCGGACAAACTATTCAACGTCCTTTAGGCATATAGGACGACAATAAGGACTTTGATTGGAGAGACTCCTTTTAAGTTGGCATATGGAAGTGATGCGGTCATACCTTCAGAGGTTGGTTTAACTAGTTACAAGGTGGCTCACTACTGCAATGAAGAGAATGAAAAGCAGCTTCATCTAAGCCTTGACCTTATGGACGAGGTGGGGATGGATGTAGAACAAAGGGTGGCTCGTTACAAAAATTTGATGACCAAGCATCATGATACATTGGTGAAGCCAAGACAATTTAACATCGGATCCCACTCATGGAAGTTAGGGTCTAACTGGGAAGGACCATACAAAGTCATCAATTCCAAAAGACGAGTTTTGTACTACTTGGAAGCTTTAGATGGACGAAAGCTGGAGCACCCATGGAATGTGGAACACTTAAGGAAGTACTACCAATAAAGAAGACTTGTCGAGAAGGTCAGCAAGGACGAGTGTAAATTTTGTTAATGATTTCTAGTAGTTTATTTGCTATCTTTTAGCACTTATGTTTTTCAATAGTATTTTATATTTTCTAACATTTGAATTCCCTAAAAAGCACTAACAAAGTCCTTGTATATAAAGTAATTTGAATTCCCTAAAAAGGACTAAGTACTAGCATAGACAATGTCTTTGAAATGCTATGTACTAAGTTCTTTGATATTTGTGGACGATGTTATGTACAGTTATTGTATATAAAGTTGCTTGAATTCTCTAATTTAAGTGTTGTGAAATTAACGTCCATGACAAATTAAAGACATTTAAAATCTCTAGACGCAGAGATATACCGTCATGAGCCATCCTTAACTGAGGAAAAGGCAAATTGCCATAAAACCTAAGGCAATAATGATAAGTGCAAAGGGAATATACAAACCTCCCAATATACTCATACAAAAAAATTAAGGATGAAGAAAAGCATGCATGCGACACTTTTTATGGGCAATAAGTCCAACACCAAATAATCCAAGCTATGTATAAAAAGAATAACCAAAGAAAGTTCCAAGAATAAGTCTAAGGACGAGGATAATATACATTCCAAAATGGAGTCCTAAACATGGACGAGAAAACACTTGGAATTAAATTTGGCAATAACAATATGGATAAAAGTGCATTCATAAATTAAAAGGGTAGATAATTGTTGTCCAAAAACTCTTATTAAAGTTAAGCCTAAAAAGGCAATTGCATCAAGACTCATCTTAAAACATGGAAGAGCCAAATGTACTTGGATAAAATTAAAGTGGTCCAAAACAATAAACCCTTTCTTTATTAATAATAATAATAAAATAAAATAAATAAAAAAACAACAACAACAACAAGAAGGAATAGAAATCATTTTAAGGGGATAAACCACTGGGGGCATCACCACTAGACTTGAGATCATCATTAGCAAGCTGAGTAGAAGCATCATCTTCAACATTAATATCCTTAGAATTTGTCTGAAGAAAAGAGCTCTTAACAGCAACATGGAGCTTAATAGGACTAAAGTTTATCTCAGGGAAAAGCTTAAGCGTGTCCATACGGAAATCTTCAAATCCCGCTACATAGTTCTTGTCCAAGAGGTCAGTGTACTCGTTGGACACCTTGAACTCTTTGATACTGGCTTCTTTGGCCTTCCCAAGAAGGGTACAGAGTTTGTTGCTTCTCTTTTGCAGATGATCAAGACGATTGTCCTTCTCAATAGCATCTACTTTAAGCTCTTTGATGAGGTTCTTTAACTCCTTCACTTCTTCCTCGAGTTTAATCCTCACTCCAGCCTGACAACTGGACTTCGCTTGCATTTTACGAATCTTTTCCTCCAATCTAACCCTTTCATGGTCCAACTTATAAGCTTGTCTGGACGCTGCCATAAACTTTGACATAGCCTATATAAAAAGAATTGGATGTAAGATAAGTAGATGAACATATCAATTCTTATATGATTCAAGACGAGGAGAATACCTCGAAAATATCATGAACAGTGGAATGCTTAAATTCCTTCATAAACATGTCATAACACATAGCAACATCCTCTTTAGTCACAGTTTGTTGGTATCTTTCCCAGGCAAGATCTTCATTCTCAAGAAGATTCATGGGAGCACTTTTGGAAGTTTTGGATGGGGTTACTTCAGGATTGGATAGCTTCTCGTCCAGGATTTGCACTGAAGGCAATTTGGCAAGTGCAGGAGGGACGACTAAACTGGGTTTGACGACCCCAGATTTGGACGACTTATGCTTCGCCTTTTTATGACCTCAACGGCTTAGAAGACTCTCCATGTCAATTGTCTTGGACAGGGTTTTCCTTTTATCCCCTATCGTTGGATAAGGTTAGGAATAAGTCCCTTCTTGCATGGTTTCCTCATCTATTAATTCCTTCCACTTGTTTTCTTTCAGGGTTGCCATTCTTGTAAAAAAGAAGAAAAATGTTAGGGTTTGGATGAAATAAGTAATAAAAATGCAAAGGAGAAAACTTACGTCTTCGATTAGTAAGCTCGTGAGCAAGCGCCTCTTTAGTAGGTTCAGGACTAAGTCCTCAACTTGCAAGATGGTGAAGTGTCACTAGGTAGTGAAACGTCCTGCCTGTGTAAGAACGAGCTCGTTGGACGTGGTCTAAATGAAATTTAGACAAGACAGGTCATCTTACAACTGTATAAAAAAAGGGGATTAGACAAGTACAACAATAAAAATGAAATGAGTAATGAAAAAGGGATATACCCTCTAGATGAAGATTCCTCGTCTTGCCAATATAGGGAGGAAATGGATTCCTGCCTACCTCAATAGGGTTTCCTACCTAAAACCTGGAGACGAAGAAGAACTCCTTCTTCCACTTCCTATCAAACGTTGGGAGGGACTTCACCAATCTATAATTTGAACCCTTAGTTGAGAATTGGTAAAAACTTAGGGATTGACTAATTTCAAAGGGCTTGCAACAGTATAGGAACTCATCCACATTGAGAGGACGATTCCCATCAAACACTTCCCTCCATAAAACTTGCATAGAGATGATAAGCCTCCATGCATTAGGATTAAGTTGGTTAATTCCTAAAACTAATCTAAAGAGTATTTCTTTGGCAAAAGCATTAAGAGGCAACTGAAGTCCTCCTAGAAGGTAAGCTTCATAGATACTTACCCCAAAATGAGGGTGACTACACTATTCACCATGGATAGCCAATCAAGGATTAAGGTCGTCTAGGATCTGGTACCAACTCCTAAGGGAAGTAAGTTTTTTCTCATCAATTTTAGAAGGAATACCTACTGCATAACTATACAAAGTCTCTTCTTCACTTGAAGAAAGAGACAATAGGGCATTGGTGGATGTGCCAGCAAGTGACCTAGAAGCCATCTTCGTCCTCATCTCCTCTTGCAAAACGTCTAAAGGGATTCCAGGAATCCTGGATGTGTATTGCTCGTTCATGGTGTTTCCCCCACTAATACTGTTACTACTGCTATCAGTACTACTACCATTAGGACTACTGTCATGTTGCTCGTCTATCTCCCTATCATCGCTATTGCTAGACGAAGACACTACGATTTTAGACATCTAGAAACTGAAGAAAAGCCTAAAAGATGAGAAAATGAGGATACCTGGCTCTAAACGAGTATGACTAAAGACGAAAATTCCTAGATGAGGCGCTGGACGACAAAGATCAAAGAAGAAAATATGAGAAATGTAAGAGAGTAGGAGAGGAATTCCAGTATTTATAGGTGACAGGCCCAGTCACTGAAACGACGCAATCAACCGAATGGACCACGTGGCACTTGCCTTGAAGAACGAAACGACATTAAAAACGATCCTCAAGATTGCACCGCATGTCAACATTTAAAAAAAAAATTCTCAAACCACCACAATGATAAACAACACAAGGATGAAGGGGCAACTGATGGGGATCAACTAAGGATAACTCGTCCTTGGATGTCATCCATGGATAGGCCACATCCAAAGAAAACAATCTACAGCATTCGTCCTTTAACAATGAGGTGATCCAATCCAGAGTTCCTTCATGGACGACTAGATGTATGGACGAGTATATATATATATATATATATGTACGTATGTATGTATGTATGTATGTATAGACGACTAAACTATGCTTGGATAAATCCTACGAAGAATTCCCCAAGAATTCCACATAATTACACCACGACACATTGCTCTTACTACATGGAAGAGACTCCTCAAACTTCGCTCCATGTACTCCATTTTCTCCATTAACTGCCCATATCATCCATAATAATAGTGGATTCAAACAAGTAGACCCACAACTAACTCTCTATAAAAGGAACAAATCACATTCAGCCAAGGTAGGTTTTAACCATTCACTACTTTCCATTATTGTGTTCTAGAGAGAAAACTGACTTAACTGTTGGAGGGTCCTTGGCTGGGTCACACTAGTCACCTTTGATAGTTGTTTATTTCTTTTCAAGATTCATAGCCATCACCATAGCCCAAAGCATTCTAGCCTACTGATTTTTGTGTATCATCAGTTGGTAATTTGCTTAACCGTAAGATATATCAGAGAGTTGGTCCTAAAATTTAGGACCAAATAGTTTGTAAACTACTTTTTTAAATTTAGCTAAAATTTTAGGAGTTTTTAAATTAGTAATTTTACATGTGTGACCCTACTATTTAAGCTTTAAAAATTGGTAAATTTGAGGACATTTTGAGCATCAAAATTAAGGATTCCAAACAGGGGAAGCCTCTAGTATAGACCAGCCTTATCACACGCGCTTCGCATATGCGATGATATTCTTTTTTTCTTTTCTTTTTTTGAGTTTAATGTAATTTTTCAATTTGAATTTATCTACTATTAGTGAAGTTACACAGGAAGAGATTTTCAAGAAACTAAAATTTAGGATTTGAAATTAAGTAAACTGTTGGGTTTATTGTGTGCTAGTTTTTTAAGGGAATAAAAGGATTTTTTTTTTTTTCAAAATAACATCATTTTGCTAACAATTTTTTTAGTTAGCAACGTTTCCGAATTATTTAGTAAACTAACATCTCAAGTCTTTTAGACTCGATTTCACAATGGCAAATCGAGTCTTAGAGAGTCGACTTGCATGTGCTGGCAGGAACTCATACTCGAGTTCCCTAAAGCACAGTATGAGTAAATACACATAGAGAGACAGAGTTGCGATGCACCTGATCAATGCCATGATTGAGACTCAAATGCTGATCAGAACCAACGGCGTGGTGGTTCATCCACGCCGGGATTTCTTGCTTCCTTGTCCTCTTTGTTGGAGTGTGTTTATTTGATTTTTGGGTTTAGGTTTCTGATTCAATCAGTTTTTGTTTTAGGTTTTGTTCTTGGGTTTTTTAGGGTTTGGAAATTTGAGAAAGAAGAGTGGGAGAAGAAGAGGACAAGAGGAAGATGGGAAAGAATGAGTTTTGTTTGTTTTGACGAAGAATAAGAAGGAGAAGAAGGACATTTTGGGTCTGGGACCTAGACTTTAATGGAATACCATTCCGACCAAAAACAAAAGGAAAATGGGGAAATAAAAAAAAAAAAAAAAAAAAAAAAAAAAAAAAAAAAAAAAAAAAAAAAGAATGAAGGAAGAAGGAAAGCTTTAGGGAACTTGACTCTTTAAGACTCGAGGTTGCTACCGTGAACTCAGGTCTCAAAAACTTGAGATGTTAGTTTGTTAAATAGTTTAGAAATGTTGCTTACTAACAAAATTGTTAACAAAATGGTGTTATTTTGAAAAACAAAAATCCAAAAAAAGTATTAAACATGCATGAGATATCTATACTATTATTTAAGGAGTTTTTCTTGTTTGGACCGGACTTTGTTTTATTCCAAAATACCCCTACAGCCTACGTTTAAGTAAGGGTAAAATTTGGTAAAAATGCTTCTTTAACTCTCACTAAAATATTGCCTATAAAATAGAACTACTCTCCTAATAGTTTTCAAATTGCTTTATCCATTTATAAAAAAAAAAAAAAAAAAAAATTAAAATTAAAACAAATACTCATTTCTTTGTAAAAATACATATGCCATACTAATTTTAAAATAAAATAAAATAAAATATAAAAAAAAAAAAAAAAAAAAAAAAAAAAAAAACACATCTGTCATTTTAAATTTCCCCATTATCATTAAGCGGTCTTTTTTTTAAGAAGCATTATCATTTAGCAGTTATGATCACTTTGCTTTTTTTATTTTTTTATTTGTTAAACATATATTTCAAGTTTCTAAGTTATCATCCAAATTAAAAACTCCTCAATTTTAACTACAACTTTTTCTTTTCTCTCACTCTCACACTTTTTTTTCCCCTCTCCACGTTTAAAAAAAATATATATAATAGCTTCTTTTTTTTAATTAGAGAAAATAATGATAAAGATAATTAGTAAAAAAAAAAAATGCTTCTTTAACTCTCATGTAAAACACTATTTACAAAATAGGACCAAACTCTCAGTACACTCAAATTTTATTTGCTTAGGAAGTTTAAATAATAGGGTGAGATAAGTAAATTTTATTTTGATACTTTACTTCCCCTTATTAAAGACTCTATTGCCGTTTATTCTAGCCTCTTGAGATTTACTCCAAATGAAATTTCCATTTGAGATCTCCAACCTTTTTGTTTTCCCTCCAACCTTCGCCTCCCACTTCAGTTTTACACATCATGTTCAGTTTTTATGGTTTTATTACATCCACATTTTTTTCAACCAAATTACTTATTTTAAAAGGCTCTTGGTGTCAAAATAGCCATTGAATTTCGTGATGATCCTTTTTCAAAAATTGTATATATGTTTTAAAATGAAAACTGTCTGTGAAAGTTTTAAAGATTTATTAGGAAATTTTCATATCATGTGCTCAATATTTTTTTTTTTTTTAATGTTTGCATAATATTTTGTCTTAATTTTTGCAGGTTTTACATGTTTCCTTCCAAGTTGTGGCAAAAAGTTCAAGATGAACAATTAGAAGTCACTTTTCCAACCGTCAGTAAAAGTTTTAATAAAGAAATTTTCATATCTTGTGCTTAATTTTTCTAATTGTTTGCATAATATTTTGTCTTAATTTTGCAGGTTTTACATGTTTCCTTCCAAGTTATGGTGAAAAGTTCAGAATGACCAATTGGAAGTCACTTATCTAACCGTTAGTAAAACTTTTAATGAGGAAATTTTCATATCATGTGCTCAATTTTTTTTCAATTGTTTGCATAATATTTTGTTTTACTTTTTGTAGGTTATACATGTTTCCTTCCAAGTTATGGTGAAAAGTTCAGAATGAACAATTGGAAGTCACTTTTCCAACCAAATAACGTACACTAAAAGGCTCTTGCATCTCAAAATGGCCATTGAAGGTGCATAATTCTCTTGCTTGATGATTTTATGTTAACAACAAGGTGATAAATTAAACTATGACATGTTTTGATTTTTGGATCTTGGAGTGTGCCTAAATTATTGGGGTTAGATTTTTGTTTGGCTGTCGAGAAAGTTAAGGCAAAACATAAACTGTTTTCAACATGAAATATAATACTTTATTTTTCTCCTAGCAATTACTACATGTAGTAGAATATGGTGAAATACACTTTTTCTTATAAAATTTGTAGCAAATGGCGTTTGCTTGGCCTTCTAAGTATTTGTATAATGTTCTCTATCAATTTTGTTTACAATTTTGTTTACATTTACATAACTTTCTATCTAAGGCTGTCCACTAGAAACCGAAAACCGACCCACCCGCCCAAACCGCCTTGGCTGACCCAAAACCGACCGACCCAACGCCGGTGATAGTCGGCGGTGGGTCTTCACCATGAAAACCCGATTTAGGCAGGTTGGATGGCAGGTTTTCTTCTCCAAAACCCAATGAACCTGATCCGATCAACGAAACCCGTGAAAGAAGATCGAGTCTACCTAGATCCACTCAGATTCAATGAAGATTTGGTAGTTTTTGGTTAGTTTCGGTGATGAGGTGGAAGTTTTCACTCAAATCTGGGCTTAAGGTGGTGTTTTTTGCTTCAATCCCGTGGTTGTCACACAGATTCAAAGAAAAATCAACAGATCCGGCGAAGATCCAAGGAAGATACGGTGAAGATCTGGTGATGAGATGGAAGTTCTCGTTCAAATCTAGGCTTGAGGTTGATGCACACCAAGGAGCTGGACATGCTGATCATACAAGTGGAAATGGAGTTGAATTTGCACAGGACCCTTTGTCATTTTCTAATGGCCCAATTACAAGACTTAGAGCCAAACGTTTCAAGGAAGCACTAAATGAGCTAGTCCAAGAGAAATGGGCTGATTCTAAAAAGACCAAGATGGGCTCAAATAATAATCAAGGCTTAGTCCATGTCATCAAAGCAATTGAAGAGGCTAATGCATGAACCAGCATGGTCTGACCATAAAAGGATGTGAATGTTAGGCTTAGTGCCCTTAAATCCTATTATATGATACCATGTATGATATTAAGTGTGACATTGTGTTTGACATTATGTATGACTTAATATTATGTTTAATAAATTTTTTTTATTATTATCTGAAATAATGGTAACATGAATATTCAGACATTATCATATAGTCCATGAGATGTATAGTATGTGATTTATGTGAAAATTCACAGAAGATATAAATCACAAATTCTTTGTAAACTCAAAATTATAGTTCGTAGTCGGTGATGAAATTGGGCATTTCATCTGCGAAGACTATAACATATCAACTACGATGATATGTCTTGATCATGGAAGTGGAGACTTCTAGTTGATATGTTAATATGTTTTAAGAGTTAAGACATATTGAACTGGACCGCTGTGAGATTTATTATTCTCCTAAAGACTGTCAAATAAATAATAAATCTCTCGACTTACATTTGCATGAACTCTTAATCCTGAGAGAATAATGGACCTGATCATAAGGTGTAGGTTGCTTTGATATATCAAGAGTGAGATCTAAAGTAACGGTCAAAACCTCAGTATATTGGGCAGCCACATTTAGTGTTGATGGAACATATATTCTCAAGATGGAATTCATAGTCTCTTAACGGAGATATAAAGTATTCTCTTGAGATAAGTTTAATGAGTTTGTTATTCAGAGAGTTAGGCCTAACCACTTTAGTAAGACTAAAGTATATATTTATGGAATTGGATTTTATAAATATATAATGAATAACATTAAAGGATTAAACCGGGTACTCAAGGATTAAGATGTAGTAATTTACAAAGTGGCAGTCTACATTAATAAAGTGTTTGTTAGCACTTTGTTGGGTATCCAAAAGGAACTGTTGGAGGTTTATTCTATAGTCATAAAGATAATAAAGTATTTGTTAGCACAAATGCCAAATTCTTAGAAAATGACTATATGAATGATGTTACTCCTAGAAGTAGAGCTGTGTTGTTTGAAATGAATGAATCTGTAAATGAACAACCAATAGATGAAAATAGGGATGATGTGGCTGTATTAGATACACCACAAGATGCTACTCATGACATGTCTAGTACTCAGGTGCCTCGTCGTAGTGGGAGAATTGTTCGGCCTCCTATAAGATTCATAGGTTTGGGAGAAACTTATGAAGCTATTTCAGAAGAGGTTGAATCGGATCCCTACACATATGATGAAGCAATGAATGATATAGATGCACATCATTGGGTCCAAGCTATGAAATCTGAATTAGATTCCATGTATTCCAATCAAGTTTGGGATCTTGTAGAGGCGCTTAACGGCATTAAACCTGTTGGTTGCAAATGGGTTTACAAGAGGAAGAGAGGGATAGATGGAAAGGTTAAAACCTTTAAAGCAAGGCTAGTGGCGAAAGGGTATACATAAAAAGAAGATATAGATTATGATGAAACCTTTTCTCCAGTAGCAATGCTTAAATCTATCAGAATTATCTTATCCATTGCTGCTCATTTTGATTATGAGATTTGGCAAATGGATGTCAAGACTGCATTTCTTAATGGCAATCTTGAAGAGGAAATCTATATGTTGCAACCGGAAGGTTTCATAGCAAAGAACCAAGAGCATATGGTATGCAAGTTGCAAAGGTTTATTTATGGACTTAAGCAAGCATCTAGGTCATGGAACATCAGATATGATCAAGCAATTAAGACATTTGGTTTTGAACAAAATCTTGATGAACCATATGTATACAAAAGACATCAAGATAAAGTAGTAATGTTCCTAGTGCTTTATGTTGATGATATTCTACTCATTGGAAATGATGTAGGGGTAATGTCATCGATAAAGGTTTGGTTGTCAAGCCAATTTGATATGAAGGACTTGGGTGAGGCTAACTTTATTCTAAGGATCAAGATTTGGCGAGATCACAAGAATAAAATGTTAGGCTTATCATAAGCTGGATATATAGATAAGGTTCTAGAACGGTTTAGCATGCAAAACTCCAAGAAAGGATTACTTCCTTTCAGACATGGAGTTCCTCTGTCTGATGACCAAAGGCCTAAGACTCAAGAGGAAGAAAACATAATGAGACAAGTTCCTTATGCTTCTGCAGTAGGAAGTCTCATGTATGCCATGCTTTGTACTAAACCAGATATCTATTATTCAGTTGGCATGGTCAGTCGATATCAATCAAATCTAGGACCAAAACATTGGCAAGCTGTAAAGTATATTCTCAAGTATCTACGGAGAACGAGAGACTATATGCTTGTTTACCGTTGTGAGAATTTGATTCCCATTGGCTATACAGATTCAGATTTTCAATCGGATCTAGATTTCAGAAAATCCACTTTAGGATGTGTTTTCACCTTGGGAGGTGGAGCCATTAGTTGGCAAAGTATTAAGCAATCTTGTATTACAGACTCCACCATGGAGGCAGAATATGTTGCTGCTTGTGAAGTAGCAAAGGAAGCTGTATGGCTCAAGAAGTTCCTTTCTGACCTTGGTGTAATAAGAATGGAGCAAGTTCCAATCACATTGTTTCGTGATAACAGTGGAGCAGTTGCACAATCTAAAGATCCAAGGAATCACAAGAAAGGAAAGCATATTGAGAGGAAGTACCATATCATTCGAGATATTGTTACTCGTGGAGATGTGGTGGTAGCAAAGATTGAAAGTGCAAATAATCTAGCAGATCCATTTACTAAATCTTTACCTCAAAGGACTTTCGAGTCACATTTGGAGAGAATGGGAGTTAGATTAGTGTACAATAGTCTTTAGGGCAAGTGGGAGATTGTTAGGATTAGTGCCTTTAAATCCTATTGTATGATACCATGTATGATATTAAGTATGACATTGTATTTGACATTATGTATGACTTAATATTATGTATGATAAATTTGTTTTATTATTATCTGAAATAATGGTAACATGAATATTCGGACATTATCATATAATCCATGAGATGCATAGTATGTGATTTATGTGAAGATTCACAGAAGATATAAATCACAAGTTCTTTGTAAATTCAGAATTATAGTTCGTAGTCGGTGATGAAACTGGGCATTTCATCTGCAAAGACTATAACATATCAACTACGATGATATGTCTTGATCATGGAAGTGGAGACTTATAGTTGATATGTTAATATGTTTTAAGAGTTAAGACATATTGAACTGGACCGCTGTGAGATTTATTATTCTCCTAAAGACTGTCAAATGAATAATAAATCTCACGACTTACATTTGCAAGAACTCTTAATCCTGAGAGAATAATGGATCTGATCATAAGGTGTAGGTTGCTTTGATATATCAGGAGTGAGATCTAAAGTAACGGTCAAAACCTCAGTATATTGGGCAGCCACATTTAGTGTTGATGGAACATATATTCTTAAGATGGAATTCATAGTCTCTTAACGGAGATATAAAGTATTCCCTTGAGATAAGTTTAATGAGTTTGTTATTCAGAGAGTTAGGCCTAACCACTTTAGTAAGACTAAAGTATATATTTATGGAATTGGATTTCATAAATATATAATGAATAACATTAAAGGATTAAACCGGGTACTCAAGGATTAAGATGTAGTAATTTACAAAGTGGCAGTCTACATTAATGACTTTGTATTACTACGAATATTTTATGAAGGGGTTGCATGTATAATAAAGTCTTGGGATATAATTTATAGATAAGACCTAGAGTGCAACTATATTTATATAGTGATATTAAATATAGTTAATGGTAACTTTGGACTTATCAAGAGTTGATAGAAAAGTCCAAGGCCCATTGGAGCTAGTGTTTTATTGGTCCCTTTTGGTCCCACTCCAAGCCACACACTTAAGCCCAATTGGTAAGGCCCAAAAGGCTAGTCCAATTAGATAAATTGGTTAGATACAAAGGGAAAAACGTTCAGATTTTTCAGAGTGTGAAAAACAACATTGAAATGGTATACATGTGAGTTTTTGTCACTCACTAGTCATCCCTTTGTTACCAATTGAGAGACCATACATCTTGGGCGTTAGTGGAATCGGAGTGAAGATTAAAAATAGTCCCAAGCGTTTCAATCTTTGTTTTGAAATTCACCGCTTCAAGGTACGATCTCTTGTTCTCAAATTCTGAAATTTACTTAGTACGTGTTATCAATATCGAATGAAGTAGATCCGTTTAAAACTTATTTTCCGCTGCATTCACATCTATTTCCATCAGTGAATTTGTTAAGTTCCAAGGATATTAAATGGGAAGATGTCTTGGTATTGGATGGGCACGTTAATTCTAGTCATTCAGCTAATTTTGACTGCCTTTAGAAGTCCCAGACAACTAAAAAACGTGGGAACTTGATTAGATTAATGTTTGGTGTTGTTTTTGAAGTTGTAATTATGATTTTTACCTATTCTTGGAGGGTTGTTCCAAGTATAAATCTGGTAGTACAAATTTGAAAAGAAGACAGATTTTATTCAGAAAATTATTCTCCTTGTGAGTCTTGTGATCCTCTTGGTTCTTAAAAGAACTCTTGAACTTATCAAGTTAATCTTGTGGTGTTCAAACAACCAAACTTATCACCTTTGATTCTTGAGAGATTCTTAGGAATTCTTGGTGTGGCGTTTCAACTCTATCGTAGTCTTGGTTTTCATCTAGTTAGGTGACGGGTCAAGGCTCAACAAATCTTGTCTACACGATCTTGGGGTTCCAAACCATCATTGTTATTGGGTTTCATCACAATTGTTGGTGAAGTTCATATCAGAGGTGGTCTTTCTTGCTTCGATCCCATGGTTATTACATAGATCCAAAGAAAAATCAACAGATCTGACGAAGATCCAGCGAAGATTTGGTGAGATATAGCGAAGATTTAGCGATTTTCGGCAAGGATTCAGTAAAGATCTAGAGGTTGAAACTCACTCCGACTTCAACCAACCCGATTGTTGTCCACAAGAGCTCGATTCGACTTGGCCCAAGGTTGTTGGCGGTCGGCGGTGGGTCGTTCAACCTCCCACGCGATGTGAGCGGGTCAGTTCCGGGTTGGGCACAAACCTGACTCGGACCGACCTGTAGGCACCCCTGTTTCTATCAATGAATTAATAGAGAAATTGAAAAATGGATTGAAGCTTAAGCAAGGGTTTGACCCAAAAGTAATTTTTTGTCAACTTTTTTGTTTTCCTATATTTAATAAAATTGAGGATTAGTAGCCTCATAATCATTATACAATGAGAGGATAGCTCATATTCTTCAAATTTGTTTTTCTACTATCTATTTGATTGTTAAATTGGTATCAATCATGCTTTATGAAAATTTGAAAATCTAGATATAAGGAATGTATTCATTTTGAAGTGGAAGTTGAATTCAATCTTGAATGTATTCAATTTTGTGTAGCTCCAACTAAAAAATTGTAGTAAGTTTTAATTTCAAGTGAAATTTGATCGATATTGATGTCAAAAATGTATTCTTGCACAATTAGGTAACTTGTGCACGTTCTACCATGTCACTTCCCTTTTTTATTTTATTTTTAGAAACAAACATACACACAAAAGAGGGGAAAAAGGGTTGTATTGTGTCTTTTTTCCCATTTGGGTGCAAGTTTATTGAGCAAATTCATACTATCATTATGTTTTAATTTCCACATCATCACCCATTATCTATCTACTAGCCTCTATTTTTTTGGAAAAAAATTAATAATTTGCATATATTATAATTTGAAATTACTACATTTTCTATCACAAAATACTTAGAGGTGTGATGAGTATTATGGGTTTGTGGGTGAAATAATTTTTTCATCACACCTCTAGGTATTTGTGATTAGAAAATGTAGTAACTCTAAATTATAATAGATACAAATTATTAACTTTTTTTTCAAAAAAATAGAAGAGTCTCTGGGCATGTGCGTGAGCACATGCTCAAAGGCTAGTATTTAAATAAAAAATGTGCTAATTTTTAGGAAAAAATTTCTTTAGTAGTTTTTTTTTTTTAATTTTATTAAATTACAATTTTAACCATATTTTTTATTTTTTATTTTTTATGATTAGCTATTTTTAATTTTTTAAGAATAAAAATTATTTAATTAAATTATGGATACTTTTGACATTTTTAAAATCATAACTAACTTTTTGAACAATCTTACTCCATAGAGAGAAGAAATAACTTGCCAATACATTCTTTAAAAAAAAAAAAAATTGCCAATAAATTCTCATAATACAAAAAAATTAGCTAATAAATTGTATTTTGGGTCACAAACCCTCGCAACTTTAATAAAGGTGATAATAATAAAATGTGTCCCTCTCCTTCCATGGTTGATTCCGCCTTCCCACCCTGACCACCGACTTGGGTTTAAGAAGAAGTGGGTCTGTTCGACAATGGGGTCGAAAAGGCTTCTTGCTTTCAACCATTCCAACAACAACGATAATAGAGAAAAGAAGCCTAAACGTAAAGATGTAATGGCTTCTTTTATCAAACTTTAAAATTCAAACCTTTACAACTACAACTAATACTGTTTGTGTTTGTATTCACTCTTGTTTATTTTTGTAGATTCTTGAGAAGAAGAAGGCAATCGATGATCTTATCAAAGCAGCTTCTGCTGATAAACACCCACTTGATTCTTTCCCATCCTTTCGTCATTTCCACAAGAATGGTAAGTCATCTTCTATCCCATGATTTTGCACCTACATATGTACCCATTTTGTTTGTGGGTCGCTGGCATTGGTTTGCTTTGTCTATTTTCTCATTTGATTTGTGATAATGTAGCATCCCAATGAGGAAAAAAAAGGGAAATTGAAAAAGATTATATTTTTCGATAGATATGAAAAGGGATTTGAACCATTGGCGTCTGCTTCAAAGACACGTGTTGGTTTTTTGTGTAGGCGGGATTCAAACCCAGATCCCTTCTTCTACAACACAAGGCTTTATCAGTTTAGTTAATTGTAAGTTTGTAACCCAGATAAAAAAAAAAAAAAAAAGAATTTAATCAATCATTCCGTTTTATTTATTTCTCTTTATGTTTAAGGTTAGATTGAAGTCTTTTAGCACCTTTGTGATGTTTATGTCTTGTTTTCTCTCTTGCATCTTCAAAGTAGTTAAGTTTTGTACGAAAATGATCAGCTCATGGCCTTTTAAAGTTTAGTTTGGACTATGATAGAATTTGATTGTTCGAGTACCATTTTTTTTTTTTGGGGGCTGAAAATTGCAACCATATTGTTTGGTTTCCAAGTTTAGGCTTGCAGTTGTTCACTTTAAAGTTGAAAATTTCTTGTAATGCCCAAGTTTATTTGATTTCTAGGACTATCTCTATACTTGGAGTCAGGGTGCGGGGATAAACTCTCCTCTCCTACTAAGCAATACATCATGGGTCTTCTTAAGGTAATAGAAGGCTTACTATCTCATATCTCTGTAGTTCTCCAAAATGACTTCTCTCCTTTTTTCACATATCATTCCTTGTCTCTGCATGAATGTAATTTACTAAACTTCAGAAATCTGCAGGCCAATATGGAGGGGCCATATGGATCTGAGTGGCCAACAGAAGAGAAGGTGAAGCGAAAGGAAATGGTTATGCCAGAAGCACGTTATATATTTGTGCATGAGGCTCCAAATGCAAGTTCTGATGAGATCTTAACAGTGTCAGAAAGGAAAGAAACTCTTACTGTTTGTTTTGAAAATAGGGGATCCATGGTTGGATTTGTACAATATCGCTTTACTCTAGAGGAAGAGATACCTGTTCTTTATGTGTATGAATTACAGCTTGAGCCTCATGTCCAAGCGAAGGGACTAGGGAAATTTCTAATGCAACTTATTGAGCTTATTGCTTGCAAGGTGCTGAGTCATGTTTTTTCTTCACATAGAGATGTGATAAACACACAAAGCACACACATATTAACAGCGTTATCTGCTTTTTATTGCCTTGTATATTGTCATTAATCTAGAATTTTGCAGAACCGCATGGGTGCTGTGGTGCTAACTGTCCAAAAAGCTAATTTATTAGCTATGGATTTCTATTTAAATAAGCTCAGGTAAAATTTTTTATTTTATTATAGAACCATCTAATTATTTTTATTAAGCAAATCCCCAATGACATATTAAACATATAAGTGGGGAAAAAAATCCTTTAGCTGTCAACTCTTCCTTTCTTAGGCTCAATAATTAGTTCTTAGGGACAGTGGGAAGATAATTATTGACTTGTGACAGGCCAATCACTTCTCCCTTTTACATTAAAGAATTTTAACATCACTTCTTTTTGATTCCCTCTTTTACAAACAAAAAGCGGAAACTTGATGGTTTTTCTTTTGAGAAATGCTATGTCTACAACATTTTCACAACAAATCTTATTTTGCAGTTTGTTACTTGCTGATACTAGTGGGCAAGTAAGTAATTTCAGTGGTGAATTCAAATTAAAAACTAATAACAACCTGCCAACTAAGATTTGTTGTGAAAGTGTTGTGAAAATGTTATGGACGTAGAACTTCTCTTTTCATTTTAAAGCTTACTTGCTCATTTAAGTTCTGGTGAACTGTACCCTAAGAAAGGAAAATTACCAAGAGTTAATTCTGTCTAAGAAATGCACTGCTATCCTTGCAATTATGAATTAGTAAGGAACTACCATAAAGAATGTCTTTGATATTCAAATTAATCAAATATTTTAGTATTCAAAGTAATAAAAAATGATCATTGTAATTCATGCACACATGCATTTATCACTGTAAAGTGTAAACATGATCAATATATATATAATATGATCATTGTTATTTCTTCACTTACATGCATCATGGATTATAAATGAATAGGAAAAAATTATAGCCATATATTACATTCTATAACAAACAGGTACAGCACACTTTCTCGTGTATTCATTACTATTAACGTGGGAAGAAGTTGTTTCAAGCCTTTGAGCTAGTAAGGAGCATTTAACTTTTCTTTTTTTTCCTTCAGTAAATTTCTTCATTAACCAAAACCAAAAAAATAAAAATAAAAATAAATGGATAGTAAGAGATATTTAGTAGACCCATTTTTCCATGTCAATAACTTTTCATCACACATGTCACTGTCAAGGAGAATGCCTGTACATAGTTGAGGCCCATAGGTGGAGTAGCATTTGATATTAAAGGACAGTTTGATCAATAAGAACCTCTGTTGTAATCTTGATAACCAATTTATTTTGTAGCACATTTGGAAATCATTTACTCAGCTTTCAGATTTTAGCTTATGATCACATTGTTGGGCTATATCCACAATTCTGTAATTGGTCCTTTCCATGCTTGCTTAAGAATTTGTTGAAAAAATTGGTAAAGTTTTTAGTTTATATAGCATTTTATCTACTGGTTGACTATTAATTTCATGCAGATATATAATATCAACTATTTCACCATCAAGAGTTGATCCATTGGTAACGAGTTATTATTACATTACATATGTTACCTTTCTTTTCTTTTCTTTTTTCATTTGTTATTTTTGTAAGATATACTTTTTCTGTTTTTCTCTTTCTTTAATATATAAGTAACTGTTTTGAGATAGTTTTACCTTTTTGTGCAGATAGGAGATGAGAAGTCTTATGAAATTCTTTGCAAAGCATTTGATTGTGAAGCTGAAGCTATCTTCGAGGTGACATTTTATCCTTAGTACATGTAGTATTTGTAAATTAGTTGCAACCTTATAACTAAGGTTGTCACGTAGATATAGAAATTTAAAATATGAAATAATATGCATGTGTGATATCATGCAGGTATTTTGACATAAATATTGGGGCTTGAAATTTGATATATTAGTACATTCACATGAAAAGAAGTAACTAATTGTTTGATCTAAGGTTTCATAGATGATTTGCATTATTATTATTTTTTTTTATGTGAAACCAATAACTTTATTAAGTACTAGCAAAAGAAAGTACATCATTTGAAAGAGCTTGTTCTAAGAAACAAGGGCTCTCTTCCAACCAAGTAGAAAAATCAACTATGCCCTTGGCATGTTTAGCTAAAAGATGAGCTGGTCTATTTCCTTGACGACGAACATGAGAAAATGAAACACTTCTAAACTCCCCATAAAATTCCAATAAACCATGCACCACCGAATCCACTGAAGATGGAGGGGAGGACAACCCCAGAAGTGAGTGAACAAGCACCAACGAATCATTCTCAAGAATGAACTCCTGAATCCCCACGTCCCTAGCAAACTGCATCCCAGCCTCCAAAGCCTTTGCTTCCGTCTCAATTGCCCCCAAAGGAGCCATGAGTTTGCTGCTCAATGTTGCAACTACCTGCCCATACGCATCACGGACTATCACCCCGATCCCAACAGCTCCAAGATCCGAAAATGTGGCACCATCAACATTAACCTTGTATGAGTGACCCAACGGAGGAGACCAATTTTGTCCCTGGACAACTAAACCTGAGGAAGTGGAAGGGATATTTGAAGCTGCATAAAATTCATCTAGATATTGTAGAGCCCACTGCAACAGAACAACACCAGATTTTCTAACGCCCCCAAGACGAACTTCATTCCTATTATGCCACAGCGCCCATGCACACGTCCCCACCTTAGCAGCAAGCTCGAATTTAGGCTGATCACCCATTAACAAACTCCACAAGACCTCTTTAAATGAATTACACTGCTTAGTCTCCACCGGGAAAACCCATTTAGAATTCTGCCACAGGTCACGAGCTCTTGGGCATGTCCAAAACAAATGTCCAGCCGTCTCTTCTGCTTGATTACAGCCCTCACACTGACTTTCTTGCAGTATATTTCTCCGCATCAGGTTCCTTTTTGTAGGCAAGATCTCACGGCAGGCCCTCCATTCAAAATGTCTAACCTTAGGCGGAACAGAGAGCTGCCAAATACGCTTCCAAAAACCCCGATGAAGGCTGTCATCTGAGCATGTACCACCATTCTTGGACTTGTATAGCTGGAGAGCACCATAATAAGTGCTGCGAACACTGAACATACCATTGGACGTAAGAGCCCAAATCTGTCTGTCAGCTGGCATCCGAGAGCTAAGAGGGATCCTACTAATCAAATCAGCTTCATGAGGCAGAAATGACACCTTGAGCACTTCATTCTTCCATGTTGCCTCTTCCGTATTTATTAATTCACACACCCGAGTATCAGCACTCAGGAATAATTTCGGGGATGACACTTTATAAGTAGTAGGGGAAGGCAACCACTTATCACCCCAGACATGGACTTGCTCCCCATTCCCTATTCTCCACCGCATTCCATACCTCACCAACCCCTGTGCCACCATAATACTTCTCCAAGTAAAAGAGGGATTATGGCCAATAGTAGCATCAATAAAATCACAATTAGGAAAATACTTCACCTTGAGGACCCGATACACCAAAGAGTCATGTTTCATCTGAAGCCGCCAGCCCTGTTTAGCCAAGAGGGCTAAATTAAATTCTTTTAATTGCCTAAACCCCATACCACCTTCCTCCTTAGACTTACATAATTTATCCCAGTTCAACCACGCCATCTTTTTTTCATCCCGCTTCTGTCCCCACCAGAAATTCCTAACCATTGTTGTAAGTTCATCGCACAATGAGTTTGGAATTTTAAAATAGCTCATGGTATACGTCGGAATAGCCTACGCCACTACCTTGATTAAAACTTCCTTACCCGCTTTGGACAACATCTTTTCTTTCCATCCCACCAACTTCTTCCCCAATTTTTCTTTTATCTTAATAAAAGTATTACGCTTACGCCTACCAACCAATGATGGTAAACCTAAATACTTCTCATGTTGTCTGATCACCTGAGCTCCAAACCTATTTTTTATCTCCTCTCGCATGTCACCTGGGGTATTACTACTAAAAAACAAGGAAGTCTTCGCCCGATTCAACTGTTGTCCTGAAGCTTTCTCATAAACCTGTAAAATTCTTTGTAAAGCCACACACTCCTGAATGGAAGCCTTGCAGAAAATTAGACAGTCATCAATAAAAAACAGATGTGATAATTTAGGACCCCCTCTACACACCGCAATACCACCCAGATCACCCCGAGCAACTGCAGATTTAATTAAAGCAGAAAGACCTTTAGCACATAAGAGAAATAAATAGGGCGATAAAGGATCCCCTTGTCGGAGCCCTCTACTAGGTACAATGTGACCCCTAGGTTTCCCATTAATTCTGACAGAATAAGTGACTGAGGTAACACACTTCATTACAAGCTCCCTCCATTTAACTGCAAAACCCAATTTATCCATAATTTTCTCCAGACATACCCACTCCACTCTATTGTAAGCCTTGCTCATATCTAACTTCAGAGCCATTTCACCTGTTTATTGGTGTGCAGTTAAACATCAATGCTAAAAAAGTGAAGAAATTGGTACTTATTTCTTGGACATTTTTGCTCCATATAAGAACCTGAATAAGTTCTTCTTAGTAAATTTTTAGAAAAAGATTATTTACTATAATCATTAAAGCATACTGAGGAAGAGAGAAAAGATGAGAGGAGGGGGCGG
Organism: Quercus variabilis; assembly: GCA_030445155.1. Lineage (NCBI taxonomy): Eukaryota > Viridiplantae > Streptophyta > Magnoliopsida > Fagales > Fagaceae > Quercus > Quercus variabilis. Next base: position 35,426,415 of record CP129453.1, on the reverse strand, counting down.
GGGGTTGTTGATGGCAATATCAGTGGCATTGGGGTTATTGGGATGGCATGCATATAACTTGTCCTGAAATCACATATTTCGGACTGTACTGCCTGGTATGACTGAAATATGCTGTACTGAATCACCGTACGGGTATGGTAATCCTTTGGAATGTACTATAAATGCCACATTGTTTTGAATTTTTTGGCTTGTTTTCCTGTTTCGACCTATTTCAGATTGGTATAGGATAAAACAGGGCTTTTAAAAAAATTTCCAAGGTGTAAGACAGTCAGTAATCATGGCTACCTAATGGTCCTTGCTTGATTATTTGGTACCTCTGGTCCAACACTTCAGTCCACTAAACCACTCTCCAGCAACCCCCCAAGTCCTCCACACTTCTCTTTCTTGGTTAACCCTTCTCGAAGACTTAAACGTCTAAAAGCTCATTTCATTTTTCATGGCTTTGATCAGGGATTTTTATTTTTATTTTAATTTTTAATTTTTAATTTTTTTTTTCCAGCAACTCTGTTCTTCATGGATTTGTTATAGCATCTTCATGGTCAGTTTTTTGTGTGTTTGTGTTCGATCTTGGATCATAGGCAGTGGCGGAGCTAGGAAATTTTCCAAGGGGGGCCAACCTAAATATAATAGGGCTCTTAAAAAAAAAATTACTCAAAATTGATTTTGAATTTATCAAGAATTACAGTCTAAGGAAGCAATATCTATTTATTTAAGTTTAAATCTTTGAACCTTTCTAAGGGTTCAACATCTAAAATTTCATTATTTGGGACAAAAGATTGAGCAATAGCTCTTAGATCTTAAACTTTATTTTTTTCCTTAAAATATGTATATATTGTGGATATTTTCCCATGCATTGCATTACTTTGTAATCTATATAATTAGGGCTTTGTTAGCATTTGAGGAGTCCACAGGAAATGAATGGTCCTAAACGTAGATAATTTGTTTTGGGTTTTTTGTGGTTGTTCTATACTAGTTCAAAAATTTGAGGGCCAATTATAAAGTTTAAATGTCTAAATTGAAGATTTTGAGATGTCAAATTATTATATTGGAGGGGGGGCCGATAAGGAAATTGCTGTTCCCCAACACACCCCCCCCCCCCCCCCCCCCACCCCCGGGCTCCGCCAATGATCATAGGTGTATTTGAATTCTTTACAAGTTCCTTGGGTTTATTGGATTATAAACTGTTGTCATGTCATGTCATGATTTGCTTTAATTATTAATTTTGTTTGTTCAATTCTAGTTCAATAGATGGCATTATAGAAATTGTGTAGGCTGATGCTTAGTTTAATGGATCTCATTAAATAAACATAGTTGTCCAAGTCTCTAATGAACTTTACTTGTTTATAATGATTATTTTTCATTTCACCCCTTCACTACAACATTTAAAAGCTACTTGTGCACAAATAAGAGTTGTTAAAGACCCAATTACTTTCATGGTTCAGCCTATGGGCAATGAGCGTGATATAGGGCAAATTGTGGAATTTGTCTATGTGAGGAAACGAAGGCTTAGGGTGAAAAAGTTATTTGGGTTTTGCAGGTATGAGAAAAGATTTGAGTTTGGGTTGCAAAAAGATAAGAAGGAACAGAAGATCTACCCTCAATCTGTGAACAGTGCATGTAAACAATATTGTGAATATTGAACAAATATCAAAGAGAAATGAATGAGATAAGAGAAAATAAGAAAAAGAGAAAAAGAAGGCCAACCTGTCTCAATACTCACACACAATAATTTTATTAATAAACTCTTCTCTTATTTGAATACAGTAACATTGCTTACTATTTTTTTAAAGTAAGAATAATTTCATTAAAAGGAGACTACGTCATTCACAAAAGGCACAAAGTAGACTACAGAAATTCAAAAAAGACAAAGGAATTATGTACGAAAGGACCAAGACTCTAAAAACAAGGGAATTGGATCTCTCTTTGTAAAACCTCTAGCTCGAGACCAATCACAATAAGACACTTATGTGGTCTCCAAATTTTAGCTTTCCTAATAGAACTTGAACTCTTACTTTGATTAATAAGGGAAAAGGGGGAGGGGGATGGAATGGAATGAAAAGAATTTTTTTAAGTATACTTTTCTATTCCCTTGATTGGGAGTTTAAATAGTAGGGATTGGAACGGGCAAGAGGGATCATGAGTTCCTTCATTTTCTCCTAAAAACTCATATTTTGATTCCACCCAAAATCATGTGTAATTAAATGGAAAAGAATATTGTTAAATGAAAAATGATTCTGAGTTCCCACTTAATTCACAACCTATTTGTCTGTTATAACCTAGATTTTGATAGCCATATCATATCTTCTTCTAACCTGAATTCTTGATTAGATTTGATTGTTTATTTTAGCATTTTACTTTTTTTCGGGTCATTGTTTCTTCTTTCTTGTGTAATTCTTGTGCTTGGCATCCTAGGAGACAATTTTGTAACGTTATTGCTATCGAGTCACTAGTTCTTGAATAAAGCTGAGTGTTGACACAGTTTCAGTAGGAGTGTTGCCCTTTCTGGATGAATATATTGACTCCTAAATAAGTGTGAGTGACCCATTTCCTCTTAAAAGTTCCTGATGAGTTGCATAGCTCAAGGACTTTCCGGTGAAATTATTTTAGTCCCCATTTAGGTTGATTTGAAACTTGAAAGCTTAAAATAACAGTCAAAGGACTTTGATTAGCATATTTTAGTATGGCCATATATGCTGCATCCAGACACAGGGGCCTTCTCAATCAGGACCAAAGATTTTCTACTATCTCAATGGCACCTGAATGCTCTTCATGAAGGGTGGTCAAACTCTGTTATGACCTAGGTGTTGGAAAAATTATTTGAAATTAGTTTAGAGATAGAATAAGGCTTCCTAGATAGATTAGTATTGTTATTTATTTGTATTCAAATTAATTCCTATGTTTTAGGCTACTTATGTACGTTGAATGCATTAATGAGAATTAAGCAGAAACTAAACCAAAACTTTGTTATCCCTCTCAAGTTCAGGAGGCTAGTCACCTCGAATTGACTAAGTTATCTTTTTAATTTTCCAGTTCATAACATTTGGTATTAGAGCCAATAGATCCATCCAATTTCTTGAAAAAAAAAAAAAAAATTCAATAGGATTTTCATCCCACACTATCACACTATCCTCCCATCTACAACCCAAGGCAAAACCATACTTCCAGGGGCCGCTGCAACACCCCCAAAAAAAAAAAAAAAAAAAAAACCACATCTACCTATCAATAGTGTCAATCCCAGCAAACAAAGAATGGAGAACATGTCGGAGATTGTCAACCAAATGTTAGATAATACCAAGGACATGTCCAAAAGCATAGCAAGGATGGAAGCAAAGACGCAAGATTGGTGGGATCAAATAGGTCATAGATAAACAATCCAATGTACTTTTGGAAATCAAAGAATAATAAAAAATTCAAGGATCCCATGAAATTTCATAGAATCAAAAGAGTAATATGTTGGAGGATGTACCTGCTATACAAATCGCCTTCAAAGATCAAAGGATTAATGCTATGGAAAAGATAGATCAAAGGGATCTTGTGATTTCGAATAAGCCTAGTCTAATTTTACACATTGAATTTGTCATTCCCGATGAGTTCAAGGATGTGAAAATCAAAGCTATTCCATTCACAAAAATGATTAAAGAATTGGTGTAGGTATCCAGGGTCCAAATTCTTATCTTTCAACTCTTTAGAATTCGAGGTTGAGTTCTCTCCAGTTGGAAAGAAGGATATGGTGTGAGCTAGTATCAATTTCCATGTTTTGGAATCTTGAGGACAAGATTCATCTTGAAGGGGAAAGGAATGTTAAGACCAAGGTGTTGGATAAATTATTTGAATTTAGTTTAGAGATAGAATAAAGCTTCCTAGATATATTAGTATTGTTATTTACTTGTATTCAAATTAATTCTTATGTTTTAGAATTGGATTAGTTCCTATGTTTTAGGATTTGTTGATGAGGTTATCTCATCCTTTGCTATTTATGTACGTTGAATGTATTAATGAGAATTAAGTAGAAATTAAACCAAAAACTCTATTATCTCTCTCAAGTTTAGGAGGCTAGTCACCTTGAATCGACTAAGTTATCTTTTTAATTTTCGAGTTCATAACAAACTCAAACCTGTCTATGATGGTCACAACAGCCTTGATTTATTTTCCACAATGGCTAATATCTTAAACTATGTACCAAACTTCCAAGAGCCTTGAGACCTGATCTTTATTTCCTCAGATTTTTTTTTTTTTTTCCTTCTTATAGCAATATTATGGAGAATACTCTAGTTGATGCATTGTTACATCAACTGAACATAGGTGCGATAATTAATGGAACATTTACCTCTATCGCATCATATCAATTGAACGCAGGTGCGATACTAAATGAAACATTTACCTCTAGGGCATATGATAAGACTTTTTATCTTTAGGACATATGATAGTGTAAAGTGAAAAGGTTGGTTGAAAATTTTGACACGAATGTTTACAGGGATAAGGTGAACAATCTAATGAAGACTTCCAAAAAGAAAATGCTGTATTTAACTTTCCTTAATGTATAATTTAATTGAATTATATTTAGGATGAACTTATTAGGGATAAGGTGATCAATCTGCAGCTAAGAAATGGATAATAAGATCAATTTATAACTACTTTAAGATGAACTTATTAGGGATAAGGTGAACAATCTGCTGCTAAGAAATGGATTACAACATCAATTTTTAACTACTTTAAGATGAACTTATTTGGGATAAAGATAGAGCAAGAAGTGACCATTCTGAAATTGCAAAGCAAAAATGTGCAAGATATGCTACTTCAAGCACTATTGATGAAATAGATTTGATACACCATCAAATTGAAGTTACTTTGGAAAACATGGAACTTGATGAACCAGTGCAATTATGTTACCTAAAATTAATATTAAAGGTTCTCGAGCACCTGCACAAGCACAAGCGACAATATATTCTAAAGACCAAAAAAAAAGGTGCCAGAAGATGAAGGGAATGATGCAATGACTTAAGCATTTAATAATATATCTGTAACTCTTGTGAGGTAACATGAGTTACAAATATATTCCTCATTTCCCCCTTTTTGGCATTTTTGCTTGGGCTTGAAGATAATTTAATTTTGTTAAGTTAATCTTATTCTATTCTTACTGATAAGCAAAGTTAAACTTGATTATGAAACCGACTCTTATCCCTGTTGAGGTTTATATCTTGTGATTTTTAGGGTAGAAATTGCCCTAATGTTAGAATTCATCATAATCGTATTGATTAGATTTCATCATAAACTATTTCTTATAAATTTTTTAAAGATCTTTCAAATATAGAATGATTATATTAATTTCTTTATAAAATGCACATGTATTATCTAAAAAAAAAAAAAAAATAGAAACCTCAATCCATATTGGCGTTCTTGGGTGGATTTAGTATGGCTTTAATTAAGGACTTAGGCAACCCAATAACAATAAATAACTTAAAACAAATAAAGTAATATAAGTCAATAAATATAATATATATCAAGCATATACTTTGGTTTCAATCCCCTCACCACCGGTTGTAATTATCAAATTATTTAAAAAAAAAAAAATTGCACTACAATTTTACATGATTATAGCTGACGTCAAAATCAAATATTACTCATATTTTGCTATATTATCACAGAAAAACTCAATGACTACAATTTCTAAGTTGGAAGACTAAAAAATCAAAAGGATTTCTTATAAACTATTTTAAATTGGTTGATTTGAACAACGAAGGAATTTGGGGCGGGGGGGGGAGGGGAGGGGATTGGGGTTGGGTGGGGTGGGGTGGGGGAGGACGGGGTGGGATGGAGGGTTGGGGGTGACTTGATAGTTGTCACATTTGGTGGTGAAATTATATTGACTTTTTTAGAAACCTTCACTGGTGATCTTCTGTAGAAATCGGATGGAAATAGATAGGAAGATGTTGAAAAACAGAGACAAGCAGCTGATTACTACTTTACATAGATACTACTTTACATGGATAACACGTGAGAGAGGGCAAGGACCCAAAAATAGGAAAAAAGTTCTACTAGTAACTTGTAAAATCATTTAACTTAAATATATGGTTATGATTAATGATTTAAAATTAATGGTGAATTCTTGGATTTTGTGACTCGCCCCCAACGACCCTTTGCCCGCCTGCCACCAGTGGAAGCAAGCTAGCCTCCTATGTTGGTTGCCCCTTACCCCTTTTCATAAGAAAAATGTAAGAATTCAAGCCCAGAAGGAAAAGGCCCCTTACGTTTAGATAATGCCTTCTATTATATAATTAGAAAGCAACCTTTCGCGCAGCTCAAGCTTATGTTCTAAGCAAACATGGGCTTGGGCTCGAAAGCAACAAGCAAGAGATTGAGCTTTAGAAAGTTGTTGCGCGTTAGCGCTTTAGAAAGATTGTAGCTAGCGTGCCCTTATTAGTCAAGCTTTTATTTGAAGCTAGTTGAAAAATGAATGCGCGCTACTGGCGTAGCTCACTTTGCTTTTGTTGCGAAGTGGGTGCTTGCCCTTTGTTGGGTTGGGGGAAGAAGGCATTTCCATTGTGAAGGAAGGATTCAATCCAGCCACAAGTTCCCCTACGACTACCTTGTTACGACTTCACCCTAGTCGAATACCCCATTGTGGTATGCGCCAATAAGACCACCAAAAACCTTTATGGCACTAGTGGTACATAGAAGTCATGGGTGATCATTGGTCTGATGCTTCGAGCAAAACCAATTCCCAGGGTGTGATGGGTAGTGTGTACAGGGCCTGGGTACATATTCACCGCGACATGTTGATCCACAATTACTAGCGATTCCAACTTCATGTTCCCGAGTTGTAGAGAACAATCTGAATAGAGGCAATCTTTCCGGATTTGCTCTGCCTTACAGCCTTGCTTCCCATTGTAATTGCCATTGTAGCACGTGTATGGCCCAGCCCATAAGGGCTATGTGGACTTGACGTCATCCCTACCTTCCTCCAATATATCACTAGTAGTCCTTTGTGAGTGCGGCACGCACCTTTTTGTTTGTTTCGGAGCTGTTTCGCAAGGCATACTAAACCCACTATGTACCACACCACCGGGTTGCTCGCCTAAATGCTGAGTCTTTCTCCATTGCCAACTTGACGTCGTCGTCACCTGTAAGATAAGGCCAAAAACTTGACTTTACTAGACAAGTGAGAAAAGCCTTTTTTGTGTTATTAGTAAAGTGCGCTAGCTACAATCTTTCTAAAACGCACACTAGAAAGTGTTTTGAAAGGCGCTGGCTCCCTTTTTATTGACAACACAGCTATGTGCTGGCACTTAATTAGTAGCGCTGGCACGTCACTTGGCTCTATGGCTCACTTTGGTTGCAAAGACTTTCCCATTAGGCGCATGTCTTAGCAACACAAAACGAGGGTTTCACTCGTTATAGGACTTGACCAAACATCTCACGACACGAGTTGACGACAGCCATGCAACACCTGTACGAAAGTAAGTACCATCCCGTTAAGGATAGGTCTTGTTGTTCATATGTCAAGGGCTGGTAAGGTTTTGTGCTTTGTATCAAATTAAACCACATGCTTTATCGCTTATGCAAGCCCCCGTCAATTCCTTTGAGTTTCAGTCTTGTGACCATACTCCTTAGGCAAAGTGTTTCACGCATTAGTTGGGCCCCTAATCCGTGTAGACCATGGGCGAACACTCATCGTTTACGACATGGACTACCAGGGTATCTAATCCCGTTCGCTCCCTATGCTTTCTCACTCTAGCATCGGAAGGGACCTAGAGAGCTACCTTCGCTTTTGGTGTTCCTTCGTAGATCTCCAAATTTCACCCTTACACATGCAATTCCACTCTTCTCTGTCTCACTCAAGTGAATTGGTTTCGAGAGCATTCCACCAGTTTTTAGCGACTTTCACTTTCAACCTGATTCATCACATACGTGCCTTTTACGCCCAGTCATTTCGAAGAACACTTGCTCCCCTCCCCCCCTCCAGTTTTATCGCGGCTGCTGGCACGAAGTTTGTTGGGGCTTCTTCCTCGAGTCTTGTCATGATCGCGCATTCGACGAAAGAGCTTTACAAGCGGCATTGCCATTCTTCACTCACACGATATTGCCGGATTGGGGTTTCGCCCATTGTCCAAGATTCCCCACTGCTGCACCCCGTGGGAGTCCTGGCCATGTCTCAGTCCTAGTGTGGCTGATCATCTGAAAAGACCAACTAAGCATCATTGGCTTGGTCAGCCTTTAACTGACCAACTACTAATACTACACGAGCTCATCAAACAATGCTTTTTACCCTTCTTCAGGTTTTGGCCTAAACTATTCGGTAGATTCCCACGCGTTACGCACCTATTTGCCACTTTGTTCTCAATTGTTCTCACCTCTTGGGCGAGACAAGCTACCTTTAGGTAGGAGCCTATTTTCCTTCTGCCCAGCTCCCCGAAAACGACATTTGACTTGCATGTGTTAAGCATATTGCTAGCATTCCTTCTGAGCCAGGATCAAACTCTTCTTTTAAGTATGATTTGGCCCCGCAATGGTAGAACTTGGTGAACCGGGCGTAATACTTCCCAACCTTCTATGGACCTTGCTTCTCTTATGATTTTTATTTTTTATTTTATAATAGATAGAAAGAAGGAACGAGGATTGCCAAAAGGCGTTTAACAAAGTGTGAAAGAAATATCTATTAAATCCTCCCATCCTGGTACTGCTAACGCCTGGTAGACCTATACTGATGTATCTGTCAACAATGGAAGCATCCATAAGTTGTGTCCTTGGTTAGCATGATGAAACGGGTAGGAAGGAAAGAGCCATATACTATCTCAACAAGAAGTTCACTGATTATGAGACAAGGTATATGGTTTTAGAAAAGACTTGTTGTGCTCTTACATGTGCCTCGTAACGCCTATGCCACTACATGTTGAACTATACGACCATGCTGATTGCAAGGATGGACTCGCTGAAGTATCTCTTTGAAAAGCCGACCCTTACGGGCCATATAGCAAGGTGGCAGATGTTACTCCTAGAGTTCGATATTGTGTACGTCACCCAGAAGCCCTAAATGAGTAAGGCAAGGGGTAGGCAATAGCAAACCACTTGTGGGTCATCCCGTGCCCGACTATGAGCTTTATTTAATTAGTAAGGGGGCGAATTTCCTGGGCAAAGCTATTCTATTTGCAGTAGGCGAAGAAGGAGACGAAACTCCTCATGATTGGAAAATCTTCTTTGATGGTGTAGTAAATCAGAGCGGAAATGGAGTTGGAGTGGCCCCTTTATGCTATCTTAAAGCTCTCTAAAAGGAGCCCATATTCCCATAGCTGTCTAGTTGAGGTTCTTTTGCACAAACAATATAGCAGAATATTCTACGTGTATCACAGTCGCTTCTTTGAAGCGCCTTCGACTTGAGAATCAAGAAGATTGATGTATATGGAGATTCATCACTTATCATCTTTCAAACAACTGGTGATTGGAAAAACCAAAGATTAGAAGCGCATTCCTTACCATCAGTATCTGGAAGATAGCAGCCTAAAGTTTAGACGGATTACCTTTAATTATTTGTCAAGGACGAAGAATAAGTTTGCTGACGTATTGGCCATACTAGCTTCCATGATCAGTAGAAGGTATTGATATTCAAGCCAATAGAGTCAACGAATAGGATTGAAATCAGTGTGAAGAAGAGTCATTCGAGGACTAATCAAGCACAACTAAATAGTAGTCATGTTCACAAAGAAAGGAAAAAATATCGTCAATGCTTCCAACGTCTGTAGGAACTAAGTAGGAAGTTAGGTCGGAACTAAAGGACTCTGTGAGACCCCATTTCCTATCTACCTCTCTGAATCCTTAGTTTTCGAAGCAATAGAGACTTACACTTTAGCTACTTCCTCTGAAGGAGGGCTTACAGAAGTCACAACACCTGAAAGTGACAATAGGCAAATCAACATAAATGCAAGAAAAAGAGGAAACTGTACATCAAGCCCTGTATGGCAGGACAGAGAAAAGAAAGGGTACCCTTCTGCCCTTTATTATTAATAAAATGACCAGACGTACTTGGTTGCGATTAGATGTAGGAGAGAAGCTCATTTAGGAGCTATCGAATACGTTTACTCTTGAATTGATTTGTGAGATTTGCGATCGCTCTTCCCCACGCCTTACTGGTCCTTCAAATCTCCTTAAGTATTCAAAGAAAAGTTGTTTGATCATTCAATGGATAAAGCAAGGTGTTGATTTCTCTCTTTTCAAATCAAGGTCTTCTTTGAAAGAACCAGAGTTAGCCGAGTAGCTCAAGCGGGAGTTTATTAAAAGCTAAAAAGCAGAAGACTGGGGCCCTTTACAAAAAGTCTAGGCAACCAGAAACGAAAAACGTAGCTAGGTCGCAAGGGAAGCGAGGACAGAATCCCTCTTTGACTCACCAAGGAGAAGGTAAGTACTTTTATATCGTTTCTTCTAGAGTGGTATAGATCAGTGCCTAGACTGGGGGGACATTGGCCTATGGGAAAACATTTGTAGATGCAATTATGAATCGAACCAGATCAAAACATTCAGCTGTTGACAGACAAACTTTGCCGAAATGTTGACTGCAAACGAAGGATGGCCAAGCCTCGGTTCCCAAGGTTAGAGTAATCCCTATTATAAGCCTTCTCAGATCAGAACAAAACTAGTGGATTCTCTTTTGCCTGTTGGCCCACTTTAAGCAACCTTCACATTTCTTGCTGAGATCCCAAGTCTTCAAGTGGGCCTTCTTGGCCACCTGTGACCTTGGCTTTTTAGAGGATCCCGCTCCTGTGTCGTGGGACTTGTAGCTCGGCAGTCCACTGGGTGGGTTTTTTTTATCTTTCCAGTTTTGAGTGTCTTCTTGGATAGTTAAAGCAGACTATAGGTGTGAGATGTACCTTGTAAGGGTAGGAGAGGGGGAGGGGCAGCGGTCCCTTGGACATAGTCCTTTCAGGCAGTGGCTGTTTAGTCCATGGTCCATTAGATGGTTGGTGCAAGGCCAAAAATTGGAACACATTGATTCTACTCGTTCCTGTCCTTCGCTTTAGGGCTTGTCCTTCAGTGTGGTCAGTACTTCATATTGCCGGCCAGCGAAGCTTGCACTTGTTTGCTAATTATGACGGTTCGCCAGGGCCTCTTTCCTCTTCCCTTTTCTACTCACTTGAAGGGGTTCGGACCCCCACAAAGGGGAAGGGAGTCTACTGAACAACTCAGCCATTGGCGGGAATTTCGTTGGCATCCGATCCCCAATTCTTATTCACCTTGGATGATTGTGTTGGGTGAATTGTGACCTCGTAATGGGAAGCGAGCTAGTCCTCGAAAATGCCTGTTCCTTGTCGTTGGGGCTAAAAATATTCCTTTCTTGTTTCTAGGAACTTAGTAACGGTACCAATATGTTGGCGGGCATTGAGGCAGGTAGTCAGTACATAGAGTACAAGTAGGGACTCTTTTTCAAGACATAAGGCCTCGAAGGAATGATATACAGTACTTTAATCATTTTAGTCAGAATTTTCAGTTCGAAATTTTCTATTTGATTCAGAGCTAGAAAGGAGGAAGAGGTGGGTCAATGGTAGCATACGCTCTTTGATCTCTCTCCTAGAAAGAGAGAGAGTCCGATTCCAAAGAAAGAAGAAAGGATAGTGAGAAAGATTGATGCTACTTTACACCTTATGAAATGCAATAAAAGAAACAATAGGGTAAGCCTATTCCTACAAGTTCCATTAGTAACACCCTCTTGATACTTCCAATGGGGTAACTTTGTATCTTGCTTGTCTCGATTCCACCAGAAAGAATTTAGGAACTTCTTATGAGTGGATCCATTGGATCGGTTCATCAATAGCATTAGGGTTGAATCTCGTTTTGACTTTGCACCTATTTTGGTGATCAATCCATTTGAAATTCCTTCATATTCATAGAGATAGGCAGAATACGTAAGCCTCTCCAAACATTTGAAAAAGGGCCCTTATTAGTTGTTGCAGGTGTAGGCATAGTAGCATCTGAGCAACCGGAGAGAGGGGTAGAGACATTTCGTGATTGAAAGCCACTTGATCCTTTCGATGAAATAAAAGCGAGGGGCATAGATCGAAACCCAATAACCCTTCAGGTTCTAGCTTCACCTGGCATTGATTACCGATCTTCAACTTTTTTTTTTTGGCTATCCAAAAACAAGGAAAACCTATGAATGGTTGGCAACTCAAGGATGTACAAATTCTTGGCTCAGATAAAGGTATGCTGGATGGAATGCTACTATTACTCTTCCATCCTTCCCATTCTTTCTTAGTTTTGAGTAGGCGTTTGGTAGGTGCTAGGCATTGAAAAATCGATGGAAGGGACAAATTATCATGGTCGGCTTAATCATTTGTACATGGATGAAGCAGTTAGTTACCATAAATGTGTGATAATTCCCTCTCTCTATATTACATTAATGAGTAAGCAGAAAGAAAAAAAATGAATAGATGTATGAATTTGGCGTTCCGTTCTCTCTATCATATAACTTTTTCATGTGAATGTAAGCCCAAATTAGGTTAGTTGAGAAAGTATGTGTTCGATTTGGCTTGTGGACCCAGTCAAAGAATTTCTGATCTGGGAATCAACTTGTACATTATAGTTTGCATGGCATTAATTAAGTACTATCTCTATCTTGTAGATGGTTCATTTTGATCATTACGAACCAAAGAACTTATGATTCGTGTGTAGAAACTCCAAACATGGCATGAATGGGTAGTTAGGCTTTTTATACCTATGTTAGCAATAGATTGGTAACAATGTTGAAAAAGCAATATTTGTAAAAGAGATAGGCAGAATAACCATTTGATTATCAGATATAGGTAATAGCTCACAAGTTTTTATTAAAAGTTTCTTCTGCTTCGGCGTCGAGTAGGGAGGAATTCGTCACATGTGTCAACTAATTTAGAGGATCTTCAATATCCCTTAGACCTTACTATTTAGGACATTTTTATTGGCGCGAATGGCTTAATGGGTGAGTGGTCAATAGTTCAACTCGGCAATTAGATGATCAAGACAACTTGGTGTTGTCGGGTTAGGAACGAAGGGCGACTAGGAAGGCGAAGTGAAATCTAAAGTTACATAAAACTTGATGCCTAGCTCTTTTTAATTGAAGTTAGGGACAAGGGTAAGGGTGAAGGATAAGAGGCTATGGCTTTTGAGAAAGAAATTCTGGGGAAGTCATTCGGATCCAAATCCATTGCCCGTTGGATATCTTTCCCAGTACAATCTAGTGGACCGAGGTATAAGTACCCTTTTTAAAGGAAAGTGGGGTGGTTGATCGTAAAAAAGCATTAGATGCGAAGGCATAGGTAAAGGTGGAGGGTTGGTGTGGCATGTAAGGGCCAGTTCCGGTTTAAGTATCACCCACAATTGTATTTGATTGAGTTTAGGTAATGGAGGTGGAGATAGTTGAACCAGAGCCTGTTGATTGAGATCGACATCGAGATTCCGCGAGGACAAAATAGGGATAGCAGGAGCGGGAATCAATTCAGTCATAGAGATTCCACAAGCGGAACCCAGAAAAGCTGATAGAAGTACTTATTCTAAACTAGCAAGCTCTCTTTGTTTGTATGGAGGGCATACTTATCCAGATAGGTGGGATGATAAACATAAAAGACTGGAGAGAAGGGGAGACATTTGGAACGAACAGAAGTAGAGGCGGGGATTCCCTCATTGATATACTTCCTGTCTTTCTTCCACTTGGGCAAGATGTTGCTAATGTTTGACTTTACTATGTGACTACTCTTCTAAAGCTATAAGCAAAGAAAAAAAATGACTCAATAGAAGACATGGCACGGTACCCAGCTTCTTTTGTGCTAGACTTGGATATAGTTTCTTGTTTCTTGCTTTTCCAACAGATCAATGATGAGCCAAAGAAAACACAATAGCTTGTCTCTTGCATGACCACTACCTGAAATTGAGATTTGATAAGCAATGGACTAGAAGACAGATAAAAGCAAACATTCCATTGATTGAGCACTGTGTTTGATGATGATCCAACCTGCTATCTCAATGGATGGGATTTCCTTAGGGGTACAAAGATGAACATAGCCAGTAGTGAGACCTTAATGGTCTAACCAGACAGAAGCATAATCATGTTCTTCCTCCCAGGATGGTCATTCATGAGCCTTCCTTTCTTTACGAGATCAAGCCAAAAGAAGGAGTAGCACTAGCTGAGCAAAGTTAGGTTGCACATTGCGAGGCTTCCCTAGTCAACATGGAGAAGGACAATTGATAGAAGCAATCATCTAAGGAACCTTCCATCACAATTGGTGTTGATATTATCAAATCACATGTCGATTTAAACGTCCCAAAAAAAAAAAATGTTGATTTATGATGATTACAACCCTTTGTCTTTTTGGATAAAGCAACCTAAAACTAAAAAAATTAAACCATATTTTATATCCTCTAAATAAATTTTAATTAAATTAAGAAATTCATCTTGTACAAATGATTTCATTTGAATTTTAGTGATCAAATATGTATCATTATAAATAATTGGGTAAAGTATTACTTTGATCCTTAAACTTTACTAGAAATTTATTTTTTGTTCATAAACTTAAAAAAAAAAAAAAAAAAAAAAAAAAATCATTTCTAAACTATTGAAAATATTTCAATTTTTGTCTTTAAACTTTAAAAAAGAACTTTCTTCACCCCTTTTTTTTTTTTTTTGAGAAATGAACTTTGTTCATCTTTAAACTATTGAAAATTTTCTTTTTTCATCTCTATTTTTGTATGCGTTTGGATCCAAGTTAAAAAGTCAGCTTATTTTATTATTCAGTTTATTTTTGTTGCTATTCATGGGCCCCATTGCACTTTTTACTACTATTCATGGGTTTTACTATACTATTTCAGCTAATTTTTACCTTTATTTACAGTACTTTCAACAAAAAGTTTTCAGTTTCAGCAAAATAAGCAGATCATAAATAGACCCATTTGTCTCTAAATTTAAACTATTGAAAATTACTATTTATTGAAATTAGAGATGAAAAGGTAAACTTTTAATAAAGTCTTGAAACCAAAATAATATTTTACCCTAAACAATTTTTGTTGAACTTTGTCGTACATTGCATTGATTAGCATCTAATGAAAATTCTATCTATAATTTTTATGTTATTGATTTGGTTTCTCCTTGGGGAAAGAAAACTCAAACTTAGCCAACTTAATTTTGTATATACACCCATATTCAATCTTTTAATAGATGGGTAAAATAACATTTCAAGCAATCAATCTATGGGAGGTAGAAAGCATCCCAAAAAATTCCACCAAAATATGGAGAAATATTTGGCAAAAAAAGAACTTACTAGCTTAAGCAAAATGGCAAGTGGGGAGTGGGGATAGTACTAAGCTAAGAGACTCGCTCTTGTTTAAATCAAGAAATATAAAATTTCAAGAAAATCTTCAACTCCAGCAAGGGATAGTCAAGGATCTAATTGATCCAGCGACAGGGACTTGGAATAGGCAACTAAGAGCATCAGCATCCGAAAGTGGGAATGTCAAATGCAAAGGTTATTTAGCATTAAG
This sequence comes from Quercus variabilis, assembly GCA_030445155.1. Lineage (NCBI taxonomy): Eukaryota > Viridiplantae > Streptophyta > Magnoliopsida > Fagales > Fagaceae > Quercus > Quercus variabilis. The sequence goes on along the minus strand of CP129453.1, from coordinate 35,410,923 downwards.
AGCCACAAATCACTCAGCAACTGGAAGGCTATATGGCATATGTTAAATTTTTTTTGAGATTTTGCTACAGTACCATCTCAAATGTAAGATGGTACTGTAGCTGAATGTTATAAAAAAAAAATAATTTTTTAATACTTTCATTTCCCTCTCCTCTCTCATTTTATCCTGCCAGCTTCTCTCTCCTCTCTCATTTTTTTCTTTCTTTTCTCTCTCTTCCTTCTCTCTCTTTCTTACTGCTCTCTCTTCTTCAACGGAATGGAGGCAACGGCGGCGTGGAGGCTCGATCAGAAAAGCTGCGGTGGAGGCGTGGAGGTCGTGGGTTTCCGGCGTTTGGGTGCTGTTTGGCATTTGGCGTTTGGGTCGAAGATGGTGATGATGATGACGGGTCTGGGATGAATAGAGATGGCGACCCTCTCTCTCTCGCCATCGCTGCCGGTGAGAACAGATGGCTTTGGGTTTGGTGAGAATAGGTGGGTGGCGGCGTGGGTTTGCTGCCTGGGATTTTTTTTTTTTGGTGTTGATGGTATTATGGGTTGCTGCGTTGTGGTGGTGATCGGTGGGTGGCGGAGATCGGTGGAGCTGTGGTGGGTGTTAATGGGTTTTTGTTTTTTTTGTTTTTGTTTTTTTGTTTTTGTTTTTGTTTTTTTTTGTTTTTTTTTTCTGGGTTTGCTGGTATATATGATTGGAGGAGGTTGGAAGATGGATTGGAGGCTGGGTTGATATGGATGATGGATTGGAGGAGGCTGGGTTGATATGTATAGTTTTTTTTTTTTTTTTTTTTTTTTTTTTTTTTCTGGGTTTTCTGGGTTGATATATTATGGCCAATTAATAGGATGGTTGATTTATATGTGTTGGGTTAGCAAAAAATGGCAGTCTCCTATTCGTCCAAAGGGGTCGTCCAATGATGCGCGGTTTGCCTAGCGATTCTGCTTCTCTTATTCGTCCAGACCTCTCGTCCTTGTGGGGTCAACAAATGGTGCAGGCCCCGTTTACGGAGGGTCGTCCACGGTGAATCACTTGGACGACCAACGAATAGCGTCATAAAGGGTCGTCCATAGGAATTGCACATGGACGACCACATGAACTTAGCAAATTCTGGAGTGGTTAAATCAGCCCGTGTTCGTCGCCGCCTATTTCTCCCAAGTGTGTAACTTCCAGCAACGGTTATGATTTCTATAGCCATTGAAGAAGTTACATCCGGATTCCACAAATATGGGGGAAGTTATTGAACCAATAACCGCCCCAGGGTATCCTATATAAGGACCGGTCCGAATTATTTGAAGGTAGGAGATTCTGAGTTTCTTTACTTACAGTACAGTTAGAACTTCATACCAGAGAAGACACTAACTTCACCATCGGAGGACATTTGGCCGGTCCATCCCGGTCATCCTTTGATTTCCTTCTTCTTTTGCAGGCCTCTGCAAGCGTAGCAACCCACCGAAGCCGAAGTGTTCAACCAAACTGATCTTACGCACCATCAGTTTGGCGCCGTCTGTGGGAAGCGATCGTAAACTGGTTTGCGATCTGGCTTTCTGAGAAAAAGGTTGAATGGTTCGGACTAGGTCGAGGGCTACAAGCCCAGGCCATCAGGGAAGCAGAGATGCTTCAAGTAACCCCCATCGCGATCGCCAGTCAGCGCCTGTCATGCAGCCGCCTTCCATCCAACACATGCAATCTATGGCGGCCGCGATGGCAGAGTTAACTCGCCAAAATCAAGAATTGACTAGGGAGATGGAGCGGCAGCGCCGTGAAGGACAGGCTGAAAGACAGTCCCAAAGTCAGGAAGTTAGAGGAAATGTTGAGCCTGAGGCTCAGTCAAGAGGCACCACGTCACGAAGAGTGCCACATTTGGAGAAGGAAATGGATCAAATGAGGAAGGCTATGGACGAGATGAGGGAAAACATGAGAAGAGCAAATCCCGTTGAGGATTTGGTTCACCGGACAGATTCCCCTTTCACGGCTTCCATCAATGGGCATCCCTTGCCATCGAAGTTCAAAATGCCTTCCCTGGATTCATATGATGGAGCACGTGATCCTTTTGACCACATTGCTACTTTCAAGACCACAATGCATCTTCAAGGGGTTCCAGACGAGATTATGTGCAGAGCCTTCCCTACCACCCTGAAGGGACCAGCGCGAGTATGGTTCAGCAAAATACCCCCAAATTCTGTAAGTTCTTTTGAGGACTTAAGCAAATTATTTGTCAATAATTTCATTGGGGGACAGAGACACAAACGTTCCTCGTCCAGTTTGCTGACCATAGAACAAGGAGAGAACGAGAGCCTGCGTTCCTTCATCACCCGTTTCAACAGGGAAGCCCTGACAGTAGACGAGGTGGACGACAAGCTCCTTTTGGCAGCCTTCCACAACGGGGTTAACTCAGACTTATTCATTCACAAGTTGTATGAAAAAGGGCCCCAATCCATGGCTGAACTCGTCCATTCAGCCCAAAACTTTATGAACGCGGAAGACGCCATCATAGCTAAGAGAAGGAAGAGGGCTGAGAGAACGGAGGGCAACCCCCCACGTCATCCTGACCAAGGGCCTCGTCCAAGGAAGGGACGAACGGAAGACAAGAAGGATCGAGACAGGGATAACAGGAAGGCAGGCCCATCAGCAAGGAATCAGAATTACACACCCTTGAATGTCCCACTTGATCAAGTGCTTATGCAAATCAAGGATGATCCTTCCTTGAAGTGGCCGGAGAAGATGAAGGGAGACCCTAACAAGCGCAATAAGAATAAATATTGTCGCTTCCACAGGGATCATGGGCATGACACGGACGAGTGTTATGACCTGAAGCAGCAGATCGAGAATCTCATTAGACAAGGAAAGTTGAGGCATTTCGTTGGAAGGGATCATAAAGATGAAAAACTGAAAGCGAAGATGGAAGAGTCATCGCGGCCCCCACTAGGAGAAATAAGGGTTATCGTCGGAGGGACTTCTGAAAGACAAACCTCTAGATCAAAGAAGACGTATCTTAAAGTGGTGCAAAATGTCCAACTCTCTGGACGATCATCTAGGAGGAGGGGGGCAGACTAGCCAACCATTTCTTTCACAGATGAAGAGGCTGAAAGAGTTCATCATCCACATGACGATGCAATTGTCATTACCCTACTGATAGCAGACTACAGAACTAGGAGGGTGTTGGTGGATAACGGAAGTTCAGCAGATATATTATATTATCCTGCCTTCCAGCAGATGAAGCTTGGACGAGATCAGCTTCGTCCAGCAGGCTCACCACTGATAGGATTCGGAGGAATGAAAGTGCAGCCCGTGGGTACTATTACCTTGCCTGTAGTGGTAGGATCATACCCTCAGCAGATAACTAGGGAGGTAAATTTCCTCGTGGTGGATTGTTCGTCCTCATATAATGCCATTATTGGAAGACCAACTTTGAACAGTTGGAAGGCAGTAACTTCCACCTACCATCTATCAGTCAAATTCCCTACGGAATGTGGAATTGGACAAGCACAAGGAGATCAATTGGCAGCCAGGGAGTGTTACTTAGCCATGTTGGCTATGGATGAGCAGATGCATGCTATGAATATAGAAGAAAGGAAACTTGTTGCAGAACCAACTGAAGTATTGGAAGATGTTTTGTTACAAGAAAATGACCCGGAGAAATTCACTAGAATTGGAACAAGTATGAAGGAGAAGGCGAAAGAAGACCTCGTCCAGTTTCTAAAGAAGAATGCCGATGTTTTTGCATGGAGTCATGACGACATGCCTGGTATTGATCCAGATGTAATTACTCATCGACTGAACGTGTCCCCCTCATCTAGACCCATTCGTCAAAAGAAGAGAGTATTCGCCCCTGAGCGAGAGAAGGCTATCAAGGAAGAGGTTCAAAAACTGACCACGGCACAGTTCATTCGGGAAGTCTATTACCCGGATTGGTTGGCAAATGTAGTGATGGTGAAAAAAGCAAATGGCAAGTGGAGGATGTGCGTTGACTTCACTGACTTAAATAAGGCGTGTCCTAAGGATAGTTATCCCTTGCCTCGTATTGATCAATTGGTTGATTCTACCGCTGGCCATCAACTGTTGAGCTTCATGGACGCCTTCTCAGGATATAACCAGATAAAGATGGACGAGGCAGATCAAGAAAAGACATCTTTCATTACTAGTCAAGGTTTATTTTGCTACAAAGTCATGCCCTTCGGTCTGAAGAACGCGGGGGCAACTTATCAAAGACTGGTGAATCACATGTTTCGTCCACAGATAGGGCGGAATGTAGAGGTGTACGTGGATGATATGCTTGTGAAGAGCTTAGACGAAGGAAGCCACTTGGACGATCTTCAGGAAGCTTTTGAAACACTTAGGCGATACAAGATGAAGCTGAACCCAAGTAAATGTGCCTTCGGAGTATCTTCAAGAAAGTTTTTAGGATTCATGGTTTCAGAGAGAGGAATTGAAGCAAATCCAGACAAGATCCAAGCCATATTGGACATGGAGCCACCGAGAAACATCAAGGAAGTCCAATCCCTAACAGGACGAGTTGCAGCACTAAACAGGTTTGTCTCAAGAGCCACTGATAAGTGTTTACCCTTTTTTAAGATTCTCAGGAAGGCATTTGAGTGGACAGACGAATGTCAAAAAGCCTTCCAGGACCTAAAGCATTATCTTGCCACGGCCCCTTTGCTAAGTCCGTCCGTGCCGGAGGAAGAGCTATATTTATACTTAGCAGTGTCCCCACACGCCGTGAGTTCAGCGTTGGTCAGGGAGGAAGAAAAGGTACAGAAGCCTGTGTATTACACTAGCCGGGCACTGAGAGGGGCAGAAGGAAGGTACCCGCTGATAGAGAAGTTAGCCTTCGCGCTAATAACAGCTTCTAGGAAGTTAAGACATTACTTCCAAGGTCATGTCATCGTTGTTATGACGGATCATCCACTCAAGAAGGCAATGAGTAAACTTGAAGCTGCAGGACGACTAATTCAATGGGCAATTGAGCTCGGTGAGTTCGATATTCGGTACCAACCGAGGAATGCGATAAAAGCTCAAGCCCTAGCAGATTTCATCGCAGAATTTACTCCGAGTTATGAGGACTTGGATGACAAAGAAGGCAATAAAAGATGGGTCGTCCATGTAGATGGATCATCTACGCTGTATGCAGGAGGTATAGGAGTGGTTTTACAATCACCAGAAGGAGATAAGTTAAATCACAAGGTTCGCTTGCAGTATCAAACAACTAACAATGAAGCAGAGTATGAAGCCCTTCTTAAGGGGTTGGAGTTAGCTAAATCTGTAGAGGCAGACTCTGTACTCGTCCTGGGAGATTCACAGTTGGTTATAGGCCAAGTAAATGGAACGTGTGAAGCCAAGGAAGATAGAATGAAGAGGTATCTGAAGAAGGTTTTACGCCTTATGAAGAAATTCAGAGAAGCTAATTTCGTGCAGATCCTGAGGGAAGAGAACATGGAAGCAGACACTCTAGCGAAGGAAGCCTCCGCCAATGAAGCAATGGACAAATTAGATGAAATACAGTACATGCCGAGCATAGACCTTCCAGAAATGTTGCAAATAGAAGGTGAAGAGAATTGGATGACCCCAATAGTCTCATACCTGAAGGATGGAAAGCTTCCAGAAGGGAAGGACGAAGCCAGGAAGCTAAGAGTTAAATCAGCCAGATACATCCTTATAGACGAGATCTTATACAAAAGAGGTTTTTCACAACCCTATCTGAGGTGCTTGGCTCCAGACGAAGCGAACTATGTACTGAGGGAAGTTCATGAAGGGGCATGTGGAAATCACTCAGGAGCTAGATCACTCGTCCATAAGGCCATCCGTGCAGGGTACTACTGGCCAACCATCCAAGCTGATGCTAAGGCATATGTAAAGGTATGTGATCAATGTCAACGATTCAGCAATATTCCTAGAATTCCTTCAGAATACCTCACCCCAATGATGGCCCCTTGGCCTTTTGCTCAGTGGGGTTTGGATATTTTAGGCCCCTTCCCAACTGGAACCAGACAGATGAAGTTTTTGGTAGTGGGAATAGACTACTTCACTAAATGGGTGGAAGCTGAGCCCTTGGTGAAAATTACACAACAAAATGTCAAAAATTTCGTCTGGAAGGACATTGTATGCAGGTTTGGTGTGCCAAGAGTGCTCGTATCTGACAACGGACGATAGTTTGACAACACCCCCTTCAGAGAATTTTGTGAACAGCTTGGAATCAAAAATCACTATTCCTCACCCTCCCACCCACAAGCTAACGGACAAGCAGAAGTAGCAAACCGATCCTTGTTGAAAATCATCAAGACTCGGCTTGAAGGGCAGTATGGCCGGATGAATCACCAGGTGTTTTGTGGGCTTACAGGACGACAGCGAGGACTCCCACAGGAGAGACTCCTTTCAAATTGGCTTATGGGAGCGAAGCGGTCATACCTGCAGAAGTGCATATGGCCAGCCACAGAGTGCTGAAGTATCAGGATGAGGAAAACGAAGAGCAGCTTCGTCTTAACCTTGATCTCATAGACGAGGTAAGAATAGACGCAGAGCAAAGAACAGCAAGGTACAAGAATCTCATGGCGAAGCGGCATGATGCTATGGTGAAACCCAGGCGCTTCAGTGTTGGGGATCTCGTCCTTAAAAGGGTCTCTTTGGCCACCAAAAACCCAGCCCATGGGAAGCTAGGACCAAACTGGGAAGGACCTTACAGAGTTATCAACTTTAAAAGACAAGGATCCTACTATTTAGAAGCCCTGGATGGACGAAGGTTGGAGCACCCGTGGAATGTTGAACACCTAAGAAGGTACTATCAATGAAAGGTGATCACGGACGAGTCTTGGCATGGACGAGACCTTTGGAAGTTTAAAGTAACGCTTAGTATTATTTTCCAGTATTTGTTTATTACTATTATGTTTCTAAGTGTACAAGTATTTTATGCTGCTCATGGACGAATTTGTGTCTATTATGTGTTTTTAATTCTCTAAAAAGCACAAGCTCTTAAGCATGTGCCATGATTGTGGACGAATGATTACATAGTATGGATTTCTGAATATACATATGGCGTGTTTTAAGTATGTATGGTGGTATGAAAATCCTTTATTTTCTATGATTCAAAATGGTCCACGGAAGGCGAATCGCCAAAGACGAGTAGAATCCTTGGACGCAAGGAAGTATCGTCTGAAAGCTTCCAAGGAAGCATTGTCTAGAAGCTTTCCTTGAAACAAGGATAAAGCAACCAAAATGAAGATATGTCCGTCTAAGTTTTAGGCAGGACGAACACGAAGTATAATCGTCTACACCATGGACGAACAATGTGCGTGTTAAAACACCACAAGCCCATAGACGAGTCTAACCAACGTAACAATCCAGCCCATGGACGAGAATTTGTTGGAAAAAGTTCATTGTTAAGGACGGACAAATAATCGTCCTAAATCTGGATAACGAATTTGGTCATGGACGATAGGACATGATCATGGACGAATATTACTTGTTTTAACTTCATAATGTTATAAATGAAGGAACTCGTCCATATATTCAAGACGAGATAATATTACTTGTCTAACTTCATAATGTTATAAGTGAAGGAACTCGTCCATATATTCAAGACGAGATGAATAAGGAAAATCTTACATCAACCAAAACTGGTACGAACGAAGAAATTGAAATTTTGCTCACAAAACCTAAAAAAACATTCAAGCACAAGAAACAATGAAGAGTAAAAACATTCATATGGGATTCATAGGGTGGACGACCACCGTCCAAAAAACCCTTAAACAGTAATGAGTGCATGTTCATAAAACTCGTCCATAAACTTGGACGAAGAAATTGTACTTGAATAAAAAAAAAAAAGGATAAAAAGTAAAAGCCCAAAACACTAGGGCACTCTAAACAATTTGTAAAAGCTTTGGATGAACTTAATTAGTTGGGTTCTTTGGATCGTCCTGCTCCACCTCGTTAGTGGCGTCGTCCTCCACATTCACATCCTCAGAACCCGTCGCAAGCAAGGAACTTTCTGTGGCTTGAGGAATCTTGAAGGCATCAAAATCCAAGTCAGGGAATGCGTCCTTGGCATCAGCACGGAAGTCCTCATACCCCGCAGCGTAATGACTGTCTAGACGATTCTTGTATTCGCCAGACTTCTTGAAAGCTGATATGGCTTCTTCACGCGCTTTCTCCAAGGACGAGTTATACTCAGAGACTTGTCCCTCCAAGTAGGCGATGCGAGTATCTTTTTCAACAGCATCTGCCTTAAGTTCCTCAGCCTCGTCCTTCAATCTCGTCTCAATTCCTAGCAAGCGATTGATTTCCTCCGTCAGTCTGATTACCTCCTCCTTTTTCAACAAGACCTCGTTGCCCAACTCTTTGGCCTTCTCGTTTGCCGTCTTGGCCTCCTCAGCTAGTTCCTTAGCCTGGCACGTCGCTGTATAGAACTTAGACATAGCCTGTTTGCATGGACGAATAAGAGTTGGTCAAATATGTATAAAAAGAAAAAGAGAGAGAAAAAGAAATAGAGCAAGGACGAGTTAAAACACACCTTAAAGAGGTCGTGGATGCCAGAGCGTTCAAATTCTTTCACTGACATGTTGTAACATTCATTAACCTCATTGTCAGTGACGATCCCTTTGAACGTCCTCCACGCGTACCCCTCGTCCAGGACTAAGTTGGAGGGACGATCTGATGAGTCTGTTGGATGAGGCTTCCTAGAAGTCTTGATAGAAGGTGTAGGGTCAGTCTGAACAGGATGTACTGTTTGGACGGGCTCCACTTCAGTAGGAGACTCGTCCAAATTCACTGTGTGTGGAGGATTGAATTTGGGGACCTTGGGAAGAGGGGTTTGACTGGTTTTGGGTTTTTTAGGACCTCGACGACTCGGAAGGGCGTCCAGGTCCACAGAACTTGAAATCTTTTTGGATTTCCTCTTCCCAAGCTGGACGGTAGCCTTCTGGACGATTGGAGGTGGAGCATCCTCGTCCCCATTAGTTACTGTTTTATCCTTATTTTCTCTCATTGTCATTATTCCTATGACGAGAAAAATCAGTTAAAAAAAAAAAAAAGAAAGAAAAAGAGGATCGAAATAAATATTGTAGAATAGACGATACTTACTTCGTCGAGTGGTCTCCTCGTGACTCAAATTTTCAGGAGTAGGTTTTGGGCCAAGTCCCCACGTAGCCAAACTACTGAAAGTGACCAAATCGTGAAAAGTCCTTCCAGGGAAGGCACGGACTTGGTCAATACGATCTAAATAAAACTTGTCCAAACGTGGACGAGTAACAGCTGCACCAGTAAAAGAAAAATGGTTAGACGATTGATAGCAGGAAAAAATGTAAGAAAGTGAAGTAACATGGAAAGGAAACATACCCTCAGGACGAAGACGACCTATGGGGCTGGTAAAAGGAGGGAAGGGGGCTTTACTAACTTCTGTTGGGTCCCCAGCCCAGTTTCCAGAAATGATAAAAAATTCTTGTTTCCAGAGCCTATCAGACGAGCTACGGCCCTTTATTAAACTATACTGAGAGCCTCTGGACGAGAACTGGTAAAAACCAGCTGATTGTTTTATTTCTGAGGGCTTATAACAAAAAAGGAACTCGTCCACTGTTATAGGACGATCCCCTTCTAATGCCTCACGCCATAACACTTGCATGGCAACTACCGTCCTCCAACCGTTAGGATTAAGCTGGTTGGGACCAATACCTAGTCTATGAAGAAGACCTCTACAAAATGAATTTAGGGGAAACCTAAGACCAGCTAATAGATAAGACGAGTATACCCCCAGACCCGAAGAAGGTGAACAACACCATTCTCCTTCCCTGGGTAGACGAGGTCCAAATTCGATAGGAATTTGGTATCTATCTACTAATGTTTTTAACTTAGGAGCGTCTAAGATGGACACAACCTCAGGTGCACAGCTATATATAATATTTTCTTCCTCCTCCTCGTCCTGAGAAGGGCTAGGTGGCGCTCTGGACGAGCTAGCCCCAGTTCCAGAGGCCATCCTACGTTGCATTTCCTGAAACTCTTCTAGGGAAATGCCAGGTACCCCGGACGAATACTGCTCGTCCGAGGAACTGCTACTAAAGCTAGTGCTACCCTCACCACTCTCATAACTTCCAGACGAGACGTCCTGATATTCGTCTATCTCCCTCTCTATGCTACTAGACGAAGACATAACTACAATAACGATCAAAATGAAAACCTAAGGGAAGAGGAAGTACCTGAGGACTAAGACGAATGCTAGACGACAGTCTCGGACGAGGAAGCAGAAGGAAGTTTTTGAGAAAGGTGAGAGGGCAGGAAAGAGAATATACCTATTTATAGGGCCCAGAGGTAGGGTCAGCGAAGCGACACCATCCACTGAGGGAACGACACGTGGCAATCGCGTGGAAAAATGTAATCGATTTTATTCCTCTACGAGTTAAATCATGACATGTGGCAATATCAAAGGGATAAAATCCCAATAATATCCTTGGACGACACCCTAGACAAGGGGGCAACTGTTGGGTTAGCAAAAAATGGCAGTCTCCTATTCGTCCAGAGGGGTCGTCCAATGATGCGCGGTTTGCCTAGCGATTCTGCTTCTCTTATTCGTCCAGACCTCTCGTCCTTGTGGGGTCAACAAATGGTGCAGGCCCCGTTTACGGAGGGTCGTCCACGGTGAATCACTTGGACGACCAACGAATAGCGTCATAAAGGGTCGTCCATAGGAATTGCACATGGACGACCACATGAACTTAGCAAATTCTGGAGTGGTTAAATCAGCCCGTGTTCGTCGCCGCCTATTTCTCCCAAGTGTGTAACTTCCAGCAACGGTTATGATTTCTATAGCCGTTGAAGAAGTTACATCCGGATTCCACAAATATGGGGGAAGTTATTGAACCAATAACCGCCCCAGGGTATCCTATATAAGGACCGGTCCGAATTATTTGAAGGTAGGAGATTCTGAGTTTCTTTACTTACAGTACAGTTAGAACTTCATACCAGAGAAGACACTAACTTCACCATCGGAGGACATTTGGCCGGTCCATCCCGGTCATCCTTTGATTTCCTTCTTCTTTTGCAGGCCTCTGCAAGCGTAGCAACCCACCGAAGCCGAAGTGTTCAACCAAACTGATCTTACGCACCATCAATATGCAAATCAGCTTATTGTTTATATCAGTTGGATGCATTATTGTTACCGCCGTTCAATATCTATTATTCCTTTTATATTAATGATTGAAGACCTTATCATTTCATGAAACTCGCAAGTTGAGACATTGGGAGAAATATCAATCATTCAATTTCAGCCATGCTAGCTGTTCTATATGATCAAGAAGTACTGGGTTTTCTGGGTTGATATGGAAGAAGATGAAAAGTAAAGTAACGGAGGAAATATTGAAGGGACGGGTGTGGGGTAGAAAATTGAGAAAAAATATAAAAAGAAAAAATATATTTTATTACGTAAATATATTATTTTAATGAGTAGAATTGGAAAATAGAGTTTTGGGATGTTGGAGTATTGTAAAATTGTATTGTATAATTGATAAAGTTGCTTTTTGAGATGGTAAAATAGGATGAGATATAAAAACCGGTTGCGGATGCTCTAATGTATACAATCTACAACAGAGGTGAAGCAAAAGCGATCTTAAGCACACCTCATTCAAAATTTGGATCTATCGATAAGGTAATTTGGCCCTTCTCCAAAACATGCAAAAATCAGGTAAATGTGTTATAATTTATTAACACAAGCTGTTGACACTAATTAGACTGACACAAACAATAAGAAAATTTGGGAGAAAATTGGCCTTTGCCCCTTTCGCGCAATAAATCCAGCATTTTGCTTCCTTTTTCCAAGTTAATTAGGAAAATGCCACTAATTAGAAACTCGATTTTTTGAAAATTGAGTTTTAATGTAAAACTCAATTTGTAGAAAATCAAGTATGGGGCGATTAAACTTAAAAAAAAAAAAGAAAAAAAGAAAAAAAACTTGCATGGAACTCGAGTTCATGGAGCTCGAGTTCCATTTAAAACGCCACTATAGGGCACCCTGAACGCAGCTATAGGTATAGGGCGATCAAACTTGAAAAAAAAAAAAAGAAAAAAAAAAGTATGGAACTCGAGTTCATGGAGCTCGAGTTCCATTTAAAACGCCATTATAGGGCTCCTTGAACGCAGCTATAGCTATGGGGCTATCAAACTTCAAAAAAAAAAAAAAAAAACTTGCATGAAACTCGAGTTCATGGAGCTCAAGTTCCTTTTAAAACGCCACTATAGGACTCCTTGAATGCAGCTATAGGTAACGGGTGATCAAATTATAAAAAAAAAAAAAAAAAAAAAAAAGCATGGAACTCGAGTTCATGGAGCTCGAGTTCCAGATTTTTTATTTTTTATTTTTATTTTATTTTTATTTTTCAGTTTGTTATAACTCGATTGTCCAAAAATCGAGTTTTAAATTGAAACTCGATTTTTAGAAAATTGAGTTTCAAAATAGGGGCATTTCCCTATTTAGTTTAGGAAAGGGGGCAAAATGCTGGATTTTTGTAAAAAGAAGGGCAAAAGCCCATTTTCTCCAGAAAATTTGGCAAAATCAATGGAAACTCTGAATAACCTATAGGATATTGACTTTTTTTTTTTTTTTTTTTTTTTTTTTTTTTGCGGAAAATTCGGCAACAAGGATTATCAATTAAAAACGAATTGGCCATAAGATAGATAACCATGGACGTGACTTGTGCTATTTGTGGTAAAAACCAAGAAACTTTAGATTTTCTTCATGTCTTGGCACTTTGTCAAAGCAATTTTGGTTTGGGGCGTCCCAGGGATTGAGAGCCCACTAGGTCCTTTCAACAAATTTGGTAGAATAGATAATGTTATTAATCGAGAATTATAATACCAAAAGCCAAGAGGAACAAGAGATGATGGTTAAACAAGGGACAATCCTATGGATCATCTAGAAGACAAGAAACAAAGCCCGTTTCAAACAAGAGCTAAACATCCACTATGTAGTCAAACCATCAACACATACGGAATAGAATAGATGCAAGCAACGACAAGTCAAGAGACAAAAGATTATAAAGATTTCTCAAAGTGTAAGGAATGACAACTTGTGGTTTTCGTTGGCAACAAAAACTGAGGAGGAAAAAATAAATTAGGATGGAGGAGCCTTTGTGATATAGAGGATAGTCCATCATAAAAGGTTATTTCTCTTGGCATGCAAAAAATTCAGCATATTGTTAACGGAAAATTATTGTGTACTCCTAAAGTACCATAAATATGTACTCTCTCCTCTCACATGAATGGTGGGTCCTACTAATTAAATTCATGGTGGGACCTACCATTCATGTGAGAGAAGAGACTACGCATTTATGGTATTCCGGGAGTACCTAATAATTTTCCATTGTTAACAATGCAAGAAACACTCTATACAAAAGCTAAGCTAGGATTTGTTTGAAAAATAACACCATGCTGCAAACAATTTCGTTAGTTAACAATGTTTCCAATCAATTTAGGAAACTAACATCTTGAGTGTAAGAGACTTGATTTCAATGTAAGAACTCGAGCCTAAGAGACTCGATTTCGGTGTTTTGTTTGTAGCTAACATGGACTTTGTTTGCCACGTGTACGTAGAAATCGAGTATTTAAGACTCGAGTTATTTAAAGTGAAGTTGAGCCTTAAAGGCTCGAGTTTGAGGTTCTGGTGGATATTAATCCATGTGGTCTCTCGTTGGTCCCTATTTCCCATAAAGCAACCCCAACTACTAAATTGACAAACTTACTCTTAACTCACAGCAACTCACTCCCTCATAGAAGCTCTTGTACTCTCATTCTCTCACACAATCCTAACTCACAGCTCATAATCTCACTCTCTCACAATCTAAATAAATCCACATTTTAGGTAAGGGTTTTATAAATTTGCACTTTAGAACTTCTAACAATTTCATTTATTTATTGAGTGAGGTTTTTTATGATATTATTCTAAATATTATGAATATTTATTTAGTTGTAGTATAAGTTATATATTTGCTAGGTTTTTATAAAAAATAAAAATTATTTAAGATAGTTTTGTTAGGTTTTTATCATGGGTATGAAATGGATTATGAGTCTTTTTCATGGTTTGGTTTGATATTTTGGTAATGGATATGATATTTTTGTTTATCAAAACTTATCTTAGAATGATTTGAAATTTTAAATGAGTATGAAATGGATAATGACTGTTTTTGTATGTGATGTGGGGTGAGTATATGCAAATTTGGTTGAGGTCTTGGGACATAATTTCATACTTGTACCATAGGTTGTAACAAGTTGTAATTTTTGTACTTTGACTAGATAAAAGGTTTTGTAATTGATGTTGAATGAAAGAGATAAAATTTGTCAGTAACATATTACACTTGGCTCTAATGGGTTCACAATCACAACTAAAGATGATTGATATAAATATATGCTATGGTGGACCCTTTATCAAGCCCGATGAGATTGACGGATTCCCATTTAAAGGGCCAGGTATGGAGTGCTATTATATGGTGCTACGTCATAAATTGAAGACCCTGAATGATTTGAAGATGAAAATTATGGAAGAACAACATTTGAATCCTACTTTTTATGACATAAATATTATTTTTGGGTCTCCACAAGAAGTCTTCCATAAACGCATAAATTACAAGTATATGGTGATCAAAGAAGACAAACATGCAAAGATCATGTTTAACAAGATGAAGAAAATGCCATAAGTAAATGCTATTGAGTTGTACATCAGTTTGGAGCTGCGTGCAGAAGTTGGTGCTAGGGAGATGCAACAAATAACTACATCTTTACAGTTTACAGTCCTAGATGATCGATGCACCACATTGGGAGGCTGTGCACTCCCATCTTAAGAGACTCCAACATCAATTGAGAGAAGGTGGCAATAGATGTTAAGATGAATTTTGTACACCTTAAGTTGAACATTTTACGCCTCTAGGGGAGGAAGACGAGGACAAAGACTGTGTTGATCATGTTGCCATTAACAGTGAAAATTTTAAAGAAATAGATGAGTATGAAGAGTGGATTGAGCACGAAGAATTTAACAGGGATGTTGACAGCCATGAAGTTGCTCCCAATCTTCATGTCGACGATATGGTTGTTTGTGATGAAGATGATGTGGACGATGATATTGGTGTCCAGTATGTTACAAATAGGACCCCTGCCTACACATTTCTTGCATCATCATTCTATGCAAATACTTGGGAAAATATGGTTGATCATTCATGTCTTGAGATATTATTTACTTCTACTTGGCAAGAGGGGATGAATTTTAGTAGAGGGTTGGTTTTTGCAAATAAAAAGGTGAAGTGTGCATTGATAATTTGTGCAATAAAGGAGAACAAAAATTTTACAATTAGTAGGTCGACCAAAAGTAAATTGTGTTTGAAATGCATTGTTGAGTCATGCAAGTGGTACGTTGGGCATTCATAAAGCCTAAACTTAATGGACTATGGATGGTCACTGTGGACGCAAGGGGTCGTCATGTTTTTTAGGAGTCCCCACCTAGTTTTTGCAATGGCCTAGAAACCATATTTATAGCGTCCTTTTGAGGAATGACATTTTGATCTTTCTACTAGAGATATGGGTTCGGAGTTAAGGTATGGTCTTGGAAGGTGTTAGACACCTAAAACCGCCCAACCCTAAGGTTGACTTTCCATTATTATGTCTTATGTCTTAACCCTATTAAAGGCACACTCAATATTTGTATCTAACTCGCACACACGCACACACACACACACACACACACTAGCATACATCTAACAATCAATATGGCATCAAACATCCCTAACCATACATCTATCATGCTTAAAAACAATGCCTACCATACATCTAACATGGCATCCCTATCATATATCTAGCATACATGTCACTTTATCCTAGCATTCATCTAATCATGGCATCAAGGCATTTATCACATCACAAACCCTATTCATACATCTAAACATGCTTCATCACAAACTCCATGTTATTCATCCAAGGCAGTTAGTAAATCATGGAAGAAACACAAGCATAGAAGGATCTAAGCAACATGTGATTGCATCTACACATTAGAAATACTCATCTAAACAAGCATGTTCATACTCATTATCAAAGCAAGTTCATATCACAAATGCATGAACATTACAAACGAATGACTTATCTTTACCTACCTTACAACAACTCAGCATCTACGACATTATGCAAGAGCATGTGAATGCATGTTCATGGCATTAAAGTAATAAAACATAAGATAAACTCTAATTCTAACATGTGATAGTAAACAAGCAAACAAAATGTGAAACAGAAGCTTTGACAGCATAAAAGTACGGAAAGGAAACCAAACAAGGACATACGTGTGAGAGCAGAAGAAAAACAAATAAAATAAAATTAGGGTTTCTGGGCAAGTTCATGCCCATGCATGAACTTCCCTGCGTGTGCAGGTTTCTACCCATAAATCCTAGAAACACAACAGAACTTAAAACACTAAATCTAACATCCTAAAATGCATTTTCAACATACAAAAATGTAAACCTAAAATACATAAACATATTAAAACATATTATAAGTAGAAACTAAGACAAACAGAAAGATTAAAGAGCAAAAAAGAAAAGAAAAAGAAAAAGAAAGGTATAAAACTAATACCTCAAAGAAAAGCTCTTCAAGCTTGATTTTTGATTGTTCCTCTCAGTCAAATCTATTCACAATTCAATAAAATAGTGATTAACAATCTTAAACTCAAATATCAAGGCCAGAAAAGACCCTAATAAAAAGAAATTGACTTGAGAATGTTTTGTGAAAAACTTTCTCTTTGATTCACTATTTCTAGTGAATCTTAGTGTTTTCTTGTGGGATTTCTATGTGTATTTGAAAATATACTATGTAAGGCTACTTATAGTGTGAAAAAGGGGTTTGGAATGACTCTTAGATGATATGGGATTCGTTTCAAACCTCAATATTAATGCATAAAACTTGCCTTGTATAGTTTCTAGAATTCGCTATGCGTACACAAGATTGGGCCTGCGTATGCTTGCAGAAAGCTGCGTGCGTAGGTTGATTCTTGTGTGCACATAGCGAGGGTTTTCTTGGCTTTATTTTTTCAAATATAGATTTATTTGCTCATAAAAATTTATATTTTTCATCTTAACATTTCTCAAGTTAATTTATCATCTGATTGGGCCCTAAACTAATCTTGGGTCTTAGAATTCATCATCATTGGGGAACGGGGTCTCAAGTCGTAAGAGGTACAAAATGCGATGTCTACAGTCATGCCCTATGCAGGTCCTTATAGTTGTATACCCTTTTCCATGCGAAGAGATGGCAGAACGATGGATTACAATTTTGTTGCATATAAAATTGTTCTAAAACTGCAAAAGGATCACAATGCTCGTATTGCTAAGCTCCAAGACATCATTAAAGTGAAGTATGAGCATGAGCTTTCTTACTATAAGGTATAGGATGTGAAACAAAAGGCCATTGTGAAGATATTCGAGGATTGGGAACAGTCTTACCAAAGGTTGCAAAAGTTGTTGTTGGCATATTTGGATCAAGATCCGGGTACCCAGTACTTTTGTCATACCATACCCAGGAGCATAGCTGGTATTAGTTTACTATGCTATGTATTTTGGGCATTTGCTCTATGCATTGATGGATTTAGACATTACAAGCTAGTGATCAGTATTGATGAGACTCATTTGTATGGCAAATATTGAGGGGTGTTGTTGATTATAATGGCAACTGATGTTAACAAGGTTTTTCCTCTCACCTTTGCCGTTGTGGATTGTGAGTCAGGGCCTAGTTAAGGGTGGTTTTTAAAATGCCTCAAGGTTTCAATAGGACATGTCATACCTGATGAGGGCATTTGCATTATTTTTGATCAGCATGGTGGCATCAAAAACACCATTGCAGCATGGCTTAGAGATGATGATGGAAGATTTCAGGTATTTCACCGATATTGCCTTTGACATGTTGCTAGCAACTTCAACACACATTTCCAGGACTTGATTCTAAAGGCATTGGCCTTAAAAGTGGGATATGCTACTTAGGAAGCTAAATTTGAGTCGATAATGTCGACCATTAAGGATGCTGAGATTGAGGCCCCTAAGAAGAACGTGATGGTAAAAATGAAGAGAGGCAACCCAGTGCCCTATACGCCATACATATATCTAATGAGTGAGAATCTAGACACATGGACCCAGTCACATGATGGAAAACATTATGGGGCAATGACAACCAATATATCCAAGTGTTTTAATAGTGTACTTAAAGGTGCCCACAGCCTACCTATAGCTGCAATGGTTGAGTTCACTTGTTGCAAACTTGTCGTATATTTCCATGATTGGCATAAAGAAATTACTCATGATCTCTCGAAGGTAAAGGTGTGGAGTAAATATAACATGTCCATCTATGGCTCAAATTGAAGGACACTTTATGAGGGAATTTTATCATGCAGATGATATATATCAAATAATTACCATATACAACGACTATAGCATTAGAGGGGGAAACCACAGTCATGAAATAAACATAGTGGCTAGTGTAGACACCATATTTTGTTCACCCTTGATTTGTGTGCTGGACTTCTAAAATTCCAAAAGTATAGTCTTTTCTCCAGGGGGCCGCAGAAGCATCTAGATTGATGTGGTGCAACCTGTTCAGGCATCGAAGCACTCAAAGTGCCATTTCAGATCAAATTGATCGAAATGCCCCTGGTCAACCCTAGGTTGACTGAAAGTCAAAGTTAGTTAAAATCATCCCAAAACAACATTTTTCATGTTTCTATATCAAACCTGAGCTACTAGGTGATTTTCTTAAACTTTGGCCAAGTTTGACTTGAGGTTGACTCTCGGGGGCACTGAAAAACCCTAATTTTAATCCAAACATTAGAATGAGTTGGAACTAGCACCATTGTGAAGATTATTAAATTCCCTTTCCAACGACTATTCCTGGGTCGAAATCAGAGTTAAAATGATTGAGATAGCTAGAAAACTGTGAAAAGTACGTTAGCATGCTTCCCGAGGCCATAACTTTTGATCTGACCATTGTATTTTCATATCTTTAGTGTTCTAGAAACTAGTCATCTATAGATTTTTAGGAACACCAAGATCATCTTAATCCGAGTTTGGGAAGGCCTTCAAATACGTGTTCGAAGTTAAACCAGGAAAATGTCGAACTGCTGATGTCAGCAGGGTGACTGGCGGCCCTATAAGGTGTATTGGCAGCTGAAGAGTCACTTTTTAGCTATAAATGCCCCCAGACTCCTTATTTTGTCCCCCAAAAAAAAAAAAAAAACTTTTGGGTAAATTCTCTCTCTTTTCTCTCTCTAATTTCTGTCCCAAGCACATCCAAACACATCCAAAAACCTTCAAACACCTTTGATTCTCATCTTTTCTCCACGATCATCAAGGTAGTGTTTTTGCACTCAATCTTCCTCTCCTTGGTTCCATACCTTGGATTTGAGGTTTAGGGGAGTGGATGTAGCTTTTTAGCTACAATCCACACCCTTCTCTTTTATAGCTTTTTCTTAGCTTTATATTGCTTAATAAAATTCCTTTTTGCTTTTCCTAGGATGTTCTTGCTTCCTAGCATGTCTTTATAATTTTTATAGCATTTTTCTTGCTTATGCCATGATTTATCGCTTTGATGTTGTTGGCCTAGCCTTCTTGGGCTAGGATATTTCTAAATTTAATGTTTGTGCTTAGATCCACATGCTTTTAGGCTCCTTTCCATGTTTGCGCTTAGATCTACATGCCTATGTGTTCTTTGCCATGTTTTTGCTTAGATCTACATGTTAGTGCTTATACCGATGCTTAGATCTATGTTTTATGTGTTCTATGCCATGCTTGTCTGCTTAGATCTATGTTGGTTGCTATGCCATGTGCTACTTTAGCCCTTTTTTATCTTGGTATCTCTCTTTCTTGTGTTTTGGCCCTTTCGGTAGGGTGTAGATCTAGATCCTATGGTCTAGACCTATATCCATACACCTAGACCAATATCAAAGGGTTTGGATCATTTCCTCTATGCATATCTTTGTTTGCTTGCTTGCTTCTATGTTTTTTCTCCATATTATCCTCTCTTGATCTAGGCTTTACCATGCTTTGCGCCCTCCATGGGTTTGTGCTTATGTGGTCACATCCGTCCATCCTAGGGTTTAATTGGGTGTAACCACTTGTGAGATATACTCCCGTGGTGTTGGTGTGCTTGATACACACCCTTCTCCACTCCGTGCGATGTTGATATGCTTGCCTTGCTTGCTTTGCATTGCCCGTTTGGCTTTCTTTACTTCTTTGTATCTTTGCATGCTTGCTTACATGTTCATGCATGCGTTTGTGTGTCGTCCATACTCCAATCCAATGGAACTATGGACATACGATCCAAACCTACATTTGTCCTCCTAGGACACCTCTTTTTGTTTGACAACATGTTTGTTTACCTCTTTGTGTGCTTCACATGTTTGTTTGCCCCTATTTGGCATCCTTTCCAGCTTGTCTTTAGCACACTTTTCCTTCCATTTGTTTCCTTGCTTATCTGCTGGCTTGTTTCTTTTCTCATTGCATGTACACACATGGAGCACGAAGACTTGGAGCAAGGCTACGACTTCCTAGGTGCAAGCAAAAAAAAGCAAGGATGCAAGCCCACAAAAGGTAATGTTCAATAGAGAGGGGGGCCTAGCCCCTCTTGAGTGGTCCATTCTTTCTCCCTCTCTCTAAGCCTTTTCACTAGAGCATGTATTAGGGTTCCCTTCCATGTACCCCCTTTTATTTTCTTGCTCCTTGCTTGGGCTACGTTCCTTGGGTATGGCAATGTTTGTCTTACATTTCCTGTACCTTGCTAGGCCATAACCTTGGAATGTTAGTAATCTCTGATTTACTTTCCTGCTCTGTGTGATTGCATTGTGCATGATGTATGTGTATATATATATATATATATATGCCTGCGTGTGTGTGTGTGTGATTGTGCACTTTGTATGATGGACTCTCATTGCTATGTGAGTGACCCTCTCTAGTCATGAGAGCTCTTGACCTTGTAGTGTAGGTATGTGCTCAATGCGATTGCTATTTTGTGCACGATCATCGTGGTGTGATTTTCTTGATTCACGTCACCAAGTGTCATTGGTTTCCTCACATATCTAGTATGAATCAACATGCTTGATGCTTTGAAGGGCTTTAGCTCGTCCTGACATGGGTATGTCGATATGCATCGTATACATAAACGCGAAACCTTGCTGGTGTGTAGCACACCAAACGAGAAACTTTGCCAAATTTTGGCCGTGAAAATGGGGCATCCCCATTGCCGTATTTTCACGTCAAAAGCTTGGTAAGAATAGCATTTTGTGTGTTATGACGCATCTAAGGCGAAGCACTACCGGATTTCCACCACGAAAATAAGGCGAAATGCTACTAGGTTTTCGCCATGGAAATTTGGCAATGACTTCAAACATACTTACAAAGCATAGATTGAGACCATACCCATTCCAAAATCAAACCTCAAAGCCTAACACATTCAAAGCCTCGTAAGCTAATGCCAATGACTTGTTTCAATTACCAATGTCCTCAAATTATGATTCTACCAAAATGAAGGACTGTCTACGAACATGCGTTGTGGGGTTCCTAACACCTTCCCCACACATAACCAGACTTTCGAACTCAAGAATCAAGATTTTTAACCAATCCACATTAGATTAGGGAAAGCGACCTTTTTCTTAGCCTAGGATCGGTAATAAAATCAAATAGAGTCAGGTGACCAATCACACCTAGAAAAACCAAATGATTGGTGGCTACTTCACTTACCCTTGTTAATATTCATAAAATCGACTTAGATTCCAGTCACACACCCGAGGTATGATACACCTCTATATCCACAACGACTCTTAGGTAGAGAGATGTGGAAAGGCGCACAAGCGTCATCGCGATGGGTGGTCGAACAGCTGCGAGGTGTCGACAGATTGCCAACTTAGCTAGGGACACTTAGAGAGTTTAGCATTTAGAGCTTTTGATAGGGTCCTAATCTTTGGACATTGCTTTCAAAAACATTGAAATTGGCATTAGCCTCTGGGGCTTTCTTTTTGGAAATTGCTTTTGCTATATCCTAGTATACTATTTTCAAAACTCAAAAATTTTCTCCAATTTTTTTTTTTTTTTTCCAAATGGTTTTCCAAAAACTAGCTTTGAGGTATTTTCGTACGTGTGAAGCTTTATTGATTTCCTAAAGCATGCTTTACAGCTTTCTTTCACATGTATGAACCTAGGGTTGTAAGATTTAATTTCCGCTACACCTTTACCTATGCTTATATCTGTTGTGCTTGGAAAGTCTTTCCCCTTTCATTTCAAAATGCATGACATCACCCCTCATATTGGGTCAAACCCAGACTCAGTGTTGAAGGCTAATGTTGGATGCGTACACCTTAGATAATTATTGGATGTTGAATTGTAGGCTTTTCCTGGATACATGAGTGGACAGGATTTTGTTGAAAAGGCTCCCTTGAAGGGAAAGATTAGATGATCGAGGTCCCCCCTAAGAATAGGACCAACTTACTAGTTAAGCCGTGTCTCATATAGTTGGCCTAGACTACATCAAAATTGTGAGGACTAGGAAGACCCAAATTTGAGTGAACATCCCAGCCTAGGGTAGGATATCCTTCATAAGACTGTTTTCAAAATGAGTCAAGGGGAAAGTGTCCATTTCTGTTTGCGGGTTTGCCCTTTTTGCTTGCATCAAAGAGTCATGCTCTACTCTAGGTTCTATCTATCCTGTTTACACATCATCTGTGATTAACCCCTAGGGAAAAGCAACCTCGTTGCTCACACATTAGATCATACCTGGTCCCTAAGGGTTTCCAACCCTACAAAGGTATGCATGCATACACTAATGACTCCATCATGTAAATGTGTAGAAATAAAATATGTGGCAAGTAGCTTAAACTTCATGCCAAGGAGGACATTGCCCAATGTTCAAGATTTTCTCCAAGAAGACCAAGCTATCAAGAATGAAGCCTTTTATTATAAATTTGAATTTCCTTGTATTGTAAAAGGCCCACTGTTGGAGCAATTGTCTACAGCCCATGATCTGGGGGCATTGTACAAAGCCAAAACTTTGTAAAAGCATTACTTTTTCATGTAATCAAAAGGGTCCATCCCGCAATTTCAAGCAGGATATGAAAGTTCTGGTTACTTGCCAAGCTTGTGCATTAATTACGCATCACTATAGAAACTCACCATGATAAAAACTTGCACAAGGGTTCAAGCCAATATTTCAAAAAAAAAAAAAAAACAATGATAGGTGCATTTAAAATGAGTAGGAACATAAACTAACTTTGGGTTTGTTTTGTGTTTCCACATTGTCAAATTTTCAAATGTACTCCATTCTCTCCCATCCCATTCTTTTCCTTTCCAAGATTCTAAAGAGAAAAGATTGCTCAAAGGAAACAATCCAAGTTACTACCACGTCTTGATCCCATTATCACTTGATCTCATGCTAGAGAGATGTCTACTAGTGGCCTTTTAGCTTCTGAAGTAAGTGTTGCCAAGTTTAGGCAGATGAAAGAACAGATGGCAGAAATGATGCGCATGATGCAAGTTTAGGCAGATGAAAGAACAGATGCCAAGTTTATGTGATTTAATCACAGAAGATATAAATCACAAATTCTTTGTAAACTCAAAATCTTAGTTCGTAGTCGATGATAAAATTGGGTATTTTATCTGTGAAGACTATAACATATCAATTAAGATGATTTGTCATGATCATGGAAGTGGAGACTTCTAGTTGATAAGCTAATATGTATAAAACATATTGAATGTATGAAAGTGGAGACTTCTAGTTCATATGTATAAAACAAATGAATAATA
This sequence comes from Quercus variabilis, assembly GCA_030445155.1. NCBI lineage: Eukaryota > Viridiplantae > Streptophyta > Magnoliopsida > Fagales > Fagaceae > Quercus > Quercus variabilis. Next base: position 35,387,158 of record CP129453.1, on the reverse strand, counting down.
AATCTCACAACTTTTCATTTACATAAACTCTCAATCCTGAGGGAATAGTGAACCTAATCATGAAATGTAGGTTACTTTAATATATTATGAGTGAGATCTAGACAAACGGTCAAAACCTTAGTATGTTGAGCAACCACACGTAATGTTGAAGGAAAACATATTCTCAAGATAGAATTCATAATCTCTTTATAGAGATATAAAACATTCCTTTGAGATAAGTTTAATGAGTTTGGTTATTCAGAGTGTTAGGCCTAACTACTATAATAAAGAGTTACTAAAGTTTATATTTTATGAAATTATATTTCATAAGATATATATGAATAACTTAAAGGATTAAACTGAGTATTCAAGGATTAAGATGTAGTAATCTTCAAAGTGATAGTTACACATCATGATTTTGTATTACTACGAATATTTTCAAGAAGGGGTTAAATGTTTAATAAAGTCATGGGATATAATTTATTAATAAGGCTTAGAATGCAATTATATTTATATAGTGGTATTAAATATAATTAATGGTAACTTTGGGTTTGTCAAGAGTTGATAGATAAGTCCAAAGCCCATTGGAGCTAGAGCTTTACTTGTCCCTTTTGGTCCCACTCCAAGCCACACACTAAAACCCAATTGGGCTGGCCCAAAAGGCTAACCCAATTAGATAATCAGTTATTTATTTAATAAGAGTTATTAAATAAAGTAACTGCTAAGTGCAGAAATATATATATGATTAAAAAAAAGGCGATAGATTCTGAGTTTTTCTTAAGGGAAATACTTGGTTATTCTCTTGAACAATTACATATAGAACTGATTGAGAGACCACACATCTTGGGCACATTGTGGAATTGGAGGGAAGATTGAAAGGCATCACAAGTCCAATCTTCATTTGTTTTGAATTTCACTACAACAAGGTACGCTTTCTTGTTCTTTGTTTCTTAAAATTAGACGTCACATGCTATCTCACTTGAATGAAGTAGATCCGTTTATATTCCGTTGTGTGTTTTTGTATGAGATACAAAACTGTATTTTCCATGTGTTTTTCCAACAACAGCTAGTTATAAGGGGGAATGAGAATCAACTAGTCCCACTCCAGTGGGCTCTGTGTCCCATTCTGAAAATGAGAACTGGCAATCGCCAAATCCAAATTAAGGCCAAACTACACCACTATTCACCCCACAAGGGAATAACTTAGAAATGGATCCTTCTAATGATAAGACCTCAGAGCCTGGTTATGGTCAGGTCAAAAGTCAAGTGGAGACCTTGACTGAGAAAATCTGTATCATAGAGGACTTCGACACCGGAGGAAGTGTCGATCTAGATAGTCTAGCCAATTTCCCTCAGGTCATTATGCCTCCCAAGTTCAAGGCACCCGAGTTTTTCAAGTATGATGGCACTAGAGATCCTTGCGCCCATCTGCACATGTTCTGTAGGAAGATGGCACCCTATGGAGACAATCATCCTTTGCTCTACCAGATTTTCCCTAATAGATTGATTGGCCCTATAGCCACATGGTATGTGAGATTGGAAAAGACCTCCAGCTAAAGAGAGATGTCCAATGCATTCTTGGAATATTACTGGTTCAATAATGAGATAGCTCTCAACATGCACAATTCTTTAAAGGACAAAAAAGAAGAGTGGGGAATCTTTCCATCAGTATGCCCAAAGGTGGCGCGAGCTAGCCGCCCAAGTGCTTCCTCCTATGATGGAAGAAGAAATGATCAAGTGGTTCATTGATAACCTCAAGCCTCCTTATTAGGAGAAGATGATCAGTGCCCAAGTTACTCACTTCACAAGCCTGATTCCTATTAGAGAAAGTATTGATGACGGTATTAGGAGCAAGAAAATAGTCGATCCTGAGGCTTTGAATTCTATGATAGACCAACAGGTGAAAAAGGTAACTAGCCGTAAAGGGAAGGAAGTCGATGTTCATGTGATTGACAAAACACCTGAAGGACTAAGGGGTGTTGTTTCTATTTATATAGCCCAAAATGCCTGGCCTTATTAGCAATAGGTTTAGCTAGCCCAGGCACCTTACCGAGCATTCAATTAGAGGGGAAGGCCCAATCCATCTCGATATCCTAAGGCGGAACCACAAAAATTCTCTTCATTACCCATGCCAATGGTAGAGCATTATGCTTATCTATGGGAGAAGAAGCTAGTGACTCCAACATTTGCAAAACCCAAAGACGATCCTCCTCTGCCCAGTTTTGACCCATCCAAGAAATGTGAGCACCATTTTGGGGCCGAGGGGCACACTTTGGAAGAATGCAGACATTTGAGACATCGAATCCAGGATTTCATCGACAATAAATTAGTACAGTTCAACAATACAGCCGGGCTAAATGTCACCACTAACCCCTTGCCTCCTCACTAGAGGAAGGGAACGTGAATGCTATCTCTATAGTAGAGGAGAGGATCCCAAATTTTTCATCCCCCTCATTCCCTTGGAAAGCCATGCTGTGGACCCTAGCCCAAGAAAGTCACATTGTTCTCGAGAACATAGGAGCTCCAGGCTTTGATTAGGGAGTCTACTCATTTTGTGATAGTGGGGACTGACATGCCCTATTCGATTGTAGAATGCTTAGAGCACAAGTTTAAAGTTTAGCTGACCATGGTATCATCTAGATCAAAAGTGAGGTTATGCGAAGGAGCGATTACATGGTAGCCAACCTATGCCCTCAAAATACCTAAGCGGGAGCTAGCCACAATACTATGACAATAGGATTAAGGAAGGATTGGGACAAAGACTTGCAAGAGTGCTTATGTAAAACTCCTCTAGCTTCTATGACTTTGGTCATTATTAAAGAAATTACAGAATCACCAATGGATTCAAGGGCATTTGCTCCAAAGAAAGGATAAGCCATATTAGCCATTGAGGGATTTACTCCTTTAGCCTTGGCACTGCCTACTGTCGCAAAGCCATCTCCAGGATTTATCTAGAAGGGAACCCCTGTCATCCCCACCATTCGAGGTTTCGATCCTCTAGTCCTGCCTAGGTCTATCCAAGGAATCTCTAGGGCTCTTGGCCCAAAACCTTTAGAAGCTGCTCTGCCCAGCCTATTCATCATCAATCCAAAGATGTTTTCCTGGCACCAAATCTTTAGACTTAAGAAGGTGTGGTCATCCATATGCCGAAGCCCTTCCCTTACAAGGATAGACATCGTGTCTCATGGATGTATGATGTGACTTTGATTTCCACCCAAACTAGAAAGGAAGATGTTTGCTCTAATATCTCTTTAGGACTAGCCAGACTCACTAGGAGTGGTTGATGTTATACTCTAGAGGAACTAGAAAAAAAGGAGGTAAGAGATTGGCAAGAGCACAATCGAGCCAGTTAGGAATATGGTCATCATTAAAGAGGCTGAGGAATTCTTGAAAACCATCCGAAAGGCCGATTATAGTGTGATTCAACAGTTGAAAAAATCTCCAGTTGAGATTTCTATCCTAGCCCTGTTGCTATCTTCCGAGGTCCATCATGAAGCTCTATTGAAGGTGTTGAGGGAAACATATGTTCCCACTGGTATTACAGATTCCTCCTTTGAAGGTATGGTATCATTGGTGTTAGCCACCGACCAGGTTTCCTTTTTTAGATGATGAGTTGCCTCTAGATGGTAGAGATCGTACCTTGGCCATGCATATCATAGTCAAGTGTGAAGACATGATTGTCGCAAGGGTGTTAATCGATAATGGATCAGCCTTAAATGTCAGCCCGATGGCCACTCTTGAGTGCCTGAAGGTGGATATGTATTTTATTAAGCCTAGGACTATGATCATTAGAGCCTTCGACAACATGTGTCAAGAAATGCAAGGCGAAATCGAGTTAGTGATTGAGATCGGCCCAAGATCTTTCATGGTCAACTTCCAAGTGATTAAGGTTGACTCTCTATACAACATGCTTTTAGGGAGACCCTAGTTGCATACAGCAGGTGCAATCGCATCTACCCTCCATAGGAGACTCAAGTTCATCTCTAAGAATCAGTTGATCACAATTATGGCTGAAGAGCCATGACTATCTTCCAGGAGACATCTATCCCTTACATCAATGCCAACGCCTTCCTTGAAGCATCTTTTCATAGCTTCAAGCTAGTTTCCATGATTCATAATGCTTTAAAGCTTGAGTTCGGCTGGCCTGCAGCATTTCTAATGGCCACGAAGGAAATGCTCAAGTTTGGTTACAAATTAGGCCAAGGCCTTAGAGTCGTAGGACGTGGAAGCCTTGCTCTTGTTGAACTCTCAGATAACAAAGGAAGATTTGGTTTGGGATATGAACCCACTCATGAAGAAATCTTTCAAGCTTCCAGAGGCAAGAAGAGGAAGTGCGACACTTCATGGATGTCTATTCCCCATATCAGAACCACTTTTTCGGCTCCGGCCGAGGTCATTATGCCAGAACCTGTCAAGGAAATAGAAGATGAAGAGCTTGATTTGGCTTGTATTATTTGGCTCTGTCCCGAAGAGTTCTTCATGAACGTTATCATATCTCTTGAAGATAATCCGACTTCTACTATCTGACTAGGGATGCCAGGCGAGGCGGCAGGCCTTTGGACCATCAAGCCTTGCTTTGTGGTTACATTGGCTGAGTAAGAAGTATTCCATCATTGAGTGATTGGGCCTCCCGGTCACCCGAGAGGTTTGGAATAGCATATCTAGTTTGTTTTACATGCTTTCTTTATTTCCTGCTTTATTTGTATTCCACGTTCATTTCCCCACTTTTTTTTTCCTAGAAACAACGAAAAGAGAAATCATTTCCCTTTTATTATCAGGCATGAACTTTGTTCCCCCCCCCCCCCCCCCAATAATTTTTTAATGAAATATTTAGCGCATTATTTAGAAAATTCTTGCATCTCCCTTTATTTGCATTCCTATGAATATGTGTGTGCAAATTATCTTATGTTTCTTTGTATATGTTCCGCTTTATAGGATCTATTCTGATTCCCAAGTAGCTACATCATCCCTTTGCCATAACAAAGGTGTGGATAATGTGAATGAGACAATAGAGTTGGATCATGATGTTGAAGGAATGGAAGAGGTCCCGAACTTATCTCGAGACATCCTAAAAGCTTTGAACAGAGAGAGCGAAGGGTTCATGTAGACTCCTCATTTTGTATCCCTTACGACTCGGGCCCCCGTTCCCTAATGATGCTTGAACACTAAGGCCCAAGGCTAGTTTAAAGCCCAAGTAGATATCAAATTGACTTAAGGAGTTTTAAATTGGAAAATATAACCTTTTAAATGAACAAAAAATTATTTTTGGAAATAAAAGACCAAAGTGGCCCTTGACCCAAGTACGTAGGCAACAGCCTGCGTACGTGGGCTAAGGCATGTGTATGCAGGCACACTTTTACGTACGTAGCTAGGGTTTCAGAAGTATGAAAAAGGAAAGTTTTCTGCAATAATGGTTGAAGTTTGGAATGAATCCTACATCGTCTGGGAGCCATTCCAAACCCTATTTTTTTCAACTATATAAAGCCTTACACGGTACATTTTCAAAAAACACAGAAATCCCATGGAAAAAACCTAAGATTCACTAGAAAATACTCAATCCAAAAGGAAGTTTTTCACAAAATACCCTCAAGTCAATTTTATTTGATTGAGACCTTTTCTAGCCCCAATCCTCTAAGTTTAAGATTACTAATCGCTTGTTTAATGACTTGTAATAGATTTGACTAAGGGGAACGGTCAAAATCAAGCTTGTAAAGCTTCTCATTGGAGGTATTGAGTCCAACCCTTCTTTTTATTTCTTTTTCTTGTCTTCTTTTCTTTTTGTGTTTTAATCTTGTTCTTTGATGTGCTTATGCTTATTTATGCCCGTGTAGGTTAGTTTTATAGTTCTTTTCTTGTTTTATGAATGTTATGTTGTTAGATTTTCGTTTTAAAATTCTGCTCTATTTTTGTGTTATTAGATTTTCTGGGTAAGGACTTGCATACACATAATCTTGCCTATGCATGCAGGCTTGATTATGCGCATGCAAGCCTATTCTTGTGTGCGTGAGCTGCTATCCAAAAACCCTAATTTTTATTTGTTTGATTTATTTTTGCCTTCACATGTTTGTTTTGTTTAGGTTCTTTTCATATGTTTTAGGCTCTATAAGTTTTTGTTTGCTTCGTTCAAATGCTTGTTTGCTATCATATGTTTAGATTAGGGTTTCTTAGTTTTAATGTCATGCCATTCATTCACATGTCCATGCATTAATGCCATAGGTGTTGAGTTGTTGTAAGGTAAGTAAAAGATAAGTCATGCATTGGAAATGTTCATGCATTTGTGTTATATTAGAGATGCATATGCTTGTACGACATGGCTTCACATGCTAGGGTTTCTTATATGCATTTGGGTTTGGCTCTCTTTTGCTTTATGGAATGATATGATATGTTGTTTTGAGATAATGATGCCATGATTGTATGTTAGATGCATGCTAGTGTGTGTGTGAGATTAGAATACAAGCATTGCAAATTGTTTTTAATAAGGTTAAGGTGTAAGACACAACGATGGGAGGCCAACCTTAGGGTTGGGTGATCTTGGGTGCCTAACACTTTCCCAAGAATGTACCTAAACTCCGAACCCATATCTCTAGTAGTAAGATCAATGGTCCTTTCTCGAAAGGACACTATATATATGGTTTCTAGACCATTACAAAAACTAGGTGGCGACTCCCCTTCGTGCCCACAGTGGCGACTCCACTAGGGATAGTGAGTTTAATTCCTATGTTTCCTATGTCTTAACCTTAATAAAAACTTTTTCAATATTTGTTTGCACATACATCACTTGGTTTCTTTTGTCCCTTAACCTTGGTTGGTGATGAGTGGGAAGATGGAAGGCTCTATTTGGGCCCAAATCTTTTAAAGTTCATCCCACCAACTCACAATTAGTGCCATCGCCTATAATGGGCTTTGAGTATGTTATGGGTTTGCTACCAATCCACTATGAGGTCTAGTTAGGCCCTCGGTTGGAATCATAGCCCACCTAGTTGTGAGTGACCTACTTATCTATCCCTTTAGCTTTAGGGAGCCTACCCACACTAGAGAGAACCTAGACCCTATCACAAAGGATGCCCTTTATATCTCTTGTTTGTTCAACCATATATCATGTGTTCACTTAATTCTAAAGAAAAAATATAAGATATAAAACTGGAAGGGATGGCCCTGAAGTTATGGCATATCCTAAGATGTTATGAGATAAAAGAAAATAAGTTCTCACGCATAAGAGGCTTATCCCTAAATCCAAAGGTTTATCTTAACTTGAAAGGTTCATAAGGCTATAGTCTAATTGCTATTATAGGCCCAAGTGGAAAAAGCCCTTTTGAAAAAGAGGACTATGGGTTTAAGGTAAAAAGTATGCTATGGACTTGGTATCCAAAATCCTACAAAGCAAATATGAACTTCCCTAATCTTGGGCCTCCTTGTTGTATGTCGAGGCCAAAAATGATGAGAACTTCATGGACTTTAAGAGGAAGGCTACTATATATTCTAGCTAAAAGGCTATTTAAAAAAAAAAAAAAGTGAAAGAAATGAATAAAATGAAAAGCCCAAAGTTGATGAATACATTGTAGGCCCATGTTTGAGACAAAGGGTTGGAAATTTATAAAGTACATTCTAATGAAAGCCCATGAGAGTATGATGAGAGTTTTATTGTAAATAGACCAAAGCCTAATGAAACAAGGAGGCAAAAATCCATGAGAGGGACGGGAGTGATATTGTAATTGGGCATTCATTAAAATACAGTTAAGAATTTTCTAAGGACATATAAAAAGTTAAGTCTTTAATTGGGACATGAACTTGATGAAAGTGGGAATTCTTTTCGGACATCACTCTAATCCATGTCCAATGGAAGGCAAGACATTCAAAGGGAAGACCCTTCAAGAGGGAAAGATGGACACTTCAAGTGAAAAAGGGCTTATGCAAAAAATGCTCGAGTGGGTGGAGGTGTAAGTTGAAGTCCTTAAGAAGATAACAAGCCACCTCTCCAAGATAGAAGAAGAGGAAGTTAACAAAGACAAGGCTAACCCTCGACAAAGCAAGGTAATCTCCGAGATAGAAGAAGAGGACGTTGAAAAAGACAAGGCTAACTGTGGACAAAGCGAGCTGACTTAACAGGACAACAACTACATGATGACAGAAGGAAAGGTCCGCCTACTTCTACCTAACTTTATGCCACAACTGAAGAGTGCTCCTAGACCATGGACTTTCAAGAGAGCCAATGTTAAAGACTTCTTTGAATTGGGAGACATGGGATCATGGGAAGTCACGATTGGCCAAAATGGACCTCAAAGGTGGGAACAACTCAAGTCACCCCAGCACGCTTCATGCTTACACGCGACATGGACCCTTCTTCTGACAACGACCAATACCTCGTAATGAATAAATAAGAAGAAGGAAATGATGAAATGATTAGATGTTGGAGTGGGGATGATGGCGACTAGTTCTTTGAAGAGGTGGGGAAAGACTTCCCCAATAAGGGCGAGCATCTATATGACATAACCAAAGCTATATGCATGTATGGAAACCTCTGAAGGGGGGAAACTTGTCTGCTAAGCTAAAAAAGGAGGAGGGGAAGAGTGGTAAGCCTTGAAGAAGAAAGAAGACAGAATTCATCATGCCTACTGTGTGGCCCATTAATAATTGGACTTGGGTTAGGTTTTCTGAAAACATGGGGAAAAGGTTTTGTAATACAAGTTCCAATGTACTTTTCAATATTTTCAATAAGATGAATTCTGATTTGTCTTATTTTGATGTGTCCCATAACATTGAAATTCGACACTTAAATGATTCAAATGAATTTGAAAGTGAAATTAATAAGCAATTGGAAAAGAAAATTGAACCTATGGAATCAACTCTTGAAACTATTAATTTGGGCAATAATGGGAATCCACACTTAATTAAAATTGGCTCAACTCTAAATGAAAAAGAAAGAAAAGATCTCCATGAACTACTCACATAATTTCAAAAGGCGTTTACATGGTCCTATGAAGATATGCTTGGGATTGACCTTGAGATAGCTTAACATCACATTGATACTCTTGATCACATGGTACCCATCAAACAAAAGTTGAGAAGAATGAGGACTGAATGGCTCTTAAAAATCAAAGAGGAAGTCACTAAGCAATTGAAGGTAGGATTCATCAAACCCATACACCAAGCTGAATGGATAGCCAATGTTGTGCCTGTACCTAAGAAGGACGGGAAGGTGAGGATGTGTGTGGATTTTAGGGACTTGAACAAGGCATGCCCTAAGGATGACTTTCCTCTCCCCTACATTGATGTCTTGATGGCTCCCAAAGATATGACCAAAACCACTTTCACTACCGAATGAGGAATCTATTGTTACATGGTGATGTCGCTTGGCCTCAAGAATGCTAGGGCAACCTACCAAAGGATGGCCATAGCCTTGTTACATGATATGATGCATAATGAGGTAGAGTTTTATGTCGATGATATGATAGTGAAGTCCAAGGATAGGGAAAGCCACACCATAAAATTGAGAAAATTCTTCTAGAGGATTAAAGAGTATAGGCTAAGATTGAACCCACAAAAGTGTTGAAAGCTCGAAAATGTGTTGAAAACACAAGAGCTATTTAGACCTCCAATTAAAATTACGGCTCAATAGATTTTACACAACTTTAATACAAAGTGCAGAATAGTGTAAAAGCGAGCGGATGAACAAGTAAGCTACTCTAATCCATAAACTAAGCAACACAACAGTATAATGGAAGTAAACAAGAGTAGGGAAGAATGATGCAAACACAGAAAACACCGAGACGTGTTTTTGAAGAGGAAACCGAAGAACTCGGCGAAAAACCTCTCCGCCACCCTCAAAGCGGAAATCGATCCACTAGACAATCAGTTGGGATACATGGGTTAGCAAGAGACCTTCCAAGCCTAATCTACCTGATATACCTAAGCCCTCCAAGCTTCTACTCCAACAAGACTTCTCGGAACCGTGTCTTGTCTTAGTTCTTCGGATCCCGCAACAAGCTCCATGTTGCATCTGCCATCCTTGGCTTCTTCCAATGCTTCCCAGTAACTCCAAAGTACTCTCTACACTCTGAATAGGTGTGGGTTGTGTTTGGGTACAAATCTCCTCTCAAGGTATGATAATGGGAGAGGGATGGAGAAGAGGCTACAATGATTTCTCACTAAGGAGGAGTAGCTCTCTCTCAAAAGAGGGTGTGAGTGTTGTAGAAAACTATCTAGGGTTTTTCTCTCTGAATGGCCTCCCCTACATTTGTGGGTAATAAGGGTATATATAGTATGGGTGAAGGGTAAGAAAGTCACTTTAAAAAACCTCCAGGCAGAATGTTTCGCGACTGTCTCGCGGGAAGGCCTTACCCATGAGATAATCACGAAAATGACAGCCTGGCACGACTCTTCAGCTTCCAGTCATGTGCTTCTCACATGACTCTTTCGCGGGTTAGCTTCCAGCGACACACCTGCGAGATCCGCTGATCTTCAATAAAGCTTGAGTCTTCACCACCTTGATACTAAACCCAATATAATTAAATCTCACAAAATACAAGGAAATGAATTAAAGTAATTACAACACATTTTGTCATGGAATAAAGCCAATATAAAACATAGTTGTAAATCACAACTTTACAATCTCCCCCTTTGGCTATTCCGTAACAAAGGCAAAACTCACTCACACCTAAATCTAGAAGCTGTGATGAACTTGGAACATGTATACCTGTAACCTGAAATACTTGCACAAAACACATTAGACCCTCAAGGTAAATCAGGTGATAAAAAGACAAGTACAATGCAACAAGTAAACTACGATCAAGAAAAATGGAATAAAACATTAGACCATGGCAAGATCAAACAAGCAATCACTATACAAAAGTGATCACTATGCTCATTCACATAAGGAATGAGCATCCGGACATGCAAGATGATAAGCTCATTTGAAGAGTATCATTTGCACATCCAACACTCAACCAATGCGAAATACACGAAGTATTTGCATCTAGGAACAATCCTACTAGGGTACAAGAGTGTTCATCACTCAACCAATGCATAGAACGTATATGCATCTAGGAACAATCCTACACGGGCATAAGAGTGATGTATCTAAGTAAAATGTGTGACATTGAACTTCAATAACACAAGCATAAAAGCTGCATAAACAATGTACTGAATATGCATGGCACATACCATAGAAGCCTACAAAACATGCAATTAAACAAACCCTAAAAGCTTACAAAAGCAACATGGGCACAAAAGAGTTCAACACTAGAACATGATGCAAAGCATAGATACTAAAAGTAACACAAAGCACTGGGAAAACAAGCATAAAGTAAAACAAGGTTTTCTCAAAAACAGTGTCTTCTCCCCCTTGGTATATGCATCTCCCCTATGACTTTCTCCCCCTACGAATGTGCACAAGGTAGAATTTCTCCCCTTAAGAGTGTGCACATGAGTCACATAGAAATGACGAAACACACCGGTATACTCTCTGGAATATTCTCCCCCTTTTTGTCACGAATAGAGAAATGAATCAAGAGGAAGGAGGGAAAGAAGAAAAAATGAAGATGATGCATGAGGGGTGCAAGATGAATGAGAAAATGAAACACAAACATTAGACAAAAACATTTTAAAACAATGCTACAAAGCATAAAGAACATGACATGCTAAAGATGATGGAACATGATGTAAACTTAGACATGACATGGACACAAGAACATGTTATATGTGCTAAAAGGTCTAAACGAACTTAATTAGCATGAGTTAAAGCAAAAACATGTCAAGTGTTAGAGTGTGTGCAGCAAGGTGCAGCTACTGTGCATGTGAGATGCATGACCAATGCATGAGCAAGGCACTCAAGGGGCAAAGTGTACAAAACACACCACCAAAGATCAAAACATGATAAACATGAATAATTATGGTGATCCCCAAAATTTGGTACTCATCGGAGTCCAAAACAACGAAAAAATGCCATATGGGCATTTTATCAAACACTCAGAGTGCACACACTACCCATGTATGATGAACAATGCAAGAACATATGAAAATCTTGCCTAAATACATGTTATTTTTGCCACAAGGGGCCAACATCCAAAGCAAAATATCATTTAAAACAAAACCCAATCAAAAAGATTGACAAAAATTAAGTTTTCCAACTCCCATTTGAGAAAATCCCAACTATGAACATAAAACCCCAAAAACCTAATCTAAGGATCAAAATCAATGAAATGAGTTAAAGATTACCTTAGAGATGTTTATGGAATGAAAAACACTTGAATTTAGTTGGGTTTTGATGTAGAAACATTAAAACAGGGGTTTGGGAGAAGATGGGAGGCGTTTAAAACAAATGACCCACGAAATGCCCTTTAAAAAGCTGATCTGGAAATTTTCGCAGGTATCTTGCTACTTAGAATCCCGCGAAAATTTCGCTGGTATCTCGCAGGTATCTCGTAGGTAAGCCTTACTCGCGAAACAGCCGCGAAACAGTCGCGAAACTCTCTGTCCAAAGCTGAAAAACTTGCGAATTGGACCCTTTCACTCGTGACTGAACTTAAACATGAAATAAGTCACGAAAACACCCAGAAAACATGTTTTTCACTCAAAAACACTTTAAAAACTTTGAAAAACATGGGTGATACAAATCACTTGCAAAAGCAAACAAAAAGAACAAAAATTCTTTTTGGTATGAACCACATATGGTTGAGCACACACACATCACATTTGAACATGTACAATCACACAAATGAAATAGACATTCATTGAACAAAAGTCTTGTGTGTTGTGTGTGAGGATCAAGTGTGGAATAGTCCTTAGACTAGAGTGAAGCTTCAATGATTAATTCAATCGAGTCATACACAACTGATACGAAATCAAGTGGACTATCTCCATTATAGAAATGAGTATATATGACCTCCCACACATTGAATACACAACTTAGAAGCTTTTCATTTGGCTTCTGCATAAAGCATAACAATTGATCCATTTTTGAACAAAATATCTCATTTTGAGATCAGTGCTTGAAATTTTTTATATTTCAACATTTAGACTTAGCCTTTGGCTTTTTGAGCACCGTACAACTTGCATTAAAAGAGTCGCTTTCCCTTTTTCCTAGTCAAATACTAGTATGTGCGACAGGTTTTTGCAGCTCAATTTCTCTTTTCATTTGGAGATTTACATTTAGTGAGCTCTTTTACAAAAACATAAAAATAAAGTGGGAAGAGATATGGACACAAGTCTATGCAAGTATCAAGACCAACAAGACTATTGACCAATCATTCATGACAAGCTTGAAGATCAATTTACAACAGTCACACATAGTATTCAAGATTTCTCCCACAAAGAACTAGGTGCATACAAAACAAGCTAAGCTCGTAAATGCACAATGCCATTAGTACGAAGGTACTAGGCCAAACTCACATGTGAAATGTGCTCAAATATATACGATCAAACTTTTTGAATTTTTCACTTTTTATGTGGTTTTGGATTTTTTATACACACAAAATAAAGACATAAAAGTAAGATCAAAACAAAAGCAATGCATACAAATAAATGCAAAATACACAAATGCATGAAGATATGACATTTAATGCATGAAAGGTCCTATAAAGATTGAAAGAATTAGATCAAGGACCAAAAGAGCAAAAGCTCAACCATAAGAACCCTTCCTCATCCAAACGGAATGATTGCTTGGAATGAGTGTCTCAAGAGAAGTGAGACGAGGGTTGGGATAATGAGAACCGGAGATGCACATAGTCAAGGAGTTAAGAGCATTAAACACTTTCTTTAACAACATGCTATTTTCACTCAAATCCAGTTTATCATGCAAAGTACAACTTCCAAGAGGCTTAAGTTTTTCTTTTCTTTTTATTCTTTTAAGAGCATGAAACTTAGAGCAATGAGGTCTTAGATGACCAAAGGCACCACAATGGTGACAAACAATGTGTTTAGGTCCATTAGGCTCTTTGAGAATGGATCTAGCAACTTGGGTTTGTTCTCTCTTCAACTTAGAACATTGAGGCCTTATATGACCAATCACACCGCAATGGTGGCAAGTTGAAACAAACTTAGATCCACTCAATTCCCTAGGATTGGACCTAACCAAAGGCTTAGGCTTAAGAGCCTTTCTCTCCACTTTTTGATTTCTTTTATGTGGAGGAATGTACACCGATTTGTCCTTTGAGGCAAAACACACATTAGGCACAAAATCGGGTACCACAACATGATTGCAACATACATTTTCATCATTTTTAATAGTAGGTTCAGTAATCAAACACTTGGCATGCATCTTAAGAGATTCATTTTCAGATTTAAGATCATCAACAAGTTTGTTAGACAAAACAAGTTTAGCATCCAATTCCATATTCAAACACTCAAACTCTTTCATCTTTTCAAGAGAATTTTCAGCAAGTTTCTTACATTTTTCAACCAATTTGATGGATTCATTGAGCTTAGCAATCAAATCATCCTTTTCACAAAATAACTTGCTTAAACTCTTTTGAAACTTCTTAGCATTTTTCTTGAAGAGTTTGGTGCTAGGAATATCAACAATACCCAAGGATTCATGTAACATGGCATCACAATCATGAGGATAAACACTCATAGAGGCATTTTCACAAACACATGGCATGTTACAATCAACAACATCCATACAAGCATGTAAAGCATTATCCATGGCAAAACACACAAGGGGTCAAAGATCACACTTAGGTAATGAAACCAAAACAAGTGTACCCGCTCTGATACCAATTGAAAGCTCGAAAATGTGTTGAAAATACAAGAGCTATTTAGACCCCCAATTAAAATTACGGCTCGATAGATTTTACACAACTTTAATACAAAGTGCGGAATAGTGTAAAAGCGAGCGGATGAACAAGTAAGCTACTCTAATCCATAAACTAAGCAACACAGCAGTATAATGGAAGTAAACAAGAGTAGGGAAGAAGGATGCAAACACAGAAAACACCGAGACGTGTTTTCGAAGAGAAAACCGAAGAACTCGGCGAAAAACCTCTCCGCCGCCCTTCAAGCGGAAATCGATCCACTAGACAATCAGTTGGGATACATGGGTTAGCAAGAGACCTTCCAAGCCTAATCTACCCGATGTACCTAAGCCCTCAAAGCTTCTACTCCAACAAGGCTTCTCGGAACCGTGTCTTGTCTTAGTTCTCCGGATCCCGCAACAAGCTCAATGTTGCATCTGCCATTCTTGGCTTCTTCCAATACTTCCCAGCAACTCAAAGCACTCTCTACACTTTGAATAGATGTGGGTTGTGTTTGGGTACAAATCTCCTCTCAAGGTATGATAATGGGAGAGGGATGGAGAAGAGGTTACAATGATTTCTCACTAAGGAGGAGTAGCTCTCTCTCAAAAGAGGGTGTGAGTGTTATAGAAAACCTATCTAGGGTTTTTCTCTCTGAATGGCCTCCCTTACATTTGTGGGTAATGAGGGTATATATAGTATGGGTGAAGGGTAAGAAAGTCACTTTAAAAAACCTCCAGGCAGAATGTTTCGCGACTATCTCGCGGGAAGGCCTTACCCGCGAGATAATCGCGAAAATGACAGCCTTGCATGACTCTTCAGCTTCCAGTCATGTGCTTCTCACATGGCTCTTTCGCGGGTTAGCTTCCAGCGACACACCCGCGAGATCCACTGATCTTCAATAAAGCTTGATTCTTCACCACCTTGATACTAAACCCAATACAATTAAATCCCACAAAATACAAGGAAATGAATTAAAGTAATTACAACACATTTTGTCATGGAATAAAGCCAATATAAAACATAGTTGTAAATCACAACTTTACAAGTGTACCTTTGGAGTAACTGGCAAAAAATTGCTAGGCTTTTTAGTGAGTGATAGAGGGATAGAAGTTGACCCATCCAAGATCAAAGCCATTTTGGAAATGCCTCCACCCAAAAGTAAGAAAGAGATAAGGGGTTTCTTGAGTCGATTACAATACATTAGTCGATTCATTGCTAAGCTCACATCTACTTGGGAGGCCATCTTCAAACTCTTAAGGAAGAATGAACCACATATATAGAACGATGAGTGCCAAAAAGCTTTTAAACTTATCTAGGAATATTCACCCAAATATCTTAGTGCCCTCACAACATGGAAAACCCTTATTCCTATACCTTTCCATCATAGGGGATGCGATTGAAAGTATGCTTGCACAAGAAGATGATAACAAGAATGACAAGGCCATATGCTACTTGAGAAAGAGGTTCCATGATTATGAGACTAGGTACACTCCCATAGAAAAGTCATGCTTTGTACTTGTTTGGGCCGTATAGAAGTTGAGACATATTATTTTACCTTTCCAAATATGGGTGGTAGCAAGAATGGACCCATTGAAGTATCTCTTTGAGAAACCCACTTTGAGTGGAAGATTGTCAAGATGGTTGATCTTATTGGCAAAATTCAATTTGAAGTATGTGGCTAGAAAAACTATCAAAGGGAGTGTCATGTCAGATTTTTATGCCGAGAATCCTATAAAGGGGAAAAATGGTAAAGGCTTTCCAGATGAGGATATTTTGGATGTTGAGTTAGGGACATGGAAGATGTACTTTGACAGAGCCGTAAACTAATATGGGAATGGGATAGGAATACTCTTGATCAATCCCTGGGGACCTCATATACTATTGGTAGTCAAGTTAAACTTTGAAGCAACTAATAACATGGTTGAATATGAGGCTTGTATTGCCGGAATGGAAGCTCTTTGAGAATTAAGGGTAAAGGAGGCCGAAGTATTTGGAGATTCAACTTTGGTTATTGCCCAAGCACAAAAGTTGTGGAAGGTGAAGGAGGAACACTTGAAGCCTTATCAACAATACTTGGAGGACTTAACCAAGACCTTTGACAAGATTGAATACACATGACCCTTGGAGATTGAGCAAAGTTATGAGGAAGTGCACAAAGGAAATACCGAAGCTTCAGTAATGACCGTAAAGGAAGAGGAAGTTCCATGGTACTATGACATCATAAAATTCTTGGAGCTACGGGCATATCCGGATGGTGTCGACAAGAGAGAACATCATTCCATTAGGGTGATGGCAACATAATACATCCTATGTGGAGGACAAATCTATAGAAGGTCCTACAATGGTATACATCTTTGTTGCTTGAAGGAGGAAGAAGCCAAAAGGGTAATGGAAAAAGTTCATCAAGTAATTTGTGGCCCTTATATGAATGGTAGAATGTTAACGAAGACAATCCTAAGGATAGGGTACTTCTGGGAAACAATGGAGAAAGATTGTGTGGACTATATGAAGAGTTACCATGATTGTCAGACGCACGCCAACTTGAACCATGTACCGCCTAGTGAGTTGTATAGCCTGACTTCTCCATGGCCATTCTCATTTTTGGGTATAGATGTGATTGAAAGGATAGCTCCTAAGGCTTCAAATGGACATAAATAAATTTTAGTGGCAATTGACTATTTCACCAAGTAGGTGGAGGCAGCATCCTTCTTCGTATTGAAGGCTAAGTGAAAGTTCAAAAACGTGTAAAACACCTTTGAACGTTTGGACCCCCAATTACAAAATTACCAATTCAAGCTTTATATAAAATAGTTAATGTGCGGAACATGATAACAAGCTTACAACAGAATTGATAAACAATCTATGCCAAATATAAACACATCCACTGCAGTAAATATAAGGCAAAGATAAAGGAAGGAAAGATGCAAACACACGGACAACACATGATGTGTTATCGAAGAGGAAACCAAAGTCCTCGGCGTAAAACCTCTCCGCCGCCCTCCAAGTGGTAAATAATCTACTAAAGAATGTAGTTGGGATACATGAACAGCAGAAGACCCTCCAAGCCTAATCTACCCAAGTACCTAAGCCCTCCAAGCTTCTTGCTCCAACGAGGTTACGCCGAACCTATTTCTTCTTTAGCTTCCCGGATTCCGCTACTATACTATAGCATCAACCAATGTATATTGGTTCCTTCCAAACTGCTTCCCTTAGCACTAAATGAACATTCTCACAGACGTAGGTGTGGTGAGATAAGGGTTTGGTCAATGGCCTCTCAAGGATGTGACAATGGAGAGGAAGAGAGTAGAAAAATTTGTAGAGTCTCTAAGGTAAAAGATTGGAGATGAGGCAATCTTGTTTTTTCTCTAGGGTTTCTCTCACAAAATTCTCTCTGGAAGCTCTCTTAAAATCATGGGTATAAGGGTCTATATATAGTGGGGTGAGAATGGAATACGAAGAGACAGCTTTTGCCAAACAGGGTAAATTGGTGGCTTGGTCTTGCGGCTTGTCCAAGTCGCAAGTTCAAGTCGCAACGTAACGGCCTGGTCAGCCTGAGACTTTTGTCCTGTAGTGCGACAGCTGGCACGACCCTTCAGCTTCCCTGTGTGCATCTCATGTGTCTGCATTTGGCGGCTTGTAGCCGTGAGCCACCTGCAAGTCCTAGCCGCGAAGCTCTGCTTCTTTGCACATACTTGAGTTTTTCTTCACATCTTCTCACACACTACTCTTAAAATAATCACACCTAAATACAGGGTTACTAAGTGCTAAATTACAAGCAAATTGGCACGGAATAAAGCCAACAAGATAGTTGATAAATTTCAACCTTACAATCTCCCCTTTTGGCCATTCCGTGATAAAACCCTAAAACAAACTTTAGACTTAACGCGTGAGTTGGGAACAGTTAGAAAACTCACTCACACCTAACTCTAGAATCTGTGAAGCTTTTGAACCATAAGAACAAGTATCTCCTAAAACACAATAACACAATAAGTTTATTGTATACAGAAACCTGTAATGCATATGGAGCAAGCACAATGCGATTATGCACAATAGAGTAAAGCAATAAATCATGGTAAGACCAAAAACATGCAATCACTATAACCAAGTGATCACAATGCTCATTCCCACTTGGAATGAACATCCTGTTGTGAAATTTTAAAATACTCGCAAGTGTACGAACCGTACCGAAGTATAGTTTGACAAGAACGAAATCGAACCCATAGGGACTTGAATGAATGTAGGAAAATTAAATCAAATCTTAACCAAATTAATCCTAATCTAGTTTAATTAAAAATTGGTTGTTTTGAAATTAAATAAACTAAGCAAATAATAAAATTAAGCAAATAGTTAAACTAAGCAAAAGATATAAAACAATAAAAAGATGTAAACAATCAAGGGAAAGGAATTAAGGTTTTGGAATCTGCCTTGCAAGTCATATCAGCATATATTTATGATCATTAATTTTTTCCACCTCACTACATGATAATCTAGAAATCAATCTTGCTATCATAGAAAATATTCTCGTTAAAATCCTTATTTTAAAAATCAAAGGCATGTTCTTCTTCGTTTCTTAAGTATAAAACCAAATCATCAATTGTATCCGTAGCCAAACAAATCATAAGATATATCAAATTCTAAAAATCAAATCATAACTTGTATCCATTGACAGACAAATCATAAACGATATCCAATTCTATAATCAAGAATTAATAAACCAAGCATTCAATTAATTAAGACAAATCCTAAATCATGAGAAAAACATAATTGAACTCATATCTAGAATCCCATCTTAGTCAATTGATATAAAGGAAGAACAATTTAATTCATTAAAGAACAACTATTGTGGAAAAAATCAAATCACATAAATATTACTGATAATCCTTAACAAGGTTTCATCCTCAACCCTAATTATAAATTTAGCTATTCATGGTAATTGAAATAAAACAAAAGAATAAAATACTAAACACTAAACTAGACAAATAAAATAGAGAAAGAAATAGTTACAATGCTATCATGGAGAAAAGCTACAGAGAAGCCACATGCGGCACTACCTCTTGCTCCAATTTTCTGTTTTGCATATCAGCCCTGGCACTAGCCTCAGTCCCCCATGAATTTTGCCCTAAAAAGCCTTTAAATAGGTCAAGGAATCCTATTACAAGTTGAATTCCCGTTTGGAGAAAATCCCAGATTTTTAGGCTTCACTTAACCGACTATTTTGGCCCATTTAACTTCATAATTCGGGCTCCTGGTAAACTACAAAGTTGTCTCCCTTTAAGTTAACTTTCCATCCCAACTTGAATCATCTCGATTGGATATTTGAGCCGAAAGTTATGCCAAAAATACTAACTGATGTGCAGGCTGGAATCCTAATCCGAATTGGACTTGGATTTGGTGCAAATTTCCTTTGATTCCTTACTCCAATTAGACTTAAATTTAATATTCATACCTGGCTGGATGTAAGTTGGCTTGATTCAATTGGCCTAGCCCCACTTTGCATGTAAAGCCCTTGTTATCTGCAACACAAAGATATTATATAATCAGTCACAAAATAACATAAAAGTAAGGCCAAATATGTAGATATGTGAGTACTTTATCGTATATATTTCTTGCACATCAAATACCCCCAAACCTACATTTTGCTAGTCCTCGAGCAAAACAGATAAAGAGTAAAACAAAACAAAGAAATTAAAAACAAAGAAAAAGGAAATCCTAACTAATCCACTTTCGCTGGAAATTTCGATTGCATTTAGCGTATGCAACAAGCCTTTAAACTCCTAGCTTACACTAGTGGACGAGTTGTAGTCTCGTGAGGGTTTGCAGGGAATATACCTACAAAATTCTGAGAATGAATACTAAAAACAAAATAAACAAAACAAAGAAAATCAATTTTTTTTTTTTCAATTGCCTTGTGCCAAGAGGATTAGTTCACGTTCAAAAACCCTACAAATGTTAAAGAAATTTCTCATGCCATCAAAACTCAATGTGAGTGAAAAGTGATAGCCAACCCAAAGATACTCTTAGTTTTAGAATAAACTTGACTCGAATCTCTATTCGAAAGTATGCTTCAACTCAAATCTTTCCGGTGTTATCACTCAACAAATGAAATCACTCTGAAATGGGGTGTACACTCTCAACAACATATGTGAGCGGAATAATGTAAGCAAAATCAAACATCTCACATATAAACCACATGAAAAACGCTTAATCAAGAAAGAACAAGTAGTCTCATGAAAGGATGCCAAAAAGAATTTATACCACACTTTTTATTCAGTCATATCAATTTCTGAACTACACAATCTTCAAGATCAAATAAGGACTTTATTAGGACGTAATGTAGGGTAAAAGTAAAGAGAATGAAATAAATATGGGTGAAGGTAAATAATAAGAAGTTTTTTCAAGATTTGTTGGAATGTCAACTCTTTTTGGAACTTCCATTCAACATTTTTTTTTTTCAACTCTTCTTCTTCAAAGCAATACTCCTTTACATTTCACTTCTCAAAATTTGATGAGAACCCTTTTTATTTTCTTCTTTTTGACACTTTTCTTTTTCTTTTCTTTTTTTTTTTCTTTTTTTTTTTTCAATTCAATTCTTTTTTTCTTTCTTCTTTGAATTCTCGCACAAACCACCACATTGAAACAAACTGATCAAATTCCATCTTGAAACACTATGGATAAGAGTTTTAAGAAAGAAAGGCTAATTAAAAGGCTCAATGGGATGACTAGCGGTAATGTATCAAAAAAAAAAAAAACACATATATGGCTCAAAGTAGACAAAAATGGCCTAATCTCATCTCTCAAAGACTAGTATAATTCATTCAACATCAATGACTTCAAAAGATTCAAGTGTGGCATAAAATCATTTTTTTTTCTTGACCAAAAGAAAGAATACTGAGACTACAACAAGAGAAATATATTATGCACTTCCAAATGAACTTTAAGAATAGAAACAATAAATAACCCTAAAAAAAATAATGATTGGCTCAAAACTCAAAGGGGTTACAGTCTCCACATTGTTATCATCAAGATTTTCTAATCATTTTTATCCTTCAACAACGAGTTGTGTCTGAGTGGCTACGTGCATGTGTAATGAATTGAGCATGAAAGCAATGAAATTCTTTAAGCAAAAGTAGTATAATGAACTCAAAACATAAACCTCAAGCTAGGCAAACGATTTTTTTTTTTTTTTTAACACAACAAAACAAAAACAAAACAATAAGATAGAAATCTATATACATCCCCCCCAAACCTAAACCAAACATTGTCCATAATGTTAAAAATGATACTCTCAAAAATATGTCTTGAATGAAAAGAGAGCAAAATAGTAATATGCAACATGAGAACTAAGAAGAAACAAGTAAGGGAAGGAGAAGGAGGAGACGTACCTTGATCAAGCTAATTGTTATAATTTTTAATTTCTGTCAAATATCAGCTAGAACAAAAGAAAATAAAACTAAACAAGAAAATAAACACAAATATTAATCTAAAAGCAGAAAATAAACAAGAAAAACATTTTTTTTTTTTTTTTTTGCAAAAAGATTTAACACAACTGGAGATCAATCCTGATAAACAGGACCATCCAAACCTCAAAAACACCATGGAGATAAATAATGTATTTTATGAATGGATTAGTCCAATGAGATCGTAACTTACCTGGGTCAAAAACATGTTGAGAAGCTTTACCAATATCTTCCAAGTGAATTCTTTGCATAACCATAGAGGAACTAATACCCTTAAGATCAACAATTTTCCAACCTATAGCTTCCTTATGCTCTTGAAGTATACTTATCAATTGGTGTTTCCAAAAGTCATCCAATTTTGGTGGTTCTACAATAGATGGGAATGGGGATGAAGAAAGTGGAAAAGAGACCACTTTTGGCTGCCAGCTAATAATACTTAAGAGTGGAATAGAATCCAACAATGCATTGACCTCCTCAATTGATTTTTTAGTATCCAAATTGCAATCAAAATGGGTTAAGCAATCATTTAGGGGATCCTCACAACTTGATTGTAGGAAAGTGTCATGGACTAGGCTCCCAATCATGTTAACCTCACATATATCCTCTTTGTCTAGTACTTGCTTACTTATGTCAAAGATATTAAGCTCAACAGTCATATTCCCAAAAGAAATCTTCATCACACCACTCCGACAATTGATCAAAGTATTGGATGTGGCTAAGAAAGGGCGACCCAAAATGACATGGATTTGTGTACTGGCATTCAGAGTAGGCTCAGTGTCTATCACAACAAAATCAACAGGAAAATAGAATGCATCCACCTTAATCAACACATCCTCAACAATACCTCTAGGGATTTTCACAGACCTATCAGCTAATTGAAGTGTCATGGTTGTTGGTTTCAACTCCCCCAAACCTAGCTGTAAATAAACCGAATATGGCATTAGGTTCACACTTGCCCCCAAATCTAGCAAAGCACGCTCAATGAGACGATCCCCAATCTTGCATGAAATTGTAGGAGATCCAGGGTTCTTACATTTCACTGGATATTTATTCTGAATGATTGAACTGACGTGCTCTGTCAAAAATGCCTTTTTAGGGACATTTGTCTTTCTCTTCATTGTCACAAGATCTTTTAGAAACTTGGCATAAGCAGGAACTTGTTGAATTGCATCAAGAAATGGAATGTTTATTTGCACTTGCTTAAAAACCTCTTAAATGTCTCCAAATTGTGCACTTTTCTGAGGATTGATTAACCTTTGAGGAAATGGAGCTTTAGGAACAAACCTCTTATCAAGGGGGGAACTAAGATCTTGAATTGGAATTGAGGTTGAGTTGCCCTTCTTTTCTTTATAATCATCCTGTGATGTGAATTTTTTTTTCCTTTAACACAATATTTTCATCATTCTCCACTTCTGGCATTTTCACTTGATTATCAACTTTCTTACCAGACCTAAGGGTAGTATAGACTGAACATGTTCTTGTCCATGATTTGAACTAGAAGAACCATTGATGGCATACTGTCCTTTTGGGTTAGGTATGGGTTGACTAGGAAACTTTCCTTTTTCCCTCTCTCCAACTTGGGTTGCTAACTGGCCAACTTAATTTTCCAACTTTGAAATAGCTTGAGTATTCAAATGGGTGGAACTTTTTATCTCTTGAATGGCTTGGCTCGTTGATTGCATGAAAGTTTTGAGAGACTCCTTCAAAGATGGTTGTTGTTTTGGTGGTGCTACAAACTGAGATGTTAATTGAGGAATGGGAGGATATGTTTGACTAGGTGGACGAAATTGACTTTGTTGATGCACTTGTTGTCCACCTACATTTGTGGGAGGCTGATTGCCTCCATGAGAAATTAGGATGGTTCCTCCAATTTGGATTGTATGTCTCTGAAAATGGACTAGCAAATGATTTTCCATAATTGTTTAGTGCATTTGCTTGCTCAGTATAAAAATCAGGGTACCCAGCTGCGGAAGGACACATTTGTGTTGTATGCATAGGACTTGCACAAATAGAACATGTTTCACTTTGAACTTGATTGACAGAATTCATCCCTCTACCTAAAGCTAAAGCTTCAACCTTACGAGTGAGATTGTCCAACCTAGCTTTTATGTCTAAATCATCACTAACTTCATACAATCCTCCTTTCTTAATTGCAGGGGCAAATCTCTCTCTACGATTGGAAAAATCCCATTATTGTGAACTTTCAGAAAAATTCTCAAGAAATTTGTATGCCTCATCATCTACAAGACTGAAAAATCCACCACCATTCATGGACTCAATCATGTTACGATTTGTCTGAGTCAAACCATTATAAAAATATTGTACTAGTCTCCATGTTTCAAAACCACGATGAGGACACTTTAAGATCAAGTCCTTAAATCTCTCCCAACTCTCATAAAATTTCTCTTGTTCATCCTGATAAAAATCTGCAATTTCTCTCCTTAAAGCATTAGTTTTGGCCATTGGGAAAAATTTAGAGAGGAATTTTGTAACTAAAAGTTCCCATGAAGTGATAGATCCAAGTGACAAAGAATTAAGTCATGCTTTTGCCTTATCCTTCAAGGAAAAAGGGAATAAACGCAAGCGAACAGAGTCATCAGTGAAAAGTAGGAAGAATATGAATTATCTGTGGTTTCAACTCAAAATGTGCAGCAGTGGTTGCAGGCAATACTATGTGAGATGGAGGGTTGGTGGTTATGGGTGAGAACAACTCCCTAAGAGTTTTTGAATCATCTCCTGTTTCTCCCATTGTGGATGAATAATCAAAACTAACAAGACGATTTTCTTTATCACGTACCCAAGTTCTCATACACCAAGCACAAAGAAATAAATTTTTTTTTTTTGTTTTTCTTTTTTAATTTTAAAAAAATTAACTACAACTAGTAGAAGGAAAAATTCAATTAAGACCTAATTTATTTTCCTAACCAAGTCCCCGGCAACGGCACCAAAAACTTCTTGTGAAATTTTAAAATACTCGCAAGTGTACGAACCATACCGAAGTATAGTTTGACAAGAATGAGGTCGAACCCACAGGGACTTGAATGAATGTAGGAAAATTAAATCAAATCTTAACCAAATTAATCCTAATCTAGTTTAATTAAAAATTGGTTGTTTTGAAATTAAATAAATTAAGCAAATAATAAAATTAAGCAAATAGTTAAACTAAGCAAAAGATATAAAGCAATAAAAAGATGTAAACAATCAAGGGAAAGGAATTAAGGTTTTGGAATCCGCCTTGCAAGTCATATCAGCATATATTTATGATCATTAATTTTTCCCACCTCACTACATGATAATCTAGAAATCAATCTTGCTATCATGGAAAATATTCTCGTTAAAATCCTTATTTTAAAAATCAAAGGCATGTTCTTCTTCACTTCTTAAGTATAAAACCAAATCATCAATTGTATTCATAGCCAAACAAATCATAAGATATATCCAATTCTAAAAATCAAATCATAACTTGTATCCATTGACAGACAAATCACAAACGATATCCAATTCTATAATCAAGAATTAATAAACCAAGCATTCAATTAATTAAAACAAATCCTAAATCATGAGAAAGCCATGATTGAACTCATATCTAGAATCTCATCTTAGTCAATTGATATGAAGCAAGAACAATTTAATTCATTAAAGAACAACTATTGTGGGAAAAATCAAATCACATAAATATTACTGATAATCCTTAACAAGGTTTCATCCTCAACCCTAATTATAAATTTAGCTACTCATGGTAATTGAAATAAAACAAAAGAATAAAATACTAAACACTAAACTAGACAAATAAAATAGAGAAAGAAATAGTTACAATGCTATCATGGAGAAAAGCTACAGAGAAGCCACATGCGGCACTGCCTCTTGCTCCAATTTTCTATTTTGCATCTCAGCCCTAGCACTAACCTCAGTCCCCCCCTGAATTTTGTCCTAAAAAGCTTTTAAATAGGTCAAGGAATCTTATTACAAGTTGAATTCCCGTTTGGAGAAAATCCCAGATTTTTAGGCTTCACTTAACCAACTATTTTGGCCTATTTAACTTCAGAATTCGGGCTCCTTGTAAACTACAAAGTTGTCTTCCTTTAAGTTAACTTTCCAGCCCAACTTGAATCATCTCGATTGGACATCTGAGCAGAAAGTTATGCTAAAAATACTAACTGATGTGCAGGCTGGAATCCTAATCCGAATTAGACTTGGATTTGGTGCAAATTTCCTTTGATTCCTTACTCCAATTGGACTTAAATTTAATATTCATGCCTGGCTGGATGTAAGTTGGCTTGATTCAATTGGCCTAGCCCCACTTTGCATGTAAAGCTCTTGTTATCTGCAACACAAAGATATTATATAATCAGTCACAAAATAACATAAAAGTAAGGCCAAATATGTAGATATATGAGTACTTTATCGTATATATTTCATGCACATCACATCCGGACATTCAAGTTGACAAAGACAAGGTAAATCACTTGGATGACCAACACTCAACTAATGCACAATACATGAAGTATGTGCATCTAGGAAAAATTCTACACGAGCACAAAAGTGACAGTACTTCACAAAGAGTGCATAGCATTAGGTTAGAAGTACTGATTTAACAAAACACAAAAGCTGCATAAAGCATGGCACAAACCACAAAGGATTACAGGTGTGCATAAAACAAACCCTTAAAGCTTACATAAGCAACATGGGTACAAAATGACCCAAACACAAAACAAATGCTGAAAAAACTGAGTAATATCATCAATATAAAACTTAAGTCAAACATTCAAGAGTTATGAGTTTAAACCAATAAAAAGCAACAATTAATCAGCCCAAGGTAACAAAACTATAACCAAAAAAAATTAGGGATTATGAAACTCCCCCTCAAATAAGCACTCCCCCTCAAGAGCTGCCCCAAAAATTCTCCCCCTTTTTGACCGGAATGGCCAAAGGGTCACTGCTCCTTGTTGGTGTAGATGTTGTCAAACTTTGCTGAAAGAACATCAAGCTGATCTTGCATTGCCGTCATCCTTTCAGTATGCTGATTTTGAACCTCTTTAAGTCCATCAAGTCTCTCCAGGATGATCTGAAATGCATCAGGAGGTGCAGCTGATGAAGTGGAAGTCCTGCTTCTCTTGGTTTTGCTTCTTAGTGTGGAAGTCTGTCCTGCAATCTCAGCTTCAGTTTCCATATGAACACCTTCTCCATGGATACCCTCCTCTCCATCACCTGGAAGATGACTTTGTATCCTTGTGATGGTGAATTTGTTTATTGCTGACAATGGAGTCATGTGACTAATATCTTGAGGAATTCTAACACCCTTTGCTCTGAAGATCCTCATGAAGAGGCTAGGAAAGACCAACTTGGGCCGAGCAGTAGTTCTAGTCTCTTCCATAATAGTGTCAAATATGTGCGAGCTGATGTCAATGATGACTTTCTCCTTGAGCTCCATGAGGAATATAGCTCTGGAATTAGTAAGAGTGGTCATCTTTCTGATAGGATACAGATTGTACATCATAATGGTGGTCAAACACCTCATGTCAGCAGGGAAGGCATTACTATTGAGACATCTCCCTTCTTTAACACCACCAATTCGAGCTTGGACATTATCTAGGGACATCATCCTATCTTTGTAATTGATGAACTCATACTCCTCTAAACCTTCAAGACCAAGTACCTCATCAATGTCATGTGCGTCAAAGGTAAACTCATGTCCTCTAACCCAGCAGTTCATCTCTTCATCCCTTATGTTCACATATGCATAGAATTCCCTTATTAAGGGCTCACACACTGAAGGTAGGTCACCTAGCAGTTTATCCCAACCTCTTCCCTCAAAGCACTATAGAATAAAAGTATCCTTCAGGTCATGTAAATCCACAAATTTCTCCTGGATAATGGTTCCCTTCATGAAGGAATCTCTGTATCTCTCAAAATGCTTGACAGACCTAAACAAGTTATTGTCCATTTTCATCCTTTTATCAGCCTTCTTAGCAGGAGTCTTCTTCTTTGAAGATGTGGAAGCCATCTGTAAACACTCAGAAAAGGCCACAACAGAAGCACAACACAATATGTGGAAATATACATAAATTAGTAACAAGTGATTAACAGATAAAGAACAGAGTGTCAAAATAACCCAAAGATCAAAAATAAAGTTCTAGCTTCCCAAGCAAGATTAGCCTGTATAGAAGCGTATTTAAAACAAGCCACAAACAACTAAACATGTGTAGTGTAAACCACATTCTGACACAAAGAGTATATGTCAATGAGACATAACTTAATGGATATGAACTGTACAAGTAAAAACCAAAGCAGAGCCATACACATGATATTGTAACACACAATCACATCAATGTATACCACATAGATAAAAATTTGCAAACCCAAATTCCTCATACAGAGAAACTCACAAAAACCCAAATATCATATACCCAATAGATATAGACAATCAAATATCAAAGTACAGAGCAAAAACTATCTCAATGGAGCTAACTTATGAAACTAAAACTATTCAACAACAAAAGTACACAAGCCAAACAATCAAACCCAGCATTTTTAAGCTAAAACATATTCGAACCCCCAAATCTCAAACCAGCAGAATAACTCACAGATTTAAAGAAATTAACACTAAAAACATGAAATTTGAAGTGAGAGACAGAAGACCCATACCTTTTTCTTGAAGATTTGAGAAGAAAAAATGAAGAAATGAAGGATCTTCAAAAATGGGCACGTCGAGTTTCAAAGAGAGAAATGGAGAAGACAATGAACAGTCACAAAGTACGAGGGAAAAACTGAAAAGTTTTTGAAAACTGACTTTAAAACGCACAACACGCGTTTTTCGCGACTGGAACAAGTCGCCAGGGTAAGCCGCGAAACACTATGAAGTAAAGATTCTTAAAAAATCTTTTAAGTGTTTTTCATGATTGGAAGGTCTACCCGCGAGGGAGTTGCGAGCTGAGCCGCGAAAATCTCTGAGTAACCTCGCGATTGGACCCTCCACTCGCGAACAAGTCACCAAATAAAGCTGCAAAAATTGCAAAAACCCAAATTTTGAAAATTTTTCTAAGTATTTTTCGCGCCTAGGACATTAAATCGCCAGTAAGTTGTGAAAAATCTCTGAGTGGGCTCACGACAAGGGCTTGCGACTTGGCTAACCCGCGACTTAGCCGCCAAAACAGGGCAACACTGTTTTTGAAGTTTTGACATTTTTGTAAAAACAAAAGCACTTTCCAAAAACAAACTAAAACATTTAAAAATCTTTTTGTGTTTGATTAACAAAGATTGAGTATGTGAAAACACATTTATAAAAACATGCATATATGACCTCCCACAAGCACTTGATAACAATTTTTTGAAACTTTTCATTTGGCTCCATATTCAACATATCATTTGCATTTTTGAGCAAAGAGAGTCTCATTGAGTGACAGATGCCTGAAATTTTTGATATTTCAATTGATGAATTAGCCTTTGGCTTTTTGGGCAACAAACATTTCAATTTGGTCGCTTTCCCTTTTTCCTAATCGAATACTAGTATATGCGATAGGCTTTTGCAGCTCTATATCTCTTTTCATTAAGAGATTTACATTTAGAGAACTCTTTTAAGCATAAAAATAAAAGTGGGAAGATATATAGGCATGAGTCTATGCATGTCTCAAGATCAACAAAACCATTCACTAATTATTCATGACAAGGTTGAAGATCTATTTACAACAGTCACATAGATTTTAGAATTTCTTCCACAATGATATAAGTGCATGAGAGACAAGTTAAGCTCGTTAAATGCACAAAGCCATTAGTACAAAGGTACAAGGCAAAACATGCTTTGAGACAGAACTCAACAAAGCCGATCAAACTTTTTGGATTTTCTACTTTTTATGTGTTTTTGGATTTTTTACACAAAAGCAGTAAAAGGTTGATCAAAAACATAAAAAATGTAAAAACATTTGAATCAAAGACAACCACTCATACAAAATAATAACCTAAATACTAGCAAAAAGCACACAACTAGGCATATTCACAAACATGGAAAGTATTGATGCATGGACATGTTGTAATGCTTATGCGTGAGTACTCTTTGTCACCTACACGTCACATGCGTTTGGGGTGATATTCTTGATAGATCGGGTACGAGAGTTAGGACTGTCAAACCTTCGTGTGAAGCTTTCCAGGCAATTGGTGAAGGCACCGATCATCTTCATCACGTCCATCATTTCTGGATCATGGTTTTGACTTCTTGGTTGCTCACCACCCCAAGACCTCATGTCATTTCTTCTTTCTCGTAACCGAGGTGCACTTGCATTGTTGTCTGCTCTTAGCTTTTGACAGTTAGGCCTGGTATGTCCTTGCAATCCGCAATAGTGACAAACAAATTCCGTTCTCGGATCCTGTTATGATCTTGGAACTGATCTCCCTCTAGCTCTATATCTGGATTCTGATTGACTACGAGACTTATTTATCACCCGTTGATCAGCCACATTCTCCTTCCTTTCAATCTTAACTTTCTCAGGAATAGGCTTATCCACAGCCGTCTCTTTAGCCCTTACAAACTTTACTTCAGCCGTCTCTTTGGCTGACGAGCAACTTCCTCCAGTGTATTCCAACCTGGACTTGTCTGAGGAAGATTTTTGAGATGATATGACATCTTCTAACTTCTGAGAGGAGACTCTCTCTATCTTGGCATGAGCTTGCACTACCTCTTACTTAAGAAACCTCACCCTCATATAGGCTACAGACAGCTCGCCATTTAGTGTCTCAATCTCACACTTAGTCTCTTTATATCCGACTAAAAGACTTCTGTAATCTTCCTCAGCTTTCTTCATTTTCCTCACAACTACCTTGGCTACCCTTGCATACTCTCCAGACTTCTTAAGTAGTAAGGAGTAATTTTCTTGAAGATTAGCTGTATTTTCTTCCTCTTCAGCATCTGATTCTTCCACAATCCTAATAGACTCTGAATCAGAATGCTCACCAAGCTCTTTCACAAGTGCACCCAAATCATCCGATGACTCTACATGAGCAATGATCATGAAGGCGGAGTAGTTTCCCTCTCCTTCACAACTCTCTTTCGAGTCAGAGTCAGAAGATTCTGAATCACTGAGCGTTGTGGCATAAGCCTTGCCTTTTCCCCTCAGAAAATTTGGACACTCCTTCTTTAGATGTCCATGGCCATTGCACTCATAACATAAAATGTCTGAAGAAGGTTGAGAATCCTTCCCTTCTTTCCTCGTAAACTCTTTCCTATCACCTCTTGAAGATGAAAATTTCCCTCCATTGAATGGTTTCCCACTGTTCTTCATCTTCAGAAATTTGCGGAAGTTTTTTACAAGATACGCTACTTCCTTCTCCACTCCATCTTCTTCGGAAGAATCATCAATTCTTTCTGTGATGGTTTCAAGAGCAAGCAATTTACTCGTCTTGTGAGAAGGTAGTCCAAGCTCATACATTTGAAGTGATCTAATGAGCTTTTGGATCTTAATTTCATCCAAATCCTTGCTTTCCTTTATGGCTGTGACTTTTGCCCGAAAGTTTTCCGGTAAGGACCTCAAAATTTTTCTCACCACCTTAGTATCCTCAATCTTCTCACCAAGATTGAGCTTAGCAATAACAATTTGGTTGAGCTTCCCATAGAATGAATCAAACGATTTATCTTCACCCATCTTGAGCTTTTCAAACTTGGTGGTAAGCATTTGGAGCTTTGTGTCCTTCACCTTCTTAGTCCCCTCATAAGTTGTCTCCAAAATCTCCCAAGCTTCATTGGCTACCGTCATATGAGAGATCCTGTGGAATTCATCAGGAGACACACCACAAAAAATAGCATTTAACGCTTTACTATTAGCATTGGCTGCTGCGAGAGCTGCCATATCCCAAGTGGACTTAGGATCCGTCGGCTTAATCCAACCTATCTCAACCGCATCCCAAACGGTATCATCTATAGAGCATAAAAATGCTCTCATTCTGACTTTCCAGAAGGCATAATTATTACCATAAAAAAATGGTGGAACATTGAGAGATTGAGACATATCCATCTCAACAGGGGGTCAAGGATCACACTCAGGTATTTAAACTCCAACAAGTGTACCCGCTCTGATACCAATTGAAAGTTCAAAAACATGTAAAACATCTTTGAACGTTTGGACCCCCAATTATAAAATTACCAATTCAAGCTTTATATCAAACAATTAATGTGCAGAACATGATAACAAGGTTACAACATAATTGATAAACAATCTAAACCAAATATAAACACATCCACAGCAGTAAATATAAGGCAAAGATAAAGGAAGGAAAGATGCAAACACACGGACAACACACGATGTGTTATTGAAGAGGAAACCAAAGTCCTCGACGTAAAACCTCTCCGCCGCCCTCTAAGCGGTAACTAATCCATTAAAGAATGTAATTGGGATACATGAACAGCAGAAGACCCTCCAAGTCTAATCTACCCACGTACCTAAGCCCTCCAAGCTTCTTGCTCCAACGAGATTACGCCGAACCTATTTCTTCTTTAGCTTTCCGGATTTTGCTACTATACCATAGCATCAACCAATGTATATTGGTTCCTTCCAAATTGCTTCCCTTAACACCAAATGAACTTTCTCACAGACATAGGTGTGGTAAGATAAGGGTTTGGTCAATGACCTCTCAAGGATGTGATAATGGAGAGGAAGAGAGTAGAGGAATTTGTAGAGTCTCTAAGGTAAAGATTGGGGATGAGGCAATCTTGTTTTTTCTCTAGGGTTTCTTTCACAAAATTCTCTCTAGAAGCTCTCTTAAAATCGTGGGTATAAGGGTCTATATATAGTGGGGTGAGAAAGGAATACAAAGAGACAATTTTTGCCAAACAAGGTAAATTGGCGGCTTGGTCTTGCGGGTTGTCCAAGTCGCGAGTTCAAGTCGCAACGTAACGGCCTGGCCAGCCTGGGACTTTTGTCTTGTAGTGTGACAGCTGGCGCGACCCTTCAGCTTCCTTGTGTATATCTCACGTACCTGCATTTGGCAGCTTGTAGCCGCGAGCCACCCGCAAGTCCTAGCCGCGAAGCTCTGCTTCTTTGCACATACTTGAGCTTTTCTTCACATCTTCTCACACACTACCCTTACAATAATCCCACCTAAATACAAGGTTACTAAGTGCTAAATTACAAGCAAATTGGCACGAAATAAAGCTAACAAGATGGTTGATAAATTTCAACCTTACACTAAGCATGTGGCTTGGTTCTTAGTGAACAACATCATATGTCGGTTTCGGGTGCCCCAAGAGATCATTTCTAATAGTGGTTCCCACTTTGAAGGGGAGGTTCGAAGGAGCATAGAGTTGTACAACATTGAGCATCACAAGTTTTCACCATATCGACCACAAGCTAATGGGGCCGTAGAAGCAGCTAATAAGAATCTGAAGAACATCCTAGCCAAGATGGTAGTGACATACAAAGATTGGGCCGAGAGGTTTCGTTTGCCTTATGGGGTTATAGAACTTCTATAAGTGCGTCAATTGGGGCAACACCTTACTCTTTGGTTTATGGTAGTGAGGTGGTGCTTCCTATTGAGGTGGAGATACAATCTTTGAGAGTATTGGTGGAAACCAAAGTCCTAGAAGAGGATTGGGCTAAGGCGAGATATGAATAATTAGATTTGATAGATGAGAAAAGGGCTAGGATACAATACCATGCACAAGGGTACCAAAAAAGTATTGCTAGAGCATTCAACAAGAAAGGTGATAGACCAAGAATGTATTGACCCCTTGTGATAAATTAACCAATTAATTAGCCAAGTTGATTAATTAATCAGATTAACATACAATATGCATAGCAGCACAAACAAATCACCAATTAAAATAATGTAGCAAAAATTAAATTGACATGAATGATTTGTTTTCGAATGGGGAAAACCAACACAGCAAAAACCCCATAGGGTGATTTTAAAGTCACCACTCTCAAGAATTCATTATTATCACAATAAGTGATTACAAGTAAAGGAATCCCAGTACCTTATACCAACCTTTAGATGAATCCTTACTCCAATACCCAATTAGACTTGTTCTGTGGTGGCAATCTCTCCTTTCAATGCACAGTTCCCAGTACGTGACTAACCAATAGATGCGCGGATCCCAGTACATGACTTAGTTACCAACTTAAGAAAGGTGTTGGCTGCAAAGTTCTTCAGTTCATCACACGATGAAGATCAAGAAGCTCCTTGGTCACAAAACCCTACAGTGTACAAACATAGCAGCTTCTTCAAGAGAAATATGAACTAGGACAAATTTTGCTTTCGATCACAATTTGCATGAACAAAACTTTGCTTCACATTTGCGCAACCCTAGACGGCCCTTAAAATAATCCTTATATATGTTTAGGATATGAGAAAAGAAATCCCGAACATACACCGACAAATTGGATGAAAAACAGCTCTGAAAAATTGAGTTTTACAAACCTCGATAGATAGCCATCTATCGAGATAGCTGACGAGCCATAGGTTGAAACGGCTTTTAAACCTCGATAGATGCAAGCTGTCGAGCTAGCTGTCAAGTTTTAAAATCCAACACTTTCTCACTTGATTCTTGGGTAGATTTGCATGGCTTTAACACTTGAACTTGAAACTTTATTCCTTGAAGTATTAAACACATCATAGATCTATCTAATTGAAGTATTGACATATGTTTCTAACATTGAATCACATATGTCCTAACAAAAGGGAAACCGAGAAACCTTAAAGTAGGGGACTTGATCCTAAAGGTGCTTAGAGATGAGAATTTTAATCCAAGAAGAAAGATGAAGCCAAGGTGGTATGGGCCTTTTATCATTAAGAAAATCATGTTTGGAGGTGCTATAAGGATCACAGATTTGGATGGGGAAGAGATGCTTCACCCAATTAACATGGATAAACTAAAGAAAAAAGCCTGCTAGGTTGAAAACCCGAAAGGGCGGCCTAGGCAAAAGTTAAGGAAAGAGAACCTTGCTTGATTGAAAACCTAAAAGGGCAGTCTAGGCAAAAGTTAGGGGAAAGACCATAGGCATGGCGAAAATTCCCGAAGGGATGTCATGGGGTGCTCTCAAAAGGGGTGCCTCTCTTTTTGGGTAAGTGGTGTGGAGTTGTCATTTATTTTTTTACAAAAAAATAAGAAAAAATAAATAAAATTACATATTCAAAATACTTCAAATGTCATTGATTGAATAAAAAAAGTACATTTTGGTAGATTAACCTTACAAGGCTTTGGTCCAAGTTACAATCTATGCAAAAAAAAAAAAAAAAATACAAAGCTTTGGTCCTAGTTACATTCTACCAAAATTAAAGGCAAAATACTAGTCTACTAACAAAAATCCTAAGTTCAGGGACTAGGTTACGAAATGGGAAGGTGATAAGCACCCATTCTGCCCAGGCAGAGTCTGGTCTTCTAGACTCTAATGACCATTACATACTCTTTTCGTATGATGTCGAATGATATGTTATAACACACATGACAAACACTTGAGAAAATTAATTTAAATAAATTTGCCTTATGAATAATGTCCTCTTTTAAAAGAAAAAAAAAATCAGACCTATTTTTGTAAAGAGTAAAAAGAATGAGATTTGATTTTGTAAAGTTGTAATTTACAACCATGTGTTTTGTTAGCTTTAATTTCGTGATTAATTTGATTGTAATTTTATTCAATCTTTTGTACCTTGTATTTATTGTGGGATTTAATTGTAAGGGTTGCGTGATAGAGAGAAAGAAACTGTGAAGACTTAAGCAATTGAAGATAGAATATTTCTCGCGGGTATCTCGCTACTAGGCATCCCATGAAGTGATGCATGTGCCCTGCACATGACTGGAATGCGAAGAGTCAGTACAGATGGAGACAGCTGTGTTTCGCGAGTAGCTCGTGGGTAAGGCCTTCCCGCGAGACACTTACAAAACATTTTGTTTGGCCAGACTGTGCTATTTGATACACATTTTCTGTACCCACACTATATATACCCACATTACCCACAAATGTTGAGGAGCACTTCAGAGAGAAAACCCTAACCACAAACCTTGAGAGTTAGAGATTGTTATACCCATATTTCTCTACACAATTGCTTGTGGATTTTCCTCAACTCCTTCCTCTCCATTTCCATACCATTGAAAGGTTGATAGCCCAAACACTTACCACACCATTTCAAGTGTCAAGTGACGTTTTTGGTGCTACTGGGAAGTATTGGAAGAAGCCAAGTATGGCAGATGCAACTCTCTCAAAGACTAGTATAGTTCATTCAAAATCAATGACTTCAAAAGGTTCAAGTGTGGCATAAAATCATTTTTCCTTGGCCAAAAGCAAAAACAATGAGACTACAGCAAGGGAAATATGTTACGCACTTCCAAATGAACTTTAAGATTAGAAAAAAATAAATAACCCTCCAAAAATAATGATTGGCTCAAAACTCACAAGGGTTATAGTCTCCACATTGTTATCATCAAGATTTTCTAATCATTTTTATCCTTCAACAACAAGTTGTGTCTTAGTGGCTACGTGCATGTACAATGAATTGAGCATGAAAGCAATGAAATTCTTTAAGCAAGAGTAGTATAATGAATTTAAAACACAAACCTCAAGCTAGGCAAACGAAAGTTTTTTTTTTTTTTTTGGAAATAAATAAAATAAATTCCCTTCCCCCAAACTTAAATTTCACATTATCCTTAATAGGGAAAAGGAAGAAAAACTAAATAAAAGAATGAGAAAGGAGAAGAGATGCTCCCCTGATTTTAATTGAATATTTTTTCTTAAGGTGCAGCTGTGTACCCATTGAAGATTTCTGTGGTCTCTTTATTCCTACAAAATGAAAGAAAAAACAATAAGATAAAGATAAAAAATAAAAAATAAAAACATAAACATAAATAAATAAAAAATAAAAAATAAAAACACTTGGATTGCCTCCCAAAAGCGCTTTATTTAACATCTGTAGCTAGACGTTATCCTCCATTAAAATCTTGTGCGTGCAAATTGAAGGACTAATTCCTTTGATGTTAGAGATGGTCCAACCCGCCATTTTGTGTTTCCGCAAGATTCTCAGCAACTTTTTCTCCTCTACATCACTCAAAGAACTGTTAATAATAACTGGAAAAGTAGAGTCTTGGCCTAAGAAAGTGTACCTTAAATTTGATGGAAGTGGTTTGAGCTTAAGTTTAGGTGGTTCCTCTAGTAGAGATGATGGCTGACATGATTTTAAGTCTTCTACTTTTGGTTGCATTGAAGGTGGAAAGAGTGGTGTAGCCTCCAAATATCTTTCACACTCTTTAACCTCTTCATCATTGAATTTAACAGGTGTAGAGCGAGTAAGACATACCTCAAGTGGTAACTTTAGAAAATTAGTTGCACAAGTCTCATCGGCCATAATCACATCTCGGTCACTTATTTGAAAACAAGAATGTGTCTCAACAGGAAATTTCATAGGCTTAAATACATCAAAAGTGACCTCATCCTCTCCGACCCTCAAAACAAGTTTTCCTTGCTTGACATCAATTAAGGTTCTCCCGGTCGCAAGGAAAGGTCGACCCAATATCAAAGGGATCTCCTCGTCCTCATCCATATCAAGGACAATGAAGTTAGTCGGGAAGATGAACTTGTCAACTTTTACTAATACGTCCTCAATAACTCCTCTTGGATATTTAATAGATCTATCCGCCAATTGTAAAGAGATAGTGGTCGGCTTTACTTCTCCAAGACCCAATTTCCTGAAAATAGAGAGAGGCATTAGATTAATACTTGCCCCTAAATCACATAAAGCTCTATCAAAATAAGATTTTCCTATAGTGCAAGGGATAGTGAAACTCCTCGGATCTTTCAGCTTAGGTGGCAGCTTCTTTTGTAAGATTGCACTACTCTCCTCTGTCAGCTTCTTTTGACTAAGTAATCACGTGGTTAATTAACTAGGTTAATCTAATTGTGTTTTAAGGGGTCTAAATTTCTAACATATTATATAATCAGTAACAAAATAACATAAAAGTAAGGCTAAATATGTAGATATGTGAGTAATTTTTGTATATATTTCATGCACATCAAATTGTACTTAGACACATTCTTAATTCGTATTCTAAAAATTAATCCCTTTTTCCGGATATTAAGACTTTTATAGTGATAATTATCTTGTAGATAAATATTCCGAAAAATCTTGATTTTCCACAACTTCATTGTTATCTGATTATCCACTTTATTCCCATGCAAGCAAGTCTATTTCTGACACTGACCAACAACCAATCACAAAATTATTTAATTAATTTTAATTGTTTAGCCAATCAGAATTAAATTAAATTAATCATACATGGTCAGTTCCACCCAAACAAAATGCATGCAAACCGTGCAAACTTGATCATGTGATATCTCTCAATCCGATGGTACGATTTGGAAATCGGACACACCATTGTGACCATTAGAACCTCAAGATCGTTCTTATGATATGCAATGAATGAATTAATGTATGTAATGCAACTCTAAATGTCAAGTATATCAATGGTTACCCTAGCCATCTTCCTTGATTAAATTATGGGTGCAAAATCAAGTGTCTACACCCCTTATTTTGCAAAAAAAAAAAAAAAAATATTTTGGGCAATTTTTGGACCGATTCTCTCTCTCTCTCTCTCTCTCTCTCTCTCTCTCTCTCTCTCTCTCTCTCTCTCTCTCTCTCTCTCTCTCTCTCTCTCTCTCTCTCTCTCCCAAACACATCAAAATACATCCAAACAAATCAAAACAACCTCAAACACGTTAGATTCTCATCTTTTCTCTTCAATCTTCAAGGTAGTGTTCTTGCACCTCAATCTTCCTCTCCTTGGTTCCATACCTTGGATTTGAGGTTTAGGTGTGTCGATGTAGCTTTTTAGCTACAATCCACACCCCTTTTCTTTTAAAGCTTTTTCTTAGCTTTATCTTTCTTTGTAAAATGCTTTTGTTGATTTTCCTAGCATGTTCTTGCTTCCTAGCATGTCTTTATAGCTTTTTCTAGCATGTTTCCTTACTTATGCCATGATTCATCACTTTGATGTTGTTGGCCTAGACTTCTTGGGCTAGGATATGTCTAAATTTAATGTTTGTGCTTAAATCCACGTGTTTTTAGGCTCCTTGCCATGTTTCTTCTTAGACCTACATGCCTATGTGTTCTTTGCTATATTTTTGCTTAGATCTACATGTTAATGTTTATAGGCCAGGAATGTATTGACCCTTTGTGATAAATTAACTAATTGATTTAACCAAGTTAATTAATTAATTCAATTAACATGCAAAACACGTGGTAATACAAACAAATCACCAACTAAGTTAAAGTGTAGCGGATAATAAAGTGACACAATGATTTGTTTACGAATAGGGAAAACTAATACGGCAAAAACCCCACTGGGTGATTTTAAGGTCACTACTGTTGAGAATCTACTATTATCAAAACAATCAGTTATAAGTAAAGGAATCCCAGTACCTTATACCAACCTACAATTGAACCCTTAACCTAATACTTAATTGGACATGTTCTGTAGTGACAATCTCTCATTTTCAATGCACGGCTCCCAGTACGTGACTAACCAATAGATGCGTAAATAACAGTACGTGACTTAATCACCAACTTGAGAAAAATGTTGGCTGCAAAGTTCTTCAATTCATCAACATGATGAAGATCACAAAACTCCTTGGTTACAAAACCCTAAGGTGTACAAACATAGCAGGTTCTTCAAGAGAAAAATAAACTAGGAAAAATTCTGTCTCTGGTCACAATTTGCATGAACAAAACTTTGCTACACACTTGCGCAACCTTTTATGGCCCTTAAAATAATCCTTATATATGTTTAGAGTTATGAGAAAGAAAACCCAAATATATACCCACGGATTGGATGAACACCAACTCTGAAAGACTGAATTCCATAAACCTTGACAGATAGGGTATCTATCGAGCTAGCTGTCGAGCTTCGGGCTTCAGTAGCTTTTTAAACCTCGATAGATAATAGCTGTCAAGCTTTAAAATCCAACACTTCTTCACTTGTTTCTTGGATAGATTTGCATAACTTCAAAACTAGAACTTGAAACCTTATTCCTTAAAGCATTAAACACATCCTAGATCTACCCAATTAGAAGTAAAGTGCATTTTGTCAAAGGATTAGCCAATTCTAAATTGACATATATTCCTAACATCAAATCACATATGTCCTAACAATCTCCCCCTTTAACAATTCGTGACAAAACCACAATAAATAAATGAACATATGAGAGAAAACATAAATCACTCTACTCATACTCATTTGTTGAATA
Source organism: Quercus variabilis (assembly GCA_030445155.1). Taxonomy (NCBI): domain Eukaryota; kingdom Viridiplantae; phylum Streptophyta; class Magnoliopsida; order Fagales; family Fagaceae; genus Quercus; species Quercus variabilis. The sequence goes on along the minus strand of CP129453.1, from coordinate 35,346,775 downwards.
CAATAAAATCAATCCTAACAAAAACTCTTGAAAAAGTTTTCAAGACGAAAGTTTATGGAAAAAAGACTTTGACAACCTGTATTTTTAAAACACTTTAAACAAAACTCATAAAGGCATCTTATTGTGAAATAGAAATATATGATTGCTTACATTAAATAAGAAACATGTGTATAAAGAAAGAAAAGAAACAACATATGGAGAGATAGGTGAAATTTGATAATAACATCATCAAATATATATATATATATATATATATATATAAAAGATAAGTACAATGTTTGCTATCACTAAGGTCACAAGACCAATGTACAAGAGATAATGTATCTAAAATAGAAAGAAAAGAAAAGATACAAAAATCCTCGCTACATCCCTCATATACACTCCCCCTATCACAAAATCTCCTATACTAACCCTCCCCCTATAAGTATGGCTACTCTCATATCAAAACTACTTCCCCTTTTTGTCACGAGTGACAAAGGGTAAGTACATCAAGTAGACGTCTCATCATCACTGGGCGTGCTAGCGCCATCATCCTCATCAGCATCATCACTGCCAGTGCCATCGTCACTTTCATCCTCAGAGGCTGGTGGAGATGGAGAAAAAGCAACAGTGAAACCACCCATGACAACTGTTAGGATTAGTGCCCTTAAATCCTATTATATGATACTATGTATGATATTAAGTTTGACATTGTGTATGACATTATGTATGACTTAATATTATGTTTGATAAATTTGTTTTATTATTATCTGAAATAATGGTAACATGAATATTCAGACATTATCATATAGTCCATGAGATGCATAGTATGTGATTTATGTGAAGAGTCACAGAAGATATAAATCACAAATTCTTTGTAAACTCAGAATTATAGTTCGTAGTCGGTGATGAAATTGGGCATTTCATTTGCGAAGACTATAACATATCAATCATGATGATTTGTCTTGATCATGGAAGTGGTGACTTCTGGTTGATGTGTTAATATGTATTAAGAATTAAGACATATTGAACTGGACCGCTGTGAGATTTATTATTCTCCTAAAGACTGTCAAAGGAATAATAAATCTCACGACTTACATTTGCATGAACTCTTAATCCTAAGAGAATAATGGACCTGATCATAAGGTGTAGGTTGCTTTGATATATCAGGAGTGAGATCTAAAGTAACGGTCAAAACCTCAGTATATTGGGCAGCCACATTTAGTGTTGATGGAACATATATTCTCAAGATGGAATTCATAGTCTCTTAACGGAGATATAAAGTATTCTCTTGAGATAAGTTTAATGAGTTTGTTATTCAGAGAGTTAGGCCTAACCACTTTAGTAAGACTAAAGTATATATTTATGGAATTGGATTTCATAAATATATAATGAATAACATTAAAGGATTAAACCGGGTACTCAAGGATTAAGATGTAGTAATTTACAAAGTGACAGTCTACATTAATGACTTTGTATTACTACGAATATTTTATGAAAGGGTTGCATGTATAATAAAGTCTTGGGATATAATTTATAAATAAGACCTAGAGTGCAACTATATTTATATAGTGGTATTAAATATAGTTAATGGTAACTTTGGACTTGTCAAGAGTTGATAGAAAAGCCCAAGGCCCATTGAAGCTAGTGTTTTATTGGTCCCTTTTGGTCCCACTCCAAGCCACACACTTAAGCCCAATTGGGAAGGCCCAAAAGGCCAGCCCAATTAGATAAATTGGTTAGATACAAAGGGAAAAACGTTCAGATTTTTCAAGGTGTGAAAAACAACATTGAAATGGTGTGCATGTGAGTTTTGGTCACTCACTAGTCATCCCTTTGTTACCAATTGAGAGACCACACATCTTGGGCGTTAATGGAATTGGAGTGAAGATTAAAAGTATTCCCGAGTACTTCAATCTTTGTTTTTGAAATTCACCACTTCAAGGTACGATCTCTTGTTCTCAAAATTCTGAAATTTACTTAGTATGTGTTATCAATATCGAATGAAGTAGATCCGTTTAAAACTTATTTTCCGCTGCACTCATCTCTAATTTCCTACAACAACCTGTCGTCGTGCAATACGACCGACACAGGTGTTTACCTAACACAACTCATCACTGAGAGTATCAAGGTGGGCATCCATTCGCACAAACTGTGCCATGATGGCCTCAAGTGTCATTCCACCCACAGAAGACGAAGAAGCGAAGGTGATTGGAGTGATAGAAGTTGGAGGAGTCGTCGTCTCTGTCCAGGGCCGCCTCGGTCTGAGCTATGCCTCACTCTATCGAACGGTAGCTGTATCTATGGCACACATCACTAAAAAGTGAGGAGACTCGAAAAAGGAGATGGAAAAATGGCAGAGGATTCGCATGATAGCCGAAGAAAAAATGTGCTAATCACGGGTCGCCGTATACCTATAGACATTTATAAGGGATAGAATGAAGTGAGAAGGGAAGACGATAGAGATATCCTTTAAGAAGGACAACAAAAATCAAGCATAAGGCTCTATAATGGAGTTATAGTGAGACAAAGGATGAAGGATAAATGTCATCACTATGTTTAGGAATCTCGAACCTTTTGCAAAACTCAAGCAAAGGGTGTTTTGACGGTCAACCCAAAAAGAAAGTGTCTCACAAAAGAGAGATGAGAGTTCATCTTTGGACACAATCTGCAGATGAGCACAACTAGGGTAGTCAGGATGCGCTACCCTAGGAACGTGTAGTACCTCGGATACAATATCCGGAGTAACTACTATGAGCGTACCTTGAATGCGAGAGAAGAAATGAGGTACAGAAGTGTCGATTCTGTGCATATTGGAGTAAAACTCCTGTATGATCACAGAGGGACAAGTGACCCGGATGTCACATAGTGACCCCTAACCCCTACTGTGAATGATAGTGGGTAGGTCAATATCGAAAAAATTTGATAAGATGGCTTGGCGTTCCAAATGAATGCCTTGTCTACAAAAGTTCTACGGAAATTACTTTCGAGCTCTATCATCACAGAACCGAACATGTGAAGGTGTAGGGTCAGAAGAAGAAGATTCCCCAAAACGAAAAGGATTTTGGGATGAAGTGGATTTGCGTTTGGGTGCCATAGAGCAGACTAACGCAAGAAAGAGAGAGAAGGAGAGAGGGAGACAATCAGAAAAGCACCAACAAGACAGGATATAATAATATAAGAACTTGAAGGTACGTATGCATGAAAATACATGAACATATGACATGCAAACAAAAAAAAAAATCATGGGCTCAACCCAATCCAAACCTAACAACACACAATCATTGCAACAAAGTAAACACACATCTAAAATGCATGAAACATTATTATAATGCAAATGAGATGCAACGCATGATGATTTACAAACATACACACAAAACCCATCCTAAAAATTTCATAAACACTTCATTTGAAAAACCCCAAAAAATTTTCAAAAACCCAAAACCTAGATCTAAATGCATGAAATGTATGAAGAATGAGTGAAATTAAGATCATACCAAGTGATTGATATAAAAAAAAAAAAAAAAAAAAAAGGCCAAAAATCACATGGGTTGAAGGTTTTGAGAGAAAAGAGAGTGTTTGGGAGGTGAAAAGACTAATTCTATAAAGAGAGATCAGGGAGAAGTGAAGAAAAATCGCGTAGAATCTTTATATAGAAAAGTCATAAAGCTCAACAGATCAAGAGGTGTTGATAGGTGTCGAGATTAAAAACACGTGTTTTATCTGTTGAAGAGCTGTCCAGCATCTGTGGAAAGGTGTCCACAGCTAAAGGTTCTCGATGGATTGAGGTATCGAGAAGCTGTCGAGCATCCAAAAAGTTTCTCGATGGATCAAAGTAACTATCAAAAAGCTGTCAAGAATGCGATAAAAACCAGCTAAAGGGTCTCTTGATAGATAGCCTAGCTGTCGAGAGGTGTCTAGCAGCTGTCGAGATTGCTTAAAAGCAATTTTTCAAGAAGAGAAAAACACAGATATGAATGCAATCAAGTATTCTATACAACCAAGGATCCAAACAACATTTTAAACTCTCAAAATCATCTCTCAACAAGAAAAATGTTAAGCACATAGATCCAAAACACACACACACACTAAATAAGTCTAACCAATTTTATATTTCAAAAACAAGTTAAGACAGTTTAGTGAGCATACATTAACACAAGTATTCCTTGTGATGGCCAAATCACATTGTACCTGCACCTGTATCAAAAGTAGCAAAAAATATTGCGTGTTGTGTGTGAAAAACATCGCAAAATTGCATTAGTGTCTATATGTTATAACGATTTGAGATATAAAAAAATCACTTTAACTCACAAACAATCATAACTGTTTGATGAGGGACTATCGCCTTCGAGGTACATCCTATAACTCTCACATCTCCTAGAATACACGCTTGCATTCATATATAAAGCATCTTGATTTTTTTGCTTTTTATTTTTCTTTGCATATTTTTCTTTTAAGCAAACCATCCATGGGCATATAAAAGATAGAAAAGAAATACCCAATGATGTTAAGCATTTGACATTCCAATTTTGCTATGCCGAAGCATACAAATGTCATTTCATGATTGGTGGGCAATAGTGGTGAGATGGTTATTTAGCCTTTCTCTTAGAATTTTTTAGTCCTTCCCGTCAAAAAGAGTAATACAAGTGTTAAGTATAAGAGATTACTTAATCTTACTCATCACAAACACGAGCCACAAAGCTCACTTACTTAGTTGTGCATAGAGATGATCGTCTAAGCTACAGATGATACAAAGTTTAGAAAAATTTGTTTCAATGGCCATCCAAGGTACACAAGTACCAAAGTACACATACACACACTATTTTTGTATTTTTCTGACTTTTTTTTTTTTTTTTAATTTTTATATGAAAAACAAAATGAAGCAAAATTGAAAAATAAACAAACAAAAACATGTTAAACAAAGAAATGCATAAAATTAGATTGGCTTAAAACAAGAAAGCAAAACATACAAGTAATGCAAGACAAAAGCAAGAAGGGGAGAGAGAGAAAAAGTGATAGAATCACTTAGAGCTTTTTTCCTTCCACACCTTAAAAGAATCTTTCCATTTAGCAAACCCTTGATCCGGTGGTGAAGGGGAAGAATTCAAACCATTCAAGTTCAAAAGGAATATGAAGGCTTTAAGAAGATCTCCAAGAGGAGCAAAAGAGGATGGAAGTTGATTCTGGGTTCCCAATGAGATCATGTTGTTGCTCTGTTGAGTGGCTAACCACTTATTGCAATTAGGTCGAGGATGTCTAGCTGCTCCACAGTGATGACAAAAATGATACTTTTTCTGTTTGGTCTTTTGATTATTTCCCTTCTTAGCCCTAGGGTTCTTAATCTCTTTCTTATCAAGTTTAGGGGTTACTCCTAAGATAGATTTACCCTTGTCTATGTTTTCATTAGCTAATTCATTTTTAACCTCATTGTTCTCAGTTTCAACATTATTAGTAGGAGAAACAAAAATAGTAGTACTAGAGGTAGCAATACTAGGAGAAGAGAAATCATACCTAAACCAGTTCGATCAAAAGCATATTTTTGAAGATTAAGCACCTCATCAGGCTTTGCACTGGAAGTCCTCTCCAACTAAGCTCTGACTTGGAATAGCTCTGCCTCAAGCTTCTTTCTCTTCTCAACCAAGAAATTATTCTCAAATCTCAGTGTTAGGACGTATGTGATCAATGTTAGGAACATATGTCACTATTTTACATAGTTGGCTTATCCTTTGACAAAATGCACTTTACTTGTAATTGAGTAGATCTAGGATGTGTTTAATACTTCAAGAAATAAGGTTTCAAGTTCAAGTATTAAAGTCATACAAGTCTGTCCAAGAATCAAGGAATGAAGTGTAGGATTTTAAAACTCGACAGCTAGCATCTATCGAGATTTAAAAGCTGCTAAAACCCTTGACTCAACAGCTAGCTCGATAGATAGGGTATCTGTCAAGGTTTATGAAGTTTAGTTTTTTAGGACTGTTTTTCATCCAATCCGTGAATGTATGTTTAGGCTTTCTTTTCTCACAACCCTAAACATATATAAGAATTATTTTAAGGGCAGTCAAAGGTGACACAAGTTGCGCAAGTGTGAAGCAAAGTCTTGTTCATGTAAATTGTGACCGGAGACAAAATTTGCCCTATTTCATCTTTCTCCTAAAGAAGTTGCTGTATTTGTACATCGTAGGGTTTTGTGACCAAGCAATTTCATAATCTTCATCGTCTGGATGAATTGAAGAACTTTGCAGCCAACATCCTTCTCAAGTTGGTGATCAAGTCACATACTGGGATCTACACAATTGGTTAGTCACGTACTAGGAGTCATGTATTGAAAAAGAGAGATTGTCACTACAGAACAAGTCCAATTGGGTATTGGGGTAAGGGTTCAACTATAGGTTGGTATAAGATACTAGGACTCCTTGTAACTGCTTGTTTTGATAATAGTAGATTCCCAAGAGTGGTAACCTTAAAATCACCCGGAAAGGTTTTTGCCATGTAGGTTTTTCCCATTCATAAAAAAATCACTGTGTCAATTTAATTTTCGCTGTATACTTAGTTTAATTGGTGATTTGTTTGTGCTATCATGTGCTTTACATGTTAATTTGATTAATTAATAAACTTGGCTAATTAATCAATTAATTCATCACAGGGAGTCAATACATTTTTGGCCTATCAAGTGGTATCAGAGTAGGCACACTCTGATTATGGTTAATCTTTGCTGTGTGATCCATTGACCCCTGTTTGTCATGGATATAGGAAAATCTCTTATTATACCTCCTTTATTTGATTGCACTAACTATGCATATTGGAAAGTATGCATGAGAGCTTTCTTGCAGTATTTAGATGAGAAAGTGTGGCAAGCTGTGAAGATAGGCTGAACCAAGCCTACAGAAGCACCGGCCGACTGGGATGATGCTAAGATCAAGGCAGCAAACTTCAATAGCAGGGCATTGAATGCTCTATTCAGTGCAGTCACGAATGAGGAGTTCAAGAAAATATCCTCTATTGAAACTACTAAGGAAGCATGGACCATTTTCCAGACAACCTATGAAGGAACCAAGGCTGTCAAGGATATTGACAAAATTCCTTTGACAGAGTTAGTTGGCAATCTGCAAACCTATGAGTTAGGTTTGACAAGGATCGAGAAATCGAGCAAGGGCATGGCATTGAAGGCCAAGAGAAGTGATACTGATGAGTCTTCTGGTGATGAAAATTCTAAAATGAAGTTTTACATAATCAGGCAATTTAAGATGTTCATGAAAAATGCCAATGCAAAGGGCTTTGACAAGGACCATAGGCAATCTAGTTCCTCACAGTTCAAAAGCCAAGATAAAGGAAAAAAAGATGCTAGGGATGGCGGTCAGTACATTGTACCCTAAGGACCAAAGTGCTTTAGGTGTCAAGGTTTCAGTCATATGAAACAAGAGTGCCCTACATATCTCAAGACCATCGGGAAGAGTAAGGTACTTGTTGCTATGTTGAGTGACACTGAGCCTAAGGATGACTTTGATAATGAAGATGATGGAATCCTAAATGTCGTCACTGCCACTATAAATCCTACTAAAGGGATTGTTAAAGATGTGGATGAATAAGAGGAATTGGTAGAGTCCAAGTTTGAGAAGATGGATGAACAAGATGACATCCACACAGCCTGTGCAAAGTCATACAAGGTCACAGAAAAGCATGATAAGTTGTATAGGTTGGCCACCAAGAAGCTTGGTGATGTGGAGCTTGAGCGAGAAAAAATCTCTACAAAGTTTGATGAAGCAAATCAGACTATTGGAGTACTAAGGTTTGAGAATAATTTCCCGGCTGAGAATACTAAGAAACTTGAGGCAAAACTGTTCCAAGTCAGAGCTCAGCTGGAAAGGACTTCAAGTGCTAAGCTCGATCAGATGCTCAGTCTTCAGAAATCGGCTTCCGATCGAACTGGTTTAGAGTATGATTTCTCTTCGCTTAGTATTGCTTCTACTAGTACTACTATTTTTGTTTCTCCTGCTAATAATATTGAAACTTAGAAAAATAATGTTAAAAATGAATTAGCTAGTGAGAACATAGACAAGGTTAAATCTATCTTAGGAGCAACCCCCTAAGCTTGATAAGAAAGAGATTAAAAACCTAAGGCTAAGAAGGGAATCTCTCAAAAGCCAAAACAGAAAAAAGCAACATTTCTAACATCACTGTGGCGCAGCTAGACATACTCGACCTAATTGCTATAAGTGGCTAGCCACTCAAAAGAGCAACAGCATGATCGCGTCGGGAGACCAGAATCAGTTTCCATCCTTTTTTGCTCCTCTTGGAGATCTTCTTACAGCCCTCATGTTCCTTTCGAACTTGAATGGTTTTAACTCTTCCCCCTCACCACCGGATCAAGGGTTCTCTAAACAAAAAGGTTCTTTCAAGGTGTGAAAGAAAAAGGGTTCTAAGTGATTCTGTCACTTATTCTCTCTCTCCCCTTCTTGTTTGTGTTTTTGCATTACTTGTGTGTTTTGCTTTATCATTTTGAGTTAGTCTAGTTTTATACATTACTTTGTTTTGTTTAACATGTTTTTGTTTGGTTATTTTTTTCAATTTTGCTTTGTTTTTTTTTTTTTTTTTCACATAAAAATTGAAAAATTAGAAAAATACAAAAACAGTGTGTGTTTGTGTACATTGGTACTTATGTACCTTAGATGGCCATTGAAACAAAATTTTCTAAACTTTGTATCTCTTGTAGCTTAAAGGAGCATCTCTATGCACAACTAAGCAAGTGAGTTTTGTGGCTCATGTTTATGATGAGTAAGGATATAGGATATACCTCGAAGGTGATAGTCCCCATCAAGCAGTTATGATTGTGTGTAAGTTAAAATGATTTTCTCATATCTCAAATCGTCATAACATGTAGACACTTATCCAATCTTGCGATGTTTTTCACACACAACACATAATATTCTTTGCTACTTTTGCTACATGTGAAGGGACAATGTAATTTGGCCATCACAAGGAATACATGTGTTAATGTATGCTCACTAAACTGTCTTAACTTGTTTTTGAAATATAAAATTGGTTAGACTTGTTTAGTGTGTGTGTGTGTGTGTGTGTGTGTGTATTTTGCGATCTATGTGCTTACATTTTTCTTGATTGAGAGATGTTTTTGAGAGATTAAAATATTGTTTGGATCCTTGGCTGAGTTGCATATTTGATTACATTCATGTCTATGTTTTTCTCTTCTTGAAAAACTGTTTTTAAGCAATCTCGACAGCTCTTCGATACCTCTCGACACTTGGCTTATCTATCGAGCTCTTCAGCTTCTTTTTATCGCAATCTCAACAGCTTCTCGATAGCTCCTCGATCCATCGAGCTTGTTTTTGCTGTGGACACCTCTGGACAGATGCTCGATAATTGTATCTCTCCATGCCATTAAAGCTCGACACCTCTCGATTTGTCGAGAATTATGAGATTCCTATAAATAGGATCCTCGCGATACCAAGTTCATTTCTCCCCAATCTCTCTCGACAGAATTTGGCTTTTCACCTCCCTAAGCCTCTCTCACTCTCTCCAAACCTCATTCCCACTTAGTTTTCGGTCTGAAGATCTTCTTTCTTCACTGGTATGATGCTTTCTCACTCATTAATCATGCATTTCACATCTTTTGACCTAGAAATTGGGGTTTTTGAAAATTTTTGGGATTTTTCAAAATTTTTGAAGTTTTTGTAAAATTTTTGGGATGGGTTTGTGTTTAAATGATTCTAAATCATCATACATTTTCATGAGCATTTTAACTATATTCTCATGCATTTTAGATGTGTGTTCTATATGTTGTCTCCTTGTGTGCTGCTAGGATTAGATTAGGCTGAGCCCATATGTCTTTACTATTGCATATCACATGCTCATGCATTTTCATGCATACTTACTTTACATTCTCTATATTCTTATATATTGACTATGTTGGTGCTTTTCTGCGTGTCTCTTTCTCTCCCTCTCTCTAGTTTATGTTAGTTGCATTATGGCACCTAAACATAAATCTAATCTATCTCGGAACCCTCTTCATTCCAAGGCATCCACTTCTTTTGAACCCACTCCCTCTCACATCCGATTCCATGATGAGAAGACCAAATCAGACTTCTTTGAGAACTTTTCTTGATGAGGTGTTCGTTCGGAACGCCAAGTCATTTTGTTAGACTTCTTTGACACTGACCTACCCACTGTCATTCATAGTAGGGTTTGGGAGTAGCTTTGTGACATCCCAGTCACTTGTCCATCCGTACTGATACTGGAGTTCTACTCCAACATGCATGGATTTGATTATTTAGTACCTCTTTTTGTTACTTGCGTTCAAGGTACGTGCATTGTGGTCACACCGAATATTGTATCCGACATGCTCCGTGTCCCGAGTGTAGCACATCCTAACTACCCCGGTCATGAGCGTTTGAGGACTATGTCCAAAGACGAGCTTATGTCCACTTTTTGTGAACGTCCCCCTGATTGGGGTGAGTGTCAGTTCACTCCTTGTTCGGCCTTTGCTAAAGGCCCTAGTTTTCTTAACATGATTATGACTTTTGTTTTGCATCCTTTTTCTCACTATAACTCTATTACCAAGCCTCGTGCTCGATTTTTGCTTTCTCTTTTAGAGCATCTCACTATAGATTTTCCCTCTCATTTCATTCTTTCTATTATAGATGTATATAAGGATTCAATGACCCGTGATAACTAACCAGTATGTAACTAACCAATAAATGCGCGGCTCCCAGTATGTAACTAACCAATAAATGCGCGGATCCTAGTATGTGACTTAATCACCAACTTGAGAAAGATGTTGGCTGCAAATTTCTTCAGTTCATCAACACGATGAAGATCGTGAAGCTCCTTGGTTACAAAATCCTAAGGTGTACAAACACAGCAGCTTCTTCAAAAGAAAGATGAACTAGGGCAAATTCTATCTCCGGTCACAATTTGCATGAACAAAACTTTGCTTCACACTTGCTCAACCTTTTACGTCCTTTAAAATAATCCTTATATATGTTTAGGGTTGTGAGAAAAGAAAGTCCAAACATATACCCATGGATTGGATGAACATCAGCTCTAAAAGACTGAATTCCATAAACCTCGACAGATAGGGTATCTATCGAGCTAGTTGTCGAGCTTCGGGCTTTAGCAACTTTTTAAACCTTAATAAATACTAGCTATCGAGCTTTAAAATCCAGCACTTCTTCACTTTTTTCTTGGACAGATTTGCATGGCTATAACACTAGAACTTGAAACCTTATTCCTTGAAGCATTAAACACATCCTAGATCTACCCAATTACAAGTAAAGTGTGTTTTGTCAAAGAATCAGCCAATTCTAAATTGACATATGTTCCTAACATCTAATCACATATGTCCTAACAAGTGCTTAGATCTATTTCCTTATGCTTAAATCTATGCGTTTATGTGCTCCATGCCATGCTTGTGTGCTCAAATCTATGTTGGTTGCTATGCCATGTGCGACTTTATCCCTTTTTGTCCCTTGATATTTCTCTTTCTTATGTTTTGGCCCTTCCGGTGGGGTGTAGATCTAGACCATGTTGTTTAGGCCTACATCCGTGTACATTGGCCTATATTAAAGGGTTTGGATAATTTCCTTTGCATGTTTATGTTTGCTTGCTGGCTTCTATGCTTTATCTCCATGTTAGCCTCTCTAGATCTAGGCTTTGCCATGCTTTGTGCCCTCTGCAAGCTTATGCTTGTGTGGTTACATCCGTCCCTCCTAAGGTTTGTTTGGATGTAACCACTTGTGAGATACACCTCTATGGTGTTGGTATGCTTAATTTACACCTTTCTCCACTCCGTGCGATGTTGATATGCTTGCTTGCTTGTTCTACGCCACCCATTTGGCTCTCTTTGCTCTTTTGCATCTTTGCACACTTGCCTACATGTTCATGCATGAGTCTGTGTGTCATCCATACTTTAATCCAATGGAGCTATGGACACTCAATCCAAACCTACATTTTTCCTCCTAGGACACGCCCTTTTGTTTGATAACATGCTTGTTTGCTTCTTCACGTGCTTCACATGTTTGTTTGCCCCCGTTTGGCATCTTTTCCTAGCTGGTCTTTAGCATGCTTTCCCTTCCATTTATTTCTTTGCTTGTTTGATAGCTAGTTTCTTTTGCCTTTGTATGTACATGCATAGAGTGAGGACACATGGAGCAACGGTGCGACCTCTTGGGCGCACAAAAAGGGTAAGGATGCAAGCAAGATGTTGCAAGCCCACAAAGGGCAATGTTTAGTAGATTAGGGGGCCTAGCCCCTCCAGAGCGGTCTTCTCTGTCCCTCTCTCTATCTAGATCATGTATTAGGGTCCCCCTCCATGTACCCTCTTTTATTTTCCTGCTCTTTGCTCGAGCCACGTTCCCTAGGTATGACAATATCTGTTTTACATTTCCTATACCTTACTGGGCCATCCCCTTGGAACGTTGGCAATGTCTGATTACTTTCCCACTCTGTGTGATATTATTGTGCATGATGTATGTATATCTATATCTGCTTGTACATGGGTGATTGCGCACTTTGTATGATGGACTCTCGTGGCTACGTGAGTGACCTTCTCTAGTCATGAGAGCTCTTGACCTTGTAGCGTGGGTATGCGCTCAAGGCCATTACCGTAGGTGCAAATTCACGCTATATTATGTGTACGATCATTTCGGTGTGATTGTCTTGATCCATGTCACCAAGTGACATTGGTTTCCCTTTGTATGCATCACGCATCAACATGCTTAACACTTTGGAGGGCTTCGGCTTGTCACAGTGCACATGTCAATACGTGTTGTATACATAGACGCGAAACCCTGTCGGTGCGCCATGACGCACCAAATTTGAAACTTTGCCAGATTGTTGCCGTGAAAATGGGGCATCCCTATTGCCGCATTCTCACGTCAAAAGCTTTGTGAGAATAGCATTTTGCGTGCTATGACACATTTGAGACAAAGCGTTGCTAGATTTCTGCCATGAAAATAAGAAGAAATGCTATCAGATTTTCGCTGTGAAAATTTGGCAGCGACTTCAAACACCCTTAGGAAGCATCGATTAGGACTACTCCCATTCCAAAACCAAACCTCAAAGCCCAACACATTTAATTCCCGAAAGCTAATGCCAATATCTTGTTTTCAATTGCTAATATTTAAAAATTATGATTTTACTAAAATAAAGGATTGTCCACGGATAAGCGTTGTGGGGTGCCTAAGACCTTCCCCACACGCAACCAGACTTCCATACTAAAGAATTAATATTTTTTGCCCATCCACATTAGATTAGGAAAAATACCCTTTTTCTTAACGTATGATCGATAATACAATCAAATAGAGTCAGGTGACCAATCACACCTTAGAAAAAGCCCAATGATTGGTGGCGACTTCACTTACCCTTGGTAATACCCTTAAAATTGACCACATTCCAGTCACACACCCGAGGTACGGCACACCTTCTCCACAGCACATATATAGTGTGCACAAGCGTCACTGCAATGGGTGATCTAGTAGCTACGAGGCGTCGACACTCACTTTAAATGTCGTTGTCTTTGACTAGCTTTTGTCCTAAACTCAGACCTAATAAAAATTTATTAATAAAACCAAAATTTAATATGTTTTGGCATTAAGATTTTCCAACACATCTATAAACCCTAGAAACCATCCCCACTTTATACATGCTTTAAGGAAAAAAAAATTCAAGATACAAAAGTTACTCAAATACTCTTTTCCAAATCCCAAAACTTTAGAATCTGACCATTTATAAATGCTAAAAGATTTGAACATAAAGGAATAGATCTTAACTTTATTTAACAAAATAATGGATTCAAATCATGTATTTTTTTAGTCATTGAGATTGTTGAAATTTTTTTAGAACGATTAAAGAATGTGTTTTTGAATAATTGTTCATTGTGTACATAGAAAGAGAGATTGTTATGAAATTTAGTTCAAAATCAATAGAGCATAATCTAGTTAAGTTTAAGAAAACAATGAGTCCATATTATTAAGTTAAAGTAGAAAAATCAAAAATGAATACATCCTCTAAATCACTAGGTAGTTCTTCTACCCATACATCAAAATCTGTGGATGAAACCGCTCTCCTAGCTAAGGCATGGGCCAACTTATTGCTCTTTCGTCTAACATGCTGAAAATGACAAGCTTGCAAAGAAACCCCTTGAATGTGCGCATCCTTAATAGTAGTCCCATAAAAAGTATTGCAATGCTCCCTAGCTTTCAAAACCTGAACCACCTTCAAACAATCACCCTCCACTACTACCTTGAAGACACTCAATTCTTTAGCAAACACAACAGCACGAAGTGCAGCTAACGCTTCATTTGTTTCCACAGAATAAGGCAGCCCAATTTTCTGACTTAAAGCAACAATAACATAACCGATGCAATTCCTTATCACAACCCCCAAACCTATATAACCCAACAAATCAAAAATGGCAACATCATAATTAACTTTATAGAAATCATGTTCATGTGGAACCCAGCGAGCAGGAGGGCTTTGACCTCTAGGCCTTGCTTCTTATTTTTTAGCATCAAAAAATTCAATTACCAGACCCTTTGCTCTGTCACCGATTTCATGTAAAGGCCACACGGATTAATTCATCCTCAAACGATTACGTCTCTACCATAGGCACCATGCCATTGTAGAGAATAAGGCCACATGATACTTCGACCCTTTGCACAACACTTCCTCCAAAAGATCAAAAAAAGTTCGAAAACCTTTTCTGTAGTACGAAATAAAAGTGATATCTGACTTCCACACCACTTGAGCATGCTCACACAGCCACAAACTACGCAGTGAAGTCTCTTGAAAATCTCACACAACTTGCAAGTATCCTCAACTGGCAAATGCTGAGCTTTTAAGTTCAGTTTTGTAGGCAGAGAACCACAAGCAGCATGCCATATAAAATGGCGAATCCTATTTGGAGTCCAAATCTTCCAAACGCCCTTCCAAACCTGTTGAAATTCCTCCGGAGATAAAGTACCTAGTTCTTGGCTACTCACTTCATCCATCAACATACGATAAGCACTCCTTACACTGTAATTGCCATTTGAAGTTAAAGGCCAGGTTAGATAGTCTTCCACCCACCCTTCACTAACAGGGATGATCTTTATCATCTCAACTTCCCATGGCAAGAAAGTTCTCTCCAACAACCTCAGATCCCAGATTCTTGTGCCTAGATAAAACTAATCCTTAACATGCACAACAAGTGAAGTAAGTCTATGAGAAATAACCTTACTATGATTAGGTGCAGGTAACCATCTATGACTCCACACATCAATTGTACTCTCATCCCCAACTCTCCAAGCAACCCCGTTATTAATTACATCACGGGCCTGTAAAATACTCCGCCATGCATATGAGCACCAACGATGAACATTAGCATCAAGAATATTCCCAAATGGAAAATATTTTGCACTAAAAACCTTAAACACTAATGTATCCTTTTGATGTAACAACCTCCACACCTATTTAGCAAGCAAGGCATTATTAAATTTTTGAATATCTTTGAAACCCATACCTCCCACAGATTTTGAGGAACAAAGCGTATTCCATTTAACCTAGTGAATTTTCTTAACATCTCCTTGACCCCACCAGAACTTGCAAATCATGGCTTCAATATCTTTGCAAAGGCCCACCGGTAGCTTGAAAACACTCATTGAATATGTGGGAATAGCTTGTACCACCGCCTTGATCATCACCTCCTTCCCCGCCTGAGATAGAAGTGATAGGCCAAGAATGTATTGACCCCTTGTGATATATTAATTAATTAACTAGCCAAGTTTATTAATTAATAAAATTAACATGCAAAGCGCGTGGTAGCACAAAAAATTCACCAATTATCTAAAGTATACAGTGGAAAATAAATTGACACGGTGATTTGGTTACGAATGGAAACCTACACAGCAAAAACTCCACTGAGTGATTTTAAGGTCACCACTCTCGAGAATCCACTATTATCAGAACAAGCGGTTAGAAGTAAAGAAATCCCAGTACCTTATACTAACCTACAGTTTAACCCTTACCCCAATACCCAATTGGACTTGTTCTATAGTGACAATCTCTCCTTTTCAATGCACGGCTCCCAGTACGTGATTAACCAATAAATGCGCGGATCCCAGTACGTGACTTGATCACTAACTTGAGAAGGATATTAGATGCAAAGTTCTTCAGTTCATCTAGACAATGAAAATCATGAAGCTCCTTGGTCACAAAACCCTACAGTGTACAAACACGGCAGCTTCTTCAAAAAGATGAACTAGGTCAAATTCTATCTTGGGTCACAATTTGCATGAACAAGACTTTGCTTCACACTCGTGCAACTGTGCCACCTTTGACGGCCCTTAAATTAATCCTTATATATGTTTAGGGTTGTGAGAAAAGAAAGCCTAAACACATACTCACGGATTGGATGCAAAACAAACCTGAAAATCTATTTTTTATAAACCTCGACAGATAGCTATCCATCGAGCTAGCTGTCGAGCCACGGACTTCAGCAACTTTTAAACCTCGATAGATGCTAGCTGTCGAGCTTTAAAATCCAGCACTTCATTACTTGATTCTTGGACAGACTTGCATGTCTTTAACACTTGAACTTGAAACTTTGTTTCTTGAAGCATTAAACACATCCTAGATTTATCCAATTATAAGTAAAGTGTGTTTTGTCAAATGATTATCCAATTACATAAAATAGTGACATATGTTCCTAACATTGAATCACATATGTCCTAACAAGAAGCGTTTCCTTCCACCCTTGCATTTTGGCCCAAATTTGTTCCTTAAGCTAAGTAAAGCATGCTTTTTTTCCATGCCCAACAAAAGAGGGGAGCCCCAAATACTTCTCATAATGTTGTATTGCTAGAACCTGTAAAGATAATTTTATAGCCTCCTAAATTTGCACATCAGTATTTTTACTAAAAAATAAAGTAGTCTTATTTTTATTAATCATTTGCCCTGAAGCCCGCTTCATAATAAGAGAGAAGTTCTTGAATCTTCTCACATTCGGCCAAGGTTGACCTGCAAAACAACAAGCAGTCTGCGAAAAAAAGGTGAGTAATCTTAGGCCCTCGTTTACACAAAGAAAAACCTTGAATTTCCCCCTTCAAAGCTACACCCCAAATGAAGGCATTCAACCCCTCCGCACAAAATAAAAACAGATAAGGTGAGAATGGGTCTCCCTATTATTGTTAATATTAAAAAGATTATTATTTATCATGTTATAAGACTTACTTGATATATGCACACATGTTTAGTATAAAAAAAGTTATTTGTTAACTCCTTTTTTTAATATTTAGCTTTGCTTTAATAAAATCTGACTTTGTTAGTGCTTACATCATGTACACTTAACACAAAGGAGTCACAGAAGAATATAACAAAGAAATTTTGAGAATAACCGATAACCTACTGCAACTATTGTTTGAGGGGTTTGAAAGCTCAAAAATGTGTTGAAAACACAAGAGCTATTTAAACCCCCAAATTAAAGTTACGACTTGATAAATTTTACTCTAACTTAATACTAAGTGCGAAATAGAGTAAATGCAAGTGGATAAACAAACAAGCTACTCTAACCCATAATCATTATAACACAGTAGTAAAATGAAAGGTAAAAGAGTAGGGAAGAAAAATGCAAACACAAGATAACACGCTGATGTATTATCGAAGAGGAAACCGAAGAACTCATCGAAAAACCTCTCCACCGCCCTCCAAGCGGTAATCGATACACTAGCCAATCAGTTGGGATATATGGGTTAGCAAAAGACCCTCCAAGCCTAATCCACTCGATGTACCTAAGCCCTCCAAACTCCTACTCTAACAAGGCTTCTCGAAACTGTGTCTTGTCTAGCTCTCCAGATCTTGCAATATGCCAAATTGCATCCGCCAAAGCCTAGCTTCTTCCACTGCTTCCCAGCAGCACCAAAACCTCACTTGACACTCTGAAAGGGTGTCTTCTTCCAATGCTTTCCAATAGCACCAAAACCTCACTTGATACTCTAAAAGGGTGTGGTAAGTGTTTGGGCTATCCACCTCTCAATGGTATGGAAATGGAGAGGTAGGAGTTGAGGAAAATCCACTAGCAATTTTGTAGAGAAATGTGGGTATAACAATCTCTAACTCTCAAGGTTTGTGGTTAAGGTTTTCTCTCAGAAGCACTCCTTAACATTTGTGGGTAATGTGGGTATAAAAGCATAGGCACCGAAAGTGTGTATTAGAAATGACATTCTGGAAAAACAGAATGTTTCGTAGGTGTCTCGCGGGAATGTTTCGTAGGTGTCTCTATCCTATCTTCACATTCCCTTCATGTGTAGGGCACATGCATCACTTTGCAGGATGCTTAGTCGTGAGCTACCCGCAAAAACTCTTTAGTCTTCAATTTGCTTGAGTCTTCACATTCTCTCTCTCTCTCACACACAACCCTTACAATTAAATCCCACAATAAATACAGGGTATAAAAGATTAAACATAATTACAACCAAATTTGGCACATAATAAAAGCATACAAAATACATAGTTGTAAATTACAACTTTACAATCTCTCCCTTTGGCTATTCCGTGACAAAACCCCTAAAATAGACTCTAGACTTAAACGTGATTTTGGAAACTGTGGCAAAACTCACTCACACCTAATCTAGAAGCTGTGAAGCACTTGCATGTATATACCTGTAACCTGAAACACTCGCACACAAACAAAACTTTCATTAAGCTTATGACAAGTTGAATACATGGTACATACATGAGCAAGTAAAATGCGATCAAGTTTGTAGATAATATAAAACATGTAAGCATATCTTGATCAAACAAGAATAGTCATTAAAGAATGACTACAATGAACATTTAGCTAGTAAATGCTCATCCGGACATGCAATGCAATTAAGATCAATCACAAGGATCAATTGTATATCCAATACTCAACCAATGCAAAATTCACGAAGTATTTGCATCTAGGAAATAATATCCTACTAGGGTACAAGAGTTAGGTACTCAAGATATATAATCAACATCTAAAAGTACTAAAAAAATACTACAAAGCATTGAGATAAACACAGATACTAAATATAAACTAAAATTAAAAAACAGAGTACTAAAGCTTTAAAAGAAAGCAGTAAAAAACAACTATCCAAGAGTTATATATACTAAAACAGTTTAAACCAAACATAAATAAAGTTAAACCACCTGAATGAACCAATGTATCTAAGTCTAAACTTTGTTTGTGTTCTGCTCCCCCTCAAATGTGCAAGCTCCCCCTCAAAATTTTCACCCCCTTTTTTTACCGGAATGGCCAAAGAGGCTAGAATTGGTTGAACTCTAAATCTGATCTATGTGCCATGGATAAATCCTGAATCTATGAAAATACTGCAGTGATCTGACCCTAGATATAGGCAAACTGGTTCGCAGTGTGCTGCATATGGGAGTCAAGCACGGTAAACATCTAGTCCGCTCTTGCTAGAAGGCGATCAAGTCTGTCTAATCCTCATGCTGGTGCTAAAGATGATGGCTGAGCTGAAGACTCTAGAGCAGTGGTGAATCTATCAATTTCCTCCTCTATCTCACCACCCTCTTCCTCAACATAATCCCTTAGTATTGAAGACACACCGGTTCTGGAGCTTTTGATGTGAGCTATGCTCTGAGTCAATGTATGTGCACCAATGAGATAGTCTCTATGAACCACAGTTAGATCACTTGGAAGTTTCAACTTTGCCTTTGCAATGAGGCCCATAATGAGAGAAGGGAATGGCATGACTGTTTTGGAGTTCCGCTTCTCAATGCTCTTGGTCAAGAGATGGAAACTGTGTCCATAAATATCAATCTCCTTGTGAGTGAAGAGATCATACAAGAAGATTTTCCTTGGACCGGACAATGTCGTCATGTTGGTGACCAGATACAAATTGTGGATCATCACATAAGCAAGAGCTCTCATCTCTAGACTGAACGGAACTGTGTTCATGGACTTCTTGGTTGGTGTACCCCCAAGAATCTTTACCATTTCCTCAATTGATTCCAGACAATCATCATACTGGACTGTGATTGGCTGTGAAGGTGGACGAACTTCAAGGAAGTCTTGGATTGAATCTCTTGTAATCACAAATTCCTTGTGTCTCACCCAGCAGTTAATGTGGTCTCCATCCACACTAGCATTTGGAACTCTTTAATGATTTTCAAGTATACATTTCCACTCAAAGTTAATAGCTTCGTCCATGTTCTCTCTCTCTCTCTCACAACTCTTACAATTAAATCCCACAATAAATACAGGGAATAAAAGATTGAACATAATTACAATCAAATTTGGCACAGAATAAAAGCCAACAAAATACATAATTGTAAATTACAACTTTACAGGGTTAGGTTTGGAAGGGAAGGTTTTGAAGTCTCATTTGGGTGGTGAAGAACTAGAACTAGAGATGAAAATAAACATGAACCCACCTTGCCCAAAACCCAAATTGGCTTTAGGAGTTGAACCTCATACTGACATGTCTACACTCACAATACTTGTTCCAAACGATGTTCCAGGCCTTCAAGTGTGGAAAGACGATAATTGGGTTGCCGTAAATCTCTTGAAAACTGCATTTTTTTTCCATGTTGGTGATCAAATTCAGGTATGGTACTCCCTATCTTGTGCGATGAAATATGACAATAATGTTTTATAATATAATTTTAGTGAAATGTCTTTGCAAAAACTAACACAGTTTTTATATTCAAGTGTCCAATGAGATGTTTAAGCCGCCATGGAAGCTAAATTTTAGCTTTAGAAGTAACAAATAGTGTTTTTTTATAATTAAAATTTATTTTGAAAATAGCAACAAATACTTGTTTTTGTAAATGTCCAATTTATGGGTATTTTGTTTTAGGTGCTATGCAACGGAAGTACAAGAGTGTTCTTTATAGGAGTTGGTGAACAAGGAATGCACATGAAGCGAACATTGGACCACTTTCAGAGCTTGTGAATGATCAAAACCAAGCCAAATATTCAACTAAAACTTAGTACTGACACCGCAAATTCAATAAGCTCCGACAATGATAAGAGTTTCATATGGCCTTATGTATTGCCTTGGAACAAGTTTGCCAATTATTTGTGAATTCCATTTGATTATTTGACTTTGGTCAAACTTCGATCAAAGATATGTAATAAGTTATCACAATGCTTTGGGTGCCGTATCAGGGTCCTTAAGGTTAAGGATCAATTTAGTAAGAGAGTTTAGATGTTGGTTTTTAAAATAATGTAAAAATTGTAATTTAAAAAAGTATTATGAAAACACGTGTTTGAAGTACTTTTAAAGTTTAAAAAAAAAAATTATTTGGTACCATATTTCTAATGACATTTTCAAAAGTGAAAAAACACAATTGAGGGTTTGGCATGACTATATATATATATATATATATATTTAAATGTGTATTTTATGTGTTGTCACTTGTCAACATCATTTAGGTTCCACAATTTTCAAAATTATTACAACAATGCCACTTGAAATTGTTACTTGAAAACTAAAAACCTCTCTTGAGGTGTTCCTCAAAATTAGTGTTTAAACACTCTAAAGGTCCATTTGAGATCCATTTATTTTGCTGAGACATACTTTTTACTGAAAATACTGTAGATAAAAGTAAAAATTACCTAAAATAGTACAATGGAACCCTTAAATAGTACCAAAAAGTATAGTAGGACCTATGAATAATACAAAAAATAAGTTGAATAGCAACATAAGTTGGCAAAAATAATCTTTGCCAAATGGATACTAAATCGATAACTGTGACTCAAATTTTCTTTGTTAAACTCTCTTGCCAAACATTTTGTTTTAGAGCTCACAATTTTCAATATTTAGACACTAATAGATGTTGTTTGAACTTTGAACTCTCTAACCAAACTAGCTCTACGTATTTGCTTTAGAATCAGGTTTCCAATTATTGGTGTATTTCATTGATTGTTTGACTATAGTCAGACTCTCATGAGCAATTCTTATTAATTTTTAATGATGCTTTAGCTGCCCTATTATCACACAGACACAACTCTCTTGCTCTGTTTCTATCTTCCCCTTCCTTATTTCCCTTTAACCTAACTAAATTAAGTAGAAGATCAACTTCAACTACTTGGATTTACGTGCACAATTGTATTGGCTTTTCCAACCTTGAATGTCTACACAAACCTCCATCTCATTTTAGTAATTTACACTTTTTCCAACCTAGGCCCTGGCTACGTGCCCATGGGGGTTGCCTGGGCCTTAGCTGCATACCCTGGCATTGGCAACATGCTTATGGGGGGCTGCCTTGGCCTTGACTGCGTGCCTATAGGAGCTGTTTTAGCCTTGGCAGCATGCCCATAAAGGTTGCCTTGGCCTTGGCTACATGCCCATAGGGGGCTAACTTGGCCTTGGCCTTGGCTGCATGCCCATGGGGGTCTGCCTTGCCTTGGCCTTGGCTACATGCCTTGGCTTTGGCAAGATGCCCATGAGGGGTTGCCTTGGCCTTGGCAGCATGCCTCTTGCCCATGAGAGGCTGCCTTAGCCTTTGCAGCGTGCCTTGGCCTTGGCTGTGTACCCATGAGGGCTGCCTTGGCCTTGGCAGAATGCCCATAGGGGGCTGCCTTGGCCTTGCCGCCTGCCTATAGGGGGTTTCCTTGCCCAAAAATTTGGAGTGATTTCCCAAAAATAAGGGTTTTTTTTTTTTTTGGAAAATGAGGTTATTCTCCCCAAGAAGGCAGGCATTGGGCATGGCAGGGTGCCTAGGGGCATGCCCAAATGCACACCACGCCACATGGTCTCGCACTCTGGCAAAATTGGCTTTGCCTTTTTCTGTTTTTGTTTTCCTAAATTCATTCCATGGTTTTAGAGGAGGTTTCCAACAAGCAATTCGGCGTTCCAAGCGTTTTTGAATTTTTTATCATTTTTCCTATTTTCTGGCTATCAAAAATTATAAAAAATAAAATATGTTGAATCGGACCTCTAAGTTTAAACAGATTGAAGATTTGATTTTTCTTATCATGTGTGCGAAAAGTCAAGGCAAGACTCCAAGAATTGCTCCAAAACGACCCATTATTCCTCTTCAACAAATTAATGTTTTCTAGTGCCAAAGCGAATATTTTCCTAAGCACTCTTTAGGGGGGGAAGAGTAGGAGGTATTCGAAGAGGCTATCTGGGCTTGCCAGCAGCACCCCCATGGCCTTCTAGGGATCCCAAGGGCATGCCACGACCTTGGCATCCTGCCTACAGGGCATGCCATAGCCTCGCATGCATGCCCACGACATGCTGCCATTGCCCCTCATGCAGTGTGCATGCTAGGGCCTATTGGAATATCTGGTTTAGCATCTCATATAAAACACACAGCGGAAGCAACAAACATGGATCTACTTCATTCATGAGAGATAACATGTAACTTTGAATTCTAGAATAAAGAATAGAAAGCGTATCTTGATGCACTAAAATTCAAAAATAAGACTTGAGAATACCTCTAATCAACATTTCAATTCCACATAGTGCTCAAGAAGAGTGGTCTCTCAATCAGTCTTTATGTATGTTGATTCTCAAAGAAAGTTCTTCTTCTTCTCATTGTAGAGAAAAACTATTTTCTTTTATTTTTGATAGGCCAAAAACAAATTGACCCATTGTGATAAATTAATTGATTAACTAGCCAAGTTTATTAATTAATAAAATTAACATGCAAACGTGTGGTAGCACAAACAAATCACCAATTAAACTAAGTATGCAGGGGAAAATAAATTGACACAGTGATTTGTTTACGAGTGGGGAAAACCTACACGGCAAAAATTCCACCGGGTGATTTTAAGGTTACCACTCCCGAGAATCCACTATTATCACAACAAGTAGTTACAAGTAAAGGAATTCCAGTACCTTATACCAACCTACAGTTGAACCCTTACCCCAATACCCAATTTGACTTGTTCTGTACTGACAATCTCTCCTTGTAATGCACGGTTCCCAATACGTGACTAACCAATTGTGTGAATCCTAGTACGCGACTTGAGAATACCTCTAATCAACATTTCAATTCCACATAGTGCTCAAGAAGAGTGGTCTCTCAATCAGTCTTTATGTATGTTGATTCTCAAAGAAAGTTCTTCTTCTTCTCATTGTAGAGAAAAACTATTTTCTTTTATTTTTGATAGGCCAAAAACAAATTGACCCATTGTGATAAATTAATTGATTAACTAGCCAAGTTTATTAATTAATAAAATTAACATGCAAACGTGTGGTAGCACAAACAAATCACCAATTAAACTAAGTATGCAGGGGAAAATAAATTGACACAGTGATTTGTTTACGAGTGGGGAAAACCTACACGGCAAAAATTCCACCGGGTGATTTTAAGGTTACCACTCCCGAGAATCCACTATTATCACAACAAGTAGTTACAAGTAAAGGAATTCCAGTACCTTATACCAACCTACAGTTGAACCCTTACCCCAATACCCAATTTGACTTGTTCTGTACTGACAATCTCTCCTTGTAATGCACGGTTCCCAATACGTGACTAACCAATTGTGTGAATCCTAGTACGCGACTTCAATCACCAACTAGAGAAGGTTGTTGGTTGCAAAGTTTTTCAGTTCATCCAGACGATGAAGATCAAGAAGATGCTTTGCCACAAAATCCTATGGTGTACAAACACAGCAACTTCTTCACAAGAAAGATGAACTAGGGCAAATTCTGTCTTTAGTCACAATTTCCTTGAATAAATTTTGCTCAACACTTGTGCAACTTGTGTCACCGTTAACGGCCCTTAAAATAATAATTTTATATGTCTAGGGTTGTGATAAAAAAAAAAAAAAAAAAAAAAAAAAAAAAAAAAAAAAAAAAAAAAACCCAAATATACAATCACGGATTGGAGTCAAAACAGAACTGAAACTCTGTTTTTCATAAACCTCGACAAATACCCTATTTGTCAAGCTGCTGTTGAGCCACAGGCTGGAACAGCTCTTCAAATCTCGATAGATACTAGCTATCGAGCTTTAATGAATAAAACTTTCCACACATGAATCTTAGACAGACTTGCATGACTTTAATACTTGAACTTGAAATAAGGTTTCTTGAAGTATTAAACTCATCCTAGATCTACCCAACTACAAGTAAAGTTCATTTTGTCAAAAGATTAGCTAATTACATAAAATAGTAACATATGTTCCTAACATATGAAATACATATGTCCTAACAATCTCTCCCTTTGGCAATTTGTGACAAAGCCACAACAAACAAATGAACATATGAGAGAAATCATAAATCACTCAACTCATACTCACTTGTTGAATACAATAAAATCTATCCTAACACAAACTCTTGAAAAATTTTACAAGAAGAGAGTTTATGGCAAGTAGACTTTGACAACCTGTATTTCTGAAACACTTTAAACAAAACTCATCATGGCATCTTAACATAAAATAGAAATAATAGATTGCATACATAGTAATAAGAAGCATATGCATAAAGAGAGAAAAGAAACAACACATGTAAGGGTAGGTGAAAGAACATACATCAATATATAAAGAATATAAGTACAATGTATGTCAAAATGGTCACAAGACATACAAGATATGATGTATCTGAAGTGGAAAGAAAAGAAAAAAAAAATACATCAAGTCCTCACTACATCCCTCAATGCACACACTCCCCCTAACAAAAATCTCTTATACTAACCCTCCCCCTAAGTATGACTACTCTCATAACCAAACTACTCTCCCTTTTTGTCACGAGTGACAAAAGGAAGAGTGTCAAGTAGATATCTCGCCAATGCTAAAAGAGCTAACATCTCATCATGAAGCTGCGCCATTATAACATCCAAAGTCACACCTCCCGTAGAAGAAGAGGGAGTGGTGGTGGATGGAGCTGAAGGAATAGGAGGAGCTGCCGTACCGGACTGCCTTGAACGAAACTGCGCCTCGCTCCGATTAATGGTAGTGGCGTCAATGGCACACATAACGTGAAAGTGGTCGGAAACGGGAAAGGGAATAGAAAAATGGCATAAGATCCTCGTGATAGCTAAAAGAAAGATGAGCTTATCACGGGTCGTCGTATCCCTATATACATCTATGATAGAAAGAATGAAATGAGAGGGAAAATCTATAGTGAGATGCTCTGACAAAGAAAGAAAAAAATGGGGCATAGAGTTATAATGAGAAAGAGGATGTAGAACAAAAGTCATAACCATGTTCATGAATCTAGGACCTTTAGCAAAGGTCGAACATGGAGTAAACTGATGATCGCCCCAATCAAAGGGACGCTCATAAAAGGCAAAAATAAGCTCGTCTTTGGACACATTCCTTTGACGCTCATAACTGGGGTAGTCATGCTCTACCCTCGGGACAAGGAGCACATTGAATACAAGATCTGGTGTGACCACTATGCGTGTACCTCGAATGCGAGTAATGAAGAGAGGTACTGAATAATCAAGTCCATGCATGTTAGAGTAAAACTCCTAAATCAGCACGAATGGACAAATGACCAAGACATCACATAGTGACTCCCAACCCCGACTGTGAATGACAGTGGGTAGGTCAATGTCAGAGAAGTCCGACAAAATGACTCGACGTTTCGAATGAACGCCTCATCTAGAAAAGTTCTTCAATAAGTCCTTTCGAGCATCCTCATCACGGAATTGAATAGAAGAGGGGATGGGATCAGAAGAAGAAGATGTCTTGGAATGAAAAGGGTTCCAAGACGGAGCAGACTTACATTTATGTGCCATGACGCACTAACAAAAACTAAAGAGTGAGGGGAAGAAGAAGGAAACACTCAGAAAAGTCCCAAAATAGTTCAAATATACAAAAATATATCGAATGTAAAGGACATATGCATGAAAATGCATGAGCATGTGACGTACAAAGGTAATTGCCATAGGCTCAGCCCAATCCAAACCTATAAGCACATAAGCAGTTTAACATATATAACACACATCTAAATGCATGAAAATATAGTTATAATGCACATTGAATGCAGTGCATGAAGATTTTAAAACATTTTCATAAAAACCAACCCAAAAATTTCACAATAACTTCATCAATTTTGAAAAACCCCAAATTTTTTTCAAAAACCCAAAAACCTAGGTCTAATGCATGAAGAATGAAGGATTTAGGAACCTTACTAGTGAATAAACACTTGAACTAGGCCGAAAAACAACTTAGGATGAAGTTTGGAGTGAGAAAGAGAAGTTTAGGAGGTGAGAGGACACAAACAGATCGAGAGAGATCGAGGAAAATGAAGATCTGATCGCGCTGAACGAATATATAAAGGTTCAGTAATTCTCGACAGATACCATGTGTCAAGAGGTGTCGAGCTTTAAAAGTTTCGACAAATGCAGCTATCGAGAAGGTGTCCAAAGGTGTCCATAGCAAAACAAGCTCGATGGATCGAGGAGCTGTCGAAGGGACAGAAACTTTCTCAATCGATCCACCTAACTATTAAGAGGTGTTGAGATTGCAATAAAAAGCAACTGAAGAGCTCGATAGATAAGCTAGGTATCGAGAGGTGTCGAGGAGCTATCGAGATTACTTAAAAACAGTTTTTCAAGAAGAGAAAAACACAGATATGAATGCAATCAAACATGTAACTCAACCAAGGATCCAACCAACATTTTGAGCTCTCAAAATCATCTTTCAACAATAAAAAAGTTAAGCACATAGATCCTAAAAACACACACACACTAAACAAGTCTAACCAATTTTATATTTCAAAAACAAGTTAAGACAGTTTAGTGAGCATATTTAACACATGTAAACCTTGTGATGGCCAAATCACATTGTACCTACACATGTATCAAGAGTAACAAAGAATATTGCGTGTTGTATGTGAAAAATATCGCAAGATTAAGTGTATACATGTTATGATGATTTGAGATATGAGAAATCACTTTAACTCATACACAATCATAACTGTTTGATAGGGACTATCACCTTCGAGGTACATCTTATAACTCTCACATCTCCTAGAATACACGCTTACAATCATATATAAAGCATTTTGATCCTTTTACTTTTTATCTTTCTTTGCATATTTTTCTTTTTAAGCAAATCATGCATTGGCATATAAAAGAAAGAAAAGAAATATCCAATGATGTTAAGCATTTGTCATTCCAATTTTGCTTAGCTGAAGCATACAAATGTCATTAACATTGCACTTTTACTATGCCGAAGCACACAATGTCATTTCATGATTGGCAGGCAATAATGGTGAGATAGTTATTTATGTCTTTCTCTTAGGATTTTCTAGTCCTTCCCGTCAAAAAGAGTGATATGAGTGTTAAGTACAAGAGATTACTTAATCTTACTCATCACAAACATGAGCCATAAAGCTCACTTGTTTAGTTATGCATAGAGATGCTCATCTAAACTACAAGAGATACAAAGTTTATTAAACTTTGTTTCAATGGCCATCCAAAGTGCATAAGTACCAATGTACACAAAACACACTGTTTTTGTATTTTTCTGATTTTTCAATTTTTTTTATTTAAAAAAAAAAAAACAAAAACAAACAAACAAACAAACAAACAAACAAACAAAAACAAGTTAATCAAAGCAAAGCATAAAACTAGACTGACTCAAAACAATAAAGCAAAACACATAAGTAATGCAAACAAAAACAAGAAGAGGAGAGAGAGAGAGAAAAAGTGATAAAATCACTTAGAACCCTTTTACTTCCATACCTTGGAAGAACATTTCCTTTAAGTGAAACCTTGAACCAGCGGTGAAGGGAGAGAATTGAAACCGTTCAAGTTTGATAGGAACATGAGGGCTTTGAGAAGATCTCAAAGGGGAGCAAAAGAGGATGAAAACTAATTCTGGTTTCTCGATGCTATCATGCCATTACTCTGTTGAGTGGCTAACCACTTATAGCAATTTGGTCAAGTATGACCGGCTGCACCACAGTGATGACAGAGATGCTGCTTCTTCTGTTTAGGCTTTTAAGAGTTATCCTTCTTAGCCCTAGGGTTTTTAACTTCTTTCTTATCCAGCGTAGAGGGTGCTCCTAAGATAGAATTGCCCTCATCTATGTTCTCACTAGCTAAATCAGTTTTGACATTATTGTTTTCAATTTCAACATTATTACTAGGAGGAACAAAAATAGTAGCACTAGTAGAAGCAATACTAAGAGAAGAGAAATCATACCTTAAACCGATTCGATCAAAAATAGGTTTTTGAAGACTAAGCATCTCATTGAGCTTAGCGCTTGAAGTCCTTTCCAGTTGAGCTCTGACTTGGAACAGTTTTGCCTCGAGCTTCTTGGTCTTCTCAGCCAAGAAATTGTTCTCAAATCTTAGTGCTCCAATAGTTTGATTGGCTTGATCAAATTTTGTAAAGATTTCCTCTCACTCAAGCTCCACATCACTAAACTTCTTGGTGGCCAACCTATACATCTTCTCATGCTTTTCTGAGACCTTGTATAACTTTGCATAGGCTTTGTGGATGTCATCTTGTTTATCCATCTTCTCAAACTTGGACTCCACCAATTCCTCTTCTTCATCCACATCTTCAACAATCCCCTTAGTAGGATTGATGGTGGCAGTGAAGGCATTTAGGATTTCGTCATCCTCATTATTAGAATCTTCCTCAAGCTCGGTATCACTCAAAGTAGCAGCAAGTGCCTTGCTCTTCCCAATGGTCTTGAGATATGGGGGGCACTGTTGTTTCATGTGACCAGAGCCTTGACACCCAAAGCACTTTGGTCCTTAAGGAACAGTGTACTAACCGCCATCCCTAACATCTTTCTTCCCTTTGTCTTAGCTCTTAAATTGAGAAGAATTGGATTACCTACAATCCTTGTTGAAGCCCTTCCCATTTGCATTCTTCATAAACTTCTTGAATTGCCTTATAATGTAGAACTTCATCTTGAAATCTTCATCGTCTAAAGACTCATCAGTATCACTGCTCTTGACCTTCAATGCCATGCTCTTGCCCTTACCCGACTTACCAATTCTTGTTAAACCTTGATAATTCTGGAAAATCAGTGGGTTGAAAGTCTTCGGACTTCGACAATCTTGAAGGTTAAATCCTGTAAAAACAAAATAAGATCAGAGGAGACCGGTGGGTGCCGGCCCAGGGTCCTCCGATGGCAAAGTTAATCTTTTTGCTAGTCGTCGAAAGAAAGAAAGTACTATTCAGAAGTTTTCAGAATGTTTTTCATACCTCGCTTCTCTGCCAACGAGCCCTTTATATAGTGTTCGGCAAAAGCAGTTACCTTGTAATCTCTCCAGTCATTGCGGGTTTCGGGGGTAACCGCTACAACCACCACGGCAGTTACAATACTTAGAACTAATTATTTACTGTAGAACAGTTGATGGATATTGCACCCGTTGAGAACAGATGCAACGCCTTAGACGAGACGGTTATAATGCCCGGCTCGTCTGTCGTTAAGGACGGATGAGATATTTTTACAATGCCTCATCTTCGTTCCTTAGGACGATGGAGGCAAGGATGAATGTTGACTCAATTGGCGAAGGCTCCATCTTTTTCCATGGACAAGAATTTGTAGACGACCTGAGCTGCCTTTTTCCTTCCCCATTCCTTGGACGAGATGTGTGGACGACTTGGGAGTTAGATATTTTTGCCTCCCCATCATTTGCCCCCTATCCACATGGGTCATTCAGCTAATGGGGTGATTCGTCCTTGGATGTTCATAGCTAATGCAGGACAAGTAAATGTGCCACATGTTAGCATCTTATTGGTAACTAGTCTCGTCGATTCATTTTTTCGAGATAGGCACCACGTGTCACTCTCGTATTGGTGACATCGTTTCAAATGCCCAGGTCAACATCCTATAAATAGTTGAATCTCTCCTGTGCCTTTCACATTTCTAGAATTTTCTACCTTTGACATTCCTCGTCTAGAGCCTCGTCTAGGAGTTTTCACGCGTCTATAGCCTTCATCCGTCTTAGAAACAGGTATTCCTTCCTCCTTCGTCTTGTAGGTTTCTTCAATTTTTCTTTTCAAAGAAAATGTCAGCAACAATTATCTCCTCGTCTAGTGATAGTGTAGAGAAAGAGATAGACGAGTATTATGACGAGAGTAGCTCCAATAATTCTAGTAGTCCTAGTGATAGCAGTGGGGGGAACTCTTCAGACGAGTACATTTCTGGCGTCCCTGGGATTCCTTTAGAAGTTGTTCAAGATCAACTTCGGAAGGCCTCAGGGTCCCGGGCAGGTACCTCATCCAACATTCCTCCTAATGCTTCGGACGAACAGACCACTGTCTTTAGTTGTGCTGTAGATATTCCTTCTAAGACAGATAAGCAAAGGTTGAACAACCTTAGGACGTGGTACCAAATCCCGGACGAGCTGAATCCCAGATTGCCAGTCCATGGAGAATGGTGTTGTGACCCTCGTTTTAGGATAGGCGTTTATGAGGCCTATCTTTTGGGGGGCCTAAGATTTCCATTAAATTCCTTTATTAGAGAACTACTATGTAGGTTAGGTTTAGGTGTATGTCAGTTTAACCCCAACGCGTGGAGGTTGATTATCTCCATGCAAATTTTGTGGAGGGAAGTGTTTGGAGGGGACCGTCCTCTCACCGTGAACGAGTTCCTCTTCTGTTACAAACCTTCAGAAATTCATCAATCCCTCGGCTTCTATCAGTTCACAGCCAGGGGTAGTGATTGTAGATTGATCAAGTCCTTGGCCTCGTCTGATAGGAAATGGAAGACGGAGTTCTTCTTCGTCTCTAGCTTTTGGGCTGGCAGCCCTGCGGACTTTGGCCGAGATACATTTGGTCCTTATACTGGGGATTTAGGGAACCTTCGTCCAGAGGGTAAAGTCTTTGTCTCCTTTTTCCTTTTCTTTTCTTTTTATATACTATTATTATTTTTCATGCCTAACTTTTATTTATTTTTATTTTTTTAGCCGTTGGACGACCTTCCCTCAGCAAATTCCACCGTGACCACGTCCACAGGGCTCGTCTACACTCAGACAGAGACTTCCATTCCTTAGTTACACTCAGACGACTTGCCAAGTAGAGACTTGGTCCTAAACCATCTGAAGAAGCTCTTGCACACGAGATCACAGTACGAAGAAGTAAGTTCAATAATTCAAAGTGTTTTTAGTGTTGTTTGTCTTTCGTCTTTGTTCTAAAAAATTTTCTTTTTTTTTTTTTTTTTTTTTTTAGGAATGGCAACAATGAAGGGAAATAAAGGGAAGGAGGTAGCTGCTGAAGGGACTCGTCTCGAGGGCGAGCCTCAATCTCGTCCATTGGGTGAGGAGAAAAGGAAAACTTTATCCAGATCTCTGGATTTAGGGAATCTCCCCAGCCGTCGAAGCAAGAAAGTTAAACAGGTCTCGTCCCAAGTGAAGCCCAACCTACCTCCGTCCCAAACACCTACCCAGGTGTTTGATGTCGATTCGTCCACGCCCATTGAGACTCCCCCGTCTAAGACTCCTACACCCAAGACGACCATTGCCGCCTCATCCCAGCCTTCCCAAAGGGTTGCTTCTAATATTGTTGAGAATGAAGATTTGGCCTGGGAACGGTTCCAAAGTGCTGTGCTTGACGAGGACATTAACGCCTGTTATGACATGTCCTTGAAGGACTTTGAACATTCAGGTGTTCATGATCTCTTTAAGGTATGGATTTTTTGAGCTCGTCTTGGATATAATAAGAGGACCATTCTGTTAACTTTCCTTACTCGTCCTCTCTTATAGGCTATGTCAAAATTTATGGCGGCTTCCAAGCAAGCTACAGAGTTGGACAAGACGAGGGTCTTGCTAGAGACGAGGATCCAAGAGGTGAAGGCTGAATCCAAAAGGTGGGCTGAGGCAGCTGCTAATGCTAAGGAGAAGGCAAAAGAGTTAGAAAATTTGATCGAGGAGCTGAGGACTGATGCTGTGGAGAAGGATACTTGTCTTGATCATCTTCAGAAAAAGAATGACAAGCTGAGTTCTCTTCTCTCCAAAGCATAAGAGGACGCGGTAGTTGAATTTAAGGCGTCCAAACAATATACTGATCTCCTAAACACCAACTATGCAGCTGGCTTCGAGGATTTCAGAATGGAGGCTATGGAAAACTTCCCTGAAGTTGACTTTAGCTCCATCAAGCTTAATTTGAACACTGCTGCTACCAGCTCTCTCCTCCAAACTGGCTCTGAAGACGTCAATATTGAAGACGATGCCTCGACCTTGCCTCCTCAGGACGACTCCCATGTTAATGCTCCTCCAGCTTAAGGACGAAGTTTTAACTTGGTTATCTTTTGTATTTGTATTTATTTTTTTTTACTTAGGTCCATTATTTTAGGACCCTTTTATGTAATGCAAGTACATTCAGCTTGTCCATAGTTCAAGGACGAGTTTATGCAAAACTATTTTTGATTTTACAAGGGTGTTTAGACATTAGTTGTCCGCCCTTGAAACAGCTGAATGATTATTGTTGTCTTTCTTTAATATGTGCATGGACGAGTCTCTATTTTTCACATTAGTCCTGACGTTTTGCTCGTCCATTTTACACATTTTTACCATTTTTGTTGGAATTTCACTAAGTGTGATTTATCCATGAAGTAATAATTCACCTTCATTCATCTTTTTGTTTTTTTTTTTGGCCAATTTCCGTCCTGAGGCTATGTATTTTTGCTCATCCATGGACAGAAATATCTTTGATTCCAGAAGCACTCGTCTATACATTTCCTTGTTCATACTTGAGATATACATAATATTTTACTTCATCCCCTGTATGGACGAGTACATGTTAACCTCATGACGAGTGCAAGTTTTACCTCGTCCTTTGATTTGGACGAGTTTACTTGGATATCAAGTTTTACCTCGTCCTTTGGTTTGGACGAATTTGTTTGGATATCAAGTTTTACCTCGTCCCTTGGTTTGGATGAATTTGTTTGGATATCAAGTTTTACCTCGTCCCTTGGTTTGGACGAGTTTACTTGGATGGCATAAATTTCATTTTGTCCTTTTATTCGGACAAATTTGCCTTGGAAAAAAAATTTAAACGATACATCTCCGCGTCCAGAGAATTTTCTCGTCTTAAGCTTTTCAGCTCTTAGCTGCATGAAAATCAATATTGCACAAAACATTATATACATAACATAACATATTGTTTTAAGACGGAGCATACACTTCATAGGCTAATGCCTTTATTCAAACACAGACTATAACGTTGTCCATAAATTTAACACAATAATAAAGCCACACAGAATATAATAGCAAAATTTTTAATCCCTGAGCTCGTCCAGAGTCATGCTCCTCCAAGCTGACATTCTACTGATAGTACTTCCTTAAGTGCTCCACATTCCAAGGATGCTCCAACTTTCTCCCATCAAGGGCTTCCAAGTAGTAGGATCCTTGTCTTTTGCAGTTGACAACTCTGTAGGGGCCTTCCCAATTTGGTCCCAACTTCCCATGTGCTGGGTTCTTTGTTGCCAAGGAAACCCTTTTCAGGACGAGGTCTCCTATGTTGAAACGCCTTGGCTTCACCATTGCATCATACCGCCTAGTCATGAGGTTTTTGTACCTTGCCATCCTTTGTTCAGCGTACATACTTACCTCGTCTGTTAGATCAAGGTTCAAACGGAGTTGTTCCTCGTTATCTTTGTCTTGATACGCCGCCACTCTATGATTGGCCATATGCACTTCTGTAGGTATGACTGCTTCTGTTCCATAAGCCAGCTTGAAAGGAGTCTCCCCTGTAGGAGTTCTTGCTGTCGTTCTATACGCCCACAAGACACCTGGTAGCTCATCTGGCCATACTCCCTTAGCCCCCTTAAGCCGAGTCTTGATTATCTTTAACAAGGATCGGTTTGCAACTTCCGTTTGGCTATTAGCTTGTGGGTAAGCTAGCAAGGAGTAGTGATTTTGAATTCCAAAGTGCATGCAAAAATCTTCGAAAAGTGCATTGTCAAATTGTCGTCCGTTATCTGATACCAACACCCTAGGTACTCCAAATCTGCACACAATGTTCTTCCACACAAAGTTCTTGACATTTTGTTGTGTGATGTTGGCCAAAGATTCTGCCTCTACCCACTTGGTAAAATAGTCAATACCAACCATGAGGAATTTCATTTATCTTACACCCAAAGGAAATGGACCCAGAACGTCTAGTCCCCATTGTGCAAAAGGCCACGGGGCCGTCATTGGAGTCAAATACTCTAATGGTTGCCTGGGGATGTTACTAAACCTTTGGCATTGATCACAGACCTTGACGTAGGCCTTGGCGTCAGCTTGCATGTTTGGCCAATAATACCCTGCACGGACGATTTTGTGAACGAGCGACCTGGCTCCTGAGTGATTACCACATGCTCCTTCATGAATTTTCCTTATTACGTAGTTTGCTTCGTCCGGGGCTAAACACCTAAGATAGGCTGGGAAAAACCTCTTTTATAAAGAATTTCGTCCATAAGAATGTACCTGGCTGCTCTCACCCTTAACTTTCTAGCTTCGTCCTTCTCTTCTGGGAGTCGTCCGTCTTTGAGGTACGACACAATTGGAGCCATCCAATTTTCTCTATCTTCCACCTGTAGTATCTCTGGGATATCAATGCTTGGCATATACTGAATTTCATCAAACTTGTCTATGGCTTCCCTCGCCGAAGCTTCTCTCGCCAAGGCATCAGCTTCCATGTTTTCCTCCCTTGGGATTTGGACGAAGCTAACTTCCTCAAACTTTTTTATAAGGCGCATTACTCTGTTTAAATACTTCCTCATTCGTTCTTCCTTTGCCTCAAACATTCCATTCACTTGGCCTATGATTAATTGCGAATCTCCCAGGACGAGGAGTGACTTTGCCTCTACGGACTTGGCCAATTCCATCCCCTTGAGAAGAGCTTCATACTCAGCTTCATTATTAGTTGTCTGGTACTACAAACAGACTTTGTGTTTTAGCTTGTCCCCCTCTGGAGATTGTAAAACCACACCTATTCCTCCTGCATGCTGTGTAGATGAACCATCCACATAGATGACCCACTTAGTATTTTCCTTGTCACCCACTTCGTCACCATTTGAGGTAAACTCTACGATGAAATCTGCCAGAGCTTGACCTTTTATGGCGTGCCTCGGTTGATATTTTATGTCGAACTCACTGAGCTCGACGGCCCATTAGATCAAACGTCCTGCAGCCTCCAATTTGTTCATTGCCTTCTTAAGTGGGTGGTCTGTCATGACATTAATGACATGAGCTTGAAAGTAGTGCCTTAGTTTTCTGGAGGCTGTTATCAATGCAAAAGCTTATTTCTCCATTAGGGGATATCGTCCTTCCGCTCCCCTCAATGCCTTGCTGGTGTAATATACAGGTCTTTGTACCTTGTCTTCTTCCCTCACTAATGCTGAACTCACTGCGTGTGGAGTGACTGTCAAATATAAATACAACTCTTCTCCTTGCATGGACGGGCTTAACAAAGGGGCCTTAGTGAGATATGTTTTCAAATCTTCGAAAGCTTTCTGACACTCATCGGTCCATTCAAACGCTTTTTTAAGAACCTTAAAAAATGGTAGGCATTTGTCAGTAGCTTTAGAAACAAACCTGTTGAGGGCGGCAACTCGTCCGGTGAGGGATTGGACTTCCTTAACATTGCTTGAAGGTTTCATACTCAAAATTGCTTGAATTTTGTCAGGGTTTGCTTCGATTCCTCTGTTGGAAACCATAAACCCTAGGAATTTCCCTGATGATACTCCAAAAGTACATTTGCTAGGGTTCAACTTCATGTGATACTGCCTCAGTGTCTCAAACGCTTCCTGCAAGTCGCCAGATGCCTATCCTCGTCCTGTGTTTTTACCAACATATCATCTATATAGACTTCCATATTCCGCCCGATCTGTGGACGAATCATATGACTGACTAGTCGTTGGTACGTTGCTCCAGCATTTTTCAAACTAAAAGGCATCACTTCATAACAAAATAATCCTTGACTGGTGACAAAGGACGTCTTCTCTTGGTCCACTTCATCCATCCTAATCTGATTATATCCAGAGAATGCATCCAGGAAACTGAGTAACTTATGGCCTGCAGTAGAATCTATCAGCTGATCAATGCGTGGTAACGGGTAACTATCCTTGAGACAAGCCTTGTTTAAGTCAGTGAAATCAACACACATCCTCCACTTGCCGTTCGCCTTCTTGACCATGACCACATTGGCCAACCAATCAGGATAGTATACCTCTCCAATGAACTTCGCTGCAATTAACTTCTAAACTTCCTCCTTAATAGCACTGTCTCTCTCTGGGGCAAACACCCTCTTCTTTTGTCGTACTGGCTTGGAGGACGGGCATACACTCAGACGGTGGGTAATGACACTAGGGTCTATACCCGGCATGTCTTCGTGACTCCATGCGAACACATCTCTGTTTCTTTTCAAAAAACAAATGAGATCTTTCTTGATCTTCGCTTCCAGATCTGCTCCAACCCTGGTACACCTCTCAGGGTTATCATCATCTAAAGGAATATCTTCCAACGCTTCAACGGGTTCCGCCACAACTTTCTTTTCTTCGATAGTCATTGCTTGAACTTGCTCCTCTGCAGCCAGCATGGCTAGATAACACTCTCTTGCTGTTAATTGGTCTCCCTGTACTTGGCCTACCCCATGTTCTATTGGGAACTTGACTGACAAGTGGTAAGTAGATGTAACTGCCTTCCACCTATTTAGGGTTGGCCTCCCAATTATTGCATTGTAAGAAGACGAACAATCAACTACAAGGAAGTTCACCTCCTTGGTAACTTGCTGCGGATATGCCCCCACTGTCACTGGTAATGAAATGCTACCCACAGGTTGCACCTTCATCCCACCAAAGCCTACTAGGGGGGAGCTCGCTGGACGAAGCAAGTCTCGTCCTAACCTCATCTGCTGAAAGGCTGGATAGTACAAGATATTAGCAGAACTCCCATTGTCTATCAACACCCTTCTGGTCTTGTAGTCCGCAATAAGGAGGGTGATGACAATAGCATCGTCATGAGGGTGATGGACTCTTTCTGCATCCTCGTCCGTGAAGGTGATCACCTGCTCGTCCGTAGTCCCTGCACACGGTGATCGTCCAGAGAGCTGAACACTCTGGACTGCTTTCAAGCATGCTTTCTTTGACTTAGAGGACTGTCCTGCAGAACTTCCTCCTAGAATGATCCTTATTTCTCCGAGCGGTGGTCGTGACAATTCTTCTACCTTCGCTTTCAGTTTCTCGTCCTTGTGATCTCGTCTAAGGAAATTTTTCAGCTTCCCTTGTCTGATGAGATTCTCAATCTGCTGTTTCAGATCGAAGCACTCGTCCGTGTCGTGCCCGTGGTCTCTATGGAAGCGACAATACTTGTTTCTATTGCGCTTGTTGGGATCTCCCTTCATCTTCTCTGGCCACTTTAAAGAAGGCTTGTCTTTGATTTGCATGAGGACTTACTCGAGTGGCACGTTCAAAGGAGTGTACTGTTGGTTCCTTGCTGATGGTCCTGCCCTCTTCTTTCGGTCTTTCTTATCCTCCGTTCATCCCTTCTTCGAACGAGGACCCTGTTCGGAATGACGAGTAGGATTTGTTTCCATTCTCTCAGCCCTCTTCCTCTTCTTAGCTATAATCGCGTCTTCTGCATTCATGAAGTTTTGGGCTGAATGGACGAGTTTAGCCATGGACTGAGGTTCTTTCTCATAAAGTTTATGTATAAACAAGTCAGAATTGACCCCATTATGAAAAGCTGCCAACAGTAGCTTGTCATCTACCTCATCCACGGTCAGGGCTTCCCTATTGAAGCGTGTGATGAAGGAATGCAAGCTTTCATTTTCTCCCTGTTCTATCGTTAACAGACTGGAAGTAGAACGTCTGTGACGCTGACCCCCTATGAAGTTATTAACAAACAACTTGCTTAATTCTCCAAAAAGAACTTACTGAATTCGGGGGTAATTTGCTGAACCACACTCTAGCCGGACCCTTGAGAGTGGTAGGGAAGGCTCTACACATTATTCCATCTAGAACTCCTTGAAGATGCACGGTGGTCTTGAAGGTGGCAATATGGTCAAAAGGATCTCGATTCCCATCGTATGAATCTAAAGAAGTCATTTTAAACTTCGGTGGCAGGGGATGGCCATTGATGGAAGCCGTAAAGGGAGAATCAGTTTTGTGAACCAAATCTTCCATTGGGTTTGCCCTCCTCATATTCTCCTTCATTTCGTCCATGGCCTTCTTCATCTGATCCATCTCTTTCTTCAAGTCAGATGCCCTTCGCGAAGTGGTATCCCTTGATTGACTCTCATGCTGAAAGTTCTCTCTGCCCCCTTGACTCTGAGTTTGCCCTTCTTCTTCATGCTCTTGATGCGTCTGCCTTCTTAAATTAACCTCTCTCCGTAAGTCCTGATTCTGGCGAGTTAACTCCGCCATCGCAGCCGCCATAGAGTGCATATGTTGGACAGACGAGGCCTGCATATCTGGTGCAGATTGACGATCGCAATGAGGATTACTCGATGCGTCTCTACTCTGTTGAGGGCCTGGGCTAGTTGCCCTTGATCTAGTCCAAACCATTTCAACCTTTTTACAAGAGAAAGAAATCGCAGAACTGAACAAGTTCAAGAGCGACAAATACGTTTCCTCCCCACAGACGGCGCCAACTGATAATTCTGGAAAATCAGTGGGTTGAAAGTCTTCGGACTTCGACAATCTTGAAGGTTAAATCCTGTAAAAACAAAATAAGATCAGAGGAGACCGATGGGTGCCGGCCCAGGGTCCTCCGATGGCAAAGTTAATCTTTTTGCTAGTCATCGAAAGAAAGAAAGTACTATTCAGAAGTTTTCAGAATGTTTTTCATACCTCACTTCTCTGCCAACGAGCCCTTTATATACTGTTCAGCAAAAGCAGTTACCTTGTAATCTCTCCAGTCATTGCGGGTTTCGGGGGTAACCGCTACAACCGCCATGGCAGTTACAATACTTAGAATTGATTATTTGCTGTAGAACGGTTGATGGATATTGCACCCGTTGAGAACAGATGCAACGCCTCAGACGAGACGGTTATAATGCCCGGCTCGTCCATCGTTAAGGACGGACGAGATATTTTTACAATGCCTCGTCTTCGTTCCTTAGGACGATGGAGGCAAGGATGAATGTTGACTCAATTGGCAAAGGCTCCATCTTTTTCCACGAACGAGAATTTGTAGACGACCTAAGCTGCCTTTTTCCTTCCCCATTCCTTGGACAAGGTGTGTGGACGACTTGGGAGTTAGATATTTTTGCCTCCCCATCAAACCTAACTCATAGGTTTGTAGATTACCAACCAGCTCTATCAAAGGAATCTTGTCAATGTCCTTTGATTCCTCAATCGTTGTGATCTTGGCATGGAATCTCTCAGGTAGAGATCTAAGTGCCTTTCTCACAATCTTGGGTTCAGGAATGGTTTCCCCAAGATTAAAAGTTGAGTTCATTATGTCCTTGAGCTTGGCATAGAACTCATCGAATGACTCATTCTCCTCCATC
Source organism: Quercus variabilis (assembly GCA_030445155.1). Lineage (NCBI taxonomy): Eukaryota > Viridiplantae > Streptophyta > Magnoliopsida > Fagales > Fagaceae > Quercus > Quercus variabilis. Next base: position 35,306,454 of record CP129453.1, on the reverse strand, counting down.
TTAATCTCTTCGAAGCTAGTAGTGAGCCTTTAAATCTTCGAGTCCTTGATAGCCTTTGTTCCCTCATAGGTTGTCTGGAGAATGGTTCATGCTTCCTTCGCAGTTTCAGTGGAGGATATCTTCTTGAACTTCATATTGGTGACCGCACTAAATAAGGCATTCAATGCCCTGCTGTTGAAGTTTACCACCTTGATATTAGCATCATGCCAATTGGCCGGTGCTTCCTTCGGCTTGGTCCAGCCTATCTCCATAGCTTGCCACACTTTTTCATCCAGAGACTACATAAAACCTCTCTTGCGTACTTTCCAGTATGCATAGTTAGTGTCATCAAATAAAGGAGGTATAATAAGAAACTGTCCTCTATCCATGATAAATATGGGTCAATGGATCACACAGCAAATATTAAAACCTAATCAGAGTGTGCTTGCTCTGATACCACTTGATAGGCCAAAAACAAATTGACCCATTGTGATGAATTAATTGATTAATTAGCCAAGTTTATTAATTAATCAAATTAACATGCAAACACGTGGTAGCACAAACAAATCACTAATTAAATTAAGTATGCAGTGGAAAATAAATTGACACCGTGATTTGTTTACGAATGGGAAAACTTATACAGCAAAAGCTCCACCGGGTGATTTTAAGGTCCTCACTCCCGAGAATTCACTATTATCACAATAAGCGATTACAAGTAAAAGAAACTCAGTACCTTATACCAACCTACAGTTGAACCCTTACCCCAATACCCAATTGGACTAATTCTGTAGTGACAATCTCTCCTTGTAATGCACGGCTTCTAGTACATGACTAACTAATTGTGCAGATCCTAATACGCAACTTCAATCACCAACTAGAGAAGGACTTTGACTGCAAAGTTCTTCAGTTCATCCAAACAATGAAAATTAAGAAGATGCTTGGCTACAAAATCCTATGGTGTACAAACACAGCAGTTTCTTCACAAGAAAGATGAACTAGGGCAAATTCTGTCTCCGGTCACAATTTTCTTGAACAAACTTTGCTCAACACTTGTGCAACTTATGTCACCTTTGACGGCCCTTAAAATAATCATTTTTTATGTCTAGGGTTGTGAGAAAAGAAAGCCCAAACATACAATCACAGATTGGAGTCAAAACAGATCTGAAACTTTGTTTTTTGTAAACCTCGACAGACACCCTATCTATCGAGCTTTTGTCGAGCTATAGGCTGGAATAGCTTTTCAAGCCTCAATAGATACTAGATGTCGAGCTTTAATGAATAGCACTTTCCACACTTGAATCTTAGACAGACTTGCATGGCTTTAACACTTGAACTTGAAACAAGATTTCTTGAAGCATTAAACATATCCTAGATCCACCCAATTACAAGTAAAGTGCATTTTATCAAAGGATTAGCCAATTATATAAAATAGTGACATATGTTTCTAACATGTAAAACACATATGTCCTAACAATTTTCATCATTTGTACATTCTAACTACCTTGGTAGTTACTTTATTTAATAACTCTTATTAAATAAAAACTGATTATCTAATTGAGATGGGATCACAGGGAACAAATAAGACTCTAGTTCCAATAAGTCTTTAGCTTATCTGTCAATTCTTGACAAGTCCAAAGTTACCATTAATTATATTTAATACCACTATATAAATATAATTGCACTCTAGACCTTATTAATAAATTATATCCCAAGACTCTAATGATATCATTTAACCCCTCCATGAAATATCCATAGTGAACAAAGTCATAATGAACTATCACTTTGTAAACAACTATTTTATTCTTGAGTACCCGGTTTAATCTTTTAGTTATTCATATTTATTGAAATCCAATTTCAATAAATATAAACTTTAGTAACTCATTACTAAAGTGGGCTCCCAGAATAATCAGTTCCCATTAAACTAATCTTAAGGGGATATTTTGTATCTCTATAAAAAGAGATTATGGATTTCATCTTGAGAATATGTGTTCCCCTAACACTACGCATGGTTAGCCAACATACTAAGGTTTTGTCTGTTAATATTAGATCTCACTCCCTGATATATCAAAGTAACCTACATTTCATAATCGGGTTCACTATCCTTTCAAAATTGAGAGTCTGTGAAATTAAAAGTCGTGAGATTAATTATTCAAGTGACAATTGTTGATTGAATAATTAATCTCACAGTGATCCAGTTCAATATATCTTAACATTTAATACACATCAATACATCAACTAGAAGTCTCCACTTCCATGATCAAGACAAACCATCTTAGTTGATGTGTTATAGTCTTCGCAGATGAAACGCCCAATTTTATCACCGATTATGAATTATATTTTGAGTTTACAAGGAACTTGTGATTTATATCTTCTGTGACTAAATCATATACAATGCATCTTAAGGACTATGATAATGTCACATTAGTTCATTTATAAACAATCTCATATAATTAAACAATTTTAATTATTTATGACATGCCAATAAATTGAATTTTAGGGCATAAACCCCAATAAGGCCTTGGTTGTGTGCCTCCAGGGGCCTTGCGACCAGCACCTAACTACATGCCAATGTGCCCACGTAAGCATGCCATGGCCTTGGCTATGTGCCTTGGCCTTGACTGCTTGCCCATGGGGGCTACCATGGCCTTGGTAGCATGCACGTGGGCATGCCTTGGCCTTGGCAGCATGCAGGCAAACATGCCTTGGCCTTGGCAGCATGCACACAAGCATGCCTTGGCCTTGGTTGTTGCATGCCTTGGCCTTGGCAACATGCACACGAGCATGCCTTGGCCTCGTCAGCATGCCTATGGGGGCCTGCCTTGGCCTTGCTTACCTGCCCATGGGGGATGCCTTGGCCTTGGCTATTGCCTGCCCACATATTTAGAGTGATTTCCTAAAAATTAGGGGTTTTTTTTCCCCCTGAAAATGAGGTTATTTCCCTAAGGAGGCAGGCAATGGGCATCCCAAGGGCATGCCCGTGTGCACGCCACGCCACGCCACATCGTCTCGCATCATGCCTTACTCTAGCAAAATTGGCTCGTGCCTTTTTCCATTTTTGTGTCCCTAAATTCATTCCATGATTTTAGGGGAGGTTTCCAGCAAGTGGTTCAGCGTTCCAAGCATTGTTTTAATTTTTTATGATTTTTCCTATTTTTCGGCTTCCAAAAATCATAAAAAATAAAATAAAATATGTTGAAACAGACCTTCAAATTTTGACAGGTTGAAGGTTGGATTTTTCTTAGCATGTGTGCAAAAAATTAGGGCAAGACTCCAAGAATTTCTCCAAAAAAGATCCATTATTCCTCCTCAATAAATCAATATTTCCTAGTGCCAGAGCAAATTTTATTTATTTATTTATACATAAAGAATTTTGAATTCACAACCTCTTTCACTTAAAGTGCCCCTATGCATCCATACTACCATGCGTAGCCCAATGTAGGTTAGTTGGATCTCATCTAGTGTACATTACATAAAGAAATTGTCTCTTTCAGCTATCATCTCTTTGTCTATTCAACTTATATTCGTTCTAAAAATTGTTGCTACTTGAATAATTAACAATGTTGGAAGAATGTACATTTATATATATATTAGATGATAAAATACTCTACAATTAGGCATTGTTATGCTTCAATTATTTAAATTTCAAGCCATCAAGTTTTATTCTTTATTAACTTTACTTGAGAGGTAGTTGTCAACAAATTTGTACGAAGGAGTTTGATTGTTTCACATTCAACAATGTAAACACTCTTTCTATCATATATGTAAAATATGGACACCTAATATAAAAGTGTGGATATTGTGTGAAATATTATACATCCGGGAGTGTGAAACAGTAATTAGCTTTATATGAAAGGATCTTAAGAGTTAAGATGCAAAACTTTCTTCGTATGGAAGAAAAAAGGTATCTTAAGACTAGCTAGTTTGGATTGAATGAGAGTAGAGTAGAATTGGCCGGAAATTAACCAACTGCACTGTACTAGTATATTAGATTTGAGGTTTAGAACTTGAGGTTTATAATTAGTAAACCATATTTTCTTTATCCAACTCTGAAGTCCTCTTGAGCATTGCCCTTTCCTATTAGTGATTTCAGTGCTACGCAACACTACCTAAAACTGAACATCCTCTCATATAGTTTTATTCCTTCTCTATTAGTGATTTCACCACCATGTAGCATTACTTATCAAGATCCACTCATCCCCTCCTTCATAGTTCATACCACCATTTTAAGTTACGAACGACTTGGGTCTTTGTTTTGCACAATGCCGAGGGACTCATCGTTAGAATCTTCCGCTCCTTTTAGTTCACTACCTCACATGCTTTATATGGAGAAAATGGGCAAATGCCCCTTTCAAAAAAAAAATCAGCATTTTGCCCTCTTTTCCAAATTAATTAAGGAAATGCTCCTCTTTTGAAACTCGATTTTCTTAAAATCGAGTTATTAAAAAAAAAATTCTGAAACCCTATTGCGGCATTTTTAAGGATCCTATAGTGACATTTTAAGGACCTATAGTGGCGTTCTATAACTCGATCTCTATGAAGTCAAGTTACATGCAAATTTTTTTCTTTTTTTTACCTATAACTCGACTTCATGGAGATCAATTTACAAAACGACACTATAGATCCTTAAAACGTCACTATAGGCTCCTTAAAAATGCCGCTATAGGGCTTAACTCGATTTTGAGAAAATCGATTTTTAAAAAAAGGGTATTTCCCTAATTAGTTTGAGAAAGATGGCAAAATACTGGATTGTTTTTTTAAAAATGGCAAAAGCCAATTTTTTCTTGCTTTATATGACTATACACACACACCAAAATACACATCCATCGACCTCTTCAAAGGTCATAATTTTACTCCAATCTCAAATTTTTATCAAGCTTAGAACTTGAGTTTAAGAGGAACATCAGAATACTATAAAAATACCATAGATACAATGAACCATGATTTTATATAATAGCATGGGCTGTGGTTTTAGGATTGTTACATTTGTTATCATATATTTAAAAATGATCATTGGTATTGAATATGATTTTACATCAATCATATACCAACTGTACTAAGTAAAAAATTTAATCACCACTAAAAAATACTTGGAATAAGGCTTGGATGTCAGTAATTATCAACATGAAACTTTTGGAAATGCCTAGAAACCCATCCAAATAAGATCAGATTTGACAGTAACCACATGATAGCAGCGTTATCACAACACCTTTTTTTGAGAATGGTTATCACAACACTTAATAGACACATTCACGCACAAACAATTATTCTAAGGTTTGGTGCCTAATAAAATGGTGAAAGAGGACATGCTGAATTAGCAATAATGCAGGAGAAGACATCCAAGTTATTGAGTTTAGTTTAATGAAGCTCTAAGAGGCACCATAAAAATTAAAAGAAAATCCTTACTATTTATTAGTAAAAATCCATTTTTGTCACTACAACCAGAATGTTTTTCTGAAGTTTTATGTGATCAATGGCCTGAACCTTGATGGACCATCTTTCCATATCTTCCCAGGCTTCCGATGTCACGCTCTCTTTTTCCCAGTCCCACACAACCTTAAAAGCTGAGTCAGTTCCTCGCTTCAATTTGTTGGATGCTCCCAGTCCCTAGGGAACAAATCAAACAAGTTCTTGGAGAAATTTTTAACGAGTCCAGCATAACTTCGTAAATTTCTTATGCATAACCAGACACCAAAGAAAAAAAAATGGGAAAAAGAAAGGAGAAAAATTATCAAGGGTATGAAAATTTATATTGATGCATTTGTAAAATTTTTTTCCCTAAGGTACTATTTCATCAACTTATGTTTGATCATCCAAAAAAAAATTGGAGACACTATAAATAATGAGATAGCGTCAAATTAAAAGAATTCATAAAATGCCCTGTCCTTGGTTTTCCCTTCTTTTATAATATAAGACGATGGATGCCAGTCCTGAACCATCGTGTTTATAATTATGAATTCTTCTCATATTATATACAAAACAGATCAAACCAACTAAATTTCATGGGACATCAACAGAAAAAGAAAAAAAAAAAGAAAAAAAAATCATGGGACATTCAAATAGGGCCAGAAGTGCATTTTCCCCCCCTTGCTCTTTTTCTTCTTACCTTTGTAGCAAAATCCTGACCTTCCTGCTTGTAGTAAAATCCCAAGAATTAAGAGAACTCTTTTTTTAAAAAAAAAAAATCAAAAAGTGAAGTGAAGTGCTATGTCCACAACAAATCATAAGTAGTAAATTGTTATTGATTCAAATTTAACCTATCACTTAAATTACTTTTTTACCCATTAATAACAACTCATAACAGCTTGTCACTTATGATTTGTTATGAAAATATTGTGGACATAGCATTTCAAAAGTAAAAGGGGAAATGAACTTTTAAGATAGTTTTGTTGTGAGATAGTAAGAGATATGTTTTGGCGTGAATCTTAAATTCATCCAGGTTACCCCTTCCATTTCTGGAAAACTATGACAAAGAAAAAGAAGAGATAGGGTAATGTACTAATCAGACAAGGTTCATGATAATACAAAGCCATAACAGTAGGATTCTGTGCAGATTGCATCTACAAATTGGAGAGCAGTTGTAGATTTATCTATAATATGTAATAATAAATAAATTGTTTATAATTCATCATGTCAAATGAATTCACTACCAAAATCACAAAAATATGTATAGGAGAGGAAAAAAAAAAGTGGCCAACTTCATACACTCTCATATAGCAGAGGCGTTGCATGAGTTTGAAGGAAACCAACTTCTGGAAATAGGCATAGAAAGAATTAACTTACATCCTTAGGCAAAGGTGATAGGTGAAACAATCCATCAGCATGTTCTGACACAAAAACATGCAGACGAAGACCTTGTTTCACAACCAAAAGTGCCGTTTCAATATCAAGAAAACCAACTTCCACCATCCTCCTTAAGACTCTCTCTTGGAAGCTCTACCCCCTATGAAAAAACGTGAGATGTCAGATTTTGGTTTGTATGTAATTATTCATAATAAACATAGAAGGAACCAAGAACATAGTGCAAAAATCAATGCAATACAATAAATACAATTCCAGAAAGGAGGCCTGGCTACCTCGAATTAGCCATAGATTTTTCTCTGTTCTCCTGGTTTCTTTTGTTTGTTTTTTATGCTTCTTTTGTTGATTTCTTTTTCATTATGGGAGGCTCTGTTTTTTTCTTCGTTGAATCAAAAACCTTTGAGTTTACAGTTGAGGAAGGTGGTACGTTTTACCAGCTTTGTATTTATGAGAGAGGCAGAGATTCTTTAAGATCAAATTTCATGGGAAAAGGAAGTGCAAAGAGATTGCTATTCAATGTGGAAGAACTGATCTCTGGATAGTCTCGTGGTTAGTTTGCGAAATCCTTCTGTGAGGGTGACAATTTTTTTATTCTTCAGTTGGGATCCAACACCTATAGCTCTTTCTTATTAATATCTGAACTCATTCATGGTTGCTGGAAGGGTTCTATAGTGGTGCTAGAAGGGAAGTAGGTTTGGCTAGAGAGATTTTGGGTTACACTTATGAAATGCGATAGACCCGGAGTCTCTAGCTTCCAAGCAAGCAACCACAGGTATTCCTAAAAGAGATGCTTCAAAAACCTTTGCATCGATGGTGGCCGGGAACCAGAAAAACAACGGTGGCAGAGGAGATAAAAGGAAAGAATAAACTGCATTTGTTCAAAATTCAAGTCCTAGAGATTTCAGTCGTAATAACCGTGATACTACAAGGAAAGTATTCAAGGACAAAGGAAGCAACTTGGGCAAATATTTTGTCAACAATAAATGCAATTAAGAGTAACGGTATAAAATCTGAGTTGACCTTGGATCTTTTTATGCGTATGGAGCTTTGGAAAGATGGGAGATGGGCTATAGTGTGGTATAAGGTCAATGAAGTGGGCCCAAAAGTGGTGCAACCTCTGAAGCCCACTGTTCATAATGTTATTACTTCTAACCCACTTAATGTAGCCAAGCTCAAATCTGTTTGAAGGCCACGCCAAAGCCATACTTTGGTAAACCCAGCCCATAGTTAGTGTTTAAAATATAGGCTAGCTACCAAGGTGTTAGGAGCTTTACTTGTTATTGATGATGGCATGAGGAATGAGGGTGCTTGGGCAGCATTATGCCAGTCACTTGGCTTCATGTTTTCTCAACACACTCATGGCTCCTCATGCCAAACTAGTATTGCTCCTCAGGGCTCTTTCAAGGGGACCTGCCCAGTTTCTCTACTCGAGTTGGATCGATAAGCAGGATGAGGGGGTAGCATGTGGAGGCACCTTACTCCACATGATGCCCCAAGGCCATTGCAGAGGAGGATCATGGTGGTTAGAGATGGATTTTGATAATAGGCAGGAACAGGTGGTGCTGATCCTATATGGTGGTGCATGGCATTGATGGCTTAGTTTTTGGTTTCTTGTGTGTGGGCTTGGTGACTTGAGTGCAAGGCAAGGCTGAGCTACTGTGATGATCAAATGTTGTGTGCAAAGTATTGGGCTAGTGGGTGCTAGCTGAATGCATGGACAAACTAATGGGCTGATAACAGTTACTTTATGTGCTAAAGGTCCTAGATTCATGAAAATGGTTATGACTTTTGTTCTACATCCTCTTTCTCATTATAACTCTATTACCGAGCCTCGTGCTCGATTTTTGCTTTCTTTGTTAAAGCATCTCACTATAAATTTTTCCTCTCATTTCATTCTTTTTATCATAGATGTATATAAGGATACGGCGACCCATGATAAGCTCATCTTCCCTTCAGCTATCACAAGGATCTTACGCCATTTTTCTGTTCCCTTTCCCATTTCTGACCACTTTCACATTATGTGTGCCATTGACACTGCTATCGTTAAACAGAGCGAGGCGCAATTTCATTCGAGGTGGTCCGGTACGGCAGCTCCTCCCACTCCTTCAACTCCATCCCCCTCTTTTTCTATGAGAGGTGTGACTTTGGATGCTATCCTGGCTCAACTTTAGCGCATGGATGTTTACCTTGATACACTCTCTACTAAATTATATCAGGTGAACACCTGTGTCAGCCGTATTGCTAGACGACAGGCTCACCTTGGTGGCTTTGTGGAGTCTCCCTCTCCTCCTCCTTCCGAGGCATCCGAGGCATCCGAGGACGATGATGACTCCAACGACAATGATGATGATGAGGATGGAGATGCTAGCTCTTCCAACACTGACGAGATGTCTACTTGACACTCTTTTCTTTGTCACTCATGACAAAAAAGGGAAGTAGTTTGGTTATGAGAGTAGTCATTCTTATGAGAAGGGTTAGTATAGGAAATTTTTGTTAGGGGGAGTGTGTACATTTAGGGATGTAGTGAGGACTTGATGTTATTTTCTTCTTCTTTTTTTTTCTTTTCTTTCCACTTTAGATACCTCATATCTTGTATATGGGTCTTGTGACCATTTTGACATACATTGTACTTATATTCTTTATATATTGATATATGTTCTTTCACCTACCCTTACATGTGTTATTTCTTTTCTCTCTTTATGCACATGCTTCTTATTACAATGTATGCAATCTAGTATTTCTGTTTCATGCTAAAATGCTGTGATGAGTTTTGTTTAAAGTGTTTCAGAAATACAGGTTTTCAAAGTCTACTTGCCATAAATTCTCTTCTTGCAAAATTTTTCAAGAGTTTGCGTTAAGATAGATTTTATTGTATTCCACAAGTTAGTATGAGTTGAGTGATTTATGACTTCTCTAATATGTTCATTTGTTTGTTGTGATATTGTCACGGATTGCCAAAGGGGAAGATTGTTAGGACATATGTGTTTCACATGTTAGGAACATATGTCACTATTTTATGTAATTCTCTAATCCTTTGACAAAATGCACTTTACTTGTAATTGGGTAGATCTAGGATGTGTTTAATGCTTCAAGAAACCTTGTTTCAAGTTCAAATGTTAAAACCATGTAAGTCTGTCCAAGATTCAAGTATGGAAAGTGTTGTTCATTAAAGCTCGACAGCTAGTTTGATAGCTAGCATCTATCGAGGCTTGAAGAGCTGTTCTAGCCTGTGACTTGACAGCAACTCGACAGATAGAGTATCTGTCGAGGTTTATGAAAAATAGAGTTTCAGTTCTACTTTGACTCCAATCCATGATTGTATGTTTAGACTTTCTTTTCTCACAACCCAAGACATATAAAAAGATTATTTTAAGAGCCATCAAAGGTGACACAAGTTGCACAAGTATTGAGAAAAGTTTGTTCAAGCAAATTGTGACCATAGACAGAATTTTCCCTTGTTCATCTTTCTTGTGAAGAAGCTACTGTATTTGTACACCGTAGGATTTTGTGACCAAGCATCTTCTTGATCTTCATCGTCTGGATGAACTGAAGAACTTTGTAACCAATAACCTTCTCTAGTTTGTAATTGAAGTCGCGTATTAGGATTCGCATAATTGGTTAGTCACGTACTAGGAGCCGTGCATTACAAGGAAAGATTGTCACTACCGAACAAGTCTAATTGGGTATTAGGGTAAGGGTTCAACAGTAGGTTGGTATAAGGTAATGGGATTCCTTTACTTGTAACCGCTTGTTATGATAATAGTGGATTCTTGGGAGTGGTGACCTTAAAATCACTTGGTGGGTTTTTGTTGTGTAGGTTTTCCCCATTTGTAAACAAATCACCGTGTCAATTTATTTTCCGCTGCATACTTAGTTTAATTGGTGATTTGTTTGTGCTACCACACGTTTGCATGTTAATTTAATTAATTAATAAACTTGGTTAATTAATTAATTAATTCATCGCAATGGGTCAATTCATTTTTAATCTATCAGAGTCATGTTTGAAAAACGAACTTAGCTGTATTTGAACAACTTAGTATTTTTATAACTGTGTTTGAACAGCTTTGTATTGAGTCATGTTTGAACAACGATCTTAGTTGTGTTTGAACAATTGAGTATTTTTTAGCTGTGTTTGAATAGCTTTGTATTGAGTCATATTTGAATGATGATGCTGGTTATGTTTGAATAGCTTAGTATTTTTTTTAGCAGTGTTTGAACAGCTTTGTATTGAGTCATGTTTGAATGACGATGTTGCGCTGTCCTCGTGACTTAAAGCCGTGGTATTAGAGCGTCTTTAGGTTAACCATTTTTTATGTTTTGTCTATTCATGCTCAAATGACGATCATATTGGTTGTGTTTAAACAACTCTGATTTAGTCGACTTTGGTGACTATGTGTGAACAACTTTTGATTTAGCGTGCGTTTGTTTTGTGATGATTCTATGTTAGTGTTTGCGTTTGGCTGGTCCATGACACTGTTCTTGGACCAGCCAAGCACTAAAAATCTTTAGGTTAACCATTTTTTATGTTTTGTCTATTCATGCTCAAATGACGATCATATTGGTTGTGTTTAAACAACTCTGATTTAGTCGACTTTGGTGACTATGTGTGAACAACTTTTGATTTAGCGTGCGTTTGTTTTGTGATGATTCTATGTTAGTGTTTGCGTTTGGCTGGTCCATGACACTGTTCTTGGACCAGCCAAGCACTAAAAATGCATGAAGAGTTTTTACTACAGTATTTTTGCCAATTAAAAATTATTTTGCTACAGTATTTTCAGTAATAAGTTTTCAGTTTTTAGCAATAAGCGATATCCAAACAGACCCTTAGAATTTTAATGACAGAAGTCCTTGAGACGTCTCCTAAGGATGACTTCAAAGTGTTGCACATATTTTTGTTGAAAAATAACTCATGAATAATCATTGATAAATACGCATGGATAATGCTTCCATGTATTATTGATCTATAAGTGACGAAAGTAATAACTGTCGTACATATTGATATGAAGATTAAGCAACTTGAAATATAAAGCATTCCTTACTATTAGGCAACTTGAAATGTAAAGCAATCCTTACTAGTAGTATTTCTTCTAGGTTCTATGTTCCATGGTCAAGGCAATTCTTGGCCATCTAGAGACTTCAAGTAGTAGGAGCCTTCTCTGGAATGACGGATTACTTCGTATGGGGCCTTCCCAGGTTGGTCCCAATTTTCCTTGGGATGAGTCTTTTGTTGCCTTTGATACTTTTCTAAGGACGAGGTCTCATGTGTTGAACCTTCTTACCCTAACCTTTCTGTTGTAGTTTATGGCCATCACTTCCTTGTGTTTGGCCATTCGCTTCATAACTTCTTTTCTGACTTCATCAATTAGGTCCAAGCTACTGTTAAGCTCTTGCTAGTTCTTCTGGTCTTCATAAGTTGTGACTTGGAACCTCATCAGTCCCACTTCCATTGGTATGACGGCCTTAGTGCCAAATGTCAGCCTGAATGGTAGTTCTCCTATTGGAACACTTGTGGTCATCCTAAATGCTCAAAGGAAATTTTGTAGTTCTTCAAGCCACGCCCCCTTTGCCCCCTTATGCCTAGTTTTGATAATTTTGAGCAAGTTTCTGTTTGTCACTTCTGTCTGGCCATTGGCCAAATGGTGTTTTGGAGAAAAGTAGTGATTCTTTACTCCTAAGTCTTGGCAAAATTTTTGAAAATTAGGGTTGTCAAACTATTTTCCATTGTCTGATATTATAACACATGGGACTCCAAACCTGCAGATGATGTTTTTCCACGATCAAGAATCTAAGTTGCTTCTTCCCTAGAGGGAGTGGACCCATAATATCAATTTCCCATTGGGTGAAGTGTCATGGTAAGGATATGGGTGTCATTGTATCTCCTGGTCTCCTCTCACATTTGCGAAGCGTTGACACTTGTCGCATGCTCTGACGATGTCGTATACTTCTTTTTGTAGGGTTACCTAGTAATATCTTGCTCTAAGCATTTTTCCTGCTAAGGATCTTACCCCAGCATAGTTTCCGCAGACTCATTCATGTATCTTGCGGAGCACATAGTCTTCTTCTTCTGAGTTGGCACATCTTAGATATGGGAATGAGTATCCTCGTCTGTATAGCACATCGTCAATAATGACGAAGCGAGCTGCTCTGATCTGTATCTTTCTTGCTTTCGCCTTATCTTCAGGGAGCCATCCTTCTTTCAAGTAACGGATGATGGGAGTCATCCACTCGTCTTGTTCTTTTATCTTCAGAACTTGCTCACCTTCCGTGCTTGGTTGCCCCCTTGTCTCTATACATAGTTTGGAAGTTGCATTTTATTCGTCTAATGAGGCCAATCTTGCTAGAAAGTCAGCTTCTACATTTTTGGTTCTTGGGATTTGCACAAAGTCTAGGCTATCAAAGTGCTGTAGGAGTTGTTGAATGATATTCATGTACTTCTACATCCTTTCTTCTTTGGCGTCATAATCTCCCTTCACTTGTCTAATTATTAGCTGAGAATCAGCAGGACGATAATGTTGTTTGCTCCTAGAGCCTTCGCGAGACTACCCTTGTTAACAATGCTTCGTATGCTGCCTTGTTATTTGTTGCTGGGAATTGCAATTTGACTACATACTTCAATGTTTCTTTTTCTGGAGATATGAGCACTGCTACTCCTACTCCTCCTACTTTCTTCATGGTAGACCCGTCTGTTTGAACTGTCCATGTTTCCATAGGAGGTTCGTCTTCCTTATAAGGGTAAGTGAACTCTACAATAAAATCTGCTAGCACTTTGGCTTTGATTGCTGCTCGAGGCCAATATTCAATGTCAAATTGGCCTAATTCAATTACCTATTGAATGAGTCATCCTGCTACATCTATCTTGTTCATCATCTTTCTTATGGGTTGGTCTGTCATAATGACGATGGGATGTGCTTAGAAATAAGGACAGAGCTTTCTAGAAACAACCAATAATGCAAAAGCTATCTTTTCCATCCTTGGATAACCTGTCTTTGCTCTTTGGAATGCCTAGCTGATATAATAAACTAGCTTCTGTACGTTCCCTTCTTCTTTGATCAATGCCAAACTTACTGCAGTATTAGATACTACTAAATAGAGGAACAACTTCTCTCCCATCACCAAGGGGCTTAATAGAGGCAGTTTCGTCAAGTACTCCTTTAACTTGGTAAGAGCTTCCTCACATTCTTCATTCTACTGAAAGGTTTTTTTCAATACCTTGAAGAATGGCATGCACTTGTCTGTTGCCTATGTATACTTCTTATATACATGGGTTCTTCTTTTTCAATAAATACACTTACTTTTAATATATATATATATATATATATATTTATTGTTGATACTCATCTTTAACAAATGGCCCAATAGCAAAAAAGTCCAACAACGAAGAAAGATGAAAGAAGAAAAGCATGGAAGAAACATGATGAAAGTAAACGAGCTAGCAAGTTCATGGTGTGGAAGAAACATGATGAAAGTAAACGAACTATGAAGGCTCAAGAAAAGAGGTAAAAAGACCCAATGGGCCAACATAGCAAGAATAACAGCTAGCAGGTTCATGGGTGCAACAAGAGGTAAAAGTAAAGTAAATGGGCTATGAAGGCCCAAGAAAAGAGGTAAAAAGATCTAATGGGCCAATATGGCAAGAATGACAACTAACAGGCTCATGGGCACAACAAGAGGCAAAAGTAAGGTAAATGGGCTACGAAAACCCAAAAAAAGAAGTGAAAGAACCCAATGGGTCTATGTGGTAGAAATAACAGCCAACAAGCCCATGGGCATAGCAAGAAGAGAAGAGAGGCCACTAGGTTTGAAGAAATAAGAAAGGATGGCAAAAGTCCAATGACTTGGTTGGGTAGAAACTTATGCCAAGCCAATGTGCAAGCCCATGAGGAAATAAGAAGAAATAATGCAAGCTCATGCCTTTCGTGTCATGGAAGATAAGCACGAACAAAAGAGACACAGCAAAACAAGACATGGCAAGAACGATAGATATGACATGGGAACGAAAGAAAACAAACGCAAATAATACTGGAACAAGCACATAAGGGCCGAAACACCACCCATTTGTGCCCAACCAATATAGGAGAGGTGGGCCCATGGTCAAGAGATTTAAAGGGTGTAGTTTGGTGGTGGGGGGAAAAGAGTCTATTTTGGGTTTCCAGTTGTAACTCTTTTTGGGGAAAATGCCTTGCTACGATGGCATTTTGCCCAAAAGAGGTAGCAAACAGCAAGACCACCTAATGCATGTCATAAAGGTAGGTAGTGAGAGACCTAAGCCCTTATCCATTCGGGCAAGAAGGGAGAGGCAAATAGCAAGAACAAACAAATAGATATTTTTTGTCATGAGATAGGTAGTGGAAGAAAAAGAGTACACTAAGCTTACTCAATGGTGGTAATGGCCGGGCAACTAGTTGGTTGGTGGGTAGTCCTAAAGAGATGCCCACAATAGACCAAAAACAGTTGGTGAAGCCCTAAGGGTAAAAGGGAGAAATCTCATGAAATCAACCCCCTATAAAAGGGGCAACAACCATAGATGAAAGGGGAGAGTAAAGCAACAGTAATAAAAGACTACGAAAGAAAATGGACTAAGAAAAAGAAAGAAGAAGGAAAACTCAGTAAGAAAAGGCATGCATCAATTTACCATCTTTTTCCTCTCTCTAAAAAAAACCCACTTTTTAAAATTTCACTAATGGTAACGAACAGCCATTTAGGCCCTTTCTTCAAAATGTACAACTTTGATGGCAAAAATCTATAACAAGATTGTTCAAGTTGGGGTTCGGGTTCCTTCATAATGTTGATACCTGTTATGGATAAAAAGCCCAATGGCATAAAAAGCCCAACAACTAGGAAAAGTGAAAGAGAAAGGAAGTAGAAGATGTAAAAGTAGAGTAAATCAATCATGGAAGCCCAAGAAAAAAGGTAAAAAGCCCTATGGGCCTACATGGCAGGAATAATAACTAGTAAGTCCATAGGCATAATAAAAGGTAAAAGTAAAGTAAAAGGGTCATGGAAGCCCAAGAAAATAGGTAAAAAACCTTATGGACCTATATGGCAGAAATAACAACCAATAGGCCCATAGGTACAATAAGAGGTAAAAGCAAAATAAATGGGCCGTAAAAGCCTAAGAAAAGAGGTAAAAAATCCTATGAGCCTACAGGGCAAGAATAGATAACAAGCCCATAAACACAATAAGAAGTAAAAGTAAAGTAAATGAGCAATAGAAGCCTACAGAAAGAGGTAAAAGGCCCAATGTACCAACATGGCAGGAATGATAGCCAGTAGGCTCATTGGCCTAGCAAGAAGAGAAGTAACAAGAGCAGAGGCCCAACAGACTGGATAGGCAGGGACTGATGCTAAGCCAATATCCAAGTCCATGGGGAAATAAGAAGAAATAGTACAAGTTGCACCCCTTCATGCCGTGGAGGATAAGCATGAACACAAAAGACACATAGCAAAATGAGACATAGTAAGAACGGCAGAAATGGCGCAGGAGTAAAAGAAGATAAATGCAAAGGATAATGGAACACACACACAAGGGTCGAAGCACCACCCACTTGTACCCAACCAATACAGGAAGATGGGCCCACAGTCAAGGGATTTAGAGGGTGTAGTTTGGTAGAAGGGAGAAAATGTGGTCTATTTGGGATTCCTACCAAGGCCTCTTTTAGAAAAATGCATTGTTGGGATGACATTTCACACAAAAGAAATAAGTGAAGGGCTAGGATCGCCTGATGCATGCCATAGAGGTAGGTAGAGAGAGAAGCTCAAGCCTTTATCCATTTGGGTAAGGCAAGAAAGGTAAGGAGAAGAAAAAACAAGGTAGAGTTTTTTCTTAGAACGAGAAGTGGTGCAGCAAGCACACTCTGAGTAGAGGTAATGGCTAGACAACCAACGGGTTAGTGGGCAATGCTAAATAAGAAACCAAAAGCAGTTGGAGAAGCCTTAGAGGTAAAAGGGAGAAATCTTATTGAATCAATTCACTATAAAAGAGAGAGGTAGCCATAAATGAAAGAGGGAGGAGGAACCCACGGTGAGAGAATAGCAAATGACTAAGAGTAAAAAGGGCTAAGGGAAAGAGAGAAAGAAAGTGGTAAAAGAAAAAAAATAAAGAGAGAAGAAGAATACAGTAGAAATAAGGGCATGCATTAATAGATCACCATTTCCCTCCTCTTGACAAACCCACTCTCTAGAACCCTATAAGTTATAATTCACAACCATTTAGGCCATTTCTCCAAGACAAACAATTTTGATGGCAAAAGCCTACAACAAGGTTGTTTGTGTTGGAGTTCAGTTCCCTTCTTAGACATTTTTTTTTGTTGGTAAACTTGACCCAAAACTAGGACAGTGAACCCATTTGCCTACTGATGCCATTTTCCTGTCGCGGTCTCTATTAGCTTGTTTAACATCTTTATCAATATTTATTCTACTGTAGTGTCTTATGCTATTAGTTATTCTGTTGTAACACATTTTTATTATATTTGTTGTATTAGTTATTCTACTATAGCACATTTTTATTATATGTGCTATATTGGTTGTTCTCTGGTAACACTTATTATGTCGTGGTACTTTTCTTATTATACCTGCTGTACTAGTTATTCTGCCATGATATGCATAAGATAATCAATTTGGTTGATGTGGTTGGACTCTATTATGGATTTCTGACCACATTTTCCATAGGGCTCTCTTATTTCTTCCTTCTCAAAGCTCGGGTTATAAAAGAAGGAATCGAGAAGAAAGTATCAGCAACAACTGGTTTTATTACAGGACAGCTCATGATAACCAACACCAGTCTGCTGTACTTCCCGTCTCATCAAACACTGGGAAGGCTTAACTTGCGCACAAGCCAGTTTGTGGCATAGCCCTACTAGGATAACAGGCTGGTCCCCAACTCCTTGAACCCTCAAATCACAGGCCTGAGTGCAGCAGAACAATCCTTGACCCATCAATGTGAAAAGGCCCCCACACTTGGTTCACTTTCTATTGAAAGATTAGACCCATGGTTTTGATTATAGAGATACGTAGTCTCATTTGCTAAAAATCACAATCACTATTTTGTTGTGGCATTATTTTATTTTATTTTTTTGTTGTTGTACTAGTCGTTTTGCTGTAGTGTCTTTATTATATTTGTTGTACTAATTGTTCCAGCTATGTTAGTCTTTATTATATTTTTTATATTTATTGTATTGGTTGTTTCTACTGTGGTATTTTTCATATTTGCTGTATCAATTGTTTATGCTGTGGTACATTTTCATATTTGTTGTATTAGTTGTTTCTACTATGGTATTTTTCATATTTGCAATATCAGTTTTTTCTGCTATGGCAGTGATTCAACCGTGCGAGTGTCGCATTTGCCTTGACACCTAATCTGCTATAGTGCTATTTGCTCTGTCTGCATATTGGGAAAGCTCGGTGTGCGCAAACTAGCCATAAGCATGGTTTTGCTAGGATATTAGGCCAGCTCTAGCTCTTCGACCCACAACCCTACGGGCCTAAGCATAGCTGAATAGGCCTGGGCCCATTAGCACAAAAAGCCCCCCTCCCCCCCCCCCCCCAACACACACACACACACACACACACACACAATGCTTTATTTATTTATTTATTTATATTTTATATGAATTAAGCAAATTAGAATTAAAGTAGACATAATGAAATAAAATCTACTTTTAGAGAATTAGAGTAGATATAATGAAATATACGTCATCAATTCTAGAGTTTTGTTTAAATGACTATTATTTTCTTATAATTTTGTGATAATCATAAGAAATATATATAATTTACTTTTACCTTATTATCAAGAGTCTAATAGCTTGTGGGTTTCAGTTAGCTTAACTGGTAAAGTCTCAAAATATTTAGGGTTCAAATATAATTTGATAGGTACCAAACTTGATGACAAAATATGGATTTCATTGATAAGCTAGGTTTTTTTTTTTTTTTTTTTCCTAATACTTTGGTAGTTACAATGAGGTGAGGATATTTGAACCTTAAATATTTTGAGACTTTACCAATTAAACTAACTAAAATCTACAAGCTATTAGACTCTTGATAATAAGTTAAAAGTAAATTACATATATTTCTTATGATTATCACAAAATTATAAGAAAATAATAGTCATTTAAACAAAACTCTAGAATTGATTGACCTATATTTCATTATGTCTACTCTAATTCTCTAAAAGTAGATTTTATTTCATTATGTCTATTTTAATTCTAATTTGCTTAAATTATATAAAATAAATAAAGCTTTCTCCTTAACAAAGCCTCTTCTCTTTGCCCCCAACACCCACAGTCATAAAATGTTTTTCTTTATCATTATTTTCTTCCTTCCCATGGTACCATGTTTTCCCATGCATGATCCATCATCATCTTCAAATCCAATTTTCCAAACCCTCCCACCAAAGAAAACCCAAAAATGAAAAAAGAAAAAAGAAAAAAAGAAAATCACACACCACGCAATTTAAGGGCTTGTTTGAAAACAACTTATTTAGCTAAAATTGAAAACTTTTTGTTGAAAATGTGATAAAGTATGCTTGTACCTAAAAAAAAATTGAAAATGTGAGAAAATGCGACAAAAAGTGAGGTTTTAAAAAATTGTATGTAAAAGCTAAAAAGTGAGTTTATAAGCTCATGACAAACACACTCTAAGAGTTTGTTTAGGATCCACTTATTTTGCTAAAAATACTGTAGATAAAGGTAAAAGCTAACTAAATAATACAGTGGAATTTATGAATAGTACAAAAAAAGTGCAGTGAGACCCATGAATAATAGCAAAAATAAATTAAATAGTAAAATAAACTAGCTTTTTAATTTAAAGCCAAACGCACACTAAGAGTTCATTTGGGAACAACTTATTTATTCGAAACTGAAAACTTTTTTTTTAAATACTAAATATTTTTTACGCACACATAGAGAGAGGAGACTAAAATCTTTTTATTGAAAGTAATATAGATAAAATTAAAAAGTAATTAAAATAATACAATAGAACCCATAAATAATATCAAAAAATACAATACAACCCATGACTAATAACAAAAATAAACTAAATAAATAGTAGCAAAGTAAAAAAAAGGCTTTTAAAGTATTTCTTTTTTTTAGTAGCAAAGTAAACTAAATACTAAGAATTTTTAAGCATATAAAAAGAAGGAAATATATTTTTTTAAAGAAACTTACCGCAATAAATATACAAAAGGCGGCCAGGTCCAAGCTAAGGGGTCTAGAAAAGTCCAGAAGAAAAAGCACAACACGTGTCGAGAGATCCAAGGCCCCCAGCTTCCCCACTCCACTCTCTCTCATTCTCACCCAATCAAAAAATGAAGGAAAGCGAAAAGTTAAAAAATAAAAATAAAAAGAAAGAGACAAAGGAATCAAGAGTCGGCGCCTATGTCCCCGCCGACCATTCACCACGTCCTTTTCCACCACCATTACCATCTTCCACCTACCTTATATATAAAACCCTAACTCTCTCTCTCCCTCTGTTTTTTTTTTTTCTTTATTTTTCGCTTTTATTATTTCTTCTTTTTATTTTTACTTTTCTCATTATTATTATCGGTTTCTTCCGGTATATTTTTTTACCCAATCGGAAGATCCCCCCATTTTTATCTCTTCGTCTTTTCTAGGGTTTCCAATTTTCTTTCTTTGTTTCTTTGATTTTTTTTTTTAATTTAAAAATTTTGAAATTATGAGGCCTGGCTTAGTTCAACAATCTGTGGTTGAACCAAATTGTGAAGGCGATAAGGACAAGAAGAAGAAGCGCCGATCTAATCGCCGATCCAAACAATCCACTCCTCCTCCTCCTACTTCAGGTTTCTGTTTTTTCATGGCTTTTTGGTGAATTTTAATTTATCACTGTTATTAAGAACAAAGGGTTGGATTCACTTTCGATAAAGATTTTTTTTTTTTTTTAATTACTTAGTTTTTGTGATAATTGTGTTAGGTAGACAGAGCAAGATTTAGTTCATATACAAAACACAAAATATCTATAGGCTTGAGCAAGATTAGATCAATTTACATTTGGAATAGTGTAAATCTTTATTGTTATGGCTTGAGCAGAAGTAAAAAAAAAAAAAAAAGCGCCATCTAGACGTATGAGCCTTTCTTAAAAGAAGAGTCCTTTGGATGCGCCTATAACCTGTAAAACCTACAGGAAACTAACCCCATCAGTCAGAACCAAGGGAATTCACTTAGGTGTAAGATTTCACCGAGTTTAATGTCAAAGATTTCTAACATGCTTTATTTGATTAAGTTGTATATATATATATATATATATATATATTTTTTTTTTGGGTAAAAACTAAAGGCACACCCAGTGGGTTTCGAACCTGGACTTCACCCTCCATTCCATTGATATGGGGGGAGGAAGTTCTGGTTGAGTTATAGCTGGATTGGCTTGAATAACAGTAGCTCAACTGAAGTTTCTTTATCTGTGCTATATATATATATATATATCCAGGCCTAGTTCTATAGCGCAATAGTAGTTAAGACAGTTTATCATAATGTTAGCTGATGTTTATAAAGCTTTAAACTTGTT
Organism: Quercus variabilis; assembly: GCA_030445155.1. Taxonomy (NCBI): domain Eukaryota; kingdom Viridiplantae; phylum Streptophyta; class Magnoliopsida; order Fagales; family Fagaceae; genus Quercus; species Quercus variabilis. The sequence goes on along the minus strand of CP129453.1, from coordinate 35,285,160 downwards.
CATGTCCGTTTGTCAAATTGTTGTCAGCCTAAGACATACAACCTTAGCTGAGGCTCAAAATCTCCGAGTTCCCCCCCCCCCCCCCCCCCCCACCTCCCTCTTTTTCGTTTCATCTGAATGATGGCTGTGGCTGTTTGGGGTTTTGGCTTTGTTCCCTATGTGAGGCTAAGTACACAATATCAAATTTTCAACACTGTCTATTTTTTTTTTTTTTTACCCGTCTTTTTTCTTATTCAGTAAATGGACTACATGGGGAAGCACCAGAGTGTTTGGGAGATGGTAGAACATGTAATCATGTAACTGCATCTCTGAGTAGTTCTTCAACAAAGCAGCATGTATTGGATATGCGTCCTCCAATGGATCATGGATGGGACATGCATCCTCCAAATGAGCACGCATTGGACTTGTGTCCTCCAGTTGAGCATGAATTAACCCGAGCATCAGACGTTGGTTTCTCTTCTATGCCAACAATGCGTATCTGTGAACAAGTGAACCCCATGGAGGAGCAAAATATACCAAATCAGCATGTATCTGATTTTGGTCACAGAGTCATGTCACAATCTTGTCCTGAACCAGTTTTTTACAGAGGATCACCTGGGACATCTAAAAACAACTATATGTTTCCTTCCCCTCATATTGAGGGTTCTCAGAAAAAATATTTTGATCCACACTGGTCCATGGAGGCTGTCAATGAGGCATTAAAGGTCAGTTTGAAAATGGGTCTTGATGTGTAATATCTGTTGGAACATTTGCGGTTGTGTTTCTTGAGAATGGAAAATTGTTGACTCATTTGTTATCTTTGTCTTATGTTTCAGAAAGGTGATGCTTTTAAAGTTTTGTTTCGTGTCAATGCCCACAATAGACTTGAGGTTTGTTACATTTTTTAAATATAAATTACAATTTTGATGTTTCTCTATGCTCCTCATTTATAAATTCCTTAGTAAATAATGCAAATACCTTGTTCTTTTGCTGGTAGGCTTATTGCAAAATTGAGGGGGTACCAACGGATGTTCTCATTAGTGGAATTGCTGCCCAAAATAGAGCTGTACGTTTGGATTTGGTTTATTTTGCATATCTTTGATTGCCTCAAGAAAAAAAGTAATTGGTGATAACTTAGATCTGCCTTTATATCTGTTATGGTACATTGTTTTATAATGAAAACAAGCATATATTGACTTTGTGTGCCCTTTTTACGAGGCAACTTTATTGCATGTATCTGCTGTCAGGATTCAGATAATTCATCATTAAGTGTTAACAGTGTGATTTATTCTTCTATATATCAATATTTTTGCTAGGGGATGAGGTTTAAAATTGCTCTGGTTTCCCTTTTTTTTTTTAATAAATAATAATGCAGGTGGAAGGAGACATTGTAGTGCTCAAGGTTGATCCTTCGTCATTATGGACCAGGATGAAAGGGTCAACTGGGATATCTAACAATCCTGCACCAGTGGAAGATTGTAACATTCTCCTGGAAGATGGTGAAATTGCTAGTGATAACTGTAAAGGTAAAAGTAAGGTAGATGTGGATTACGAGTGTGCCCATTATAGAAGTTGCCCCTACCCTGAAAAGGGGTCTTGTTATGGGGAAGGTACTTTTGTGGGTGAAACTGTTCATTTAGAACCGAGTGGACCTGCTAGTTGTAATCTTGTTCACCCTGCTGCTTCAGATTCTTTGCATGTAGGTTCTTTTAATGGGCAGAGTGAAGTTGTAAAAGCAGTGGGCAGGATTTGTTCTTCGATTAGCACATTCCCTTCAAAACGCCCGACTGGCAGAATTGTTTCCATAATTGAGAGGTCTCCTCGACGAGATGCTATTGTTGGCTATCTTAATGTTAAGAACTGGTTATCTTACCGTGAATTCTGCAGAAAGGAGACAAAGAACAGAAGTTCATTGACATTGTCTGACAGTGAGTACATCCACCTGACACCAACTGACCCCAAACTTCCCAAAATGATGGTCTTCGTGAAGGGCTTGCCAGACTGCATCAAGAAAAGATTGGAGAAGGGTGATTCAACAGTTGAAATGGAGCTGGTAGCTGCACGAATTGATGAATGGGATGAAGAAAGTTCTGTTCCGCTAGCCCATGTCTTGCATATTTTTGGACGGGGCAGTGAAGTAGAGGCACAAATCAATGCAATTTTATTTGAAAATGCAATCCGTTCATCTGAATTTTCTCCTGAATTACTATCTAGTGTTCCACATATTCCTTGGGAGGTGCCACCTGAGGAAGTTCAAAGTAGAAGAGATCTTCGAAATTTGTGCATATTTACTATTGACCCTTCCACTGCCATTGAACTGGATGATGCTCTCTCTATTGAAAAATTGTCCAATGGCAATTTCAGAGTAGGAGTCCACATTGCGGATGTGTCATATTTTATTTTACCTGACACTGCCATAGACATAGAAGCACAGGTTCGATCAACAAGTGTCTATCTGTCACAATACAAATTACCAATGTTGCCCCCAATGTTTTCAGAGAATCTGTGTTCTCTTAACCCTGGAGTAGATAGACTTGCATTTTCTATTTTCGTGGACATCAACTATGCTGGGGATGTTGTTGACCATTGGATTGGCCGCTCTGTGATACAATCTTGTTGCAAGCTTTCATACAAACAGGCTCAGGACATTATTGATGAAATAAGTAATGTGGATAGTTCTAATATCACTGAAAATGGGAATCCCCAGTTGTATGGCCATTTCAAGTGGCCTGACGTTGTTAGATCTGTTAAAAGCCTTCATGACATCTCCAAAATTTTGAAGGAGAAGAGATTTAGTGATGGGGCTTTACGTCTAGAGAGCTCCAAAGTTGTTTATCTATTTGATGATCATGGTATTCCATATGATATCATGCTTTGTGGACAGAAGGAGTCAAACTTTTTGGTTGAGGAGTTTATGCTTTTGGCAAATAGGACAGCTGCAGAAATCATATCTAGAGCTTTTCCTGATAGTGCATTACTGCGGAGGCATCCTGAACCAAATATGCGGAAGCTCAGAGAGTTTGAAGCATTTTGTTGCAAACATGGTTTGGAATTGGACACTTCTTCTTCTGGTCGGTTTAATCAGTCGCTGGAGCAAATCAGGGAAAAGCTCAAGGATGATACTGTGCTGTTTGACATTCTGATCTCATATGCTTCGAGACCAATGCAAGTGGCTACTTACTTTTGTAGTGGAGATCAGAAAGACATTGAAAATGATTGGGGTCATTATGCACTGGCTGTTCCTCACTACACTCATTTTACTTCACCATTGCGTCGGTATCCTGATATTATAGTGCACCGGACACTGGCTGCAGCCATAGAGGCTGAGGAGTTGTACTTGAAGTATCGAGGATCTTTGCCAAAAGTTAGCAGGGGAGAGAAAGTGGCAAGAAGATGTTTCACTTGTATTCATTTTGATAGAGATGCTGCGGAATCCCTGGAAGGTAAGAAAGCACTGTCAGCTGCAGCAGTAAAGCATGGAGTTCCCTCCTCTGAATCACTTGCATATGTCGCTGCTTATTGCAATGAAAGAAAGCAGGCTAGCAGGCATGTGAAGGATGCCTGTGACAAGCTCTACATGTGGGTCCTGCTAAAGAAAAAAGAGGTATTTTTTGTTCTTCCTTCAGCGCAATTTTAATTTGCAGTCCTCTTTCATTAACCTTTAAAAACAAATTATTACCACTAGTGGATTGTGATTGTGGAAAGATATTAGTGCATCACTAAGGTGCTAAATTTTCCTACATTAAATGCTGCATTCACTTTGGGATTTGTTATCTATATCTGCTTTTGTCATACCACCTGCCACCATACTCTGTATATTACATATTTCATATCATATACTTGCATCATGATTTTTGTTATCTTTAACTTGAATTCCAGTGTGTGTGTGTGTGTGTATATATATATATATCCTTATTATTTGGCAGGAATGCTACAACCAAGTACCCTCACTATGTGAAATGTGTTCACCCTCATTCTCTTCATGAGTAGTTTTCTATCAGAATTGATAGTTTAATAATTCAAAGCATTGTACTGTAACTACTGTTCCAATCTTGAAGTGTGCATTCTTAATTAGAAGCTTAATGTAAAATCTAAGAAGCACAGACACTGACATGACACAAGACAAGGCAACACTGCAATTCTTAAAAAACTAGGACATGACATTGTAGGGACATGGTAACTAATTAATTATTTTTAGGTATTTTAGGGCATAATTTATTAGTAACAATCACATTTTTATTAATTTTATCTACAAATAATTCAACTTCAAACATAAATAAAAAATGCAACTAAATGATAATTTTTGACAATAAAATATTGTATTTTTAACAGTAAATTGACCATAATGTACTAATAAATAATAATTTTAACAGAAGATTTATATTTTATAAAAATTAATAATAAAAAATGAAAAAAAATCCAAAAACTTAACCAGACTATAATTTATTGGTAACTAACAATCTTAAGTATTTAACCAAAAAAGAAATTACAATTTAAAACCCCTTGTCTTGATAGATACAAGAGAATAGAATTCTCTAGAAACAAAAACAAAAATAAAATAAAATAATTTTTTTTTTAATAAAAAAGTCAAACATTAGAGTAGAGAACAGGGCCAGGTGGGAGACTGCAAGAGAGACGTAAAGTTGATGGTGAGGAGTGATCTGCAACGACTTTGAGAAATCTGATGGAGGTGCAATGGTCCTTTTGGGTCACCGATCTGACACTGAGGATGGCCAACAAGGTGCGATGCTGCTGTTTGGATGATCTGGCAGTGAGAAAGCCAAGGATGGCTGGTAGCGCAACACACAGAGAGTGTGTGAGAGAACTGAGGAGCTGTTTGAGAGTGTGAAAGAGATGGAAGTTTGTTTTGAAAAGTTTTGTTCTACAGATCGATGATTGTTATCATGGTAGACTGGTGGGGAAGAAAGTCATTGATTTTTTAGTTATTTATTTTTTTAATTGTCAGCTGTGTTGAGAGCGGGCTGCAACCATGTTGAGCCCGTGTCCCAATTAAAAAAATAATTTTTTTGGTCGGACACTCCACAGGTGGGCATGTAAGCAGCCATGTCTCACACACACACACACACACACACACAACCATTTTCGTCGCGTCCATGCGTCCTAGTATAAAATAACCAGTAAAATTTTATCAGTCTGATTGAGCCAAATTCTTTGAATTTGAGTTTTTATTATGGTTGTTTAGGCATTGCTCTCTTTGTTATGTTCATCCTGAGTGTTTCAGTGTTTGGATTGTGCTTCATGTTTGGCCTATCTATTGTCCACTGCAGATTTTATTTTCAGAAGCTAGAGTATTGGGTCTTGGGCCAAGATTCATGTCCATTTATATTCAAAAGCTAGCTGTAAGTTGTTTCTGACTTCTATCTTCCTTAATTAAAAACCCTCTCTCTGTCTCTCTCTCTCTCTTCCCCCCCCCCCCCCCTTTTTTTTTCCCCATTTGTTTTTCTCTATGCTGCCCTTAATTTTTATCCTGTCATTCTATCAGATTGAGCGCCGGATATATTATGATGAAGTAGAAGGCTTGACTGTAGAATGGCTCGAGACTACTTCCACATTGGTGCTTAGTTTAGTTAACAAACGCTCTTCTAGGAGAGGTGGCCCTGGTAAATGGAGGGCACTTGAAGACATTGCATTTGTTGTAAGTCCATGTGATGTGAAAATTGAACTGGGGGTGTTTGGAGGGAGTTCTAGTGAACAGTTAGGTGATACTGGTGTTGCTGCTCAGGCTTCAGAGCCCATTTGCAAATCTGTCATTTCAAATACTGAAGTTGATCCTGGAGTTTTCCCCCTCACAGTGCATCTCCTTTCAACCATTCCTGTAGTACTTCATGCAGTAGGTGGGGATGATGGTCCCCTTGATATTGGGGCAAGGCTTTACCTGAGCTCATATCTAAGGTAACTTGGGTGTTTGGTAGTGTCAAACTACTGCAACTGAAGGAGACTTTGTGGAGATGAAGATAACAGAGCCTTGTATGGAATGGGCAAGCTCTGTCGTAGATATGAATTAGTGTATAGTTCACAAGAGTTTTAGAAGAGAAAAAAATTTGTGGTTTAAGTCTGGTGATGCTCTATGAATCTATGATGCTAAAATGGTGGCGTAGCTGTAGATAATGGTGGAGGTTTTCGTTGTGGCTTTAACTTAAGTGGTTTTTCTGTTTTTTTAACAGATGCAGCTTGCTGGAATAGGCCCTTGTTTTTGTAGGCCAGTTCCATCCAATATTTTAATTGTTGAAAATCTACCTTCAACTTGGGATTTGAGCTTCGAAGCCAAATTCATGCTGTATTTTTCCCCTTCTGACTGCAGCCCAATATATTTTTTGATTTTGGGTGGTCAGATCTAGTAACTTCAATTTGGTATGTTATTGCCTTTATTGTATTTTGAACTGTTAAAACTGGGCGACTGGCAGTAGCTCCCAGTCAGAATAATGTGTTGTCTTCTTTCCCTAGGTGAAAACTTGAACTGGAACTGTAATCCTCTTTTGAAGCGCTGCTTGGCTTGTATTTCAGCTCAAGCGTGCAGCAGCACATATATCTCTTATTACCGGATATATTTTGTTGGGTATTAATTTAACAGTTTCTCTGAAATAGTAGGGATGGCTAATGGGCGAGTTGGATCATAAATGAGTTGAGTGTGTAATTACTTATTTATTTATTTATGACCTATTTATATATAAATTAATTATCAATTATCAACCAAACTCAATTAGTAGTAATCCACCAATTTATGACCTCTAAAATTACTAAAATACCTTTAAATACCTAAAATGACGCAAATACTCCTGTACTTTCAAAATTACCAATATACCTTGGAACATCCAAAATTATTTCCAAAATCTTTAAAATGGGCAAATATTGTCAAAATCTTTAAAATGAGCAAAACACCTATGAAACCTTTAAAATAATCAAAATACCTCTGATATTTTTAAAATTATCAAATATGCTCAAAAATTACTAAAATGACCAAAATATCTCCAAAATTTTTAAAATGAGTAAAATACTCATGAAACTTATAAAATGACCAAAATGCTCCTGATATATCTAAAATGATCAAATATGCTTAAAAATCACTAAAATGACCAAATCTTTAAAATGAGCAAAGTACCCTCCCAAAATTTTTAAAATGTCCAAAGTATTTCTAAAACCTAAAAAATTACCAAAATACCCCAAAAACCTAAAAATGACCAAAATACCCCCTTCAACCTAAAAAATGATCGAAATACCCGCTAAATATAAAAAATGATCGAAATACTCACTAAACCTAAAAAATTATTGAAATACCTCGGAAACCTTAAAATTACCAAAAATATCTCCAAAATCTAAAAGATAACCAAAATACCTCTAAAACTTAGAAAATGACTAAAATATCTCCGAAACCTATAAAATTGCCAAAATATCTCCTAAACTTAAAAAATTATCAAAATACTCTAAAAACTATAAAATAACTAAAATACTCTCTGAAACCTAAAAATGACCAAAATACCATAAAAAAAATTATCAAAATATCCTTGAAACTTAAAAATTAACAAAATACACCCTAAAACTAAAAAATTACCAAAATCCCCCCTAAACCTAAAAAATGACCGAAATACCCCTGTCACTTAAAAATTAGCAAAAATACACCCTAAAACTAAAAAATTACCAAAATTTTCCCTAAACCTAAAAAATGACTGAAATACCCCCAAAACATAAAAAATTACCAAAATACCCTAAAACTTAAAAAATGATTGAAATACCCCAAAACCTAAAAAATGATCAAAATAACCTCAAAATCTAAAAAATTGATCGATAAAAACCCCTGAAACCTAAATTATGACCAAAAATACCCCAAAACATGTAAGATGACTAAAATACACCTGAAACATCTAAAATTACCAAAATAGAGGTTTGGGGTATTTTGGATGTTTTGAGGATATTTTCGACAAATTAAAGGTTCTAAGAGTATTTCAATCATTTTATAGGTTTCGAGGGAATTTCAATAATTTTTTAGGTTATGATGGAAATTCAGTAATTTTTTAGGTTTCAAGGTTATTTTGATCATTTTTTCGATTCTAAGGGTATTTTAGTAATTTTTTAGGTTACGAGGGCATTTCTATCATCTTTTAGGTTTTAGGGGCATTTCAATAATTTTTATATTTTTTGGTTATTTCGGTAAATTTCTAGGTTTCAGAAATATTTTGGTAATTTTTAGGTTTTGGAGTATTTTGGTAATTTTTTAGGTTTCAGGAGTATTTTGGTCATTTTTTTTGGGTTTTGGATTTTGGGGATATTTTGGTAATTTTTAGGTTTTGGGGGTATTTTGGTAATTTTTTGGGTTTTGGATTTGGAGAGTATTTTGGTAATTTTTAGGTTTTAGGGATATTTTGGTCAGTTTTAGGTTTTAGGGGTATTTTGGTCATTTTTTGGGTTTTGGGGGTATTTTGGTCATTTTTGGGTTTTAGGGGAATTTTGGTAATTTTTAGGTCTTGGGGGGTATTTTTGTAATTTTTAAGTTTCGGGGGGTATTTTAGTCATTTTCTGGGTTTCAAGGGTATTTTGGTCATTTTCTTTTGGGTTTGGGGTATTTTGAATTTTAAGTTTTGGGGTATTTTGGTCATTTTATAGCTTTCGAGAGTATTTTAGTAATTTTTTGAGTTTTGGGGGTATTTTGGTAATTTTTAGATTTTGAGGATATTTTGGTCATTTTTTAGGTTTCGGGGGTATTTTGGTCATTATTTAAAAATTTATATTTTATGTTGTTTATTTTAAATTTTAGATGGGTTTTAGTGGATATTAGTGGGCTTATCCATTAAGACCTATATAATTAAATAACCTAAGGGTCTTTACCTATTTAACCCAAATATTCAAATGGAGTGAGTAATGGGTGGGTTCATGGATAAGGATAAAAATTGCCACCTCTACTGAATAGTGATTCACTATTACCTTATACAACATTGTACCAATGATAAAAAGCAATTCTAATCAATTTTTTATGCCAAGTTTTTGAAGAAGGTACTTGTAGGTTGTAGTTTCCACCCCAAGCTTCTTGTTTATGAGATCCTACAAAGCTTTTGATATTATTTGGATGCCCCCCCTAGGGCCGGCTCTAGTATGAAAGCAAGTGAGGTAGTCGCCTAAGGCCCCTAAGTAAAAAAGGCCCCCAAATTTTGGCCAATAAAGTAATTTTTTATACTATAAACTTATTCATTAAACCCAAAAATATTATCCAATAAATAAAATAACATTTTATCAAATAAAAAACAAGAAAAAAGAGAAAAAAATGTTACGTCCATAACATTTTTCACAACAAATCTTAAGTGGCAAGTTGTTACTGACTGTTATTGGTAGGGAAAGAAGTAATTTCAATGGTGGGTTTAATATAGAAACAATAACAACTTAATATTTATGATTTGTTGTGAAAATATTGTGAATATAACATGTAGCGATATTGGGCCTAAGGGTCCATTACGCATGTTGTATAATGGGCCTAAGGCCCATGCCGTGGAAAAAATATATCCGAGAAGGGGTAAACGTTATCAGAAGAGACCATGTTAACAAACAAAGATGTTAATTTAGATTAAGATGACTTAAAGGTTTATGCCGAGAATAAGAGTCACCTTGGCTTATCGAGGCCATAGCCCGAAGAGATGACCTGCTATCCGAAGAAATGTCACAGAAGTGCTTAATTGATACAAATAAGCACTATAGGAGCTCAAGACATAGAAGGATCATAAAATATCTAAGGAAAAAGTTGCTACATCCGCATTAAATGCTTTGTAGCTAACTTCCTGGCCATATTAATGTGAAGGTGATGCCTGAACAGTGGGTTTCAGCCTTACAACTACTACATGAAGACTTATGAGAGGTTCTGATAGGACAAGTATCAATATTTATCATTTGGTGTGCACGTGGAAGATAGCGAGAAAGAGGAAAAAGAGTATAAGAGGAAGGAGAAGGAGCAGAGAAGGGGATCGGAAAAAATCTAAAGGAAAACTCTGTAATATTCAAGAACAAAACTTGTATACGAATTGGAAGAAAATAGAAGAGAACAGTACACCTCGGAACTTGTCGAGGACCATTTTTCTTCAGTCTAATCCTATTTTGTTTCATTCTCTGATCATCTGATTGATTCCACTATTTGTTTGATCAACTAAAACCCAGTTCTTTAACCCATTCTCTACAAATTCATTACTTTTGGGCTGAAGCCATTCCATATAGTGGGCCACAAGCTCAAAATTGGTCCTTACATAACACTTTTCACAAAAAAGAAAAAAAGAAAAAGAAAAAAGAGCAATACACAAAGAATTTCACAACAGTTGAGCTAGTAAACTTTTACTAGTTTTCATCTAGGTCTACCACTAACATCACATTTTTACTTACCATTATCAATCTACCACATCAACAACTGTGAAAAGTTTTGTCAATTTTTTTGTGTCTATAGATTTTCTAAAGAAAAAAAGGTTCTACATGGTTAATTAATAATTTAGCATCTAAAACAAGACAATAGAATTTAAGTAATATTAATTTTTTTTTAATGAAAAAAGTCATTTAAATATATAAAAAGCTTCAAGTCAATTTTCGCCTAAGGCCCCTAAAACTCAAATATTTTACTCCTTAAATTCGTAAGTTGTGTAACATGAAATTTATAGAAGGCATAAATTAATTAGTATCAGATGGATATGTGGAGAACCCCCCACCCCCCACCCCTACTCCCCAAAACTCCCAACCTCCAAAAGAGGTGGAAAAAAGAGAGAATATTATTTCAAAATATCTGAAGGTCTTTGCTGAGTTGGGGGCACCAGTTAAGTATGAATAATCTTGTTTTTTGGTTTTGTCCTTGTATATTAATGTGGTAATAAATATGAGAATAAATTAGAACGTGTAAAAAGGCCGGTTTACACCCTCTAATAATAATGTGACATGTCATATTTTTACTATATAAAATATAGAGCATGACGCACACAAATACACAATTACACCCTCAAAAATACATAATATAATAAAAATTAAAACCCACATGACCAAAAAATCAAAACTCAAACTCATTGTGTGGACAACTAGCCCAGCAATGAGCCGTTGGTGACGATGACGGTGACGCCGCCAAGCTTTGCTTACTTTGAAGAGTCATAAGGATCTAAGTACTAGCATTGGAGGGTGTAAACACCCTTCAGTTGCTATTTTACAACTCAAGACAGTAAAAACCCACTCCATCTGGGTTTTATACTTAAAAAAATATGTAACCTATGAATAATAAGGTTGCATATATACAACCTTACTATTCATAGGTTGTAAAAAAAAAAAAAAAAAATCTAGTGGTTGTGTGTAAAGAGAAAAAGATAGTGGGAGAAAAGAGAGAGAGAGAGAAGAATATTTTTTATTATTTTATTAGGTAGTTTATACTCCCTCCATCCCAATTTATTTGTCCTGTTTGAAAAGTCAAACTTTTTAAGAGAATATCATTTATTGTCTTGTCTACCTTATAAAAATGTATAAATTTACAAAACTACTCTTAAATAAATCATTTTTTTTAAAAGAGTTATTCTTAATGAGGCAATTAAAAAGGTGCCCTAATTAGATTGGTTTTTTTAAATATTTGTTGGTTTTCTTTTCAAATAGTTTTGAAAATAAAGTAGGGGTATAATAGGAATATTAGTAAACTAATAACTTTTATGTTTAGAAATAGGACAATATTTTGGGACATTTCAAAATAGAATAAAGGACAAACAAACTAGGATGGAGAGAGTATTATTTTATTGAGTTGTATGTAAAAATAAAAATTAGGATGTAGGGTGAGTTGTAAAATGAGTTGGTAAAATAGAAAAAGTAGTATTTGAGGATGCAAAAAAAAAAAAGAGCAAATGAAAGAAAGAAGCGATTAGCTAGAGGGTGATTTGAGGAAGGTGAATTGAGCCAATCCATAAATTGAGTGTGCTACTGTTTATTTGAATTTAATTATAAGCCAATTTATTGCTTTTTTTATTTTTTATTATTGAGATTCGATGTAATTACAATATTAGTACATTGTGCAATTAAAACCCCTCTCTCTGCTAACACTTTAAATCCTAGCCATTTATCACAATTACATAAGGTTCAATACTTTTTTTTCCCTACCATTTGCATGTCCCTTGTAAGTTTCCGACTAATTTTATTTAGATTTTGACCTTTTTATTATCTACAATACTTCAAACAAACAAAAAATTATATAGGTTGTTTTCAAAATATAAAAAACAACGGTTTAAAAAAAAAAAAAAAAAATCCTCAAATTCAAGGCGCCAAAAGGGTGGAAAGTCTCTCACTCTCTCTAGTCTGATAGTTTCTACTCCACTCTACTCTCTACAGTAAACCTAATAATAAGTAAGAAAGTAAGTGGGAAGAGAGATGACGTCAGCAATAGGATGGTACGGACCCCTCATCGATCTCTCCGAAGCCCCTCTCCACGTGGGCGATTTCGTTCAGCTCCTCGTTTTCGTTCACCGATCAACTCCTACTGTTCAGGTCGAATGTTACTGTGTCTGTCTGTCGAATGTATTTGGATGTTATTCATTTTTGTTTGTTTGATAGTTTATTAATTGAATTTTGGTTTTGCAATTAATGCAGTACAAGTTATCAAAAGGCGGAGGAGGAGATCAGGTAATAAGGACAGAAATTCAAGTGGGTGACAACACACGACCATTTTTTCCTGTCTCCCTATGGCACAAGCAAATGCAATTATCTACACCTGGAGATGTCATTTTGTTACAAAGTCAGTTCTATACTCTAATTTGCTTTTTAAGATTGCAACATTTGTTTCATTACTCATAATATATATATATATATATATATATATCCAAATTAGTTTCCAACGTGCCCCAATTTAATTTTTAAAATTTTTGGTGTTAACTGTTAAGTGACTCGTTCATAATACTCAGCTCTAAAAGTAAGACCACTTCATCATTCACACTATCACATTTTTCTTTTCTTTTTGGTTGGGTAGAAATTCTAGCTTCATTTTATTTACAACATTTTCAGGATCAAAGACCATAAAAGCTTGATGTTTTTAAAAGCTTAATAGATTCTACATTGCCATTTTCTCCAAAGGCCTGCGCTGCACTGAAATATCTAATTCTATTTTACATTATCTCTAGGATACAATTACTCACATTGGATTCTTGTACTTCAGAATGCATTCTGTTGAACGTGTTATTTCGGTTTTAAAATTTGGTTTGATTCCTGACATAATGTACTGTTAGAGTTCTGTTAAATAATATTATTAAGATTACCATTTTAACATTTTTTTTTGAACTCAGATGTCAAGATTGCAAAATTTGGAGATTTTGTTGAGGCCAGAACTGTCCAATGCTCATCGTTGCAATGTTTAATCCACCCTCATGAATCACTTTTGTCAAAGGGTATGGTACTACTACGATATGTTATTCTTCTACTTAAATTTCAACTGATTTTAGATCTTTACAGCTAGGAATCAGCATGTAATTAGTATGAAGTTAATTGAGATTAAAAGAAAGACATGTAAAATATTATGTTTATATTTGTAGGCGTTGATGATTTAATAGCAAATTACCGAGTTGGGACAACAACAAAGGAAAAGTTTAGGAGAGTAATAGAATGGTTACAGCGGTTTGGATCCACTCTTTGCAATCTTAACTTGCACAGTGATCAAGTATTCTCTTCACCCTTTTATGTTTACCTCTATTTTCAAATTTGATATAATCTATTAATGTGGCTAATAATAGGAATCTGTTGCTTATGGAGCATGGATGCAATTTTCTTTTAAATGAATCAATTTGTGGAAAATGTTGTCTTCTTCTTCTTCTTCTTCTTTTTTGGTGGTTATGAATGTGTGTTGACTTGTGTCCAAGTCAGCATATATAAATTTGGCCATCGTTGCTACTTTGTTTTTTGGTAAATGCTTCTTCACTTTGTGGTTCTGTTGTCTATACTTGGCTTCTTTTTGTAGTCCCACTGGTCACTCTAATTCACATAAAATGAACAGTGATTAAAAGTCACATGTTCTGCCTTTGGCTTCTTGATTTCATGTTTACTCTGTGGTATATATTATGCATCTTATGATATCATATTAGGAACCCATTTTGGTTTTCTAGGTAACCACAGATTCCTGCATGAAGATACATTCTTACCCTGATAAAATATCTCACAGTTTGTGTTAAGCTCAAAACTGTTTGGGATATCAGTAGCATTTCTGCAATTGACAGATACTACTTTCATTTGGAGGATTACACTACCATATATGATATGCTTATAAAGCTTTGATGCCCCTAAGTGTTCTCATTGCTTTTCTATTGCTTGTGACCCTGGGTGATAAATGGGTTGTCTGTTTGCGTTGGTTTTTCAATATTCAATCATATCTGCATCTTCAGTTCTTGTCTGGCCTTCATGTTAGACTGCATCATTTAACTCTTTGGAGGAAATTACTGATAACAACTTGTGCAGAAAAAGGGGCATTTTTTAAGAAACTGGAAAGTGCTGGAAGAGACAAAATCTAGGGACTGTTATTCCCTTTACGAAGTATCTCGTCTATCCAACTCCTGCAAGGCAGTTTTCCATGCATCGGTCGGTGAAATTTTTCTGCCATTTACTCAGCAACCTCTGGGTGATTCCGAGAAGGAAAAGATGTTTATCAGCAGGAGATTATATAAAACAGGAGATACTAGTTTAGTAGAGGATCTCATTTGCACAGGCTGCCAGCTTTGTGGTTCCCCTTTGGATTTGGAGTACAGGTATAGAACATTAAATTTTATGCTTTGTTGCAGTGGCAATCAATAGCATTGAATATCTTTTGCCTTTCATTGTAGCAAGTCCATGTTTGAACAAAATTCCATTCCACTATATTGCTCAGAAAGTTCAAACCGCCTTCATGCAGTGAGCTTGATATATAGGCCCCTTATGGTATGGTTTTGTTCTTGTACTATTTTGATTTACATATTATTTTCCTCATTAAGACAATAAAGTTCCACACCTTTTTTCCTTTATGGAAAACCATGTGTTCACTGAGGTTACCCGTGATTATTCTTTGCTCTGACTTCAATTCTCCAATGTTTCTTCAGAGTATATGGTCATTTTCACATGACCAACATCATTTAGCAGTAATTCACATGCTTAAATTAAAATGATGAAAAACTCGGAAAAAAGCCCAAAAAACAAAAGGAAAAAAAAAAAACTGAAATGATGAAAAGGGAAGTACTAATCATTTTGGATTCATTCAATAGAGCTAGACAAGGACTAATTGATATAAATATATTATCTATTGGAGAACTGCAGAATACAAAGCCAACAAAAGTATGAGCATGTATTTCTCATATAAATACCTAATTCTTGAAATATAAGTTGTTCATAACCAAGCAGAAAAGGACGGGATCAGCTGTCACTTGGTATAGAAGACAAATGATTTTTGAACCTAAAACCTTCTAAAATATGTTTTAAAAAAATGGACTTGCACCATTTCTATGAATATAAACAATGGACAGACTAATTTGTTATTACTGGTAGGATGAAGATTGCCTGATAAACTAGTGTGCAGGCAGAATTTCTGGTTTGATGCCCAATCCTAATATTATTACATTTTGGCCTTTTCAGAGTACTTGAAACCAATAAGCTCAAACTCAAATGGCATTTTCACTAGGTGGGTGTGAAATTACCCCCCAAAAAAACCATGGAATACAGTGTATGAAATTGAAATCTCAACAATCTGGTGACTTAGAAAGCCAAAGCTTTCATGGAGATGGACCTTAATGGTGGTTTATATCTTATTAGAAAAACTCAACAATGGCTAATCAATCATCCACCAAAGGATTGGATAGGGGGACCTTTTATGTGGTTGCGGATTCCTTTCATTTGTAAATTAAATTGTCCTCCTGTCACTGTTTCAGAAAGGAAATCATTGCAGAGGCTGGATAAAATATATATCTCATTAACAAAAACTGAACGAACATCCAAATGAACTTATAATAATTTTATTTTAGATTCTTATTCATTATCAACATTAATCATCTTGCAATTGGTATCTACTTTAGATTCTGTTAGTTTTTGCATGTTCTTATATGTTTTCAAACGTGTTAAGCTAATCTTTGCATTCAACTGCAGTTGTATGTGTGGGATGAATCAGAATACTTGCCCTTACTTGTCAGGAACAAGGCTGCAGAAATCTTGTTTGGAAACATTAGGGCTGAAAGGGTCTACTTATGCTATAGAGAGGAAAAGCACGATTGGCAGCCTGATCCAAAAGATGTTCACAAGGACAGGCATTTTTGCACTAGAATCTCAAATCACCCCAATGCTGCTGCTGGATTTCCAGGTTCTTTTTCATCAGATCCAGAGATGAGTCTCAAAGGGAAGGGAAAACAAAGTTGTGACAAAAAGATGAACCTGTATTTCATTTGGTTATTTTTTCTAAAATTGTTGCTACAACAAGGAAAGAACAGTCCTTTGAAGTTTGAAGTCACTGTAAATGCCAGCTTAGATAGGGAAAATGGGAGGTTTCAAATGGTTTCCATGTCGATGCCATGCTTCAGAGCAAAATGATCCAAAGTACATTTCATTCCTGGAATCTGTGGAATTTATGTTACAGTATCTTCTTATATGGATAACCGTTCAAAAAAATCCATTATATAACATACACATGCGAGTCATGCGACAGACCAGTTTAATTACCTAGACAAATTAAAAATATGAACACAGGGAAGTACTTGGAGATGTTTAGCCAACGCTCTCTTTAAGCGAGTAAAAATCATTGTAAATATAAGATGGTCAACTTGGCAACTGAGCATTTCAATAACATCCTCTTCCAAATTAAAATATGATCACAGGGCAGTACTTGGAGATCTTTAGTCAATGTATACAGCTCACTTTAAGCAAATTATAGTTATCATGAAATGTAAGATGGTCAACTTTACGTTTATTTGTAACTAAATAACTTGCAAGCAAATCCTAGTAGGGTCATATTTTCTATGTATTAGCTTATTTTTTGGCAAAATACACTTTATTTATAATTGGGTAAATCTAAAAGTTGAGTTTAATGTATCAAGAAGTATGTTACTTAGAGACATCAAGTGGTATCATTAAAAACTTCTCAAAAAAAAAAAAAAAGTGGTATCATTAAAAACATGAAGATTGATTTAAGAAATAAGTGAAGAAAAATCGTTTCATCAAGTCTTGATACAAGCTCGACAATAGCTGCTATCGAGGATTAATGGAGAAACTCGACACAAACTCAATCTGTTGAGAACTACGAATTCAAAATTCTCAAATTTTAATTTCGGCCCATGATGATTTAAATGATTAGGGTTTCTCTCACTATAACCCTAGTCATATAGATAAGGCTTATTTTAAAAGTCATCAAGTACAGAAATAGAGACCTAAAACTCGTATACTCTGTGTGAAACTACTACGTTTGTTGGCCTTAGGTTTTTGTAACCAAGTACTTCCTGATCTTCATTATTTATGAAGTAAAGAACTTTGCAATCAACAACAATTAATTAAGTTGCTAAAATTAGTCGTGTACTAGGATCCGTGCAAAGGAATAGTTACAGATTGGAAATTTGTGCAAAGTAAAGAAGTCTGCTATAATATCAAGTTCAATTAAGTATTGAAGCAAAAGTTCAATTGTAAATTGGTATTTTAAGATAAGCCAAGGTAATGGTAAGATTCCTTATACTTATTACCGCTTGATTATTGATTAATAGATTCCTAGAGTGATAGTATTAAATTCACCCGATAAGATTTTTGCCTTACAAGAGATTTTCTCTATTTATCAACAAATTACCGAATTATTTATTTTCTACTGCATATAAGTTATTTGGTGATTTATTGGTGCTTCTTTGATTTGCATGTAATTTAACCTAATTAATCAACTTGAATAATTGAATTAATTAACGGGATTAATCTATTTTTAACCCAACAAATCCACTTATTTTTCGAGTGATTTAGAGATTTTTCATGGTGAACTAAATGTGAAGAGATCACCTGCAGAAGCATATTCTCAGCTAAACAAACGAGGCCCCTTCTCCCCTTCTCCAAATAAATCAACA
The DNA here is from genome assembly GCA_030445155.1 of Quercus variabilis. Taxonomy (NCBI): domain Eukaryota; kingdom Viridiplantae; phylum Streptophyta; class Magnoliopsida; order Fagales; family Fagaceae; genus Quercus; species Quercus variabilis. Next base: position 35,267,146 of record CP129453.1, on the reverse strand, counting down.
TAAAGTGACACAAAAACTTAAGTATTATTAGCTGAATAGTTTTGCAGCTGATTAGTTGGAGTTTACCGTTAATAGCTCTGATTAGCTGGAGTTTACCGCCAACAACTCGAGTGATTTTTAATGCAATGAACAAGTGAACATCGAAATCATAGGAAAAGAAATTTTATTCACTTATCAAAGAAATATTCATCTTTTACAGCAAAGCAAGTTGAAACAAACTGAAAGCTTCCAAACGATGAGGCATCTGACTATAAGCTTGACATCAAGTCTCTGCTCCAGTCTCAGCAAGAGAAGCATCAGCTGCAGAATTTTGAGCTTCTAACAGCTGCATCTGGCGTTCCGCATGTTCTCTTTCGCAGGCAGTGATTCCCATGATAATATCAAGCATCGTACCGGTTGTGCCAAAGAACACAAGGGGTGCTAGAGATTTCCGTTTTATACCCACTGGAATTGCTAGCAAAGCCCCTGCTACTGAAAATACCCATGTGCCCAGAGCGCTGCGAACATTTGACATTCAGTAACACCCATCACATTTTTATTTATAACAAAGCTCAATATATTAAAAATAGAAAAGGACATTTATCTACCATGTCAAGCAAACACCTGAGATATGACCCCATAAAATGAAAACAAGAAAACAGTTTTTGCTTCTCATTTCATAAATAAAGGATAGCAAGGGTTGGGAAATAAACATTTTGATAGAATTTCTAGTTTTTCTTCCCTTAAAGTAATAAATGGATGTAGCAGAGCAATCGAAATGAGAACCACAAAGCTATCTCCAGAAAATTATTATGCCAATTGGCCATTTAAAGTTAGAAAGGTAGGACTTGGAGGTGAGAATGAAAGAGGTTCAAGATATCCAACTTTTAATCATGGTACATATCACTTGTTATCAGTATCACTACATACAATTCAATAAGTTGTGAATCATCCACAAAATTAGTCATATATTACCAAAAAAAGAATAAAGAAAAAAAAAAAACTTTATTGATGGTATTTTATGTAAGTAACATACTTAATTACTTGGGTTTCTGAAGTGCAATCTATGTTCAAGATATGCACAGATTAAATGACCTGAATGACAGGCAGATAGAAATGGTTGACAATGGTAATCAAATAAACATAAACAGATTCATTATAATACATAAGTTTAAATGTTCATCAAGGATTTAAAAATTTACTCACTAAATGAGGAAAAACCTGCTTTAGAATCATTGTTTAATTAAAGACTTGGGAAAAATTATGACATACCACCATATGTCAGAGCAGAGCTGTTAAAAAAAAAAAAAAAATGGCGTAAATGCACTTTTAGTCCCTACATTTTGACGTTTTTCCATTTTAGTCCCTACATTTTATTTTTTCCACTTTTAGTCCCTAAAACCAATTTACGCGTTCCATTTTAGTCCTTTCCGTCAATCAACCGACTGAAATTGCTGAGGTGGCAGCCGGAGCAATTAAAATATTATAAAAATGCCACATCACACATGATACGTCAGCATATAAATTTAAAAAATTAATTTTTTAATTTTAACAAAATTAAAAAACATAAAAACAGAATTTTTTTTTTGAGAAACAATAAAAACAGAATTAAAAACTAAAATTCAAATCAATTAACATCTAAAAGGTTCTTGAACAAGAACACCAACCCAAAAATTTTAAAACTTAAAAAATTAACACAAGATCCAAACCTGAACACTATTCTCAAACCGGCCACACAATTTTTCTTTTTTTCATCTCAAACTCAAACTCTATTCTCTCATCTCAAACTCAAACTACACTATTCTCTCATCTCAACCAACCCAAACAAAAAAAAAAATCTCAACCCAGAAAAACACATCTCAAACCCAGCAAACCCATCTCAAGAAAACCTAGATCCGATGGCTGGAGCACCCAATTGGCTCGGAGCTTTGCGGTGTCACCGGGCTTGAACGATTTGACTCCGGCGATGAGGCCAGAAGCTCCGCCGCCTAGAACTCCGAGAAGGTAGCCGCAGCCGGTGAAGAAGGTGAGGTTGTCGCTGAGATTACGGCGACTTCGGCGAGCTTCTTCGTCGAAGAGGTATTGAGGGGCGGTGGAGAGTTAGTAGATGTTGCGAACTGGGATCGAGACTTGGATCCCTTGGTACGGGTCTGGGTATTATTCGGGTTGGGTTTCCATCGGAGAGAAGAGCTCGTCGGCGGGGAGCATGGCCTCCGAATCTGATTTTGTTTGAGTGGGTTTGCTGGGTTCAACTTGCTTGAGATGGGTTTTTCTAAGTTTGAGATTTTTTTGTTTGGATTGATTTGGTACTTTGGGGTTTTAGGATTTGATGATTTTTTTGGGTTTGAGAAAATGGTGCCTTTGAGATTTATGATTTTGTTTTTGAGCTGAAATTTTTTGGGTTTTTTGTGTGTTTGTTTCCTAAGAAAATTTTTGGGTTTTGCTAGTTTGTTGATTGGGGAAGAACATGATATTCATATGCTGGGAAAGAAGAAATGTTCTTACGGAAAAAAAAAATTAGATTAATGTTCTTTGTGTTTTGAAATTTGAGTTTGTGTTTGGTTCTGGTTTGAGCTCTTGTGTTCTTGTTCTTTTGTTGAATGTTCTTGTGTTAGATCTAAAGTGGGTTTAATTTTAAATTTGTGTTCTTGGTTTGATTTTCTGACTTATTTTTATCTTTTAAATTTTGTTTTTATGTTTTTTAATTTTGTTAAAATTAAAAAATTAATTTTTTAAATTTATATGCTGACGTGTCGTGGGTGATGTGGTATTTTTATAATATTTTAATTGCTCCGGCTGCCACCTCAGCTATTTCCGTCGGTTGACTGACGGAAAGGACTAAAATGGAACACGTAAATTGGTTTTAGGGACTAAAAGTGGAAAAAATAAAATGTATGGACTAAAATGGAAAAACGTCAAAATGTAGGGACTAAAAGTGCATTTACGCCAAAAAAAATCTTTGCTTTACACCAAAATTGCCATCACCTAAAACTGTAATCACCACATTGATCCACTACAGGAATCTACAAATAAGCATCAAAATGTTTCACCATTTTTGGGTTCTAAAAATTATTTATTTATAAATCTTAAAAAAAAAAAAAAAGGGGGGGGTTGAGTAACACACAAACACACCCATTTCACTGTACTCTTGGTTCAACACAATAACATAGCAAGAAAGATAAAAACGAATATATATATATATATATATAGACACACACTGACTTGGAGACTGAGCAGTCCTCAAGATGCTTCTCTTGGCCTGACATTTCTCACTCTCAGCTACTTCTACTTATCAGTCCACTTCAACCTGTTTCATTCTTTCATGTAATTAAGATCAACCATGAAAATGGATAGCATATGTAAACTTGTCTCTGTGTGTGTGTGTTTGTTTTGATTGTGAATTATGACAATTTGAAGTGAATGTAGAAAAGCAAAGATAACGTTATTTGTGAAAGCTTTTAAGCAATACCCAAAACCCTAAAAATCTATCAACGCCCAAGAATTTTAAACAGTTATTAAAAAAATAAAAACTTAACAATTAAGGCTGTAAAGTAAAGAAACGTTTGAAGCTCACCTGACCAAAAACCCAGGTCAGGAAGAAGAAGAAGCCAGTTACTCTCTAGTTTCGCTGTGATTTTTTTCTATAATTTATTAAGAATCACGTAATGCAGCTTACAGTCCCAAAAGAAAATTACTATAATTTTAATACTATTCCAAAAACTTTGAGACTTGATTAACGTTAAAGCTATTAGTGTTAACACACATAAACAACTAGGATTACAACCCATAACCTAATATAACAATCATCACAACACAAGTCAAGAAATTCAATCTTATAACTTGTATAGGCAATTTATCAAACACTTGGTAAGCAAAAGACACATGCTCACATTACTTGCATAAATTTATAGTTAACACCACAATCACAACTACATATGTCAAAGACATTTCAAAATGCAAGGAAACCCTCTTTCAAAAATTAACCCCAATCTCCCATATAAATCAAAAACCCAAATGATTTCTTAAGAACCCAACTCACATGGTTGCCAAACAATAAATCCATATCACCCCATTAAATTAAAAACCTCAAATCAGGTCTTAAATGTCCCAACAAACACAGCAAAACAACCCCTAAAACGAAACCCACACAACAAAGAGCAATCTTAACAATATAGGATAAAAACCCAAATCATGGAGATTTTACCTTACATTCATGTTGGGAGAAGTCAAACCATGGAGAAGAGTTTGATGACCGAAAATTTAGAAGCTAACTAAGAGACCAAGAGGGAGGAGAGATTCAGGAGAGATTTGGTAGAGGGATGTGTGTGTTTGTGTTTGTGTCTGAGTGTGAAAGAAGAGAGGCAGCCGGTCAAGAGGGAGAGAGATATTTGTGTGGTTGTGTGGTTGAGAATGAGTCGGTGGGGGTGTCACGTGTGGGTCTAAAAATCTGACCCTTGTTTTTTTGTGTGTGTGTGGTACATGTTGGGGTGTTACATTCTTCCCCCTTAAAAAGAATTTCGTCCCAAAATTAAACCCATAATATTTCAAATTATAACCATGCTTAAAGCCTAGAGTACAGATGGGATCAAAATAATAATCCTTGAAAAAATAGGTTTTGCTTCCAACTAGTTTCAAGCACCGATTAATGATAAAACCTTGAGGCCAAGAACTTGAGTTAAGAGTTTAAAACCAAACCAGGCACATGAAATTTTCTCATTCACAAGGTTTCAACTTTGAAACTGGGTTCAAAGTTGTCTTTTCTAAATACAAGTCACATACAAGTCACATACATCCCACCAAACTTAAATACTTTTCAAAGTGGTAAGAAAATACTAGTAGTTAAAACTGAAGCCTTGAAATTATAAATATAAAATCAATTATAGGACAAAAGTACAACCATAGTAAACAAAAGGTTTGCCCAATGGACTTTAAAATGGCTTTCAAAATCCATCCTAAGTATACAAGTATTCTTCGATAACAAACCAATGCTACAATTATCAAACATGAAAACAGCTTTAAGGAAAGCATGTCCAACTTACAACAACAAAAGTTGTGAACTATTATTCCAGCTATTACAACGGCCGGAATTTACCCAGGAGTGAACAATGGTTCTGTCATATTCATTATTTTGATGTAGTCAATAGTTTTCACACCCTGGTACATACATTCTGGAAATTAAATAAATAAAACTAAACAAAAATAATTGACCAAGATAAGAACTATTAGTATTTTTTACATAAACTGATTAACATGATTATGATCTCATATACAAATATACAGTGCTTCAGGGCCATTAGTTAAACATGGTTGTGGGGAATTGTTTTAAACAATCATCGAGTCTGTGTCCCACAATTCTAATCCGCATTTTTTTTTTTTTTTGGCTTATGTTGAAGTCACAGCTCCCAATGAATAGGCCAAGTATACGAGAACTCCTATCAATACATATACGCTACATTGTGAGACAAAGTGCAAACATGGCCACAAAGGGAATCCAACATTGAATTCATATCAGATCTGCTTCTTCAAATTCTAACAAGGAATCTTGGATCTCAAACATATATCATAAACTAGTATACAATAAGTTCATCACAAATTATCATAATGCCACACATAAATAAAACCCCCCAAAAAAAACCCAGATCTAAAAATCATAAATCCTAACTCATATCAAACAACCAATGTCAAAATCATCAAAAAAAAAAAAAAAAAAAAAAATCTCACACAACCTAATCAACACCGAAAAACCCATATGAAAAATTATTAGAAATCAAATATGTGTAAAAAATTATGATTCATCAAAAATAAAACCTGAAACTTTGAGTTGTTTTTCCAGCAAGGAGTAGAAATCGAACCTAAGAAAAACCAGAGAAGGGTTAGAGATGAAGAAAAACGAAAAGAAAAGGAGAAATCTAATCAAAAAAAGGCAGAAAAGCACCTGGTTTTGCCGGCGATGGGCGGTGCCGGCGGAAGCTGGAGCTGGCCGGTGGTGCCTTGGACCTTGGAGCCGGAGATTGGCCGGAGAGGGAACCGGAGGTGGCTGGATTTTTTGGAGAGAAATCTGAGAGGATGGCTGGATTTTTTTGAAGAGATATAGGGCCCGTTTGGATTGAGCTTATTGTTACTGAAACTAAAAACTGAAAACTGAAAACTGAAAACATTGTAGCAAAATAATTTTTAAATGTGTAAATAATATTGTGGGATCCATTTTTAATGAAAAAGTTGTTAAAAAGTGATATTTGTGGGTCCGTAAACAGTGCACAAATGCACTGTTTACAGTGGAAATAAGGGTCATCAAATAGCCCATGACCCACAGGCCGACCCAAAAACCCGGTAGCCCATCGGGCTAATGGGCGGCCCAGCCCGTTGTTATTGAGGCCCATGGGTAGCCCACTAGCCCAGTGGGTTAGGCCGTGGGCTAGTTTTTATGCCCATGGGCACCCGATGGGCTAGCCCAGTAGCTCAGCCCATTGGTCCAACCTGTTGCCCAGTCCAATAACTTAGAATTTTTAACAAAAATATATAAGAAATGTATGAAGGATTGATCTTGAGATATTGTAATAGAATTTTTTAAGAAAACTCTCCTAACCACTAAGATACTTAAAGTAGTTGTGCTAAACTTAGTTTACTAAATATATATTTTTCTAGTAGTCTAGTAAATTTGAATTAACCATTTGATTTTTTATTATTAAAGATAAAAATAAAAAACTATTTGAAGCTTTATTTTAAAAAAATTAAATAGATTTGACAAAAAAAAAATTGTAATTAAGTATTAAATTCTTTGATCCTTTCCTTTAAAAAAAAACTAGATTGATATTCCCTTATTAAAAATTGATTATTTATTTCTAAAAATAATAAAATAATATGTTAACACAATCTTATGGGTAGCTCATTAAGCCCAACTTAGTAACCTAGCCCGTTAAAGACAAAATGGGCATTGCCCATGGGCAGGGTCATGGGCTGGGGTTTTCTCGTTCGGCCCAGCCCGACCCGGCCCGTTAACTAGTTAATAGCCCATTATGCCCAGCCCATTGTGCCCTTGGGCCAAGTAAAAATGGGCCGGGCCAGCCCGACCCGGCCCATTGACGACCCTTAAGTGGAAAAGTCAACCTTTGCGGTTGAAAGAAAAAAAAAAAAAAAGCAAAAACGCGTTTTCATCAAAACGCAGACGCTAAACGCCGAATCCAAACGGCCACATAGTGGCCGTTTGGATTCAGCGTCCACGTTTCCCTTTGCGTTTTCCGAGTTTTCTTTTCCCCCCCGCGCGTGAACAGTAATCTCACATGGGTCACTGTCAGGGGACAAAAATTACTGTTTATACACTGTTTAATACTGTTTATGCACAAAAAATATTAAAAATAGGTCCCACGGAACTATTTATATATTTAAAAATTATTTTACTACAGTGTTTTCAGTTTCAGCAACAATAAGTTCAATCCAAACGGATCCATACAAGAGGGAGAGTTTTGGAGCAATAAGTATCAAGGTGTGAGGATTGAGAAAACGTAAAATGTTTTTCCAAGATTTTAACTGTAAAATATTTTATATAAATTTGCTTGGATTGATTTGATTGACCGAAAATATTTTACTTTTAGGCTGTGTTTGATTTTATGTAAAATGTTTTTTAAGTGGAAAATATTTTCAATAGTTTGTTTGTATTTTGGAAAATTTGTTGGAAAAGTATTTTTAGTGTTTGATATTGTATGTAAAAACTTATTTTCAAAAAACCAACAACCACAATCATCACTAGAAACCCAGCCACCACCGGTCACTACAAACCCAGCCACCATCATCCACCACATAACTAATTAATTTGAAAACCTATTATCAAAATCAAAACCCATTAATCTCAAAATCAATATCAAAACCATCTACCAAAACCCATAATCCACCACCATTGAAACCGATAAATCACCATAGCCAACGATCCACCACCCCCAATCGACCACCATCAACGCTTAAACTCACCCGCAACCCACCACCATTGAAACCCATGAATCACCCCAACCACCAATCCTCCAAAACCCAAGAAAAAATGTTATTTTACAATAATTTAAAAAAAAAAAAAAAATTAAGGCAACAATGGCGTGGGTGGAAGAAGGATGGGTTTGATAAGTGAGAGAGAGGACGAAGGTGAAGTAGATGAGAAACTACCTTCACCGGCAGAAGGGCTTGTAGGCACGACGATAAGGCCGTGGGTCGGGGACTAGGATGTGGTGAAATCGGGGTGGGTTTAGCTGGGTTCATCGGAGATGGGTTTGAGCACGACGGAGGAGTTGAGGTGGCATAATCAAATCAGCGATGGGTTTGAGTGGCGCGATTAGATCGGCGGGGTCGTGGGTCGGGGATTGCATCTGGGCTTCATCGGCGATAGCTCTCTCCGTCCTTTGGCTTGGGCTTGGCGTGAGGATGAGAGTGAGTGAGGAGAGAAATTTTCTGAGGAGTGGAAATGGTTTGAAGGTAAAATGAGAGTGTAAAATAATTTACGGGTATGGGGTGGGTATTTTGTGATGAACGAAAATTATTTTCCGTTTGATCAAATTTTCCATGCACAACCAAACACACGGTAGGGTGTAAATTTTTTTCCCAAATCCATTTTTAGCCAAAAACAAACACAGCCTAATCAAATATTTTATTGTAAAATAAACATTATAAAATTAGAAAATATTTTCCTGAAAATATTTTATATTGAAACAAACAGAGTGTATATCTCATATGCAAATCTTAGGTAGACAAATCTTTCTAAGTGGAAGATAGGAAATTCAAATTATAATACTCTAAGGCCAACCGTGCCTTAACGATTAGTTTCGCTGTGATTAATGTTAATTAAGGAGGCAAACCCATGGTCTAATTGATATCTATGGGTCAGGTAGTCGGATTTAAAAAAATATATATATATATATTTTAATTAATTAATCTATACTATATATAAGAGGATTCTCCTCTTTCAACTAGACTTTTATATGGTTCAAAAATATATTCATTAATAAAGAGTAACTTCATTTAGAAACAGGGTCATAAATGTCAAATAACAAATTTCATTTTGAATTCAAAAAGAGAATTTTTAAAATTTAAGATTTTTTTCCTTTACGTTCAAAAAAGAAATTATAGTTACTGCTTCTCTCTAAAGTTTATCATTTTTATTTGTTTGAAAAATTAAAAATATATATTTCTAAATTATAATATATGCAAATTATTAATTTTTACCAAAAAAAATAGAAAAGCCTCTGAGCATGCGCGTGAGTGCGTGCTCAGAGGCTAGTGCAATATAACAAACTTATCAACTCAATTAAATCATGAATTTAAGTAGGGCTAAGTTTATAAAATTTGAGTAATTTTCTAATTGTATTCTTATTATTTTTAATAAAATATATAAAAAATTAAAAACTTTTTCTTTTTAATTTTTTCTAAATATTAATTCTTATAAATAATATATTTTTTAAAAAGAATATATGATATACACAACCCTGCATCTATTATGTGTGTTTTTTTTAATTATTTTTTAAAGTTTAATTACATAATTTTTTTTTTAGAAGAAAATTACATTACTATTTTATACTTTTTTTTAGAGAGTTTTAATCTATAGCGTTCACTCCTGATGGTAGTTCTTTATTATCAGACCAAGACAATAATTTGATTTTGATGTAGGCGGGAATCGAACCCAGATCTCTTATTCAACCATCGAAGAGCTAATTGGAACCCACAACTTCCTTATACTTATTTGCATGTAAAATATCAAGACCATATAAGAGATTAATAATAGGGTAAACTACATAGTTGATCCTTATCCTTTATGTAGGAAAAACATAGTTTGTATCGCATAGAAAACATACGCAGTGGAAAACTAATGGATCTACTTGATTCGTAATTGATAACATGTACTATATAAATTTCAGAATTTAAGAATAAGAGAGCATACTTTGGTGTGGTGAAATTCAAAACCAAAGATTAGAAGTACTTGGGAACACTTTTAATTTTCACTCCAATTCCACTTTTGTCCAAGAAGTGTGGTCTCTCAATCAATTTATACGTATGTGTTCAAGGGAGAATAAGAGAGTGGCTTATACTCACATACACACTATTTTTATACATTGCCACATATTAAAAAATTCTGTATATTTCTTTCCTTATATATAATTGATTATCTAATTGAGCTAGCCTTTTGGGCCATTTCAATTGGGCTTTAGTATGTGGATTGGAGTGGAACCAAAAAGGACAAATAAGACATTAGCTCCAATGGGTTTTTGACATTTCTATCAACTCTTGACAAGTCCAAAATTACCATTAATTATATTTAATACCACTATATAAATATAATTGCACTTTAGACTTTATTAATAAATTATATTCCAAGACTATTATACATTCAACCCCTTCATTAAAATATTCGTAGTAATACAAAGTCATGAATGTTGACTCTCACTTTGAAGATTACTACATTTTGTTCCTTGAGTACCTAGTTTAATCCTTTAAATTATTCATCATATATTTATAAAATTCAATTTCATAAATATATACTTAAGTAACTTTTTATTAAAGTGGTTAGGCCTAACACTCTGAATAACCTACTTATCTCAAGAGAATATTTTATATCTTCCTTAAGAAATTATGAATTTCATCATAAGAATATATGCTCCTTCAACATTAAATGTGGCTACCCAACATACTGAGAGAGATTGATGAAACTAAATAACACAAGCACAAGCAGTTGTATTTAATTTAGTCGAGCGTTTTTCCTAAGATCTAATAATTTTTGACACAGCAAATCATTAAATCTTGGTTGCCTCACAAATTAGAGAGATCAAACAATTACGGATTTGATATCTAACCTAGCAATAGATTGCAACGAATAACAAACTAGCAGACCTCATAGTAATTAAAGGAGACAATCATGAAAATAGGTACATAAGAACATCCGATACTCAAAGCGTAAAATTGAACAGTAAAAAAAAATTAGATCTCACAGTTTTATTGATTCCGAGGCTTCCGTTTTCTTCGACCAAGTATAAAAGTTTAGCCAAGTTGGGCCATGATGAAAACTCGAAAGAGAAAATTAGAGAAGAAGGGAGAGAGAGGCATGTGTCAAGTATGATTTTTCCTCTCCCTTTTACACATTAATTCCCCCTTTTCCAAGCCTACAAGATCTCCTAAAAATATTCTAAATATTATCCTAAAATAACGATATCCAAATCTGACTAATTATAGAAAATATAAAAAAATAAAATAGAGTCCTAATATAACTAGGAAAGTGGTATTTTTAGCTAGAAATTTTGTGCACTGGATTTGGAAACTTCTCAAAATAAACCGCATCAAATTCACGTATTAGAATTGCAGACAAACTAAGGAATGTTCCAGAACGTCAGCAGTGCAGGTACGCAATTTGAAGCCCAATTTAGACCCAAGTATCTCTCAAAACTCAAAACATGAAAGTTGTAGAGCTTTTTCTTGGAGTTCCATAGCATCTTGAATCATCTTAATCGGAGCTCGGATGAGAGAGTTATACCTAGATTATGAAGCGATATTGAAATTGTCTAGAATCGCCCAATTAGCTTCGTTTTGCAATTCATGATTCCATTTGCATCCTAAATCAAAATATAAGAATAATGAGTACATTTAGGCACTAAATAAGTATAAAAGACAAAACATTAAGGGAGAAAAATATGACATTTTGCATTCTCATGATCAGGTTCATTATTCTCTCAGGATTGAGATTTCATATAAATAAAAGTTGTGAGATTTATTATTCATTTGACAGTCTTTAGTAGAATAATAAATCTCACAGTAGTCTAATTTAATATGTCTTAACACTTAAAACATATCAACATATCAATTAGAAGTCTTCATTTCCACGATTAAGATAAATCATCTTAATTGATATGTTATAGTCTTCGCAAATGAAATGCCCAATTTCATCACCGACTACGAACTAAAATTCTGAATTTATAAAGAACTTGTAATTTATATCTTCTATGACTAAATCACATACTATACATCTCATGGACTATATGATAATGTCCAAATATTCATGTTACTATTATTTTAGATAATAATAAAACAATTTTATTAATCATAACATAATATCATATATAATTTCATACATAACATCATACAATAGGATTTAAATAGCACATATCCTAACAATCTCCCACCTGCCCTAAAGACTATTGTGTAGTAATCTAACTCTCACTCCCTCCAAATGTGACTCAAAAGTCCACTCCCTCCAAATGTGACTCAAAAGTCCTTTAGGGCAAGGCTTTGGTAAAGGGATTTACTAGATTGTTTGTACTGTCAATCTTTGCTACTACTACATCTCCTCGAACAATAATTCTTGAATGATGTGGTACTTTCTTTCAATATGCTTTCCTTTCTTGTGATTTCTTGGATCCTTGGATTGTGCAATCACTCCACTATTGTCACAGGACAATATGATAGAAACTTGCTCCATTCTTATAACACCAGGATCAGAACGGAATTTCTTGAGCCAAATAGCTTCCTTTGCCGCTTCATAAGCAGCAACATATTCAGCATCTATGGTGGAGTCAGCAATACAAGATTGCTGAACACTTCTCTAACTTATGGCTCCACCTCCCAAGGTAAACACACAACCTGAAATGAATTTTCTGAAATCAAGATCTGATTGAAAATTAGAATTTGTGTAACCAATAGGTATCAAATCCTCACATCGATAAACTAGCATATATTCTCTCGTTCTCCTTAGATACTTGAAAATATGCTTTACAACCTCCCAATGTTTTGGTTCTGGATCTGATTGATATCGGCTGATTATGCCAACTGAATAATAGATATTGGCCTAGTACATAGCATGGCATACATGAGAGTTCCCACTGCAGAAGCATAAGGAGCTTGTCTCATTGTCTTTTCCTTTTCAAGAGTCTTAGGCCTTTAGTCATCAGACAGAGAAACTCCATGTCTAAAAGGAAGTAATCCTTTCTTGGAGTTTTGCATACTAAACCTTGCTAGAATCTTATCTATATATCCAGCTTGTGACAAGCCTAATATTCTATTCTTTTGATCTCGCCAAAGCTTGATCTCCAGAATATAGTTCGCTTCGCCTAAGTCCTGCATATCAAATTGGCTTGACAACCAAATCTTTACTGATGACATTACCCCTACATCATTTGCAACGAGTAAAATATCATTAACATAAAGTACTAGGAACATTACTACTTTGATGTCTTTTATACACACATGGTTCATCTAGATTTTGTTCAAAACCAAATGATTTGATTTCTTGATCAAATCTGATGTTCCATGATCTAGATGCTTGCTTAAGTCCATAAATGGACATTTTCAACTTGCATATCATATGCTCTTGATTCTTTGCTATGAAACCTTCCAGTTGCATCATATAGATTTATTCTTCAAGATTACCATTAAGAAATGTTGTCGTGACATTCATTTGTCAAATCTCATAATCATAATAAGCAGCATTGGATAAGAGAATTTTGATGAATCTCATACCTTCTTTTTGTGTATACCCTTTCACCACTAGTCTTACTTTAAAGGTTTCAACATTTTCATCTATCCATCTCTTCCTCTTGTAAACCCATTTGCAACCAACAGGTTTAATGCTGTTAGGTGCCTTTACAAGATCCCAAACTTGATTGGGATACATAGAATCCAATTCAGATTTCATAACTTTGACCCAATGATGTGCATTTATATCTTTCATTGCCTCATCATAAGTGTAAGAATTAGATTCAGCCTCTTCTGAGATAGTTTCATAAGTTTCTCCTAGACCTATAAATCTTACAGGTGGCCGAACAATTCTCCCACTACGACGACGTACTTGTGTACGAGTCATCTCATGAGTAGAATATTGTGGTGTATCTAATACAGTCACATCATCCTTAGTTTCATCAATTGGTTTTTCAATTACAGGTTCTTCTATTTAAGCCAAGAGAACTTTACTTTCAGGATTTAAATTATTCACATTATCATCTTCCAAAAATTTGGCATTGGTGCTAACAAACACTTTGTTATCTTTATGATCATAGAATAAATAACCCTTAGTTTCCTTTGAATACCCTTAAAACATGCATACTTCTGTTTTTGCTTCCAACTTATCAGACTTCCTTTTCAAACATGTGCTGGACTTCCCCAAATGTGGAGGTATTTCATACTAGGCTTGTGCCCACTCCACAATTCCTTAGGTGTGTTGGGAATTAATTTTTATGGAACTAAGTTTAAAATATGCATTGTAGTTTTTAGTGCATATCCCCAAAAGGAAATTGGTAAAGTTGAATAACTCATCATGTGTCTAATCATTTCTAAAAGAGTCTTGTTCCTTCTCTCTACTACACCATTTTGTTGAAGAATTCCAGGTACAGTCAATTGGGATTCAATCCCATTTTGAGTTAAGTAATCCTTGAAATCCCCAAGAAGGTATTCGCCATCTCGATCATATTGAATGGCCTTTATGTGTTTACCCAATTGATTCTCAACTTCAGCCTAAACTCTTTGAACTTTTCAAAGGCTTCGGGCTTCTGTCTATTTAGGTACACATAACCATATCTTGAGTAATCATTCGTAAAAGTGATAAAGTACTCATAACCTCCTTTTGCTTGGGTTAACATAGGACCACATACATCTATATGAACTAATTCAAGCAACTCTTGGGCTCTTTTACCTTTTGCATTAAAAGGTCTTTTGGTCATTTTGCCCTCTAAACAAGATTCATAAACTGGAAATCCATCAAAATCCAATGGCTCTAAGAGTCCATCTTTGATCAGTCTTTGAATTCTATTTGAATTAATATGACTCAAACGCAAGTGCCAAAGATATGCATCATTAATAGAAGGAAACTTTCTCTTTAATGATTTTACATGAGAATTATTATCTAATTCAGAACTGTATAATTCATGCTTATCAGGAGTTAAAATATAAATACCATCAACAATATTGGTAGAACAGATAAGCATTTTATCCTTCTTTATTATAACGTTGTCCTTTAAGGTAACATAATATCCATGTCTATCTAAATAAGTTGCAGAAATTAAATTCCTATGAACTTTAGGTACATATAAACAGTCTTTCAATATTAAAACTCTAGAACCAAAACACAAATTAAACACTCCAATAGCTACAACTAGAATTCTGCTCCCATCAGCCAAAGTAAGAAACATTTCTCCTTCATTTAGGTTTTTGGTCTCTTGGAACTCCTACAAAGAGTTGCAAATATGATTTGTACAACCTAAATCCACACAGCAGAAATCCGTGGGATTTTGTACTAAATATATTTCAAGAAGGAATGAACTTTTCATAACCTTATTTTGGGCAACTTTGAATTTTGGACAATTCCTCTTCCAATGACCTTTCTCGCCACAATGAAAACACTTTCCTTTGGTGTAGTCCTTTTTCTTTCCCTTGTTGGCAACTCCTAAGGCAATTTACTTACCATTTTGCTTGGTGAAGTCCTTCTTCTTCTTTTACCCTTGCCTTTTGACTTAGGTTAAGAAGAAGAAGCTTCAACCATATTAGCATCAACACTAGATGTACCAAGAATGCCTTCCGCCGCCACCAATTCATTCATTAATTCAGACAATGTATAAATCTTTTTATTCATGTTATAATTAAGTATGAATTCCTTGAATGATTCTGGTAATGATTGGAGTATCATATCCGCTTAGGATTCTCCATCAATATCGGCACCTAAAACCTCCAGTGTATTCAGATGAGAGATCATCCTAAGACAATGCTCCTTTATTGAAGTACCTTCAGCCATTTTGGTATTAGAAATCTGCTTCATAGTTTCTTGCTTAGCAAAACGACCTTGCTCACCAAACATCTCCTTCAGACTTAGCATTATGTTCGAAGCTAGTTCTACATCCTACATTTGCTGCTATAGAACATTTGAAATAGATGCTAGGATATAGCACTTGACCATCTCATTAGATTTCTTCCAACGATCATATTACTATTTTTCCTTAAGAGGAGAATCTAATATGGGAAGTTAGGACAAGGTTCATAAAGCACGAATTTGTACTCTTCAGTAATGAGAACAATGTCCAAGTTTCTTTTCCAGTCAATATAGTTGGATCCAGTCAGTTTGTTTTGATTAAGAATAGCAACAAGTGGGCTAAAAGATGCCATGATTTAAATCTAAAAATAACAAACATGAATATAATAAGTAAGCTGGACATTATCAATTTAGTATATAAACATATAGTATGGAACCTTAATAAAACCATAACATAAAATATGCAACGACAATCCAATCCATGTCTATAATTCCTTGGCAGCAAGTATATTACAAACATCATGATTGATTGAGAAATATTCTCATTATTAGTGCTATCATGATAACTCTTATCAAACACTAATCTAGTGTACACCATTATCTAGATTCGTGTGTAGCCATATTTCATCTCCCTTATAGTGTTTAAACTTGTAGTACCATGAAACAAAACACCCTCCTTTGGGATCATGAGGCATATACGCCAAGACGAGGTGCTTCTTCACACTATTTTAAATGGGTAAGTTCAATCTTGTAGTACTATGACGTAAACACCCTCCTTTGGGATTGCGAGGCATATACACCAAGACGAGGTGCTTGTTCACACTACTTTGAACCGAGAATGAAGGCTGTGAGATCCAACCCTTGTACCTCTCTCCCACTAGATATTTTGGAAGAAAGGTTTTCAATTAGAAATCATGTGTAATCTCATCACACATAACCTTGCACTTCTAAAGTGTGAAAACACTTAGAAAAATTCAAAATTCACAGGATTCGATCGATCGAACCTTTTTCTCGATCAGTCGAAAAAGTGAAGAAATTCATACCAAACCTTATGCCTAGCTCGATTGATACTTAATTGTTACTCGATCAATCAAAAAAGAACATTCGATTGATTGGAAGCAATTTTCGATCAATCGAAAATATAAAGAAAATCATCACATAGGTTTTGTCCAATTTGATAAACTCTCGATTGCGAGTCGATCTTTCAAAAATGAATATTCGATCGATCCAAAATAAATTTCAATCGATCAAAGGTGAATCTTGATTGATCAAAACTCATGAAACTGAATTTTTTCCAGAATTTTTCTAAAGTAGTTTTCAATGGTTTTCATGAATAAACTTCTATGATATGAACATAAACGATTGAGATTGTGATCAAAAACTAAATTTCATTAATGTTATAGCCTTAAATTTCAATCTAACATAGTTAATATCAAACTTAAACAACATCATAAGATCAATATCAATTTTTTTTCAGACAATAATTTCAACAACTATGCAGAAAATTGATTGTAGAATCTTCTAACATCATGAAATTACTATCTTTGATTCCAAAACTCACAAAACATGTTATACAAATTCGAAATTGAAGACCACTTTGATACCAATTGTAGGAAAAACATAGTTTGTATCATATAAAAACATACACAGTAGAAAATTAACGAATTTACTTCAGTCACAATTGATAACATGTACTATGTAAATTTCAGAATTTAAGAACAAGAGAGCGTACCTTGGTGCAGTGAAATTCAAAACCAAAGATTAGAAGTACTTGGGAACATTTTTAATTTTCACTCCAATTCCACTTTTACCCAGGAAGTGTGGTCTCTCAATCAGTTTATACGTATGTATTCAAAGGAGAATAAGAGAGTGGCTAACACTCATATACACACTATTTTCATACATTACCATACATTACAAAATTTTGTATACTTCTCTCCTTATATATAATTGATTATTTAATTGAGCTAACTTTTTGGGTCATTCCAATTGGGTTTTAGTATGTGGATTGGAGTGGGACCAAAAGGGACAAATAAGACACTAGCTCCAATGGCTTCAACACTTGATCTTGAAACAAAATTTCTTAAAGTATTAAACACATCCTAGATTTGCCTAAATACAAGTAAAATGCATTTTGTCAAAGGATTAGCCAATTACATAAAATAGTGACATATGTTCCTAACAAGTGAATCACATATGTCCTAACAATCTCCTCCTTTGGCAATTTGTGACAAAACCACAACAAAAAAATGAACATATAAGAGAAGTCATAAATCATTCAACTCATATTCACTTGTTGAATACAATAAAATCTATCCTAACACAAACTCTTGAAAAACTTTGCAAGAAAAGAGTTTATGGCAAGAAGACTTTGACAACCTGTATTTCTAAAACACTTTAAAGAAAACTTAATAAGGTATCTTTGTGTGAAACAGAAATAATAAATTACATACAATTCATAAGAAACATGTGTATGGAGATAAAAAAGAAACAACACATGTAGAGGTAGGTGAAAGAAAACATACATCATATATATATATATACACACGCATACCAAAGAAAGCACAATGTATGTAAACATGGTCACAAGATTGGTGTACAAGAAGAAGGTGGTAAGCACTCCCCCTAACAAGATGAAACACATCTACCCCTTACAAAGACATGTATTTCTCATCCTAACATGTAGAATCTTAAAAAAAAAAGAAAAAAAAAACCACATGTCTCATCACATTTTCTCCCCCTTTTTGTCATGATTGACAAATGGTACAAGAACCTAGAAAGTTTCACCTGAGAAACATAAAGATGATCAAGGATGATTAAGGGAGTACAAGGAATCCATATAAATGCATGAATGTAATGAAACAAGATACTATGGATGACAAGATAATAGAAAGATGTAAAACATGTGAAAAACAAATCTCTCAACAAGAAAAAAAATGCCATGCTCATAGATTCAAAACACACACACACACACACACACACACACACACACACACACACACACACACTAAATAAGTCTAACCAATTTTATATTTAAAAAACAAGTTAAGATAGTTTAGTGAGCATACATTAACACATGTAAACATTGTGATGGCCAAATCACATTGTACTTGCACATATATCAAGAGTAACAAAGAATATTGCGTGTTGTGTGTGAAAAACATTACAAGATTGCATAAGTGTATACATGTTATGACGATTTGAGATATGAAAAATCACTTTAACTTACACACAATCATAACTATTTGATGGAGACTATCACCTTCGATGTACATTTTATAACTCCCACATCTCCTATAATACACACTTGCAATCATATTTAAAAGCATTTTGATCTTTTTGCTTTTATTTTCTTTGCATATTTTTCTTTTAAGCAAATCATGCATGGGTATATATAAGAGATAGAAAAGAAATATCCAATTATGTTAAACTTTTGACATTCCAATTTTGTTATGCCGAAGCACACAAATGTCATTGACATTGCACTTTTACTATGCCGAAACAAACATATGTCATTTTATGATTGGCGAGCAACAATGGTGAAATGGTTATTTATGCCTTTCTCTTAGGGTTTTCTAGTCCTTCACATCAAAAAGAGTGACACGAGTGTTAAGTACAAGAGATTACTTAATCTTACTCATCACAAACAAAAGTCACAAAGCTCACTTGCTTAGTTGTGCATAAAGATGCTTATCTAAGTTACAAGAGATACAAAGTTTAGAAAACTTTGTTTCAATGGCCATCTAAGTTACACAAGTACCAATGTACACAAACACACTGTTTTTGTATTTTTCTTATTTTTCCTTTTTTATTTTTATTTTGAAAACAAAACAAAATAAAAACTAGACAACCAAACAAAAACAGATAAACAACATAAAAGCATGAAAGAAAGATGCATATGCATGAAGGCATGATAGAAAAATGCAGATGCATGAAAGCATGATTCCAAAAACAGATAAGAAATCAAGTAAAAAGAATCCTACTTTAGATAGAATGAATTAAAGCAGAGGACATACAGAAAAGATAATTAAGTCTTAGGCTCCTTTCTCACTCACACAGCACGAGTCTTTGGCAGTGAAGATAAAAAGGCACGTGTCCTAGTATGTCTACTAAAGGACATAGAAGAATTAGAATTCTCCTAAAATTGAGTTAAAAAGCTCAAAGTTTTTAATAACTCTTCAAACAAAGGTATAGGTTCTTGAGAGGAAACTTGTGATCATTTGGACAATTGCTTTTAAGGATATAACCTAAAGCAATTAAGATGAATGTGTCTAGAAACACCACAATGGTGACAAACATGAGGTCTAACAAAGGATTTAGAATTATTCAAATCAGTTTTGGATTTCATACCTTTATTACCTCTCTCAGATTGTGGCACAAAGACAGTCCTTGATCTAGAAGCCATGGAAGAGGAAATAGCATATCCTAAGCTAGTCTTATCAAAACTAGGCTTTTGAGCACTTAATACCTCTTCAAGCTTTGCACTAGACATCTTTTCTATTTGAGTTCTAGCTTGACCCAACTAACCTTATAGTCTCATCTAGCTTGACTAACAGATTAGCTTTTTCAGTTTTTACCTTATTAAGCTCTTTTCTACAAAGATAAGAAGTCTTTTCAAATTTTATAAATTCAGTGCATAGCTTATCATAGGCTTCCTGAAGGGTTAACTTCTTGGGTACTTCATCATTAGAAGAATCCTCACTATCACTAGCACTCTCCACAATCACCTTATCAGTTGAGGCAACAAAGGTTATAAAGTGACTACATTCATTCGCATACTCATCAGAAAAGTCATTCTCAGTATCACTCAAAGTAGCAACCAACCCTTTATCTTTTGACTCCTCGGTCTTTTCCTTCATTAGTTTTGGGCACTTTATCCTCATATGACCAAAACCTTTGTACTCATGGCATTGGATAAGGAGTTTCTCATTCTTACCCTTCCTAGAGGATTTAGATTTCCTAGGAGGTTTGCCCTTATCCTTTTTCCTAAATTGAAGAAGCTTGATAATCTTATCAGTTATAAAGGTTAGATCCTCATCCTCATCTTCACTTTCATCTTCATCTTCAGAGTCCTTAATCTCTTCCTCTATACCCTTAAGAGCCAAGTTTTTACTCTTTTCACCTTTTCCCATTAAGCCTAATGCCATCTTATAGGTTCGAAGGTTCCCTACAAGTTCAGTCAAAGGAAATTGATCAATGTCCTTCACTTCTTCAATGGCAGTGATCTTGGCACAGTGGCAAGGTTTCGCGTCTATGTATACAGCATGATGCGTACCTACATGCTCATACTGAGACAAACTGACGCCCCTCAAAGTACTAAGCATGTTGATGCATATCACATAAATGGGGAAACCGGTGTTCCTGGGTGACATGGATCAGGACGATTATACCGCGATGATTGTGCACACAATATAGAATGAATATGCATATACGACAATCACCTTAAGCACATACCCACACTACAAGGTCAAGAGCTCTCATGATTAGAGGGGTCACTTAAATAGTCATGAGAGTCCATCATACAAAGTGCACAATCACCCATATACAAATAAATATAGATATACATACATCATGCATAATGCAACCACACAGCAGGAAAGTAAATCGAACATTGCTAACGTTTCAAGAGTATGGCCTAGCAAGGTACAGGATGTTAGGACATATGTGGTTCACTTGTTAAGAACATATGTCATTCATTTATGTAATTGGCTAATCTTTTGACAAAATGCACTTTACTTGTATTTAGGTAAATCTAGAATGTGTTGAAATACTTCAAGAAAACATGTTTCAAGATCAAGCGTTGAAGCCTTCAAGCCTGTTCAAGCAAACAAGCTAAAAGTGCAAAGTTACTAAAGCTCGACAGCTAGTTCGACAGCTAGCATATGTCGAGATTTAAGGAAGATGTTTTGCTCGTGGCTTGACAACTATCTCGACAGATGCTAGACAACTTCTATCTGTCGAGGTTTATAAAATCAGAATTTCTAATCTGATTTCTTGGGATCCGTGGATGTGTCTTTGGGCCTTCTTTTCTCCTAACCCTAGACATATGATATGATTGTTTTAAAGGTCGTCAAAGGGGTTCACAAGTTGCACAAGCATTGAGAAAACTTTTTCAAGCAAATTATGACTGGAGACAAAGTTTTGTCCCAGTTCATCTCTTTTGAAGAAGTTGCTATGTATGTGCACCTTTGGGTTTTGTGACCAAGCATCTTCTTGATCTTCATCATGGATGAACTAAAGAACTTTGTAGCCAACAAACTTTCTCTAGTTTATGATTGAAGTTGCTTACTGGGATCTGCGCAATTGGTTAGTCATGTACTTGGGAGCCGTGCATCAAAAGGAGAAATTGTCACTATAAAACAAGTCCAATTGGGTATTGGCGTAAGAGTTCAACTGTAGGTTGGTAAGGTACTTGGGATTCCTTTACTTGTAATTGCTTATTGTGATAATAGTGGAGTTTCGGGAGTGGTGACCTGAAAATTACTCGGTGGGATTTTTGCTGTCAGATTTTCTCCATTCGTAAACAAATCACTGTGTTATTTATTTTCCGCTGCATAATTAGTTTATTGGTGATTTGTTTGTGCTACCACATGTTTGCATGTTAAACTGATTAATTAATAACTTGGCAAATTAGTTAATTAATTAAATCACAAGAGGTCAATACGTTTTTGGCCTATCAAGTGGTATCAGAGCAGGCACACTCTGATTAGGTTTAATCTTTACTGTGTTGATCCATTGACCCTTGTTTGTCATGGATAGAGGACAATCATTAATCATACCTCTTTTATTTGATGGCACTAACTATGCATACTGAAAAATACGCATGAGAGCTTCTTTGCAGTCTTTAGATGAAAAGGTGTGGCAAGTTGTGGAGATTGGCTGGACCAAGCCAAAGGAAGCACTAGCCGATTGGGATGAAGCCATGATCAAGGTGGCAAACTTCAACAACAGAGCATTGAATGCCTTATTCAGTGCAGTCACCAATGAGGAGTTTAAGAAGATATCCTTCACAAAAACTGCAAAGGAAGCATAAACCATCCTCTAGACAACCTATGAGGGTACAAAAGCTGTCAAGGATTCAAAATTTCAAAGGCTCACTACAAGCTTTGAAGAAATAAAGATGGAGTAGGATGAGTCGTTCGATGAGTTCTATGCCAAGCTCAAGGACATAGTGAACTCAGCCTTCAATCTTGGAGAAACTATTCTTGAACCCAAGATTGTGAGGAAAGTTCTCAGATCTCTACCCGAGAGATTCTATGCGAAGATTACGGTAATAGAGGAATTAAAGGATATTGACAAGAGCAATACAAGTGGAAATGAGGCTATCTAGGATTAGCAAGTCAGGTAAAGGCAAGAGCATGGCTGATGCACACCAAGGAGCTGGACATGCTGATCATACAAGTGGAAATGGGGCTGAATTTGCACAAGACCCTTTGTCATTTTCTAGTGGCCCA
Organism: Quercus variabilis; assembly: GCA_030445155.1. Taxonomy (NCBI): domain Eukaryota; kingdom Viridiplantae; phylum Streptophyta; class Magnoliopsida; order Fagales; family Fagaceae; genus Quercus; species Quercus variabilis. The sequence continues at coordinate 35,243,956 of CP129453.1, read as the reverse complement.
ATTACAATACTTAGAGCCAAACGTTTCAAGGAAGCACTAAATGGGCTAGTCCAAGAGAATTGGGCTGATTCTAAAAAGACCAAGATGGGCTCAAATAATAATCAAGGCTTAGTCCATGTCATCAAAGCAATTGAAGAGGTTAATGCATGCAAATTCGCAACCAACATGGTCTGACCATAAAAGGGTGTGAATTTGTTAAGTTCCAAGGATATTAAATGGGAAGATGTCTTGGTATTGGCTGAATTTGTTAACTTTCCAAGGATATTAAATTGGAAGATGTCTTGGTATTAGCTAAATTTGTTAAGTTCCAAGGATATTAAATGGGAAGATGTCTTGGTATTGGCTGGGCATGTTAATTCTAGTCATTTAGCAATTTTGACTGCCTTTAGAAGTCCTAGAATAACTAAAAAATGTGGGAACTTGATTTGATTAATTTTTGTGTTGTCATTGAAGTTGTAATTATGATTTTTACCTATTCTTGGAGGGTTGTTCCAAGTATATATCTGGTAGAACAAATTTTAAAAGAAGACGGATTGGTATTCAGAAAATTATTCTCCTTGTGAGTCTTATGATCTTTTGGTTCTTAAAAGAACTCTTGAACTTATCAAGTTAATCTTGTGGTGTTCAAACAACCAAACTTATCACCTTTGATTCTTGAGAGATTCTTAGGAATTCCTGGTGTGGCATTTCAATTCTATCGTAGTCTTGGTTTTCATCTGGTTAGGTGACGAGTCAAGGCTCAACAAATCTTGTCTACACGATCTTGGGGTTCCAAGTCATCATTGTTATTGGGTTTCATCACAATTGTTGGTGAAGTTCATATCATTTTGGTATCAGAGCTTTGGTTCTAAGATAAGTTTGACTATTTTTTTTTTTACGTTCATTCTATTTCCTATTCCTTGCTCAAAAAAAAAAAAAAAAAAAAAAAAAAAAGAAGAAAAAAAAAGGAAAAGAAGATTTCTTAGTACACGAAGAGGAAAATTTCCCAGTCATATCATTTTTCAGTACATAATTCTAGTAAGAAAATTTCTTCATTTCAATCTTGTTTCTCATCATTATTCAAGTTCTTGACCTTGTTGATGAGTTTTGGTTGTTTCTCATTTTGAATTGCTGCTAGTTTATTTTGAATTATTTTCTTGAAGTTCGATTAAGAACTAAAGAAGACACAAAAGAGTGGAAAAAAAGGCAAGAGTGTGTGAGATAATAAGAGGGTAAAAGCCGTTTAGAGTGAAAACATAAGTGCGAGTGTATCAATTCTTGAGTGAAACACGTAAGGGAGGGCTTGTGAGGATTCTAATTTTGTTTTGCAGATTTTAAATACGTCCAATAATCAAGAAGAAGACATAACCGAAGGACTTCGACCACCAACGGATCAGACCCTCCAAATGCAAGTGATGCTAGGGGAGATGAGGCGTATGTTGAGGGTTGAATTAGAACCTATTCATGAAAGGTTGGATAGGGTAGAAGCGAGAGCTCCTAGGGGCCAGCAACATGACAACCCCAATAGACAGCAAGGTGGGCGTGTTCCATGGCGGAATGTTGAGGAAGAGGCGGAGTTAGAGGAGGTTGATGGGCCATATGTGAACTGAGGCATGTTTGAGCGTGGGTATGGGAATAGAGAAGCAAGGATGGGTAGGCCTAAGAGGGATAATGATTTAGGAAACATAAAGATTAAAATTCCATCTTTTCAAGGTAAAAATGATCCTGAAGTTTATTTGGAGTGGGAAACTAAAATGGAGATGGTGTTTGATTGTCACAAGTATTCGGAGATAAAGAAGGTTAAGTTGGCTGCAATTGAATTTACTGATTATGCCATTGTTTGATGGGATCAATTATTGATTAATAGGAGGAATAGAGAACCATTGTGGACACTTGGGAGGAGATGAAAATGTTTATGAGGAGGCGTTTTGTACCCAATCACTATTATAGGGGATTGTATCAAAAGTTGCAGAGGTTAACTCACGGATCCAAGAGTGTGGATGAGTATTACAAGGAGATGGAGGTAGCTATGATCTGGGCTAATGTAGAAGAGGACCGGGAAGCCACCATGGCTAGGTTCTTGCACGGTTTAAATCCTGAGATTGCGGATGTAGTTGAGATGCAGCACTATGTTGAATTGACGGATATGGTGCATCAAGCCATAAAGGTGGAGGAACAATTCAAACGAAAGGGATTGGCTAGGAGGGGACAACCTATGGCTACCACAAGTCCATGGAAGACAACTCCAAAAAGGGATGAGCAGCTATAAAATAAGCTAAAATTTGAACCATCTAGGAGTGCCAACTCAAAGCCCACTTTAGGTAACACCGAGGCTTCGAGTTCTAAAACACATGATATTAAGTGTTTTAAATGTCAAGGGCAAAGACACATAGCCAGCCAGAGTGTAAACAAAAGGGTGATGGTGATAAATGCTCAAGGAGAGCTTGAGTCGGAGAATGAGGAAAAAGTAGATGAAGATGTCCACATGTCATCTTTGGAGGATGTCGATGATGAGCAAAATGCTGTGGTGGGAGATTTATTGGTAGCAAGGCAAGTTCTCAATGTGCAGGTTAAGGAGGAAGAAAGTAATCAAAGGGAGAACTTGTTTCATACTCGGTGCTTTGTAAATAACAAAGTTTGTAGTGTCATTATTGATGGAGGGAGTTGTACAAACGTAGCTAGCACTTATTTGGTGGAAAAATTGGCCTTAATTACCTTGAAACATCCTCAACCTTACTGGCTTCAGTGGCTGAATGAATGTGGCGAAATCAAGGTGACAAGACAAGTGTTGGTGGCATTATCCATTGGCAAATATGAGGATGAGGTGCTATGTGATGTGGTTCCCATGCATGCATGCCATTTATTGTTGGGAAGACCATGGCAGCATGATCGGAAGGTTACGCATGATGGATTCACAAATAAGTATTCCTTCACTCTTAAAGGGTAACCTATTACTCTTGTGCCATTAACTCCAAAACAGGTCAGGGAGGACCAATTGAAGTTACAAAAATCAAATGAAAAAAGAAAGGAAAAAGAAAGGAAGGCCGAAATTGAAAAAAAAAAGAGTTTAAAAAAAAGGAGAGAAAAACAATGATCAGAGTGAAAAAGAAAGAGAGAGGGATTTGGCCATAATAAGAGTAAGAGAGGAAAAATTCAATTACATTGCAAAAAAAAGTGAGATCAAGAGAGCATTATTTTCACACTAGCCCCTTATTGTACTCATATACAAGGAGGCTCTTTTATGTACTAATGATCTCGCCGGTGCATTGCCGAGCAATATTGTTTCTCTTTTGCAGGAGTTTGAAGATGTCCTTCCCGAAAAGGTACCTCATGGTTTATCTCCAATTTGAGGGATTGAAAATCAAATTGATTTCATACCTAGTGCATCAATTCCAAAACGACCTACTTATAGGAGTAATCCCAAGGAGAGCAAGGAACTTCAGAGGCAAGTAGGTGAATTATTGGAAAAGGGGTATGTGCGAGAAAGCATGAGTCCTTGTGCAGTTCTAGTGTTATTAGTTCCTAAGAAGGATGGAACATGGAGGATGTGTGTCAACTGCCAAGCCATCAACAACATAACGGTAAAATATCGTCATCCCATTCCTAGATTAAATGATATGTTGGATGAATTACATGATTCTTGTGCCTTTACAAAAATTGATCTTAAGAGTGGATATCACGAGATTAGAATGAAGGAAGGTGATGAATGGAAAACTGCTTTTAAGACTAAATATGGTTTGTATGAGTGGTTAGTAATGCCTTTCGGTTTAACTAATGCTCCGAGCACATTTATGCGTGCTTTTATTGGCAGATTTGTAGTTGTGTATTTCGATGATATCCTAATTTATAGCAAAAATTTGGAAGAATATGTAATGCATTTGAAATTTGTTTTGGAAATTCTAAGGAAAGAAAGGTTGTTTGCTAACCTCAAAAAGTGCACGTTTTGTACGGATAAGCTTGTGTTTCTTGGTTTTGTTGTTGGTAAAGGAGGAATTGAGGTGGACAAGGAAAAGGTGAAGGCAATCCAAGAGTGGCCAACGCCTACAACAATTAGCCAAGTGAGGAGTTTCCACAGCTTAGTTAGCTTCTATAGACGGTTTGTGCGTGATTTTAATAGCTAAGCCACCCCTCTCACTGAAGTCATCAAGAAAAATGTGTCGTTTAAGTGGGGGAAAGAACAAGAAAAGACATTTAATCAGCTCAAAGAAAAGTTAACTAATGCATCTTTGCTTGTTTTACCTAACTTTGCTAAAACTTTTGAAATTGAGTGTGATGCTTCAAGAATAGGTATTGGAGCTGTTTTGATGCAAGAAGGCCGTTCAGTTGCTTATTTCAGTGAAAAGTTGGGTGGGGCAGCCCTAAATTACCCCACTTATGATAAGGAGATGTATGCCTTGGTAAGGGCTTTGGAAAATTGGCAACACTATCTATGGCCAAAGGAATTTGTGATTCACACATATCACGAATCTTTGAAGCATTTGAAAGGACAACAAAGGTTGAACAAACGCCATGCCAAATGGGTAGAATTCATTGAAACATTTCCTTATGTGATCAGATACAAGCAAGGAAAGAAAAATGTGGTGGCTGATGCATTGTCTCGAAGGTATGCTTTACTTTCCATTTTAGATACAAAAATTCTTGGCTTTGAATACATTAAGGATCTGTATGCACAAGATTCTGATTTTTCTGATGTGTTCAATGCATGTGAAAAAGTAGCATTTGGTAAGTTTTATAGGCATGATGGATTTTTGTTTCGAGAAAATAAACTGTGTGTGCCTATGTGTTCTTTGCGTGAATTGTTTGTGAAAGAAGCTCATGGTGGTGGTTTAATGGGTCACTTTGGTGTAGCTAAGACTTTAGGAATTTTGCATGATCATTTTTTTTTGGCCTTATATGAAACGTGATGTGGAAAGAATCTTTAAGACATGTATCACGTGTAAACATGCTAAGTCTAAGTTGAAACCCCATGGTTTGTACACCCCTTTGCCAATACCTAGTGAACCTTGGACTGATATTTCTATGAATTTTGTTTTAGGTTTACCTAGGACTAAGAGGGGGAAAGATTTAGTTTTTGTGGTGGTAGATAGATTTTCCAAGATGGCACACTTCATTGCATGTCACAAAACTAATGATGCATCACATATAGCTGATTTATTCTTCAAAGAAATTGTTAGGCTACATGGTATGCCTAGGACCATTGTTTCTGATAGGGATGCAAAGTTTTTAAGTTACTTTTGGAAAACTTTGTTGGGAAAGTTGGGAACCAAGTTGTTGTTTTCTACTACTTGTCATCCACAAACGGATGGTCAAACTGAAGTAGTAAATAGAACTTTGTCTTCCTTGTTGCGTGCTATCATTAAAAAGAACTTGAAAACCTAGGAAGATTGTTTGCCACATGTTGAATTTGCTTACAATAGAAGTATACATTCTGCATCTAAGTTTTCACCATTTGAAATTGTTTATGGTTTTAACCCATTGTCACCTTTGGATTTAACTTCTTTACCTTTGAGTGAACGTATGAACTTAGATGGCAAAAAGAAAGTAGAATTTGTAAAGATGATTCATGAAAAGGCACGGCTAAATATTGAAAGGAGGACTCAACAATATGTCCATCAAGCCAACAAGGGACGCAAGAAGGTAGTGTTTGAACCAGGAGATTGGGTTTGGTTGCACTTAAGGAAGGAACGTTTTCCAGAGAAACGGCGTTCAAAACTCCTACCTCGGGGTGATGGACCATTTCAATTAGTAGAGCGCATCAATGATAATGCCTACAAGCTAGACTTACCCGGTGAGTATGATGTCAGTGCAAGCTTTAATGTTGCTGATTTGTCTCCTTTTAATGTAGGTGATGATTTAAGGACAAATCCTTTTCAAGAGGGGCAGAATGATGCACTCCAAGAGTTGGACATGCTAATTATACAAGTGAAAATGGAGCTGAATTTGCATAAGACCCTTTGTCATTTTCTAGTGGCCCAACTGCAAGACTTAGAGCCAAACGTTTCAAGGAAGCACTAAATGGGCTAGTCTAAGAGAATTGGGCTGATTCTAAAAAGATCAAGATGGGCTCAAATAATAATCAAGGCTTAGTCCATGTCATCAAAGCAATTGAAGAAGTTAATGCATGCAAATTCGCAACCAGCATGGTCTGACCATAAAATGGTGTGAATTTGTTAAGTTCCAAGGATATTAAATGGGAAGATGTCTTGGTATTGACTGATTTTGTTAAGTTCCAAGGATATTAAATTGGAAGATGTCTTGGAATTGGCTGAATTTGTTAAGTTCCAAGGATATTAAATGGGAAGATGTCTTGGTATTGGCTAGGCATGTTAATTCTAGTCATTTAGCTATTTTGACTGCCTTTAGAAGTCCTAGAATAACTAAAAAAAACGTGGGAACTTGATTTGATTAATTTTTGTGTTGTTTTTGAAGTTGTAATTATGATTTTTACCTATTCTTGGAGGATTGTTCCAAGTATATATTTGGTAGAACGAATTTTAAAAGAAGATAGATTGGTATTCAGAAAATTATTCTCCTTGTGAGTCTTGTGATTCTCTTGGTTCTTAAAAGAACTTTTGAACTTATCAAGTTAATCTTGTGGCATTCAAACAACCAAACTTATCACCTTTGATTCTTGAGAGATTCTTAGGAATTCTTGGTGTGGCGTTTCAATTCTATTGTAGTATTGGTTTTCATCTGGTTAGGTGACGGGTCAAGGCTCAACAAATCTTGTCTACACGATCTTGGGGTTCCAAACCATCATTGTTATTGGGTTTCATCACAATTATTGGTGAAGTTCATATCCATGGCCTTGAAGGCAAAGAGTAGTGACACAGATGAGTCTTCCGATAATGAAGATTCCAAGATGAAGTCCTACATTACAAGGCAGTTCAAGAAGTTTATGAATAATGCCAACGAAAGGAGCTTCGACAAGGACCGCAGACAATTTAGTTCTTCTCAGTTTAAGGGCCAAGACAAAGGGAAAAAGGATGCTAAGGATGGCAGTCAGTACACTATTCCTGTAGGACCAAAGTGTTTTGGGTGTCATGGATTTGGTCATATGAAGCAAGAATGCCCCACATATCTTAAGAGCATTGGGAAGAGTAAGGCACTTGTTGCAACCTTGAGTGACACTAAGCCTGAGGATGATTCCGACGATGAGGATGACAGAATCTTGAATGCCTTCACTGCCACAGTCAATCCTACTGAATGGATTGTTGAAGACGTGGAAGAAGAAGAATTGGTGGATTCTAAGTGTAAGAAGATAAACGATCAAGATGATATCCATACAGCCTATGAGAAACTTTTCAAGCTCTCTGAGAAGCATGAGAAACTGTATAGGCTGGCCACCAAGAAGCTCAATGATATGGAACTTGATCATGAAGAGATTTCCACAAAATTTGATGAAGCTAATTAAACAACTTGTGCACTGAGGTTTGAGAACAATTTCTTGGCTGAGAAGACCAAGAAGCTTGAAGAGGAGCTGTTTCAAGTCAGAGTTCAATTGGAGAGGACTTCAAGTGAAAGCTTGATGAGATGCTCAGCATTCAGAAATCTGCTTTGGATCGAACAGGTTTAGGGTATGGTCTTTCTTCCTCTAATATTGCTTCCACTAGTGCTACTACGTTTGTTCCTCCTGCTAATAATATTGAAACTGAAAACACTGATGTTAAAACTGAATTAACTAGTAAGAACTTAAACAAGGGTAAATCTATCTTAGGAGCACCCCCTAAGTAGGATAAGAAAGATGTTAAGAACTCTAGGGCTAAGAAGGCTAACTCTCAAAAGCCTAAATAAAAGAAGCAGCATCTCTGTCATCATTATGGAGCTGCAGGTCATACTCGACCAAATTGCTATAAGTGGTTAGCCACTCAACAGAGCAACAGCATGATCACATTTGGAAGCTAGAATCAGCTTCAATCCTCTCTTGCTCCTCTTGGTGATCTTCTTATAAAACCCTTATGTTCCTTTTGAACTTGAACGGTTTCAATTCTTTCCCCTCACCGCCGGTTCAAGGATTTAATCAAAGGAAACACTCTTCCAAGGTGTGGAAGAAAAAGGACTCTAAGTGATTTAATCACTTTCTTTTATCTTCTTGTTTTTGTTTGTTGCATTAATTGTGTGTTTTGCTTTTATTTTGAGTCAGTCTAGTTTTATACTTTGCTTTGTTTGACATGTTTTCGTTTGTTTGTTTTCAGTTTTGTTTATTTTGTTTTTGATATAAAAAAAATTGAAAAAAAAAAAAATACAAAAACAGTGTGTGTTTTGTGTACTTTGGTACTTGTGTACCTTGGATGGCTATTGAAACAAAATTTTCTAAACTTTATATCATTTGTAGCTTAAATGAGCATTCTTATGCACAACTAAGCAAGTGAGTTTTGTGACTCTTATTTGTGATGAGTAAGATTAAGTTATCTCTTGAACTTAACACTCGTATCACTCTTTTTGACGGGAAGGACTAGAAAATTCTAAGAGAAATGCATAAATAACCATCTCATCACTGTTGCCCGCCAATTATAATAAGACACCTATATGCTTCGTCATAGCAAAAGTGCAATGTCAAAGACATCCATATGCTTCAGCATAGTAAAAGTGCAATGTCAAATGCTTAACATCTTGGGTATTTCTTTTCTCTCTCCTATATGCCTGTGCATGATATGCTAAATAAAAGAAAATAGGCAAAGAAAATAAAAAGAAAAAAGATTAAAAATGCTTTAAATATGATTGCAAGCGTGTACTCTAGGAGATGTGGGAGTTATAAGATGTACTTCGAAGGTGATAGTCTCCATCAAATAGTTATGATTGTGTGTGAGTTAAAGTGATTTTCTTATATCTCAAATCATCATAACATGTATACACATGCAATTTTGCGATGTTTTTCACACACAACATGCAATATTCTTTGCTACTCTTGATACATGTGCAGGTACAATGTGATTTGGTCATCGCAAGGTTTTACATGTGCTAATGTATGCTCATTAAACTGTCTTGACTTGTTTTTGAAATATAAAATTTGTTAGACTTGTTTAGTGTGTGTGTTTCTTGAGGTCCATGTGCTTAAATTTATTTTTGAGAGATATTTTTGAGAGCTTAATATATTGATTAGATCAGTGTTTGAGTTGCAAGTTAGATTGCATTTATGTCTGTGTTTTTTTCTTCTAAAAAAAAAAAAAAACTGTTTTTAAAAGCTGGCTCGACACCTCCTCGATACCTTGCTATTTGTTGAGCTTCTCAAGTTTTTTCCTTATCGCAATCTCGACACCTCCTCGATACCTGGTGGATCGATCGAGAAATCTCCTACCTCCCTCGATAGCTGTCCTGACACCTCTCGATACCTCATCTGTCAAGATTTATTGAGGATTCTATTTAAGCTCCTCGTGCGATTCGAACCTCATTTCTCTCGATCTCTTTCTTGATAGCTCTCTGTTTTCTCTCCTAAACACTTTCATCTCACTCCAATCTTGCTCCTCAAGGTTTCTTCAAGCTTCCTCAAAGTTTTTCTTCACTTGGTAAGCTTGCCTTGATATATTCTCTATGGAGTTGTATCAGGTGAACATTCGTGTTAGTTGTATTGCATGATGGCAGGCAGTTATGGGTGGCTATGCTTCTGAGGCTACTCCTTCACCACCTCTTCTAGTGGCTTTTGATTTTGACGATGATGCTTTAGATGGTGATGATGATGGAGATGCTAGCTCTACTGATGAGATGTCTACTTGACACTCTACCCTTTGTCACTCATGACAAAAAGGGCGAGTAATTTTGGGATATGAGAGTAGTCATCTTAGGGGGAGAGTTAGTATAGGATATTTTGTTGGGGGGAGTGTTGATACTTGAGGGATGTAGTGAGGATATGATGTATCTTTTCTTTTCTTTTCTTTCTTAATAGATACATTAATCTTGTACATTGGGTCTTATGATCATTTTTTACATACATTGTACTTATCTTCCTTATATGTTGATGTATGTTTCTTTCACCTACCTTACATGTATTGTTTCTTTTCTCTCTTTATACACATGCTTCTTATACTTATATGCAATGTATTATTTCTGTTTCACATAAAGATGCCTTGATGAGTTTTGTTTAAAGTGTTTCAGAAATACAAGTTGTCAAAGTCTACTTGCCATAAACTCTCTTCTTGCAAAGTTTTTCAAGAGTTTGTGTTAGGATAGATTTTATTATATTCAACAAGTGAATATGAGTTGAGTGATTTATGACTTCTCTCATATCTCATTTGTTTGTTGTGGTTTTGTCACGGATTGTCAAAGGGAGAGATTGTTAGGACATATATGGTTCACTTGTTAAGAACATATGTCATTCTTTTATGTAATTAGCTAACCCTTTGACAAAACGTACTTTACTTGTATTTGGGTAGATCTAGGATATGTTAAAATACTTCAAGAAAACATGTTTCAAGATCAAGTGTTGAAGCATTCAAGTCTGTTCAAGGAAACAAACTGAAAGTGCAAAGTTACTAAATCTCGACAGCTAGCATGTGTTGAGATTTAAGGAAGCTGTTTTGCCCGTGGCTCGACAGCTATCTCGACAGATGCTTGACAGTTTCTATCTATCAAGGTTTATAAAATCAGAATTTTTGATCTGATTTCTTGGGATTTGTGGATGTGTCTTTGGGCTTTTTTTTCTCCAAACCCTAGACATATAAAATGATTGTTTTAAGGGCCATTAAAGGGACAAGTTGCACAAGCATTGAGAAAACTCTTTCAAGCAAATTGTGACCAGAGACCAAGTTTTGCCCTAATTCATTTCTTCTGAAGTTGTTGTGTATGCGCACCTTTGGGTTTTGTGACAAAGCATCTTCTTAATCTTTATCATGCATGAACTGAAGAACTTTGCAACCAATAAACTTTCTCTAGTTTATGATTAAAGTCATGTACTGGGATCCGCGTAATTGGTTAGTCACGTACTTAGGAGCCGTGCATCAAAAGGGGAAATTGTTACTACAGAACAAGTCCAATTGGGTATTGGGGTAAGGGTTCAACTATAGGTTGGTAAGGTATTTGGAATTCCTTTACTTGTAACCGCTTGTTGTGATAATAGTGAAGTTTCGAGAGTGGTGACTTGAAAATCACCCGATGGGGTCTTTGCTATCAGGTTTTTCCCATTTGTAAACAAATCACCGTGTTATTTATTTTCCACTGCATAATTAGTTTATTGGTGATTTGTTTGTGCTACCACGCGTTTGCATGTTAAATTGACTAATTAATAACTTGGCAAATTAGTTAATTAATTTAATCACAAGGGGTCAATACGTTTTTGGCTTATCACAGGAAATGTAAAACAGACATTACCATACCCAAGGAACGCGGCCCAAGCAAAGAGTAGGAAAAGTAAATGAGTACAAGGAGAGGGAGAACCCTAATACATGCTCTAGAGAAGAGGCTTAGAGAAAGAGAGAGAAAGAGAGAACTGCTTTAGAGGGGCTAAGCCCCCTAATCTACTGAACATTGCCCTTGGTTGGCTTACATCTTCTTGCCTGCAACCTTGCCCTTTTTGCTCGCGCCTAGGAGATTGTACCCTTGCTCCAAGTATCCATGTTCCATGCGTGTACATGTAAAGACAAAAGGAACAAGCTAGTAGATAAGCAAAGGAAGAAAGAAGGGAAAAAGGGAAAAAGGGAGAGCATGCTAAGAACACACTAACAAAGAGAGCCAAACAAGGGCAAACAAAGCATGCTAAGCACATGAAGGGGGCAAACAAGCATGTTACCAAACAAAAGAGGGTATCCTAGGAGGACAAATGTAGGTTTGGATCGAGTGTCCATAATTCCATTAGATTGAAGTATGAATGACACAAGTGAGCAAAGACTCATGCATGAACATGTAGGCAAGCATGCAAAGATGCATAAAAGTGAAGAAAGCAAAATGGGTAGCACAAAGCAAGAAAGGCAAGCATATCAACATCACATAGAGCAGAGGAAGGTGTGTATCAAGTACACCAACACCACGGAGGTGTATGTCACAAGTGGTTACATCCAAACAAGCCCTAGGAGGGACGAATGCAACCACACAAAGCAAGTGGCCCTAAGGACCAACAAGCACAAGCCCACAGAGGGCATAAAGCATGGAAAAACTTAGATCTAGAGAGGCTAACATGGAGATAAAGCATAGAAGCAAACAAGCAAACATGGACATTCATAAAGGCAATGATCCAAACCCTATGATATAGGCCTAGGTATGCAGATGTAGGCAATGACCATAAGATCTAGATCTACACCCCACCAATAAGGGCCAACACACAAGAAAGAGAGATATCAAGGGACAAAAGGGCTATAGAAGCATGTGGCATAGCAACCAACATAGATCTAAGCTCACAAGAATGGCATGGAGCACATAAACACATAGATCTAAGCATAGAAGCATAGATCTAAGCATAAACATGGCAAAGAATACACAGGCATGTAGATCTAAGCATAAACATGGCAAGGAGCCTAAAATCATGTGGATCTAAGCACCAACATTAAATTTAGACATATCCTAGCCCAAAAAGGCTAGGCCAACAACATTAAAGCGATAAATCATGGCATAAGCAAAGAAATATGCTAGAAAAACTATAAAGACATGCTAGGAAACAAGAACATGCTAGGAAAAGCAATAAAGCATATTATTGAACAAGAAAAAGCTATAAAAAGAAAAGGGTGTGGATTGTAGCTAAAAAGCCACATACATACCCCTAAACCTCAAATCCAAGGTATAGAACCAAGGAGAAGAAGATTGGGTGCAAGAACACTACCTTGATATTATGGTGAAAAGAGAAGAATCAAAGGTGTTTGATGGTTTTTAGGTGTGTTTGGATGTGTTTGGGAGAGAAATTAGAGAGAGGAGAGAGATAATCTGCCCAGAAATTGCCCAAAATTTGTGCGTGTGTGTGTGTGTGTGTGTGTGTGCGTGTGCGCGCGCGTGCAAAATGAGGGGTCTGAGGGTATTTATGGACCTTGGCATGCCTTCCGAGGCTCGATGCACCTTGTTGGTGCACTGGGTCAGGCTGGCGGCCCTACAAGATGAGCCGAGTCAACTCGACTAACGTTAGCAATTTTGTCTTTTTTCCACTTTTCGGTTTTGACTTCGATCGCATATTGGATGGCCATAACTGTGGATGTCTAGCTTCCAGAACACTAAAGTAATTGAAACACTAATTGTTGGGTCAAAAGTTATGGCCTTGGGAAGTGTGTTGATGCACTTCACATGGTTTTTGAGCCATGAGCAGTTGTTGGAAAGGGAATTTGACATTCTTTGCAATGAAACTAGTTTCAACCCATTCAGATGGTTGGATCAAAATTTGGGGCTCTCGGGAGTAAACTCCAGGTCAAACTTGGTCAACGTGGGTCAAAGTTGACAAAAATCTCCTAGTGGCTCGGGTTTGATGTAAAAGCATGATAAATGTTGTTTTGGGAGGATTTTGACCTCGTTTGACTCACGGTCAACTCAAGGTTGACCAGGGGCATTTTGATCAATTTGACCAGAAAATGCATTTTGAGTACTTCGATGCCCAAATGGGTTGCGCTATGTCAATCTAGATGTTTCCGCGGCCCCTTGGAGAATAGTTAAATTTTTTGGAATTTTTGGGGTCCAGCACATAAATTGAGGGTGGACAAAATACTGTATCTACTGCTGCCCCTTCTTTATCTGACATCTCGAGTGTAATGAGAGGTATTGGATAAAAAATGTAATTCCACATTTTGTTACCCCAAAATTGCATGCAGAAACTGCGTTGTTCATAGGTCGAGACTGGTTTTACTTGATAATGCTGAGCTGCTACTTTAAACTTTTGCTTTGCGCTTGAGGTCAGTGTCTATCTTCTCTTTCTCTTTATTTTCAGCAAATATGTTAGTAGCAAAGCAACTAGGAAAGCATGCTAGAATTTATTTTATTTATTTGGTATTTTTGCATATATGTTTTTTTTTAATATTATTATTTATGTAATGATGATGTTGAAAAATATCTGGTCACATGTTTAAGTTAGCATAGGTGAACCTGCATATGTTGGATGCTACGAAAACACATGAAAATCTATGAAAACTAAGTAGACATGAAATACTATGCATGATAAACAGAAATTTTGAGAGATTGAAAACATGATGATGATGCAACTTTGATTTAAAGGGGAAAGCTTAAAGAAGGAGAGTGGTTTTGAAAATGTGGGACCAAACGAGCGCCATCGAATTGAATCCTTGGAAAGATACTTTGAAAAACATGATATTTTTAGATAAAACGATTCCTATGCTGTGGAAATGTGGAGAAGTTCCTACATCATGGAAGTGTGGAAGGTTGTACTGAGCTGTTGTTAGGCATCAAGCACCATAAAAGATTCCTACGCCGTGGAAGCATGGAGAAGTTCCTACACTGTGGAAGTGTGGAAGTTCATACTGAGTCGTTGTTGGGCATCGAGCACCATAAAAGATTTCTATGTCGTGGAAGCATGGAGAAGTTCATACATTGTGGAAGTGTGGAAGCTTGTACCGAGCTGGTTGGCTGCGTCGAGTACCACAAAAGATTCCTACGCCATGGAAGTGTGGAAGATTGTACTGAGCAGGTTGGAGTGCATCAAGTACCATAAAAGATTCCTACACCACGGAAGTGTGGAGTAGTTTTGTTAAGACTCTTTAAGCTATCTGTGGTTAACACAAAGGAAAAGAATTTTCTGGTTGAATTCAAGGACAACCAGGCCTCCTCAAGAAAGGTGGGAGATAAGGAATGAATTAAGAACTAAAGGAATGATTCATATTATTCATCAAGGCCTTTCTTCACATTACAATCCTCTCTTTTACTCTCATACCTTCTAACTAATTACCCAGTAACTAACTAACAAATACCGAGCAACTAACTAATTGCCAAGGAATTTAGCACATGCTTAATACAATGCTTAGCATATGTTTGATTACAATTCAGCACATGCTCACTAATATAATACAATTTCAACACATGCTCACTAATCCAATACAATTGCTATACAATACAATGCTAATGCTTTCTATCAATACCCCCCCCCCCCTTTAAAACACCTTGCCCACAAGGTGAGGGAAATGCTTGTAGAGAGAATGCAGTGGCTTCCAAGTGGCATCTTCTGCAGAACCACCTTATCACTGTACCAACAACTTAGTGATGACCCTTAATCGAAGATTGAGCTCCTTTCTGTCCAAGATAGCTACTAGTTCAGGCTTGAGAACTCCCACATCATTCACAACTGGTAGAGTAGGAATTGGAAGCATGGAGCGGTTCCTACACTGTGGAAGTATGGAAGATTGTACTGAGCAGGTTGGGGTACATCGAGTACCATAAAAGATTCATATGCCATGGAAGCATGAAGCAGTTCCTTCACCGTGGAAGTGTGGAAGATTGTACTGAGTTAGTTGGGGTGTATCGAGTACCATAAAAAATTTCTTCAATGTGGAAGCGCGAAGGGTTTCATTTAGAGAAACGTGTCCAAAAACTACCCAAAGGTGAAAGGTGTTTGAAAGAGATCCTTTAGAGGCTAATTGAACCTAAATGTGTTTCAACGAGAGAAACAAGTCTGAAGACTACTTGAAGGTGAAAGGTGTTTGAAAGAGACCCTTTAGGGGCTAATTGAACCTGAATGTGTTTTAAGTAGAGAAATGAGTCCGAAGACTACCCGAAGGTGAAAGGTGTTTCAATGAAAGAAACGCATCTGAAGACTACCCAAAGGTGAAGGATACAGAAGAAATCTATTTAAAGATTACCCAAAGGTAAGGAGTTTGTTGGTTGTGCTGTATTATTGAAACGCCAACCAAGGCATGAAAAAAAATGAAGGATTGCCCCATTACGAGATCTTTAGGTTCCTTGATTTGCTGAATTTTGGATTCAATGCTCTGGGGAAGATCCCCTCTTGGAAATGTTGACACTCTTGGTAGAACCAGATGTATGATTCTAGATATTGCCTCTTGGTAGGCTCCCAATGTATGTACGAACATTGCCTTTTGGTAGGCCTTAGATGTATGATGTTGCCTCTTGGTAGGTTCAGATGTATGACTCTTGATGTTACCTCTTGGAAGACTCCTGATGTATGATTCTCGATATTGCCTCTCGGTAGGCTCCTAATGTATGTATAAACATTTCCTCTTGGTAGGCTATGGATGTATGATTCTTGATATGCCTCTCAGTAGGCTCCTGATGTATGTATGAACATTACCTCTCGGTAGGCCTTAGATGTATGTATGCTAGTAGCACTTTAGCATTGATGGACTTGTGGTACCACTGTTCTTACTCATGCATTATCACATTTTTAGGATAAACGGCATTCTTGTGCCGGCTTATATTCCATACTCAATTGCATCGCATCGTATTTCCACGGATTTATCGATGAAATCTGATAGTGATCAGTCCACTGAGGGAGATGGAAAAGGGAAAGACCGCATAAAATAAAACTGCCCTAATGTAGGTTTTATGCAGTTCTTGACAAGAGAGGAAAAGTTCCTAACGGGATGGATCCATTCTTGAGCGTATTGATCAGTAGAAAATGGACTGAACTGTGCAAAATAAACTGCCCTAGTGTAGGATTTTGCACAGTTTTGGATCGGTGAACTGGCTTGACACGAGTTTGAGCTTGTATTGGACGATTATACCACAATGGGTTCCTTGACAACCTTGATAATGGTCATGGATTTCCCAAGCGGGATTTTTGGACTCGCCATGTGGCAAAATGCATTGATTTCCTTGGTTATCAACTAAACCAGCCGATGCTTCAAGAAAAGTTCCTTTAAGGAATTACATGTAGGAAACGACTTTTGCTACCTTCATACCATGCTAGATGGATTGTTTCAATGATCAGGAATGGCCTCAACATAACCTCGCTATACATCCTGGCAATGGGGACTGAACCGAGCCCTGAAATGGGTGAACCGGGCTTTGAAAATGAGGTTCAAGATATTCTGAAATGATAGATGAGATGTGTAAAAATAAATTGCCCTAGTGTAGGTTTTGTGCAGTCTTAGTTTGTGTGACAAATCTCTTGATGGATTGGTCTACAGCTGAACCGACCATGCACCACTCTTAGGGCTAGACGAGGGATAAGGAGAGAGCCATAATGGAGGTTAGTTGTGCTAAGGCGTGTAGCAGAACTGATGATTTAGCATTAAGGCTAGTGGATGCTAGATCCTTCATCCATTCCATTTTTGAGCTTGGAGTATGGGTCGACTGACGAGCCCTGTGAGCCACAGTTGGCATTTCATTATATTCAGGCTGAGGTAGCAAAGAAGGAGGAGGCATTGAGGGTTGCTTCTGCTGAGGTTGGTACCTTGTAGGCTTTACTTGACACAGAGAGAAAAAGCTCTACCTTAAGTTTCACTTTAGAGAGGGAGCTTGTCCGGCTTTGACATGCATACATCAGACTTAGTGAGGTTGCTAGAGACTTGGGCTTTGATGCAACAGGGTTGAAAGAACTGAAGGATTGCCCATTTCAGGATCTGTTGGGTTCCTTGATTTTCTGAATTTTGGATTCAAAGTTTTAGGAAGATACTCTTGGAAATGTTGACACTCTTGGTCATAGCTACACAAGAACTGCCTGGATGTTGAGTTCTGTGTGGTCTTGATGAATCATGCATGTTGGGCACCTATTCAGGCTCTCACGAGTAGGGATTTCTCCTTCTCTTAGTGGATATCTTGAATTGCACAAGATAAAAGGAATATTGTCCACGGTTTGAAAATATCAGAAATAAAACTGCCCTAGTATTAGGATTGAGATTGGGGCCAACCTTTGGGCATTAAGGGTCATGTTTAAAATAATGACTCAAGCATCCTCTACTGGGATGAGTACGAGAGGCTCAAAAAGTGTTTAGGGCAATGATGCTCAAATGGTATTTAAAAGCTGGGGTTGAGCAATTGAATCTTTTAGGTTCGGGTCTTTTTGAAGACGCTTGGTAATGATTGAGAGAGGCTTGCATAAGCTATTGCAATCTTAGAAACCCCATTTTCTGGAAATTCCTTGTGAAGAAATGAATAACCCTTAAGGATTGTTGAACTTGAAAATTTTGGAGGATCTATAATCCGTGAGGGTCATAATTTTCCCTCCTGTTTCAATTGGTTCTGAAAACCTTCGAAATTCATTCATGATCATGAAAATCTAGTTTAATGCATGTACCACAAGAGAGGCTCAATAAGGCCATGTTTCCTATTTGGTTTATAAGTGTATGTGCTCGATGGCTACCATTTACCCTGAATAGGGAACATGTTTGTAAAAAAGGATTTTTAGCAAAGTGTTTATGCTTATCAAATGCATGGGTGTCCCCTCTTTTTGATCTAATGAAAGGAGAACTTGAATGATGTGTTTGGCCTTTTGAACTCTTCGGGTTTGAAGCAAGAGTTGGGAGAGAACCCTACCCTTTTTGAGGCATGACGCCTTGGCATATGTGGATGATTCCGTCATCAATGATTGACCAAATGTTCAATGTCCCACTGAAGTAGTCAAAGTTGATTTCTCGTGCATCTGAGAATTGTTGAGTGAATCACCAGGGTTGAGGTGGTCCCAACAACGTTGGGTAATTTTCCTAAAAAGGAAATGGACAAAGTTAGACAAAGGCTTGGGTCATGGAAAGATTCGATAAAATTAGAGACATTTTGCATTTCTCCCTGAATGTAGGCTTGGTTTGCCTTTTTCTATTATCAATGTGGAAGTCAAACATTGAGGGAATGTTTTAAGCAATTTGTAGGATCGTTGATGATCTTGCTAAGTAATTGTAATTATGGCTCTTGCTAAAGCTCAGGACGCTGTTGAGATGATTGCTCAAAAATCCATTCGAAGGGGAGAAACCGTGCGAAAAAATTTGCCCTAGTGTGGATTTTTCCATGGTCCCTTATAGATACTTAATTTTGCACCTATAATTTAATTTTGGAAGATAACTAAAATGACCATTTCAAATACCCAAAAATCATAGTTGCATTACATACATTAAATCATTCATTGCATTTCATAAAAATGATCTTGAGATTCTAATGGTAGCAACGGTATGCCCGATTCTTGAATCAGGCTGTCGGATTGAAAGATATCACAAGATAAAATGTTCACGGTCTGCATGCATTGTATAGGGGTGAAACCGATCACATGTGATTAATTGGAATTAATTCTGATTGGTTAAACCATTAAAATTGATTAAAGAATTTTGTGATTGGTTGTTGGTTCTTATCAGAATTAAGCCTGCTTGCATGGGAATAAAATGGATAATAAGATAACAAGGGAATTATTGATAATTAAGCCTTTTTAGACTATTTATCTATCATATAATTATTTGTTTTAAAGACCTAATTATCAAAGTAAAAGGGATTAATTTAGAATACGAGTTAAAAATACGTCCAGATGTAATTCCCGACTCAGATAATTCCTAAAAAAGAGTCCAAATTGAACCAAAATTGGAAGTGGGGCTCGACACAAGGCAAGTGCCAATTGGCAGAACTCCGAGGCTCGGGCCGGAAACGCTCTGATTAAATTAAAACCCATCTATTTCAAATTTTTAGGGATAAGGACGAACCTAATTCGTATTTGATCCCATTCAACTTATTTTTCAAGCATCCAACCTCTATAAATAGGGGGAAAAAAAAAATCAAAAACCAAGGTCTTACATTAAAGATGTTTTGGAAGCCTTGGCTTTAAGAGTTTATTTTCTGTAAGTGAACATGAAGATCTCAAAACGGATGAACTTCTTTGGTTTCTAAAATATTCATTCATTGAAGGGCACATTCATGCAAGCATGTCTTTAATCTCACCCTTTTGTTTATTCTTTTCTTTCCTATTTGATATATATGTTATAGTCTTCACAAATGAAACGCCCAATTTCATCACCGATTACGAACTACGTTTTGAGTTTACAAGGAAATTGTGTTTTATATCTTTTGTGACTAAATCACATACAATGCATCTCAAGGACTATGATAATGTCCCATTAGTTCATTTATAAATAGTCTCATATAATTAAAAATTTTAATTATTTATGGCATGCCAATAAATTGCATTTTAGGACATAAACCCCAACAATCTCCCACTTGCCCTCAAAGACAATTTACCATATATCTAACACTTATTTCCCTTGAGAGTAGTTCATAGTCACTCTAAGGCAAGGTTTGGAAACAAGTTTCAGCTAGATTTATTGCATAAATTATTTTTTCTACTACTACATCTCACGTACTCATATCTCTCTAATGAGATAATACTTATGCTTAATGTGTATCTTCACCACCTAGGATGAACACATATCTTGAACTCCAACTTCATGAATCACAAACAAACTATAATTCAATATTTGTATAACCAGTAACTATCAAATCCTTACTTTGGTGGACAAGCATATAGTTCCCCATTCTCTTAAGATATTTGAGTATATGCCTTACTCTCACTAAATTAAGTGATCTTAAATTCAAATGATATTTTCTTACCATGCCCATCATAAAATAGATATTTAGCCTAGCATATAACATAGCATAAAGACTTCCTAATGATATGGTATAAGGAATCGTCTTAATATGCTCTTCCTTTTATATGTCATAGGACTATAGTCCTTTATAAAGGAACATCAAACTTAAAAGGAAAAAATCCTTTCTTGAAGTATTAAATGCTATTGGAAATATGCATGTACGTAGCGGAAAATTAACGAATCTACTTCATTCACAATTGATAACATGTGCCATGTAAGTTTCAGAATATAAGAACAAGAGAGTGTACCTTGAAGCAGTGTAATTCAAAACCGAAAATGAAAAGCACTTGGGAACACTTTTAATCTTCACTCCAATTCCACTTGATGCCCAAGAAGTGTGGTCTCTCAATCAGTTATATGTGTATGTTCTAGAGAGAATGAAAAAATGTTCAACACTTATATACATACCATTTCATGTTATTCTCCTTATAACTAATTATCTAATTGGGTTAGCCTTTTTGAGCATTTTCAACTGGGCTTTAATATGTGGTTTGGAATGGGACCAAAAGGGAACAAATAAGACACTAGCTCCAATGGGCCTTGAGCTTTTCTGTCAACTCTTGACAAATTCAAAGTTACCATTAATTATATTTAATACCACTATACAAATATAATTGCACTCTAGGCCTTATTGATAAATTATATCCTAAGACTTTATTATGCATGCAACCCCTTTATAAAATATTCATAGTAATACAAAGTCATTAATGAAGATTGCCATTTTGTAAATTACTACATCTTAATCCTTGAGTACCCGGTTTAATCCTTTAAGTTATTCATCATATATTTATGAAATCCAATTTCATAAATATATACTTTAGTAACTATTTACTAAAGTAGTTAGGCCTAACATTCTGAATAACAAACCCATTAAACTTATCTCAAGGGAATATTTTATATCTTCGTTAAGAGACTATGAATTTCATCTTTAGAATATATGTTTCATCAACACTAAATGTGGCTGCCCAACATACTGAGGTTTTGACCGTTACTTTAGATCTCACTCTTGATATATCAAAACAACCTACACTTCATGATCAACTCTGCTATTCTCTCAGGATTAAGAGTTCATGTGAATAAAAGTCGTGAGATTTATTATTCATTTGACAGTCATTAAAAGAATAATAAATTTCACAGCGGTTTAGTTCAATATGTTTTAACTCTTAAAACATATCAACATATCAACTAAAAGTCTCCACTTCCATGATCAAGAAAAATCATCTTAGTTGATATGTTATAGTCTTCGCAGATAAAATGCCCAATTTCATCACCGACTACGAACTGAAATTTTGAGTCTACAAAGAACTTTTTATTAATATCTTCTGTGACTTTTCACATAAATCACATACTATACATCTCATGGACTATATGATAATGTTCGAAAATTCATGTTACCATTAGTTTAGATAATAATAAAACAAATTTATTAATCACTACATTAAGTCATGCATAATGTCATACATAGTATCATACAATAGGATTTTAGGGCACTAATCCTTACATATGCTATACTTGGCTACAATCTAATCTATTTAAGTAGGTTGAGATAGATCCAATATCCTAATTTCTGATTTTTAAAAAAGTTTAATTCTTAGGATGTGACCAACCTTCACAAGTACTTAATATCAAACTGGACTAGACAACAAAAAACTCCATTGATGACAATAACTCTCATTCTAAATAATTAGAATGTCATCAACATACATTAAGAGATTTATTATTCTATATAGCTTTTACACACATAAGGCCTTTTAATACTTGATCAAAATCAAATAATTTGATTGCCTGATCAAAGATGATATTTTATGATTTAGATGCTTGCTTTAGTCCATAAATGGTCTTTAAGCAACTTGCATACTAAACATTACTAGTTCTTTGTTATGAACAAGTCTAGTTACATTATATAGATGTCTTCCTCAAGATTGCTACTAAAAGAAACTTTCTTGATATCTATTGCCATATTTCATCCAAATGAAATATAATGAATATGAGAATTTAGATAGAGTTAAACTTGACTATTGGTGAAAAAATATTTTCATAGTCGAACAATATTTTCCCCACTAATCTTGACTTTGAAGGTTTATACCTGGTAGTATATCAATCTCATTTTCTTGAAAGTCTGAATTTGTATAGCCAATGGGAATCAAATCCTCACACTGGTAAACAAGCATATAACCTTTCGTTCTCCGAAGATACTTGAGAATATGCTTTACAGCTTACCAATGTTTAAGTCCTAGATTTGATTGACATCGGCTGACCATGCCAACTGAATAACCGATATCTGGTCTAGTACAAAGCATGGCATACATGAGACTTCCTACTACAGAAGCATAAGGAACTTATCTCATCATATTTTCTTCCTCTTGAGTCTTAGGCCTTTGGTTATCAAATAGAAAAACTCAATGTCTGAAAGGAAGCAATCCTTTCATGGAGTTTTGCATGCTAAACCGTTTTAGAACCTTATTTATATATCTAGCTTGTGATAAGCCTAACATCTTATTTTTGCGATCTCGCCAAAGCTTGATCCCTAGAATAAAGTTAGCCTCACCCATGTCCTTCATATTAAATTGACTTGACAACCACACCTTTACTGATGACATTATCCCTACATTTCCCAATAAGTAGAATATCATCAACATAAAGTACTAGGAACATTACTACTTTATCTCGATGTCTTTTGTACATACATGGTTCATCAAGATTTTGTTCAAAACCAAATGACTTAATTGCTTAATCAAATCTGATGTTCCATGATCTAGATGCTTGCTTAAGTCCATAAATGGACCTTTTCAACTTGCATACCATATGCTCTTAGTTCTTTGCTATGAAACCTTCTAGTTGCATCATATAGATTTCTTCTTCAAGATTTCCATTAAGAAATGCATTCTTGACATCCATTTGCCAAATCTCATAATCATAATGAGCAGCAATGGATAACAAAATTTTGATAGATTTAAGCA
Source organism: Quercus variabilis (assembly GCA_030445155.1). Lineage (NCBI taxonomy): Eukaryota > Viridiplantae > Streptophyta > Magnoliopsida > Fagales > Fagaceae > Quercus > Quercus variabilis. The sequence goes on along the minus strand of CP129453.1, from coordinate 35,220,588 downwards.
TTGCTATTGGTGAAAAGGTTTCTTCATAATCAATACCTTCTTTTTGTGTATACCCTTTCGCCACTAGCCTTACTTTAAAGGTTTCAACCTTTCCATCTATCCCTCTCGTCCTCTTGTAAACCCATTTGCAACTAACAGGTTTAATGCCGTTAAGTGCCTTTACAAGATCTCAAACTTAATTGGAATATTGGAATCTAATTCAGATTTCATAGCTTTGGCCTAATAATGTGCATCTATATCATTCATGACCTCTTCATAAGTGTCGGGGTCCGATTCAGCCTTTTCTGAGATAGTTTCATAAGTTTCTCCCAAACCTATAAATCTTATAGGAGGCCGAACAATTCTCCCACTACAACGAGGCAATTGTGCACTAGTCATCTCATGAGTAGTATCTTGTGGTGTATCCAATACAACCACATTATCCCTAGTTTGATTTATTGGTTGTTCATTTACAGGTTCATTCATTTCAGCGAACACAACTTTACTTCTAGGAGTATAATCATTCATATAGTCATTTTCCAAGAATTTAGCATTTGCGCTAACAAACACTTTATTCTCTTTATGACTAAAGAATAAACCTCCAACAATTCCTTTTGGATACGCTACAAAGAATACCCCTTCTATTTTAGATTGTAACTTGTCAGACTTTCCTTTTAACACATGTGCTAGACAACCCCAAATATGGAGATGTCTCATACTAGGCTTACGCCCATTCCACAACTCTACAGGTGTTTTAGGAGTAGACTTCGAAGGTACTAAATTCAGAAGATACATTGCAATATTTAAGGCGTATCCCTAAAAGGAAATTAGTAGAGTCGAATAACTCAACATAGACCTAACCAGATCTAAAAGAGTCCTATTCATTCTTTCTGCTACACCATTTTGTTGTAGAGTTCCAGGTGTAGTCAATTGGGATACAATTCCATTTTCAGTTAAGTAATCCTTAAAATCCCCAAGAAGGTATTTGCCACCACGATCAGATTGAATGACCTTAATGTGTTTACCTAATTGATTCTCAACTTCAGCCCTAAACTCTTTGAACTTTTCAAAGGTTTCAGACTTCTGTTTCATTAGGTATGTTAGGACATATGTGTTTTCACTTGTTAAGAACATATGTCGTCACTTATTTATGTAAATTGACTAATCTTTTGACAAAACGCACTCTTACTTGTAATTGGGTAGTTCTAGGTGCTTTTAATACTTCAAGAAACAATGTTTCAAGGTCAAGTATTGAAGTCATCAAGTTTGTCCAAGAAAAAACAAGCTGAAGTGCAATTTCATTAAAGCTCGACACCTGCTAGATAGCTACCTCGACACCTGCTATCTGTCGAGATTTAAAATTTCAAATTTTCTGATCTGATTTTCTTGGGATCTGTGAATATGCTTTTGGGCCTTCTTTTCTCCAAACTCTAAACATATAAAAGGATTGTTTTAAGAGCCGTCAAGTGTGACACAAGTTGCAAAATCATTGAGCAATCTCTGTTCAAGCAAATTGTGATCAAAAGACAAAAGTTCTTGACCTAGTTCATTTTTTCTGAAGAAGTTGCTGTGTATTTGCACCATAGGGTTTTGTGACCAAGCATCTTCCTAATCTTCATCGTGTAGGATGAACTGAAAAACTTCGCAGCCAACCTTTCTTCCTTAAGTTGGTGTTTTAAAGTCGCGTACTGGGATCCGTGCATTGGTTAGTCACGTACTTGGGAGCCGTACATCAAAGGTGGGAACTGTTGCTACAGATTAAGTCCAATTGGGTATTGGGGTAAGGGTTCAACTGTAGGTTGGTAAACTACTTAGGATTCCTTTACTTGTAACCACTTGATTTGATGATAGTGGAGTTTCGGTAGTGGTGACCTGAAAATCACTGGTAGGGTTTTTGCCGCAAGGTTTTTCCCCATAAACAAATCATCGTGTTATTTAATTTTCGCTGCATATTTAGTTATTTAGTGATTTGTTTGTGCTTCCACATATTTGCATGCTAAATTGATTAATTAATAACTTGGCTAATAAATTAATTGATTTAACCATAAGGGGTCATTCAGATTGTGGCCTATCAAGTGGTATCAAAGCAGGCACACTCTAATTAGGTTTAATCTTTGCTGTGTTGAACGATTAACCCTTGCTTGTCATGGATAGAGGACAGTCATTAATTATACATTCTTTATTTGATGGCACTAACTATGCATACTTGAAAGTACGCATGAGAGCCTTCTTGCAGTCTTTAGATGAGAATGTGTGGCAAGCTGTAGAGATTGGCTGGACCAAGCAAGAAGAACTGGCCGATTGGGATGACGCAAAGATCAAGGCGACTAACTTCAACAGCAGAGTGCTAAATGCTCTATTTATCGCAGTCACCAATGAGGAGTTCAAGAAGATATCCTCAACTGAAACTGCTAAGGAGGCTTGGATCATCCTCTAGACAACCTATGAAAGAACAAAGGCTGTCAAAGATTCAAAACTTCAGAGGCTCACTACAAGCTTTGAAGAAACTAAGATGGTGGAGGATGAGTTGTTTGATGAGTTATATGCCAAGCTAAAGGACATAGTGAACTCAGCCTTCAATCTTGGGGAAACCATCCCTGAACTCAAGGTTGTAAGGAAAGTGCTCAGATCTCTACCTGAGAGATTTCATGCCAAGATTACTGCAATAGAAGAATCAAAGGATATTGACAAAATTCCTTTGACTGAGTTGGTTGGAAACTTGCAGACCTACGAGCTAGGGCTATCTAGGATTGGCAAAACAAGTAAAGGCAAGAGCATGGCCTTGAAGGCAAAGAGCAATGATACAGATGAGTCTTCCAATGATAAAGATTCTAAGATGAAGTCATACATTACAAGGCAGTTTAAGAAGTTTATGAAGGATGCCAATGGGAGGAACTTCAACAAGGACCGCAGACAATCTAGTTCTTCTCAGTTTAAGAACCAAGACAAAGGGAAGAAGGACACTAAGGATGGTGGCCAATACATTGTTCCGACTGGACCAAAGTGCTTTGGATATCATGGATTCGATCACATGAAGCATGAATGCCCAACATATCTCAAGAGCATTGGGAAGAGTAAGGCACTTGCTACAACCTTGAGTGACACTAAGCTCGAAGATGATTCCGACAATGAGGATGACGGAATCTTAAATGCCTTCACTGCCACAGTCAATCCTACTGAAGGGATTGTTGAAGAAGTGGATGAAGAAGAAGAACTGGTGGAGTCCAAATTTGAGAAAATGGATGATCAAGATGATATCCACTGAGCCTATGAGAAGCTTTACAAGCTCTCTAAGAAGCATGAGAAATTGTATAGGCTGGCCACCAAGAAACTCAGTGATGTAGAACTTGATCGTGAAGAGTTGTCCACAAAGTTTGATGATGCGAATCAAACTATTGGAGCACTAAGATTTGAGAACAACTTTTTGGCTCAGAAGACCAAGAAGCTAGAAGTTGAGCTATTTCAAGTTAGAGCTCAATTGGAGAGGACTTCAAGTGCAAAGCTTGATGAGATGCTGAGCAATCAGAAAATTGCTTCGGATCGAATAGGCTTAGGGTATGGTCTTTCTTTCTCTAATACTGCTTCTACTAGTAACATTGTTTTTGTTTCTCCTACTAATAACACTGAAATTGAGAACACTGATGTTAGAACTCAATTAGCTTGTGAGAACTTAGACAAGGGTAAATTAATCTTAGAAGCACCCCCTAATTAAGATAAGAAAGATGCTAAAAACCCTAGGACTAAGAAGGCTAACTCTCAAAAGCCTAAACAAAAGAAGCAGCATCTCTGTCATCATTGTGGAATTGTCGGTCATACTCGACCTAATTACTATAAGTGGCTAGCCACTCAACAGAGTAACGGCATAATAGCATCTGGAAGCCAAAATCAGCTTTAATCCTCTCTTGCTCCTCTTGGAGATCTTCTGAAAGCCCTCATGTTCCTTTCGAATTTGAACGGTTTCAATTCTTCCCCCTCACCGTCTGTTCAAGGATTCAATCAAAGGAAAGGTTCTTCCAAGGTGTGGAAGAAAAAGGACTCTAAGTGATTTCATCACTTTCTTTTCCCTTCTTGCTTTTCTTGTTTATTGCATTGCTTGTGTTTTGCATTTTTGTTGAGTCAGTCTAGTTTTATGCTTTGTTTTGTTTAACATGTTTTTGTGTGTTTACTTTCAGTTTTGTTTACTTTTGGTTTTAAAATAAAAAAAAAAATTGAAAAATCAAAAAAATACAAAAACAGTGTGGGTTATGTGTACTTTGGTACTTGTATACCTTGGATGGCCATTGAAACAAAGTTTCTATACTTTGTATCTTTTCTAATTTAGATGAGCATCTCTATGCACAACTAAGCAAGTGAGTTTTGTGGCTCTTATTTGTGATGAGTAAGATTAAGTTATCTCTTAAAGCTTAACACTCATATCACTCTTTTTGACGGGTAGGACTAGAAAATCCTAAGAGAAAGGTATAAATAACCATCTCACCACTGTTGCTCGCCAATCATAAATGACACCTGTATGCTTCAGCATAGCAAAAGTGCAGTGTCATAGACACCTATATGCTTCGGCATAGCAAAAGTGCAATGTCAAAGACATTCGTATGCTTCGGCATAGCAAAAGTGCAATGTTAAATACTTAACATCTTGGGTATTTCTTTTCTCTCTTTTATATGCCCATGTATGGTATGCTAAAATAAAAGAAAATATGCAAAGAAAATAAAAGGCAAAAATATAAAAAAATGTCTTAAATATGGTTGCAAGCGTGTATTCTAGGAGATGTGGGAGTTATAAGATGTACCTCGAAAGTGATAGTCCCCATCAAACAGTTATGATTGTGTGTGAGTTAAAGTTATTTTCTCATATCTCAGATCGTCATAACATGGATACACATATGCAATCTTGCAATGTTTTTCACACACAACACGCAATATTCTTTGCTACTTTTGATACATATGCAAGTACAATGTGATTTGGCCATCACAAAGGTTTTACATGTGCTAATGTATGCTTACTAAATTGTCTTAACTTGTTTTTGAAAAATAAAATTGGTTAGACTTGTTTAGTGTGTGTGTGTGTGTGTGTGTGTGTGTTTTTGAGGATCCATGTGCTTAACTTTTTGTTGAGAGATGATTTTGAGAGTTTTATATGTTGAGTGGATCTTTGGTTGAGGTGTATGATGGATTGCATTCATGTCTGTGTTTTTCTTTTCTTAAAAAACTGCTTTTTCAACCTGTCTCGACACCTCCTCAATACCTGGTTCCTGTCTCCTTTATATCTTCTCGATACTTGGTCGATCGATCGAGATTCTGTACTTCGAAATTGTTCCTTATTCCTCGATACCTCTCGACACCTGAAGCTATCGAAGGCCAAATCCTCGACACCTCCTCGACAGCTTCCTCGATACCTCTCGACACCACAGCTGTCGAGATTTACTGAGATGTCTATAAAAGGATTTTTCGCAATTTTTTTTCACTCATTCCTCGATCTCTCTCAATCTGCCCGAAGGCTTTCCATCTCCCAACCACTTTTCTCTCACTCAAATCTTCAAATCCTCTTCATTTTTGGCCTTCCTTTTGTTTCAATCATTTGGTAAGTTCATTTTTTCCTTCCTTTTTCATGCATTGCATGTTTTGAAACCTAGTTTTTGGGATTTTTAAAAATTTTTGGGGTTTTTCAAAATTGATGAGTTTTTCTTGAAATTTTGGGTTGGGTTTTCATTTAAATGCTTTCAAAATGACATACATTGCATTCCATGTGCATTAGAATGACGTTTACATGCATTTAGATGTGTGCTTTATGCTGTGTGCTGGTAAGATTGGATTGGGCTGAGCCCATGATGCCTTTTGCTTTGCATGTCACATGCTCATGTATTCCCATGCATACGTTCTTTTTGTTCATCATATTTGCTCTATTTTAACTGTGTTAGGACTTTTCTGATTGTCTCCCTCTCTATCTCTTTCTTATTCTTTTACGTTAGTAGTGTCTATGGCACCCAAACGTAAATTCACTCCTGCTCGAAACCCTCTACGTTCTGGAGCTTCCTCTTCTTCTAACTCTACTCCTCTTAACCTTCAGTTCCGTGATGGAGATGCCCACAAGGCATTTACAAAGAATTTTTCTCGACAAGGTGTTCATTCGGAACGCTAAGTCATTCTAGCGGACTTCGTCGACACTGACCTTCCCTCTGTCATTCACAGTAAGGGATGGGAGTCACTGTATAACGTCCCGGTCACTTGTCCTCTCGTGCTGATTCAAGAGTTTTACTCCAACATGCACGGGATAGATCATTCAGTACCTCTCTTTTTCGCTCGCGTTCGAGGTACGCGCATCCCTGTCACACTGCTGCTAGTTGCGGATGTGTTTAGGGTTCCTAAGATAGAGTTTCCCGACTATCCTTCTTGTGAGCGTCTGAGGACTATGTCCAAAGATGAGCTCATCTCTGCCTTTTGTCAGCGTCCTGCTGATTAGGGTGAGCGTCAGTACACATCATGTAGGCCTTTTGCTAAAGGTCCTAGATTCTTAAACATGGTGATGACGTTTGTACTCCATCCTCTCTCTCACTACAACTCTATCACAGAGCCTCATGCTCGATTTTTGTTCTCTCTTCTTGAGCATCTTACTATAGATTTTCCTTTTCACTTTATTCTTTCTATCATAGATGTTCATCTTGATTCGGCGTCCCATGATAAGCTCATCTTTTCTTCCACTATCACGAGAATCCTATGCCATTTTACTATTCCCTTTCCTGTGTTTGACCACTTTACACACATTTGTGCCATAGATGCCGCAACCGTAAAACGTAGTGAAGCACAGTTTAGGTCACGACAGATGGATTCCACTCCTCCCTCCCATTCAGCTCCATCCATATTAGCTTCATCTACATTTGCTCCTTCTTTCTCTACGGGTGATGTATCTCTAGGAGACATTATGGCACAGCTGCAGCACATGGACACCCGCCTTGATACACTCTCTGTTGAGTTATATCAGGTGAATGTTCGTGTTGGTCGTACTGCACGACGGTAGGCGACCATGGAGATGCTAGCTCTACTGATGAGATGTCTACTTGACATTCTACCCTTTGTCACTCATGACAAAAAGGGGGAGTAGTTTTAGGTTATGAGAGTAGTCATCTTAGGGGGAGAGTTAGTATAGGACATTTTGATAGGGGGAGTGTTGATATTCTTGAGGGATGTAGTGAGGTTTTTATGTATCTTTTCTTTTTTATTCTTTATAGATACATTGATCTTATACATGAGGTCCTTTGACCATTTTTACATACATTATACTTATACTTCTTTATATATGTGGATGTATGTTTCTTTCACCTTTCTCTTCATGTGTTGTTTCTTCTCTATCTTTATACACATGTTCATTATATTTGTATGCAATCTATTATTTCTGTTTCACACAAGATGCCTTAATGAGTTTTGTTCAAAGTGTTTCAGAAATACAGGTTGTCAAAGTCTACTTGCCATAAACTCTCTTCTTGTAAAGTTTTTCAAGAGTTTGTGTTAGGATAGATTTTATTGTATTCAACAAGTGAATATTAGTTTAGTGATTTATGACTTCTCTCATATGTTCATTTACTTGTTGTGGTTTTGTCACGGATTACCAAAGGCGGAGATTGTTAGGACATATGTGTTTTCACTTGTTAAGAACATATGTCACTTATTTATGTAAATTGGCTAATCTTTTGACAAAACGCACTCCTACTTGTAATTGGGTAGTTATAGGTGCTTTTAATACTTCAAGAAACAAGGTTTCAAGGTCAAGTGTTGAAGTCACCAAGTTTGTCCAAGAAAAAGCAAGCTGAAGTGCAATTTCATTAAACCTCGACATCTGCTCGACATCTACTCGATAGCTACCTCGACACCTACTATCTGTCGAGATTTAAAATTTCAGATTTTTTGATCTGATTTTCTTGGGATCCATGAATATGCTTTTGGGTTTTCTTTTCTCCAAACCCTAAACATATAAAAGGATTGTTTTAAGAGCCGTCAAATGTGACACAAGTTGCAAAATCATTAAGCATTCTCTGTTCAAGTAAATTGTGATCAAAAGATGAAGTTCTTGACCTAGTTCATCTTCTCTGAAGAAGTTGCTGTGTATTTGCACCATAGGGTTTTGTGACCAAACATCTTCCTGATCTTCATTGTGTAGAATGAACTGAAGAACTTTGCAACTAACTTTTCTTCCTTAAGTTGGTGTTTTGAAGTCGCGTACTAGGATCCGCGCATTGGTTAGTCACGTACTTGGGAGCCGTGCATCAAATGTGGGAACTGTCGCTACAGATCAAGTCCAATTGGGTATTGGGGTAAGGGTTCAACTGTAGGTTGGTAAAGTACTTGGGATTCCTTTACTTGTAACCGTTTGATCTGATAATAGTGGAGTTTCGGAAGTGGTGACCTGAAAATCACCCGGTGGGGTTTTTGCCGCTAGGTTTTTCCCCATTCATAAACAAATCACCGTGTCATTTAATTTTCGTTGCATATTTAGTTATTTGGTGATTTGTTTGTGCTTCCACATATTTGCATGCTAAATTGATTAATTAATAATTTGGCTAATTAATTAATTGGTTTAATCACAAGTGGTCATTCAGATTGTGGCCTATCAAGGTACACTTAACCAAATTTAGAGTAATCATCAGTGAAAGTAATGAAATACTCATAGCCACCTCTTGCTTGGATTGACATAGGACCACATATATCTGAATGTATTAGTTCTAGCAAATCTTGTGCTCTTCTACCTTTTGCATTAAAAGGTCGTTTGGTCATTTCACATTCCAAACAAAATTCACAAACTGAAAATTCATCAAAGTCCAATGGCTCTAAGAGACAATCTTTGATCAGTTTTTGAATTCTGTTTGAATTAATATGACCCAAATGCAAGTGCCAAAGATATGCATCACTAATAGAAGGAAACTTTCTCTTTAATGATTTCACATAAGAGCTATTATCTAATTTAGAATTATATAATTCATGCTTATTAGGAGTTAAAAATATAAAGACCATCAACAATATTGCCAGAACAAATAAACACTTTACCCTTCTTTATTACAACATTGTCTTTAAGAATAATACAATATCCATGTTTACCTAAATAAGTTGTAGAAATTAAATTCCTACGAACATTAGGTACATATAGATAGTCTTCCAATATTAAAACCCTAGACTCAAAGCATAAATTAAACACTCCAACAGCTACAATGGGAATCATGCTCCCATCAGCCAAAGTAAGAAATAATTCCCCTTCATTAAGTTTTCTAGTCTCTTAGAACCCCTGCAAAGAATTGTAGATATGATTAGTACAACCTGAACCCACACACCAGGAATCTGTGGGATTCTGCACTAAACATATTTTAAGGAGGAATGAAATTTTCATACCTTTATTCTTGGCAGCCTTAAATATTGGACAATTCCTCTTCCAATGTCCTTTCTCACCACAATGGAAACATTTTCCTTTGATCTTCTTTCCTTTGTCGGTAACCCCTAAGGCAATTTTTTTACCATCTTGCTTGGTGAAGTCCTTCTTCTTCTTCTTACCCTTGCCTTTTGACTTAGGTTAAGAAGTAGAACCTTCAGCCATATTGGCATCAATACTAGAAGTACCAAGAATGCCTTTCGCTGCTACCAATTCATTCATTAATTCAGACAAAGAATAAATCTTTTTGTTCAAATTATAATTAGGTCTAAATTCCTTGAATGATTCCGGTAGTGACTAGAGTATCATATCCACTTGGGATTCTCTATCAATATCGGTACCTAAAACCTCTAATGTATTCAGATTAGAGATCATTATAAGACAATGCTCCCTCATCGAACTGCCTTCAGCTATTTTGGTATTATAAATTTGCCTCATGGTTTCTTGCTTTGTAGAACGACCTTGCTCACCAAACATCTCCTTCAGACTAAACATTATGTCCGAAGCTAGTTCTACATCTTGTATTTGATGCTGTAGAACATTTGAGGTAGATGCTAGGATGTAGCACTTGGTCATCTCATTAGATTTCTGCCAACGACCGTATTGCTGTTTTTTCTCAAGAAGAGCATCTAATGAAGGAAAGTTAGGACATGGTTGAGTAAGCACATACTTGTGCTCTAAAGCAGTAAGAACAATGTCCAAATTTTTTTCCTGTCAGCATAGTTGGATCCAGTCAGTTTGTTTTGATTAAGAATAGTAACAATTGGGCTAAAAGATGCCATGTTCAAATCTGAAAATAATAAACATGAATATAATAAGTAAACTGGATATTATCAATTTAGCATATAAACATACAGCATGGAACCTTAATAAAACCATAATATAATATATGCAATGACAACCCAATCCCATATTCAATATCCCTCAACATAGAGTGAATATAAAATACTATGATTGATTGAGAACAATTCTCATTATTAGTGCTATCATGATAACTCTTATCAAACACTAATAATATGCCGTTATACATTTGGCCTCTAAATAATAATAGTAGGAACTCAGCATAGAGGATACTATAATATTTAGTTTAGTGTACACCATTGTCTAAAATCATGTGTAGCCACATTTCATCCCCTTAATAGGTTTATTTCGTAGTACCATGATACAAAACACCCTCCGCATGGAATGCAAAACTCGAGGCTAAGACAAGGTGTTTGATCAAACTACTATAAACCAAGAAATTCAATCCTGTATTACCACGAAATAAATCTCTCCGTATGGAATGCTAAGCTTGAAGCAAAGACAAAGTACATATTTCACACTACTATGAACCGACAATGGAGGCCATGAGATCTAACCCTTGTATCTCTCTCCCACTAAATGTTTTAAATTAAAGGTTTTTATTTTGTAAACATGTGTAAACCAATCACACATAGCCTTGCACTTTATACATTTGAAAACATTTAGAAAAAGTTCAAAATTCCCTTCAGTGGCCTTTTCGCAAGAATCTTGCGACTAAGCTCTTCCTGCGAAAATGAAATAGTGAAAACACAAAATTCAGACAAAAACTTTCGTGACTGTCTCGCTACTATCTCGCACTAAGCTCTTCTTGTGAAAATGAAATAAGACAAAATAGTGAAAACTCAAAATTCAGACAGAAACTTTTGCTACTGTTCGCTACTGATTCACGAGTAATTTCGCAAGAAGCTAACCCGTGAAAAACCCGGGTTTTTAGTTTTTGAAGGGAAAATCTAAATAGTTTTCAATGGTTTTCATGAATAAACAAACACCATATGAACATGATATATAGAATTTGATATCAAAACTGAATTTCATTGATGCTATAGCCTTAAAGTACAATTTAACATACTTAAATTCAAATTTAAACAACATCATAACATCAATATTAGTTTTCATCAAACCATAGTTTCAACAACCACGCAGAAAATTAAATACATATATAATCTTATAACATCATGAAACTATTATCTCTAATTCCAAAACTCACAAAACATGTTATACAGATTGGAAATTGAAGACCGCTCCAATACCAATTGTTGGAAATATGCATGTATGGAACAGAAAATTAACGGATCTACTTCATGCACAATTGATAACATGTGCCATGTAAGTTTCAGAATATAAGAATAAGAGAGTGTACCTTGAAGCAGTGTAATTCAAAACCGAAGATGAAAAGCACTTGGAAACACTTTTAATCTTCACTCCAATTCCACTTGATGTCCAAGAAGTGTGGTCTCTCAGTCAATTATATGTGTATGTTCTAGAGAGAATGAAACAATGTTCAACACTCACATACATAACATTTCATGTTATTCTCCTTATAACTAATTATCTAATTGGGCTAGCCTTTTTGGACATTTCCAATTGGGCTTTAATATGTGGCTTGGAGTGGGACCAAAAGGGAACAAATAAGACACTAGCTCCAATGGGCCTTAGGCTTTTCTGTTAACTCTTGACAAGTCCAAAGTTACCATTAATTATATTTAATACCACTATATAAATATAATTGCACTCTAGGTCTTATTGACAAATTATATCCCAAGACTTTATTATACATGCAACCCCTTCATAAAATATTCATAGTAATACAAAGTCATTAATGAAGACTGCCACTTTGTAGATTACTACATCTTAATCCTTGAGTACCCGATTTAATCCTTTAAGTTATTCATTATATATTTATGAAATTCAAAAATTAGTTATAAAGAACTCTATCCTTAATTTATTAGATAAAGTATTCGAATCTCATGAGAAACTATATAACTTAAATTAGAATTTTAATCTCATTAAAAACCTCTAATTAAAATAAATTAAGGACTTTCAATCATAAAAAAATTATAATCTCATTAGAATGTTTCTTAAAAGACAAGTCCTAAACTATTTGGGACTATGAGTACTATTTAACTAATATCTTTGATCTCATTAGGTATTTTAGTTAGATAATGATTAATAAATGTCCTTAACTTTTAACCGAGACAATGAAGAATTTCATCATAGAGTTTCTACCTAAATCGATCGGTTCTTGATTCCTCTTCAATCAATCGAAAAGAACATTTGATCATTCAAAAGCAATTCTTGATCGATCGAAACTCGCAAAACTGAATTTTTCATAGAATTTTCTGGTAACTGTTTTTGACGTTTTTGCTATTTTCCATCAAAAATGACCTTTTGATTTTATGAATGAAGTTTCACAAATAAAACATTATGGTTTTCAAGATCATTAACAAGAACCCTAATAATGCTAGCAACCTTGAAAACATAATCCTAATCTCATTAGGAATAAATTTCATTAAAGAATTTTAACTAGTAACCAAAATACTTTAATTCTAGCGTTAACATATTGTTTGATCAATATCAGTAATTTGTATCATTACCAAAAAGAGAATCCTTAAATGTATACATAGTTAACTTTCTCAAAGTCACATCATGCATATATTAATATATACTATCATATCAAGGATACAATCTCATCCTAATGAAGTCAGACCATCAATCCTTTATGAACATTGATGGTGTACCTCACTAATACAAAAACTAGCAAAGTCAGCACCGTAACTAAAATATATACTATGGTCCACTTTGAAAAACTGAATCCAATATATATATCTCATATATAAAACATAGCATATGTATTCAAAGACACAATTATGCAGAAAATTTATTGCAGAGAATAAAAACACCAAGAAAATGATTTTTTTTTTAATTCTAAAACTCAATCACATGTTATACAAGCATGATATTAAAGATCGCTCTGATACCATTTGTTGGAAAATCTGGTTTTGTATCTCATACAAAACACACAGAAGCAACAAACACAGATCTACTTTATTCATGAGAGATAACATTTAATTTTGAATTCTAAAACAAAGAATAGAAAGCATACCTTGATGTACTGACATTCAAAACCAAGACTTGAGAATACCTCTAATCAACATCCTAATTCCACATGGTGCCCGAAAAGAGTGGTCTCTCAATTAGTTATTGTGTACGTTGATTCTCAAAGAAAGTTCTTCTTCTCATTGTAGAGAAAAACTGTTTTCTTTTCTTTTCATCATCTGTTCATTCTAACTACCTTGGTAGTTACTTTATTTAATAACTCTTATTAAAACTGATTATCTAATTGGGTTTTAGTTTATGGCTTGCAAATAAAACTCTAGCTCTAATAGGCTTTAGGCTTATCTGTCAACTCTTGACAAATCCAAAGGTAGCATTAATTATATTTAATACCACTATATAAATATAATTTCACTCTAGACCTTATTAATAAATTATATCTTAAGATTCTAATGATATCATTTGATCCCTCCATGAAATATCCATAGTCAACAAAGTTATAATGAACTGTCACTTTGTAAACAACTATTTTATCCTTGAGTACCCGGTTTAATTTTTTAGTTATTTATATTTATTGAAATCCGATTTTAAATATAAACTTTAGTAACTCCTTATTAAAGTGGGCGCCCTAAATAACTAGTTCAAATTAAACTTATCTCAAGGGGATATTTCATGTCTCTATAAAAAGAGATTATGGATTCCATCTTAAGAATATGTGTTCTCTCAACACTACGTGTGGTTATTCAACATACTGAGGTTTTGACCATGAATATTAGATCTCACTCCTAATATATCAAAGTAACCTACATTTCATGATCAGGTTCACCATTCTCTTAGGATTAAAAGTCTATGAAATTAGAAGCCATGAAATTAATTATTCAGGTGACAGTTGTTGATTGAATAATTAATCTCACAGCAGTCCAGCTCAATATTTCTTAACACTTTAGATATATCAACATATCAACTAAAAGTCTCCACTTCCATGATCAAGACAAACCATCTTAGTTAATGTGTTATAGTCTTCGCGGATGAAATGCTCAATTTCATCACCGACTACAAACTACATTTTGAGTTTACAAGGAACTTGTGATTTATATCTTCTATGACTAAATCATATAAATCACATACAATGCATCTCAAAGACTATGATAAAGTCCCATTAGTTCATTTATAAATAATCTCATATAATTAAATAATTTAATTACTTATAACATGCCAATAAATTGGATTTTAGGGCATAAACCCCAACAATTCATATGCTTAATTCGATTTTTAATAGTTGATTAACATGTCTAAGTTTAAGATTTGATTCTTCTTTAAATTTCGAGATTTGCAACAAACTACTAAAAACATTTTTAAGAGAAAAAAGTACAACAATATAAAAGCCGATCTTTATTTTTGTTAAATACAGATCTGAAATTTTTTCTGTATACAAAACTGACCTGTATTTTCATTAAAAATAATTATGGGTCTTCCAGTTCCAAAACTGCAGAGTCACTAATATATATAAAAATGATCCCTACGAACTTATTGCCTTAATGCAAAATCACAAGGGCCGCCTCCAAGGCCTAGGAGGGAATTTCATGAGTTCTATATGCCAATGAGTCAAGTGTTTGAAAAAATAAAAGCAAAAGGATTACTAAAACCTGATAGGTTTTTGACCCCATAACCCAATAAGATTAACCTAGTTAATTAGCCAAGTGATTAACTTAGTCAAATTATGCCAACCTAGGTTATCACAAACACATAATCATATCAAGAATATAAAGCAGTGGAAAAGTAAATAACACAATGATATGATGACCTAGGAAACCACATGGTAAAAACTTGAGGAAGATTTGACCTAGCTATCCTCAAGGTAAACTTGAATCCATTATATGAAATAATCGAAGTTCATACAAAAGGACTTACAAGCTCCCTCGCTTGACTTCCTAATGCTATCCACTAGTAGAACTTACTGACATGATCACGTGCAAGTTCTGAATCCATAGACTCCTTCTTTCTTGGATTCTTCACAAGATACAAGTGTTGGTTAAATTTGGTTTTGTATCTCATACAAAACACATAGCGGAAGCAACAAACAAAGATCTATTTCATTCATGATTGATAACTTGCACTATATAAATTCTAAAATTTAAGAACAAAATAGCGTACCTTGGTGTGGAGAAATTCAAAACAAAAGAGTATAAGTACTTGGGAACACTTTTAATCTTCACTCCAATTCCATTTTACGCCCAAGAAGTGTGATCTCTCAATCAATTTCTAAGGGAGAATAACTGAGTGGTTTCACTCGCACATACACACCACTTTGAAGATTACTACATCTTAATCCTTGAGTACCCAGTTTAATCCTTTTAAGTTATTCATTATATATTTATGAAATCCAATTTCATAAATATATATACTTTAGTAATTTCTTACCAAAGTGGTTAGGCCTAACTCTCTGAATAACTAAACCCATTAAACTTATCTCAAAGGAATATTTTAAATCTCTGTTAAGAGACTATGAATTTCATCTTGAGAATATATGTTCCATCAACACGAAATGTGGCTGCCCAACATACTGAGGTTTTGACCGTTACTTTAGATCTCACTCCTGACATATCAAAGCAACCTACACTTCATGATTAAGTCCATTATTCTCTCAGGATTAAGAGTTCATGCAAATATAAGTTGTGAGATTTATTATTCAATTGACAGTCGTTAGGAGAATAATAAATCTCACAGCGGTCCAGTTCAATATGTCTTAACTCTTAAAACATATTAACACATCAACTAGAAGTCTCCACTTCCATGATCAAGACAAATCATCTTAGTTGATATGTTATAATCTTCGCAGATGAAACGCCCAATTTCATCACTGACTACGAACTAAAATTCTGAGTTTACAAAGAACTTGTGACTTATATCTTCTGTGACTAAATCACATAAATCACAAACTATGCATCTCATGGACTATATGATAATGTCCAAATATTCTTGTTACCATTATTTCAGATAATAATAAAACAATTTTATTAATCACAACATTAAGTCATACATAATGTCATACATAGCATCATACAATAGGATTTAAGGGCATTAATCCTAACAATCTCCCACTTGCCCTAAAGACTATTGTGCACTAATCTAACTCTCATTCGCTCCAAATGTGACTCGAAGGTCCTTTGAGGCAAGGCTTTGGTAAAGGGATTTGCTAGATTATTTGCACTTTCAATCTTTGCTACCACCACATCTCCACGAGCAATAATATCTCTAATGATGTGATACTTTCTCTCAATGTGCTTTCCTTTCTTGTGGTTCCTTGGGTCTTTTGATTATGCAACTGCACCACTATTGTCGCAAAACAATGTGATGGGAACTTGTTCCATTCTTATTACACCAAGGTCAGAAAGGAATTTCTTGAGCTATACAGCTTCTTTTGCTGCTTCACAAGCAGCAACATATTCTGCTTCCATGGTGGAGTCTACAATACAAGATTGTTTGACACTCCTCCATGTTATGGCCCCACCTCCTAAGGTGAATACACATCCTGACGTGGAATTTCTAAAATCTAGATCCGACTTAAAATCTGAATCTATATAGCCAATGGGTATCAAATCCTTACATCGATAAACAAACATATAATCTCTCGTTCTCCGTAGATACTTGAGAATATGCTTTACAGCTTGCCAATGTTTTGGTCCTGGATTTGATTAATATCGACTGACCATGCCAACTGAATAACAAATATCTGGTCTAGTACAAAGCATGGCATACATGAGACTTTCTACTGCAGAAGCATAAGGAACTTGTCTCATCATATCTTTTTCCTCTTGAGTCTTAGGCCTTTCGTCATCAGACAGAGGAACTCCATGTCTGAAAGGAAGTAATCCCTTCTTGGAGTTTTGCATGCTAAACCGTTCTAAAACCTTATCTATATATCCAGCCTGTGATAAGCCTAACATCCTATTCTTGCGATCTCGCCAAAGCTTGATCCCTAGAATAAAGTTAGCCTCACCCAAGTCCTTCATATCAAATTGGTTTGACAACCAAATCTTTACCGATGACATTACCCCTACATCATTTCCAATGAGTAGAATGTCATCAACATAAAGCACTAGGAACATTATTACTTTATCTCGATGTCTTTTGTACACACATGGTTCATCAAGATTTTTTTCGAAACCAAATGACTTGATTGCTTGATCAAATCTGATGGTCCATGACCTAGATGCTTGTGTCCATAAATGGACCTTTTTAACTTGCATACCATATGCTCTTGGTTCTTTGCTATAAAACCTTCCGGTTGCATCATATAGATTTCTTCTTCAAGATTGCCATTAAGAAATGCAGTCTTGACATCCATTTGCCAAATCTCATAATCATAATGAGCAGCAATGGATAAGAGAATTCTGATAGATTTAAGCATGGCTACTGGCGAAAAAGTTTCATCATAGTCAATACCTTCTTTTTGTGTATACCCTCTCGCCACTAGTCTTGCTTTAAAGGTTTCAACCTTTCCATCTACCCCTCTCTTCCTCTTGTAAACCCATTTGCAACCAACAAATTTAATGCCATTAGGTGCCTTTACAAGATCCCAAACTTGATTGGAATACATGGAATCTAATTCAGATTTCATAGCTTTGATCCAATGATGTGCATCTATGTCATTCATTGCCTCTTCATAAGTGTAGGGATCCGATTTAGCCTCTTCTAAGATAGCTTCATAAGTTTCTCCCAAACCAATGAATCTTATGGGAGGTCGAACAATTCTCCCACTACGACGAGGCACGTGTGTACTAGACATCTCATGAGTAGTATCTTGTGGTGTATCCAATACAACCACATCATCCCTAGTTTCATCTATTGGTTGTTCAACTAAAGGTTCATTCATTTCAGCCAAAACAACTTTATTTCTAAGATCAAAATTATTCATATAATCATCTTCCAAAAATTTGGCATGTGTGCTAACAAACACTTTGTTATCTTTATGATTATAGAATATATAACCCTTTGTTTCTTTTGAATACCCTAAAAACATGCATACTTCGGTTTTAGATTCCAACTTATCAGACTTCCTTTTCAACACATGTGCTGGACATCCCCAAATGTGGAGATATTTCATACTAGGGTTACGCCCACTCCACAATTCCTTAGGTGTGTTGGGAACAGATTTTGATGGAACTAAATTCAAAATATGCATTGCAGTTTTTAGTGCATATCCCCAAAAAGAAACTGGTAAAGTTGAGTAACATATCATGGACCTAACCATTTCCAAAAGAGTCCTATTCCTTCTTTCTGCTACACCATTCTGTTAGGGAGTTCCAGGTGCAGTCAATTGGGATATAATCCCATTTTGAGTTAAGTAATCCTTGAAATCCCCAAGAAGGTATTCGCCACCACGATCAGATCGAATGGCTTTTATGCGTTTACCTAGTTGATTCTCAACTTCAGCCCTAAACTCTTTGAACTTTTCAAAGGCTTCGGACTTTCGTCTCACTAGGTACACATAACCATATCTAGAGTAATCATCGGTAAAAGTGATGAAATACTCGTAACCTCCTTTTGCTTGGGTTGACATAGGACCACATACATCTGTATGAACTAATTCAAGCAACTCTTGGGCTCTTCTACCTTTTGCTTTAAAAGGTCGTTTGGTCATTTTGCCTTCCAAACAAGATTCACAAACTAGAAATTCATCAAAGTCCAATGGCTCTAAAAGTCCATCTTTGATCAGTCTTTAAATTCTATTTGGATTAATATGACCCAAACGCAAGTGCCAAAGATATGCTTCATTAGTAGAAGGAAACTTTCTCTTTAATGATTTTACATGAGAGTTATGATCTAATTCAGAATTATATAATTCATGCTTGTCAGGAGTTAAAATATAAAGACCATCCACAATATTGCCAGAACAGATAAACACTTTATCCTTCTTTATTACAACATTGTCTTTTAGGATAACATAATATCCATGTTTACCTAAATAAGTTGCAGAAATTAAATTCCTACGAACATTAGGTACATACAAACAATCTTCCAATATTAAAACTCTAGATTCAAAACATAAATTAAACACTCCAATAGCTACAACTGGAATCCTGCTCCCATTAGCCAAGGTAAGAAACATTTCCCCTTCATTCAGCTTTCTAGTCTCTTGAAACCCCTACAAGGATTTGCAGATATGATTAGTACAACCTGAATCCACACACCAAGAATCTGTGGGATTCTGTACCAAACATGTTTCAAGAAGGAATGTACTTTTCATACCTCTATTTTTGGCAGCCTTAAATATTGGACAATTCCTCTTCCAATGTCCTTTCTCACCACAATGGAAACACTTTCCTTTGGTTTTCTTTCCTTTGTTGGCAACTCCTAAAGCAACTTGTTTACCATCTTTCTTAGTGAAGTTCTTCTTCTTCTTCTTCTTACCTTTGCCTTTCGACTTAGGTTGAGAAGTAGAAGCTTCACCAACATTGGCTTCAACACTAGAAGTACCAAGGATGCCTTCCGCTGCTACCAACTCATTCATCAATTCAGACAATGTATAAATCTTTTTGTTCATATTATAGTTAAGTTTGAATTCCTTGAATGATTCTGGTAGTGACTGGAGTATCATATCCACTTGGGATTCTCCATCAATATCGGCACCTAAAACTTCCAATTTATTCAGATTAGAGATCATCCTAAGACAATGCTCTCTCACTGAAGTACCTTCAGCCATTTTGGTATTATAAATCTGCCTCATAGTTTCTTGCCTTGCAGAACGGCCTTGCTCACCAAACATCTCCTTCAGACTGAGCATAATGTCCGAAGCTAGTTCTACATCCTGCATTTGATGCTGTAGAACATTTGAAATAGATGCTAGGATATAGCACTTGGTCATCTCATTAAATTTCTGCCAACGATCATATCGCTGTTTTTCCTCAAAAGGAGCATCTAATGATGGAAAGCTAGGACATGGTTGAGTAAGCACATATTTGTGCTCTTTTGCAGTAAGAACAATGTCCAAGTTTCTTTTCCAGTCAACATAGTTGGATCCAGTCAGTTTGTTTTGATTAAGAATAGCAACAAGTGGGCTAAATGATGTCATGATTTTAAATCTGAAAATAACAAACATGAATATAATAAGTAAACTAGACATTATCAATTTAGCATATAATCATATAATATGGAACCTTATAAAACCATAAAATAATATATGCAACGACAAACCAATCCATGTCTATAATTCCTTGGTAGCAAGTTTATTATAAACACATTAATTGATTGAGAACTTTTCTCATTATTAGTGCTATCATAATAACTCTTATCATACACTAATAATATGCCGTATTAGCTTTAGCCTCTAAGTGATAATGACATAGCTCCTTTGGGAGGTTAACATTGCACTTAGTCTAGTGTACACCATTATATAGAATCATGTGTAACCACATTTCATCTCCCTTATAATGTTTAAACTTGTAGTACCATGGAACAAAACACCTTCCTTTGGGATCGCGAGGCATATACGCCAAGACGAGGTGCTTGTCCACACTACTTTAAACAGGTTAGTTCAATCTCGTAGTACTTGAAGTAAACACCCTCCTTTGGGATCGCAAGGCATATACGCCAAGACGAGGTGCTTTCCCACGCTACTATGAACTGATAATGGAGGCCGTGAGATGCAACCCTTGTATCTCTCTCCCACTAGATGTTTTAAATTAAAGGTTTTCATGATCAAGAACCATAATAATGCTAGAAACCCTTGAAAACATAATCCTAATCTCATTAGGAATAAATTTCATTGAATGAATACTTTAATCCTAGCATTAATATATATATAAATATATATAATGTAATATAAACCCACAGTACACTATAAACCCATATTACATTATATATAATATAATATATGGATTATTACATGTAATATATGATTATTACATTATATATAATATACGGATTGTTAGAATCCTTTATAAACAATTTGCATGCCATCAAGGATTTGCACTCCAAGCCAATCCAGGAAGTTAGGCTTTGAATCCTAATATCACTTCCCTAAAGATAACTAACACATGCAAAGCAATTGAATGCTTGAATAGCCAAGCGGTGCAAAAAAGAAATCCAAGCAGTGCAATTACTTGGTTCACGTGCATGACAGTTTTGCCTTCGAAGTGACATAAGGCCAAGAAAGTGTTATCCCGTAACAGTGCCTTTGAATCCGTGGGCCATTATACTTTCATCAAGACGGTTATTTGAATAACTATATCCAAATAACAAATCTTCTAAAAGTCTATAGCCAAGGGATAAACTTCGAAACTGACAATTAGATTCATATAACCATATCCTGGCAATGAATAAGTCACGGCATCAAACCAATGCAATATGATCGTCATCATCATGAACGGTTATCTTAATGACTTTCAATAACTATACTTGAAACAACGTTGAACATCAAGAAATCGTTTTTCTTTTTATTCTAAAATCCAATCACATGCTATACAATCATGATATGAAAACCTGGCTCTGATACCAAGTATTGGTTAAATTTGGTTTTGTATCTCATACAAAACACATAGTGGAAGCAACAAACAAAGATCTATTTCATTTATGATTGATAACTTGCACTATATAAATTCTAGAATTTAAGAACAAAATAGCGTACCTTGGTGTGGAGAAATTCAAAACAAAAGATTATAAGTACTTGAGAACACTTTTAATCTTCACTCCAATTCCACTTTACGCCCAAGAAGTGTGGTCTCTCAATCAATTTCCAAGGGAGAATAACTGAGTGGTTTCACTCGCACATACACACCACTTCACAATGGTGTCTCACTTTTTCTCTAATTTCTAATAAAAATTTTGTATGTCTCTCCCTTTATATATAACTGATTATCTAATTGGGCCAGCCTATTGGGCCTTTCCAATTGGGCTTTAATGTGTGGCTTGGAGTGAGACCAAAAGGACCAATAAGACACTAGCTCCAATGGGCCTTGCGCTTTTCTGTCAACTCTTGACAAGTCCAAAGTTACCATTAATTATATTTAATACCACTATATAAATATAATTGCACTCTAGGCCTTATTAATAAATTATATCCCAAAACTTTATTATACATGCAACCCCTTCATAAAATATTCGTAGTAATTCAAAGTTATAAATATAGACTGTCACTTTGAAGATTACTACATCTTAATCCTTGAGTACCCAGTTTAATCCTTTTAAGTTATTCATTATATATTTATGAAATCCAATTTCATAAATATATATACTTTAGTAATTTCTTACCAAAGTGGTTAGGCCTAACTCTCTGAATAACTAAACCCATTAAACTTATCTCAAGGGAATATTTTAAATCTCTGTTAAGAGACTATGAATTCCATCTTGAGAATATATGTTCCATCAACACGAAATATGGCTGCCCAACATACTGAGGTTTTGACCGTTACTTTAGATCTCACTCCTGATATATCAAAGCAACCTACACTTCATGATTAGGTCCATTATTCTCTCAGGATTAAGAGTTCATGCAAATATAAGTTGTAAGATTTATTATTCAATTGACAGTCGTTAGGAGAATAATAAATCTCACAGCGGTCCAGTTCAATATGTCTTAACTCTTAAAACATATTAACACATCAACTAGAAGTCTCCACTTCCATGATCAAGACAAATCATCTTAGTTGATATGTTATAGTCTTCGCAGATGAAATGCCCAATTTTATCACCGACTACGAACTAAAATTCTGAGTTTACAAAGAACTTGTGACTTATATCTTCTGTGACTAAATCACATAAATTACATACTATGCATCTCATGGACTATATGATAATGTCCAAATATTCTTGTTACCATTATTTCAAATAATAATAAAACAATTTTATTTATCACAACATAAAGTCATACATAATCTCATACATAGCATCATACAATAGGATTTAAGGGCATTAATCCTAACAACAAGTACCTACGCTTGTTTTTCTTTAAACTCCAATGGCAGCAACCGAGTTGATCATCAAGATGTTGAAGTAATCTCTATCTTGAAAACTCTAAGTTTATGTGAAGGAAAGCTCTTCAAGGATCTCACAAGAGATTCACACAAACCGCAAAATATGAGCAACAATACACCCAGAGCAACTCTAAAAAATGTGGCTAGGGTTTTGCCTTATATACCTAGGGTAAAAACAGAAAACCCAAAACGTTTAATGAGATAGGGCTGAGTTGGAAATTCTGCAAAAAAACATTCTGGCCGACTTTCAATCAATCGAGTCTAACTTTTGATCAATCGAGCCAGCCGAAATGCACCAATGCATCTACAGCCTCTCGATTTCAACTTTACATGAATTACACAACTTTGAGCAAGCCTAAACAAAACTAAACATATTATTTTGATCATGGTTTGTCAACATTACATATTAGAGTTCTAAATACATCAAATCCTAAGTCTTTAGAACCTAACAAACTCCCTCTTTGGCAATCTGTGACAAAACACAAATTAAAAGCTCAAAGTTTACAAATAAAAGCCCTTTACAAAAATAATGCTCATAAACACAAATTCAATCCTAACTATTATCCATCAGTTGCAAGTGTGGACAACAGCTCAATTGAATCAACCTATATATTCCTAAAACATTCAACAAACGCATAAACACATGTGTGACAAAAAACAGTAAAGCAACAGGTATGTAAGCTAACTCTTTAAGTTAGATACAACAAAAATAAAACATTCTTGTATGTTTCACATAACACATAATAAAGACATATATCAATGAATAACTCATAAATATAAATCAATAAGCAGTGAACACAAGAAACAAGAATCATGTATAGCAAAAATAAATGTAACTCCCCCTAACATGAATAGCCCCAAACGCATGATATACACAATGAAGCACCTAGATAAAATCTAATATCTCCACTAGCTCCGCAAAACAAAAGAAATACTCCCCCTAACTACAAAAACTCCTCTACAGTGTCAAAACTTTACTCCCCCTTTTTGTGACGGAATGCCAAAGGACAATCACATGTCATCATCAAAAGGAGGCGGTGAGGGTGAACGAAGATGTGCTAAGTCAACTCGCAAAGCATGTATCTCATCAAGCAAGTCCACCAAAATCTGACCATGAGCTGCCTGAACGGTCATGACAGTCTCCAAGGTATGACGTATATCAAAGGCATCCGAAGGAGGTGGAGGAACATCAGCAACAATAGCATCACCAATAGGATCAGAAACATCCTCAACAGCAAGACCCGTATAAGAAGAAGGAGAAGGTGCGGTACCAGAAGGCTTAGACCTAGGGTGTTTAGAGCCAACTTGAATATAAGCAGCCCTCTGTCTAAGAAAAGACGCACCTATGGAAGCAATAACATGAATAGACTCAAAAGAAGGGAAACCATCTAGACCAAGATATAACAAAATCCTATGAATAAAGATAGGATGTACAGCATGAGAGGAAGATGAACTCCTATAAACTTCGTTCAAAGAACAAAGAAACAAGTGAGGAAAACTAATAGGAGCATCAGTAACAAGAGCGTACAAAAAGACACACCGCTCGAGAGGAATGGTGTGAAGATGAGAAATGGGCCAGATAGAATGACATGCTATCCTAAAGAAAAAATAATGCAACTCAGAGAGCTCGGCAGTGGTGATTCTAGGATCAGAACCCCACTGAATAGAAAACCCAGTGATGTATGACATGACATCACTCAAAAGAGGAGACTCATCATAAGGATAGATAGGGTGCTAGACCACAGGTACCCCTAGAGCATCAGCCACTACAGTAGGAGTAATGGTGTACTCTACACCTCGTATCCAACTCTTTACCAAAGTGTTGGAATCATAAACGCGGATAAAGATGTTCGAAAAAAACTCTCTAATCAGGGTAGCTAGAGGAGAAGGATTAGAAATATCCAACAGAGGTAACCAGCCCCAACGCTCAAAATTTGCCCTAATGGCAAGATTAAACTCATTTAACACAACAGAACGTTCAGCCCATATCTTTCTCTTAAGGTTTAGTTTATCAAAAATTTCTTGATTTTTCTTACTAGGAAACTTCACGGTTAAAAGAAGGTGGGGAAGGAAAATGTGAGGGAACAGACCTATGAGCTATAGTCTTCCTGGGCATAGTGCTAAGGAAAGGACAAAGACATCACGATAGAACCAAAAGAACAAAAAAAAACACAAACCAAGGGCAGACTACAAGTTAGCACAAAAAAAATATAAAACAAAAATCTATATGATGCATGAACAATTACAATGTCATGATGCATGTTCTAATGCAGTTAAACTAAGTTCAATTTAAGTTCAATTTCACAAAATTGGCTTGAGCATAGAGTTTCTAACAAATATCCCAAAATTGAAAACCACTTGTTAAGATTTTGGAAAATAATTTGACTAATTGATCATCACACAAGCTAGAAAACATAATATAATGATCAATGACATCAATTCAACAAGCCAATTGCATCAATTGAACCCAATTTGAACAAATCCCCAATTCGGATCAAATACAAGCCCTAGATTTTTCAATTTTTCATAGATCACAAAATTGACCAAATTAAACCTTCAAAATCATATTTATATTATGTCCCAACAAAACCCAATGATCAATTTCACTTAAAAAGGCTTGAATCAACAAAAACCCCAAAGAGAAATAGGTTCGAAAATTGGAATGAATAATGCATGAGACATGAAAATAAAAGAAAAAGGAGGGGTATAATGGACATACCGGCCTTTGAAGACAAAAACCTTGTAAAAGATTCGGAAGAAAAACAACAAAAAATAGAAGCTTTAGCCTCGTCAAGTCGGAGAGAGAGAGAGAAAAAGGTTTGAAACTTTTGAAAATTGATTTGAACAGGTCAAAATTTGATATTTTAAAAACCTGATTCGCGATATTCGATTGATCGAAAATTACATTCAATCGATCGAATCAACCTGAGACATTTAGAAATATTTTAGCACATTTTTGATCGATTGAAAAACAAAATGGATCGATCGAAACAGGCAGAGGCTCACAAAATTTTTTTAGAAAAAAACACAGTTTTGAACAAAATTTTTTTGGCCATACACTTCTCAAAGCATTGAAATTTGATGAACAAAATGCATGAGTATGAGATGAAATACTTTCTCAAAATCCCAAAATTTAAACCCAATTATTCCAATGATTAAGGTTCCAAACAAACTCCCTTTTTAATTTTCAAGCAACAAATCCGTTGTGCATAAATCTCAAGGTATTTTTCAAACTTAGTTTGGTCAAACCAATAACACACATAATAACATGTACATGATGGAAACAAGAGTCTACGCAGTGGAAAAATTAAATTGACGGATCTACTTCATTCGCAATTGTCAACATGTGCCATATAAGTTTCAGAATTAAAGAGTAAGATTGTGTACCTTGAAGCAGTGAAATTCAAAACCGAAAATTCAGAAGTTCTTGAGAAGACTTTCAATCTTCACTCCATTTCCACTAACTCCCAAGATGTGTGGTCTCTTAATCAGATATATGAGTTTGCTCTAGAGAGAATTGAAGAGTGTCCAACACTCACATACATACCAATTATTTCAGATTATTATTCATATTAAAATCTGTATGTTTCTCTCTATATATCTAATTATCTAATTGGGCTAGCCTTTTGGGCCTTCCTAATTGGGCTTTAGTATGTGGTTTGGAGTGAGACCAAAAGGGAACGAATAAGACTCTAGCTCTAATGGGCCTTGAGCTTTTCTGTCAACTCTTGACAAATCCAAAGTTACCATTAATTATATTTAATACCACTATATAAATATAATTGCACTCTAGACCTTATTAATAAATTATATCCCAAGACTTTATTGTACATGCAACCCCTTCATAAAATATTCGTAGTAACACAAAGTCATGAATGAGAACTGTCACTTTGTGAATTACTACATCTTAATCCTTGAGTACTCAGTTTAATCCTTTTAAGTTATTCATCATATATTTATGAAAGCCAATTTCATAAATATATACTTTAGTATTACTAAAGTGGTTAGGCCTAACTCTCTGAATAACAAATCCATTAAACTTATCTCAAGGGAATATTTTGTATCTCTGTTAAGAGACTATGAATTTCATCTTGAGAATATATGTTCCATCAACACTAAATGTGGCTACCCAACATACTGAGGTTTTGACCGTTATTTTAGATCTCACTCCTGATATATCAAAACAACCTACACTTCATGATCAGGTCCATTATTCTCTCAAGATTAAGAGTTCATGTAAATGAAAGTCGTGAGATTTATTATTCAATTGACATTCATTAGGAGAATAATAAATCTCACAGCAGTCCTGTTCAATATGTTTTAACTCTTAAAACATATCAACATATCAATTAGAAGTCACCACTTCCATGACCAAGACAAATTATCTTAGTTGATATGTTATACAGTCTTCACAGATGAAATGCCCAATTTCATCACCGACTACGAACTAAATTCTGAGTTTACAAAGAACTTGTGACTTATATCTTCTGTGACTAAATCACATAAATCACATACTATGCATCTCATGGACTATATGATAATATTCAAACATTCATGTTACCATTATTTCAGATAATAATAAAACACAACTTTATTAATTACAATATTAAGTCATACATCATGTCATACATAATGTAATACATAACATTATACAATAGGATTCTAGGGCACAAATCCCAACAATCTCCCACTTGCCCTAAAAACTATTGTACATTAATCTAACTCTCATTCCCTCCAAATGCGACTCGAAGGTCCTTTGAGGCAAGGCTTTGGTAAAGAGATCTGCTAGATTATTTGTACTTTCAATCTTTGCTACCACCATATCTCCACGAGTAATAATGTCTCTAATGATGTGATACTTTCTCTCGATGTGCTTTCCTTTCTTGTGATACCTTAGATCTTTTGATTGTGCAACTGCACCACTATTGTCGCAAAACAATGTGATAGGAACTTATTCCATTCTCAATACACCAAGGTCAGAAAGAAATTTCTTGAGCCATACAGCTTCCTTTGCTGCTTCACAAGCAGCAACATATTCTGCTTCCATGGTGGAGTCTGCAATACAAGATTGCTTGACACTCCTCCAAGTTATGGCTCCACCTCTCAAGGTGAAAACACATCCTAATGTGGATTTTCTGAAATTTAGATCCGATTGAAAATCTGAATCTGTATAGCCAATGGGAATTAAATCCTCACAATGGTAAACAAGTATATAATTTCTCGTTCTTCGTAGATACTTGAGAATATGCTTTACAGCTTGCCAATATTTTAGTCCTGGATTTGATTGATATCGGCTAACCATGCCTACTGAATAACAAATATCTGGTCTAGTACAAAGCATGACATACATGAGACTTCCTACTGCAGAAGCATAAGAAACTTGTCTCATCATATTTACTTCCTCTTGAGTCTTAGGCCTTTGGTCACCAAACAGAGGAACTCTATGTCTGAAAGGAAGTAATCCTTTCTTGGAGTTTTGCATGCTAAACTGTTCTAGAACCTTATCTATATATCCAACTTGTGATAATCCTAACATCTTATTCTTACAATCTCACCAAAGCTTGATCCCTAGAATAAAGTTAGCCTCACCCAAGTCCTTCATATCAAATTGACTTGACAATCAAACCTTTACAGATGACATTACCCCTACATCATTTCCAATAAGTAGAATATCATCAACATAAAGCACTAGGAACATTACTACTTTATCTTGATGTCTTTTGTACACACATGGTTCATCAAGATTTTGTTCAAAACCAAATGATTTGATTGCTTGATCAAATCTGATGTTCCATGACCTAGATGCTTGCTTAAGTCCATAAATAGACATTTTCAACTTGCATACCATATGCTCTTGGTTCTCTGCTATGAAACCTTCTGGTTGCATCATATAGATTTCCTCTTCAAGATTGCCATTAAGAAATGCAGTCTTGACATCCATTTGTCAAATCTCATAATCATAATAAGCAGCAATGGATAAGAGAATTCTGATAGATTTAAGTATTGCTACTAGTGAAAAGGTTTCTTCATAATCAATTCCTTTTTTTTTAGTATACCCTTTCGCCACTAGCCTTACTTTAAAGGTTTCAACCTTTCCATCTATCCCTCTCTTCCTCTTGTAAACCCATTTACAACCTACAGGTTTAATGCCGTTAGGAGCCTTTACAAGATCCCAAACATGATTGGAATACATGGAATCTAACTCAGATTTCATAGCTTTGACCCAATGATGTGCATCTATATCACTCATTGTCTCCTCATAAGTGTAGGGATCTGATTCAGCCTCTTCTGAGATAGCTTCATAAGTTTCTCCCAAACCTATGAATCTTATAGGAGGCCTAACAATTCTCCCACTACGACGAGGCACCTGTATATTATACATCTCATAAGTAGTATCTTGTGGTGTGTCTAATACAGCCACATCATTCCTAGTTTCATTCATTGGTTGTTCTTTTACAGGTTCATTCATTTCAGCCAACACAACTCTACTTCTAGGAGTAAAATTATTCATATAGTCATTTTCTAATAACTTAGCATTTGTACTAACAAAAACTTTGTTATCCTTATGACTATAGAATAAATAACCCCTAGTTTCTTTTGGATAACCTACAAGCAAACATACTTCTGATTTTGGTTCCAATTTATCAGGCTTCCCTTTTAACATATGTGCTGGACAACCTTAAATGTGGAGATATTTCATACTAGGCTTACGGCCACTCCACTATTTCGTGGGTGTTTTTGGAACAGATTTTGATGGAACTAAATTCAAAAGATGTATTGCTGTATTTATGGCATAACCCCAAAAAGATATCGGTAAAGTTGAGTAACTCATCATGGACCTATCCATTTCTAAAAGAGTACTATTCCTTCTTTCTGATACACCATTCTGTTGGGGAGTACCAGGTGCAGTCAATTGGGATACAATCTCATTTTCAGTTAAGTAATCCTTAAAATCCCCGAGAAGATATTCACCACCACGATCAGATCGAATAGCCTTTATGCGTTTGCCTAATTGATTCTTAACTTCAACCCTAAACTCTTTGAACTTTTCAAAGATTTCAGACTTCCGTTTAATTAGGTACACATAATCAAATCTAGAGTAATCATCGGTAAAAGTGATGAAATACTCATAACCTCCTCTTGCCTGGATTGACATAGGACCACATACATCTGAATGTACTAGTTCTAGAAAATCTTGAGCTCTTCTACCTTTTGCATTAAAAGGTCGTTTGGTCATTTTATCTTCCAAACAAGATTCACAAAATGGAATTTCATCAAAGTCCATGGGCTTTAAGAGTCCATCTTTGATCAGTCTTTGAATCCTATTTGAATTAATATGACCTAAATGCAAGTGCCAAAGATATGCATCACTAGTAGAAGCATATCTTTGGCACTTGCGTTTAGGTCATATTAATTCAAATAGGATTCAATGACTGATCAAAGATGGACTCTTAGAGCCCAACCATCTACAATATTGCCAGAACAGATAAACATTTTACCCTTCTTTATTACAACATTATCTTTAAGGATAACACAATATCCATGTTTACCTAAATAAGTTGCAGAAATTAAATTCCTACGAACATTAGGTACATACAAATAGTCTTCCAATATTAAAACTCTAGACTCAAAACATAAATTATAAACACCTTAAAGCTACAACCGGAATCTTGCTCCCATTAGCCAAAGTAAGAAACAATTCCTCTTCCTTAAGCTTTCTGATCTCCTAGAACCCCTACAAAGAATTGCAGATATGATTAGTACAACCTGAATCCATACACCAGGAATCTGTGGGATTCTACACTAAATATATTTCAAGGGGAAATGAACTTTTCATACCTTTATTCTTGGCAGCTTTGAAAATTGGACAATTCCTCTTCCAATGTCCTTTCTCACTACAATGGAAACATTTTCCTTTGAGCTTCTTTTCTTTGTCAACAACCCCTAAGGCAATTTGTTTTCCCTCTTACTTAGTGAAGTCCTTCTTCTTCTTCTTACCCTTGCCTTTCGACTTAGGTTGTGAAGTAGAAGCTTCACCTACATTGACTTCAACATTAGAAGTACCAAGGATGCCCTCTGCCGCTACCAATTCATCCATTAATTCAGACAAAGAATAAATCTTTTTGTTCATATTATAATTAAGTCTGAATTCTTTGAATGATTTTGGTAGTGACTGGAGTATCATATCCACTTAGGATTCTTCATCAATGTCGGCACCTAAAACCTCTAATGTATTCAGATTAGAGATCATTGTGAGACAATACTCCCTGACTGAACCGCCTTCAGCCATTTTGGTATTATAAATTTGCCTCATGGTTTCTTGCCTTGCAGAACGGCCTTGCTCACCAAACATCTCCTTCAGACTTAGCATTATGTCCAAAGCTAGTTCTACATCCTGCATTTGATGCTGTAGAACATTTGAGATAGATGCTAGGATGTAGCACTTGGCTATTTCATTAGATTTCTGCCAACGATCATATCGTTGTTTTTCCTTAGGATGAGCATCTAATGAAGGAAAGC
Organism: Quercus variabilis; assembly: GCA_030445155.1. Lineage (NCBI taxonomy): Eukaryota > Viridiplantae > Streptophyta > Magnoliopsida > Fagales > Fagaceae > Quercus > Quercus variabilis. The sequence goes on along the minus strand of CP129453.1, from coordinate 35,188,849 downwards.
TAGGACATGGTTTAATAAGCACATATTTGTGCTCTTCAGCTGTGAGAACTATGTCCAAATTTCTTTTCTAGTCAACATAGTTGGATCCAGTTAGTTTCTTTTGATTAAGAATAGTAATAAGTGGGCTAAAAAATGCCATGTTCAAATCTGAAATTAATAAACATGAATATAATAAATAAACTAGACATTATAAATTTAGCATATGAACATATAGTATGGAACCTTAATAAAACCATAATATAATATATGCAACGACAACCTAATCTCGCAATTAATATTCCTCAGAAGTTAATCACTATGATTAAGCAAGAATTATTCTCATTATTAATGCTATCATGGTAACTCTTACCAAACAAAAATAATTTGCCACTTTTACTTCATCCTCTAAGTAATAATGACATAGCTCCGAAGGGAGGTTAATATTATACTTTGTCTAGTGTACACCATTGCCTAGAATCAATGTGAGTTACCAAGTAACTCCACGGTAGCGTGGTCGTTTTCAATGTAAAAACACATATCATCCATCATTAAGAAGTTTAATCTGTAGTTTCATGACTTAAACACCCTCCGAAGGGAGCAAGGCATATACGCCAAGGCAAGGTGATTAATCACACTACTATAAATCGACAATGGAGGCTATGAGATCCAACCCTTGTATCTCTCTCCCACTAGATGTTTTAAATTAAAGGTTTTTATTTTTTAAACATGTGTAAACTAATCACACACAGCCTTGCACTTTATACATTTGAAAACACTTAGAAAAAAATTCAAAATTCCCTTCAGTAGCATTTTCGCGAGTATTTCGCGACTAAGCTGTTCTCGCGAAAATGAAAAAGTGAAAACACAAAATTCAAACAGAAACTTTCGCTATTGTCTCGCTACTGTCTCATGACTAAGCTCTTCTCGCGAAATTGAGTTTAGGCAAAATAGTGAAAACTCAAAAAATCAAACAGAAAGTTTCGCTACTATCTCGCTACTGTTTCGCGAGTAAAGCTTACCCACGAAAAGTTTTGTGCTTCAGAAACATTTCTCGCGAGTAACTTCGCGGTAAGCTAACCCGCAAAAAACCTGTGTTTTCAGTTTTTGAAGGAAAAAATCTGAACAGTTTTCTACGGTTTTCTATGAACAAACAATCACCATATGAACATGATAGACAGAATTTGATGCCAAAACTGAATTTCATTGATGCTATAGCCTTAAAGTTCAATTTAACTTACTTAAATTCAAATTTAAACAACATCAAACCATCAATTTCAATTTTCATCAAATCATAGTTTCAACAACCATGCAGAAAATTAAATACACATATAATCTTCTAACATCATGAAACTATTATCTCTAATTCCAAAACTCACAAAACATGTTAAACAGATTGGAAATTAAAGACCGCTCTAATACCATTTGATGGAAACAAGATTCTACACAGCGGAAAAATTAAATTGACGGATCTACTTTATTCACAATTGTCAACATGTGTCATACAAGTTTCAGAATTAGAGAGTAAGATTGTGTACCTTGAAGCAGTGAAATTCAAAACCGAAAATTAAAAAGTTCTTGAGAAGACTTTCAATCTTCACTCCAATTCCACTAATTCCCAAGATGTGTGGCCTCTTAATCAGATATATGAGTTTGTTCTAGAGAGAATTGAAGAGTGTCCAACACTCACATACATACCAATTATTTCAGATTATTATTCATATTAAAATCTGTATGTTTCTCTCTATATATCTAATTATCTAATTGGGCTAGCCTTTTGGGCCTTCCCAATTAGGCTTTAGTATGTGGCTTGGAGTGGGACCAAAAGAGAAAGAATAAGACTCTAGCTCCAATGGGCATTGGGCTTTTTTGTCAACTCTTGACAAGTCCAAAGTTACCATTAATTATATTTAATACCACTATACAAATATAATTGCACTCTAGGCCTTATTAATAAATTATATCCCAAGACTTTATTGTACAGGCAACCCTTCCATTAAACTTATCTCAAGGGAATATTTTGTATCTCCGTTAAGAAACCATGAATTCCATCTTAAGAATATATGTTCCATCAACACTAAATGTAGCTGCCCAACATACTAAGGTTTTGACCGTTACTTTAGATCCTACTCCTGATATATCAAAGTAACCTACACTTCATGATCAAGTCCATTATTCTCTCAGGATTAAGAGTTCATGTAAATGAAAGTCGTGAGATTTATTATTCAATTGACAGTTATTAGGAGAATAATAAATCTCACAGCGGTCCTGTTCAATATGTTTTAACTCTTAAAACATATCAACATATCAACTAGAAGTCACCACTTCCATGACCAAGACAAATCATCTTAGTTAATATGTTATAATCTTCGCAGATGAAATGCCCAATTTCATCACCGACTACGAACCAAATTCTAAGTTTATAAAGAACTTGTGACTTATATCTTCTGTGACTAAATCACATAAATCACATACTATGCATCTCATGGACTATATGATAATGTCAAAACATTCATGTTACCATTGTTTCAGATAATAATAACACAACGTTATTAATTGCAATATTAAGTCATACATCACGTCATACATAATGTAATACATAGCATTATACAATAGAATTCTAGGGCACAAATCCCAACAATACAATGTTTAGCAAAAAGTAATTTGTGTAGTGTGTGCAACTAGTAAAAGCTTGAGATACATGTGAGGTGATATGTGAATAGCAATCAACCATAAGGTCTACAAAATCCATCACATAGAATTCAAAAGAGACCATCACCTAAAGAGTTACATCATATAACTCTCACATCTCCTAGAACATAAGCTTGCAATCATGTAAATTTCTTGAATTTTGCCTCATAATATAGACACAGATTTTAGTTATGTGATTTGGCATCATGCCTAATAGTACACACCAATTTTAAGCATTAAGCAATTAAACCGAGGCTATACCTTATGTTCTTTTTGTGCATGTGCTATATTTTCTCGAGCACAGAATCTTACGATATGCACTAAGGTGTTCATGATTAGCTAGTGAACAGTGATGAGATGGTTATTTGTGCATTTCTCATAAGGATCAAGTCTGACAGTCAAATAACATATGACTTCAAGATTAAGACAAAGAAATAAACACCGTAAACATCTTTCCCACACAACATGCACTACAAAGCTTCAACTAGTAAAGTGTAATAAATAAACTCATCAAAGCTAAACAAGGTACACAAAACATGTTATGTGTAAATAAATTGATCAACCTTATTTTCAAAAACCAAGAAAAATAATGCCAAACACAATTTGCTTTTCTCATTTTTTTATTATTTAAAAAGGAAAACACAAATAAATCCTAGAATGAAATGCATGAATGTTATGCAATGCAAATCCTAGAAACAAAAAAGCACAAAAACCAAAGAACAATGGTCATAAAATAGTACAGCAAAGAAGCACAAGGACCATTTCAGAAAGACTCAATTAGATCGAGTCTTTGTTGGAAAATCTGGTTTTGTATCTCATACAAAACACACAGCGGAAGCAACAAACACGAATCTACTTCAATCATTGCAAGGTAACATGTAACCTTGAATTATAGAACAAAGAATAGAAAGCATACCTTGATGCAGTGAATTTCAAAACCATGACTTGAGAATACCTTTAATCTTTATCTCAATTCCACATGGTGCCCAAGATATGCGGTCTCTCAATCAATCTTTTGTAGATAGACTCTCAAAGAAAAAACCTTCTTTTTCTCCTTGTAGAGAAAAACTTATTTCTTTTCTTTTTCATCATACGTATGTTAAACAATTCTCATAGTTTCTTTATTTAACAACTCTAATTAAATAATGACTAATTATCTAATTGGGTTAGCCTTTTGGGCCTACCCAATTGGGTTTTAGTTTGTGGCTTGAGATGGGACAAAAGGGAACGAATAAGACTCTAGTTCCAATGGGCCCTGGGCTTTTCTGTCAACTCTTGACAAGTCCAAAGTTACTATTAATTATATTCAATACCACTATAAGAATATAATTGCACTCTAGGCCTTATTAATAAATTATATCCCAAGACTTTATCATACATACAACCCTTTCATTAAAATATTCGTAGTAATATAAAGTCATGAAATAGACTGCCACTTTGAAAATTACTACATCTTAATCCTTGAGTACCCGGTTTAATCCTTTATGTTATTCATCATATATTTATAAAATTCAATTCCATAAATATATACTTTAGTAACTCCTTACTAAACTGGTTGGGCCCAACACTCTGAATAACTAAACCCATTAAACTTATCTCAAGAGAATACTTTATATCTCAGTTAATAGATTATGAATTTTATCTTAAGAATATATGTTCGATTAACACTAAATGCGACTACTCAACATACTGAAATTTTGACCGTAACTTATAAATCTCACTCCTGATATATCAAAGCAACCTACATCTCATGATCAGGTCCATTATTCTCTCAGGATTTAGTGTTGATGTAAATAGATGTCGTGAGATTTATTATTCATTTAATAGGAGAATAATAAATCTCACAGCGGTCCAGTTCAATATGTCTTAACTCTTAAAATATATCAACATATCAACTAGAGGTCTCCACTTCCATGATTAAGACAAATCATCTTAGTTGATATGTTATAGTCTTCGCAGATGAAATGCCTAATTTCATCACCGACTACGAACTAAAACTATGAGTTTACAAAGAACTTGTGATTTATATCTTTCTGTGATTTTTCACATAAATCACATACTATGCATCTCATGGACTAAAATAGTATCCCATTAGTTCATTTATAGATAGTCTTTAATAACTAAACAATTTAATTATTTATGACACGCAAACCAATTGGATTTTAGGGCATAAACCCCAACAGTCTTTTGCATCCAAAACCTTTTAGATGCACCACAAGCATTAGAGTTCCTATTCACATTCGAGTGATTTCTAACTTCAAGATTGGAATAAAGGTTTAAAGCCTTTACCAATTCACCAATAAGTGCCAAAGGATCTTGTGCTTGAGGCACATGCATTTTTGGTTTGTTTGCTCTCTTAACAGCTTGAAGCTTGTAACAGTTAGGACGAATGTGTCCAAACTTTCTACAAAAGTGACAAACCCAAGCAGGTTTACCATGCATCTTGTCCTTAGAAAGGGTAAACTCTTTAGGTTTAGACTCTCCTAAATCAACCCTAATCTTCCTAGGAGGTGAAACTTCTATAGGTTTGACAACCTCACTCATAGGGGGTTTGACAGTTTCACTCACAACTAACTCACAGAAAGTCTAGAAGAAGATGAAGGAGCAAAGTTCGTGGAATTAGGTGTAGACACAAAGATGCTTTCAACAAAACCTAATCCAGATTTGTTAGAAGGAGCCTTTTGAACATTCAGCAAATGATCAAGTTTAGAACTAGCAGATCTAGCAACAGATAAATCATATTCCAAAGTTTTAACTTTATCAAGCAAGAGCATGTTCTCAGATTTCACATGGTTCAAAAGATCATTAGCATCAAATAATTTAACAAGCAAATTCTTCTTATCAAGCTCAAGAGATTCAATTTTCTTCAGGCCAAGTTCAACATTCACGGCATCCTTTGCAGCAACTTTGCAAAGTTTATTATAGGCCTCTTGAAGATCTGCATCCTCAGAGAGTTTCCCATCAGAAGGGTTCTCTTCAACAGACACGCTTTCATTGACTGTAGCAGTAGCAGTGAAAGCAATGAAGTTTCCATCCTCGTCATATCCAGACTCATCATCAAAAACCTCATTATCACTAAGGGTTACAGCCATAGCTTTACCCTTAGACCTCAAGAAAGTAGGACATTCAGATTTAACATGACCACACCCTTGACATCCAAAACACTGATGACCTAAAGAATTGTTTGAAGATTGACCAACTTTTTCTCTAGGTTTTTCAAAGTTATTAACCTTAGTGGGATCGTTCTTCCTAAAGTTTCTAAGTTCAGCAGTGTTTGTACCTCTTGCCTTTCTGTTGTTATTCCTAAGAAAGTTTCTAAAGTTCTTGGCAAGGTACCCAATCTCTGTAGCAGAGAGCTCATCATCAAATCCACAAACCTCAACATCATCAACTGACTTAAGGGCCATTAATTTGGATTTGTTAGCTTTGGGTAGGCCTAACTCATAGGACTGAAGAGATCCTACAAGCTCATCAACAGGGATGGAGTCCACATCCTTGCTCTTAGTAATAGCAGTCACTTTAGGTCTAAAGTCCTCAGTCAAGGATCTAAGAATCTTCTTAACAATTTTAGGTTAATCATAGATTTCACCCAAATTAAATGCAGAATTAACAATATCATTCAACTTAGCATAGAATTCATCAAAAGATTCATCATTAGACATCCTAATGCTTTCAAATCTAGAAGTTAATTGCTACAATTTATTAACCTTAACTGCCTTTGTGCCTTCATGCACAGTCTGGAGGATTTTTCAAGCAGTATGAGCAACCTCAACATTAGAGATTCTCTTAAATTCATCCATAGAAACAACGTTAAAGATGGCATTCATAGCTTTACAATTGAACCCAGCTGCTTCTTTTTGAAAAGTTTGCCACTCACTCACTGGAGTAGTGGGCTTCTCCCATCCGTACTCAACGGAATTCCAAATCCTCTCATCAATAGATTTCAGGAATGCTTTCATCCTTACTTTCCAATAAGCATAGTTAATCCCATCAAAGTGAGGAGGAACAACAAGAGAGTGTCTATATTCCATGACAACAGAGGTCAAGGATAAGCTCAGAGATCAAAAGATCGACAACAAGAGAGTAACCCACTCTGATACCACTTGATAGGTTTTTGACCCCTTAACCCAACAAGATTAACCTAGTTAATTAGCCAAGTAATTAACTTAGTCAAATTATGCCAACCTAGGTTATCACAAACACATAATCATATCAAGAATATAAAGCAGTGGAAAAGTAAATAACACAATGATATGATAAGCCAGGAAACCACACAGTAAAAACCTAGGGAGGATTTGATCTAGCTATCCTCAAGGTAAACTTGAATCCACTATATGAAAGAATCAAAGTTCATACAAAAGGACTTACAAGCTCCCTCGCTTAACTTTCAATTGCTACCTACCAGTAGAACTTACTGACACGACCACGTGTAAACTCCGAATCCACGGACTCCTTCTTTATTGGATTCTTCACAAGATACAAGCACCCACGCTTGTTTTTTTTTTAAGCTCCAATGGCAGCAACTGAGTTGATCATCAAGATATTGAAGTAATCTCTACCTTGAAAACCCTAAGTTTATGTGAAGAAAAACTCTTCAAAGATCCCACAAGAGATTCACACAAACTGTAAAATATAAGCAACAATACACCTAAAGCAACTTTCAAAAACGAGGCTAGGGTTTTGCCTTATATATCTAGGACAAAAACAGAAAATCCAAAACGTTTAATGAGATAGGGCTGAGTTGAAAATTCTGCAAAAAAAACATTCTGGCCGACTTTCAATCGATCGAGCCAGGCCGAAATGCACCAATGCATCTGCAGCCTCTCGATTCCAACTTTACATGAATTACACAATTTTGAGCAAGCCTAAACAAGACTAAACATATTGTTTTGATCATGGTTTGCCAACATTACACATTAGAGTTCTAAATACATCAAATCTTAAGTCTTTAGAACCTAACAAAACCCTTAGACCCAAAACTAGTCCTAAACCCATTCCCTACAAGGTTTGATATGAGTAAAAGGTGTGCCTACCATCAAGGCACAGGACATGACATTGATAGGTGTTATAACCTTCATCATGCAATCCAAGATTTAGTAGACACTAAGGTGATTGCACCGCATACAAGGCCTAATATCACCAATAACCCCTTACCCAACCACAATTTTAGGAGAGGTCCAAGGATTAAATGTTTGATGTCTGAAGAGGAAGGAAAAGAGGACCCTCTAAGTTGATTTATGACCTACCTGAATGTTTTATGATGACTTGGGAAGAGCTAATGGGTATGACATCCGCTGCAAGGTATGATATATAGAGTGAGGATACTATAGAAATCCCAAATTACCCAACATCCACATATGGGGGGAGACACGTCAAACCCCTATAAAATGATTCAACATCTACATATGGGGGGAGACACGTCAAACCCCTATAAAATGATTCAACATCTACATATGGGGGGAGACACTTCAACCCCCAATCAAATTATCCAACATCCACATATGAGGGGAGACACTTCAAACCCCAATTAGATGATCCAACATCCACATATGGGGAGAGACACTTCAAAACCTAAGACGCCTAATCAAATGACCCATCAAAAATTTCCCACATCACAAGAGGGGAGACACTTCAAACCCCTACCTTTGGAGGAATACAACTCGATAGAGGCCTTGAACAAGTCAACCCAACAAACACCCAATGAGGAGGATGAGATCCTTAAGCAGTTGCCGAAGACGCAAGCCAATATATCCTTATGAGGTTTACTCATGGCCTCATACAAGCATCGCTAGAATCTGGTAGACCTTCTTAATCAAATCCAAGTCCCTACAACCACTTCTTCTTAAGATTTAAATGCTATAATTGGGTTTATAAGTAGGGAACTTACTGTTGGAAAAATACATGTTTGTATCGTGTACAAAACATACGCAGCGGGAAATTAACAGATCCACTTTATTCGCAATTGATAATATGTACTATGTAAGTTTCAGAATTTAAGACCAAGAAAGCGTACCTTGGTGCGGTGAAATTCAAAACAAAAGATTAAAAGTACTTGGGAACAATTTTAATCTTCACACCAATTCCACTTAATGCCTAAGAAGTGTGGTCTCTCAATTAGCTTCCAAGGGGAAAATAAGAGTGTGGCTTACACTCACATACACACCATTTTATTCCTTATGAAAACTCTTAATAGAATCTCTTATTAAAAAACTCTTACAAAATTCTATATGTTTCCTCCTTATATTTTACTAATTATCTAATTGGACTAGTTTTTTGGGTCATTCCAATTGGGTTTTAGTATGTGGCTTGGAGTGGGACCAAAAGGGAAAAAATAAGACTCTAGCTCCAATGGGTCTTGGGCTTTTCTGTCAACTTTTGACAAGTCTAAAGTTACCATTAATTATATTCAATACCACTATATGAATATAAATTAATAAATTATATCCCAAGAATTTATTATACATACAACCCCTTCATTAAAATATTCATAGTAATACAAAGTCATGAATGTTGATTGCCACTTTAAAGATTACTACATCTTAATCCTTAAGTACCCTGTTTAATCATTTAAGTTATTCATCATATATTTATGAAATCCAATTTCATAAATATATAATTTAATAACTCCTTACTAAAGTGGTTGGACCCAACACTCTGAATAACCAAACTTATTAAACTTATCTCAAGAGAATATTTTATATCTCCATTCAGAGATTATGAATTCCATCTTGAAAATATATGTTCCATCAACAATGTGGCTTCCCAATATACTAAGGTTTTGATCGTAACTTTAGATCTAACTCGTGATATATCAAAGCAGCCTACACCTTATGATCTAATTCATTATTCTCTTAGGGTTTTGAGTTGATGTAAATAGAAGTCGTGAGATTTATTATTCATTTGACAAACGTTAAGAGAATAATAAATCTCATAGCGGTTCACTTCAATATGTCTTAACTCTTAAAACATATCATCATATCAACTAGAAGTCTCCACTTCCATGATTAAGGCAAATCATCTTAGTTAATATGTTATAGTTTTCGCAGATGAAATGTCCAATTTTATCACTGACTATAAACTAAAATTCTGAGTTTACAAAGAATTTGTGATTTATATCTTCTGTGACTAAATCACATAATTCACATACTATGTATCTCATGGACTAAGATAAGGTCTCATTAGTTCATTTATAGATAGTCTCATATAATTAAACAATTTAATTATTTATGACATGCCAATAAATTGGATTTTAGGGAATACCCCAACAACACTTACTATTTCCTAGTCCGAAAAAGATTTGTTGAAGAAGGGGAAAGCGCCACAATGACCCATTGCACATTACTGTAGATTCCAAAGGCAAAAAGATACCAATGGTCCTAATTGATGACAGAAGTGCCTTGAATGTATGTCCTTTAAAGACTACAAGTTGCCTAGGCTTGAGCATTGAAAATTTTGTGCCGTCCGATCAGCATGTGAGAGCATATGACAATAGTAGAAGGGAGGTTTTGGGAAATGGGACACTAGAGCTCACCATAGGGCCAATGATCAAGAAAGTAGAATTCCAAGTACTGAACATAGCTTCGTGCTTCACCATACTCCTCGAGCGACCATGGATTCATGATACAAAGGCTGTACCTTTATCCCTATACCAAAAGGTTTGGTTTCTGCATGAAGGAGCCATAGTTACCATATATGGAAATACTTTAACCATACCAAAGCCCATTTTTAGTATCGATTCTGAGAAAGAGCCACTAACTCTGGATGGCTTTGAGATTGAGAAGCCTGGTTTTGAAAAAAATGGGAAGAAGAGATTAACCCTATAGACTTCGATCCCTACATCAATAATTATGTGGTAGCAATGATGAGAAAAATGAGTTATTTTCCAAGGACGAACCGAGGGAAAATTGTGAAAAAGGCCGCTGTTCAAGTTCTGACAATTCCTACTGCCACACCACCTTTTGGGCTAGGTTATAAACCTACGGATGATGACTTATTAGAGATGGAAGTAAGGAGGATAGATCGTGCAAAGGCTAAAGCAAAGGGGCTTCCTTGTCCCTTAGAACCCTTAAAGCCTTACACTCCCACATTGAACAGGAAGTTTGTGAAAGCTAGAGATAGTTAGCGCTATTGGGGATTCCTTGAACCAAGATACGATCCTGAGTAAAAAACAATGGTGCGTGGATTTGAGTTATTCTTTGATTGTGACAGTAAGCTTCTAGAGTTAAAGGAGGAAAATACAAACTATGCCCAGACTAATTGGGCTAATTACATGGATCCTGATGCAAAGACTACACTTTTGGGAGATACTATCTGCAATATAGAAGAAGAAGAATATTGGGAGGCTTGCCAACATGAATTGAAAAACCCATATGAAGCAAGAATAGATGATGAAAATGATGAAGGGGGAGAAGCCCTTAGTAATGATGATGAAGGTGTAACAATGAGAGTGATAATAATGGCGACAATAGCAGTAATGACAGCGGAGATAGTAGGGACAATAACAACAATGATAGTGATAGTGAAAAGAGCAGTAGCGAAGACTATGATAGCTAATATAGTGGCAATGATAGGGGAGAACCCCCTAGTGATAGAGAGGATGAAGATGTGGGATCTTTCTAGACCATTTTGACGATGATGTGGACTACTATGATGGAGACATAGAGGATGAGGCAGAAGTTGAAGGTAAAGACACAGAGGATGATATAGAAGTTGAAGGTGGAGACATAGAGGGTGATGCAAAAATTGAGGATGAAGACATAAAGGATGATGCAGAAGCTAAAGGTGGAGACATAGAGGACGATGCAAAAGTTGAGGTCAGAGACATAGAAGATAATGCAGAAGCTGAGGGTGAAGATCATGATGAATACCCCTACGAGTGACCTTTAGATCGGAGCTACAATACCTATGCTAGTTCAAAATTAGGCTTCTAATATGACAAGAATGGTAGAGAGAATCTTGAGTTAGGCTCGTTTCTTAATTCAGAACTTGGCTCATTGACCCCATACATTGAAGAAGAAGATGACATAGATGCTAGATTGGCAATCCTAGATAGAATACTAGTGATATACAGCTTCAGAAACTTAACTTTGGAAGATCTTGAAGGTGAAGATGAGAGAATGGAAGGAAACAAATCAGAATACTTCCCCTATAAAATCTGCCTAAGCAATAAAGGGAAGCAAGATCTATTTGGAGAATGGATGGATAGCATAGAGCTCCTGGATGCCTAGGTATTTGACAAGCCTGGAGATATGGAAGTTGATGGTGAAAGCATAGATTACATGGATGAAGACCCTAAGTACTAATGCTGAAGGAAGAAGGAACCTACTGGGAGCTAGCTGCCATGGTCTAAGCCATGACTGAATTAAAGAACTGGGCATGGGAGGGAGCTGCCCACCCCATGGAAGACTCTGGAGAAGATTAAGACCATTGAACCACTCATTCTTGCCAAAAACATTATCTCTATCCATATTGAGTCTATTTTCGCTAGTATTGTCATTCATGTTGAGTCTGTTTGTGACCATGTTTCTCTTCCTATAGAGTCCATATTTGTTGAGTCTATTAAGAACTCTACTCCTTGTAATCTGTTTCTGCTTATTTGTTGGCTTTGAATGTTTTGGTAAAGAGACTTTTAATAATGAGGAATTAAAACAAAGGCATGTAGAACCTATAAAAGAAGAAACCCAATCTGTTAACCTGGGAGCTGATGATGAACCTAAAATGGTCCAAATTGGTAACACCTTAACCTCCTCTAAGAAGGATGCATTAGTCACACTACTAAAGGAATTCAAAGAGGTATTTGCATGGTCATACAAAGACATGCCTAAGATTGATACAGATAAAGTGCAACATTATATTCCAACAGATCCAGTCATGAAGCCAGTTAAGCAAAAGCTAAGAAGGATGAAACTAGAATGGACCCTCAAGATCAAAGAAGAAGTTAAGAAGCAATACAATGTGGGATTCTTGAGAGTGCTCAACTACCCAGAGTGGTTAGCTAATGTAGTTCTAGTGTTGAAGAAGGACGGGAAGGTGAGAATGTGTCTAGACTTCAGAGACCTTAATAAGGCTAGCCCAAAGGATGATTTTCCCTTGCCTCATATTGATATCTTGGTTGATAACACAACAAGACATGCCTTGCTATCATTCATGGATGGCTTTTTGAGATACAATTAGATAAAAATGGCTCCTGAAGATAGGGAGAAAACATCCTTCATCACTTTATGGGGGACATATTGTTACAAGGTCATGCCATTTGGCCTTAAGAATGCTGGTGCCACTTACTAGCATGTAGCCACTACTCTGTTGCATGATTTGATACACAAGAAAGTAGAAGTTTATGTGGATGACATGATAGTGAAGTCTAAAGACAGTGAAGGGCACATACTGGCTTTACGAAAGTTCTTCAAGAGAATCAGATTTTATAAGTTGCGGTTGAATCTGAAGAAGTGCACTTTTGGTGTGACATCTGGAAAATTGTTAGGATTTATGGTAAGTCAGTGGGGAATTGAAGTAGATTTTGACAAGATTAAGGCAATTATGGAGATCAAGCCTTCGAGGACTGAGAAGGAGATCTGAGATTTTTAGGGAGGATACAATACATAAGTAGGTTCATACCCAGCTTACCATGACATGTGAGCCACCTTTTGATTGCTTAAGAAAGAAGTTCCCAAGGTGTGGAATGAACAATGCCAAGAAGCCTTTGAGAAGATTAAGAGTTATTTTATGAAGACACTAATATTGGTTCCACCGATACCTAAAAAGCCATTATTGCTATATCTTACAACCATGGATACTGCAATGGGGGGCTTGCTTGCTCAATACCTAGAGGAGGCTAGAAAAGAGAATGAAATTTATTACATTAGCAAGAAGATGTTGGCTTGTGAAGAAAAGTATTCGCCACTTGAAAAGACATGTGTAGCGCTTGTATGGGCAACCCGAAAACTCAAGCATTATATGCTTGCTTTCAAGGTCTTGTTGATTGCAAGAATGGATCCTTTGAAATATCTAATGGAGAAGTCCGTGCAAGATGGAAAGATAGCTAAATGGGTTCTGCTTTTGTCAGAATTTAATATCAAATATATGACTTAGAAGTCTGTAAAGGGAAGAGCAATTGCTGACCACTTAGTCCATGGTTCACCTAAAGAAGCTGAAGAAATCCAAGGGGGCTTTCTGGATGAAGATATCATGGGAATAGAGTTAGAACCATGGAAGATGTATTTTGATGGAGCAAATAATCAGAATGGAAGTGGCATTGGAGTTCTCCTAATTTCTCCAAAAGGGACACATCCCATTCTCTGGTAGGCTCAACTTTCTTGCCACTAATAATGCCACTGAATATGAAGCTTGCATTGTGGGGTTACAAGCAACCTTAGGTCTTGGAGTGAAGGAGTTGGAAGTATATGGTGACTCAGCTTTGATAATTTCTCAAATTCTGAATAGATGGAAGATTAAGGAAGAAAAGCTAATGCCTTATCATGAATGTCTTCAAAAGTTGGCATTAAAATTCGGTAAGATTCAGTAGCAGTATGTGCCAAGAATGCAGTATCAAATTATAGATGCTTTAGCAACAATGGCATCCTTGATGGATGGGCCTAAGGGAGACAAAGCTCGGCCGATTATGGTGGAACAAAAAGAAGAGCTGGCTTATTTTGTGTCAGTAGAAGGAGATGAGGAAATAAATGGGGAAGGTGAATGGTATTCAAACATCTAACAGTACCTCAAGGATGAGATATACTCAAAGACTACATATAAGAATGCCCATTTAGGTATTGGAAGGTTGTCCACTAATTACATTATTTTTAGGGAAAGGTTGTACAAAAGATCATATGTTGGAATCCATCTCCTTTGCATGACTGCTAAGAAAGCACAACAAATAATTGAGGAGGTCCACGAGTCAAGTTATGGGCCACATATGAACGCACACATGCTATCACAAATGATAATGAGACAGGGTTTTTACTAGACTACTATGGAATTAGACTACGTAGTTCATATTTGAAAATGTCATCAATGCCAAGTCCATAGAGATCTGAAGCACATGTCGACAATGCCACTACATACCATGACTTCACCTTGGCCATTCTCTACATAAGGGATAGATATTATTGGGAAGATTCACCTAATGGCATCAAATGGCCATGAATTCATACTGGTGGAAGCTGCCTCATATAAGGTTTTGAAATCAAAGAAAGTTGCTTAGTTTATTCAGACTAATATTATTTGTAGATATGGGGTACTGCATGAAACTATCTCAGACAATGGGCTGCATTTCATGGGAGAAACGTAGAAGCTACTTTGACAGTTTATATTAAGCACCAGAAATCCTCATCCTACCATCCTTAGACCAGTGGAGCAATTGAGGCTGCAATTAAGAACATAGGGCAAATTTTGAAGAAAAGCACGAAGAATTACCAGGATTAGCATCTACAATTACCTTATGCACTTTGGGGGTATAAGACATTAATTCGGTCATCCACATGAGCCACACCTTATTCGTTGGTGTATGGGATGGAGGCAATTCTTCCAATTGAAATGGGTGTTCTTCATTGAGAACAGTATTGGAGAGTGAAATCCCTGAGGCATATTGGTTGCAAAGCAGATATGACCAGTTATGCATGATGGATGAGAAAAGACTTAAGGTCTTTTATCACATTCAAGTTTACCAAAGAAGACTCAAAAAAGCTTTTGACAAGAAAGTAAGAGCTAGAGATTTGAATATAGGAGATTTAGTGCTAAAGGAGATTCGAGCCTCGATTCAAGAAACAAATGGGAAATTCCAGCAAAATTGGATAGGTTCATATATCATCAAACAGATATACTCTGGAGGAGCAGAAAGGTTGATGGACTTAAATGCAAACCCTTTTAATGAGCTGACCAATATGGATCAATTGAAGAAATACCATGTCTGAGGTAGTAGTCTGAAAATACCACGTTTGAAGTCATTGTCAATTATGTTATTCTCTTTCCTAGGTTCGGCAAAAAAAAAAAAAAAAAAAAAAAAAAGGCCTGCTAGGTTGAAAACCCAAAAGGGCGGCCTAAGCAAAAATTAAGGCTAAAAATGGTAGGTTGAAAACCTGAAAGGGCGATTTACACAAAAGGAGAGATATAAAAAAAAAAAATTAAAAAAAAAAAAAGAGTGAGAGAGCCTGTTAGGTTGTAAACCTGAAAAGGCAACTTAGGAAAAGTTAAGGCAAATAAAATGAACTATGTGATGATCAAATCCTTTTACCAAGGAGGTACATAGGCAACCATATATTGGTCTGGTCATAACTTACCCAAACCCACCATTTACTCATCAAGCACAAAAGAATTGAAAATTTTTGATAAAATTTAATCATTTCATTAAACCATGTAATTACATAAACTTTAAAACCCAAACCCTAAACCAAACTCTTTAAAAAATAAAAAATAAAAACCAAACCCTAAAAATGCCAAACCCTAAAGAAGTCAAACCCTAAACAAAACCCTAAACCTGAAAGTCCTAAAATAGTTCCTAAAGCTAAAAGTTTCAAATTTAAATAAACATGTTCAAAGATAGAAATAAGAGAATCATTTTTTTCTTCAGTCTTTTCTTATTTGGTTTTACGTTAGTTCCCTCTATGGTAGGTACTTTGTCATCTTTGTCTCTCCTTTTGAACTCATAGTTGTTATCCCTGTGCTTGTCTTGGTTATCTTTAAGAAAT